>JADAXU010000057.1:14294464-14912500 GCA_018340775.1 Taxus wallichiana var. yunnanensis | reverse complement strand
TCTTCATTTTATTCTTTATGTCTTTGTCCTCTAGAATGAGGATTTCATGTTTCTTTCTCTTCATTTGAGATCTTTCAAGAGTTTCCTCTTCAATGGATTTCACCTCCTCATCAAGTAAACCTACAAAAACACATTCACACAAAACCTTAGATGAAAAATAGAGAGACTTTTGAGTCTCTTCACATACTTATTTCACTTCTTCTTGCTCTTCTAACTCGTGCTTTGTTTCCATCATTGTTTTGCCTTGATTTTCTTCATTTCCAATTCTTCCATCCATCAATTCAAATTTTCCTTCATCGCGCCTCGATTCTTCACAATTTAAAGCACATTCAAGTGCTTGAATTTCATCTTCAAGATGTTCTTTTCTCTCATACACAAACGTAACATTTGCTTTTTATTTTTCTCTCTCAATTTATTCTTCACCAATGTTCTCATCCCTTACAAATTATTTGATTTCCTCTTGTTCATGTTTACATTTCCTTTTATCTGTCTTATTTATCCTTCTTTCCTCTCCTCTTAACAATGTTCTCAACTGCATTCTTTTCCTTCTTTCCATAAGTAACCTTATAGGCCACTTAACTATCTTCTTCATCACTATTTCAATTCCTTGATTTTGTCTTTCTTTCATTCTTTCCACCAACACTAACAGCTGCTCCACATCTTTCCTTAACTCACTTATCTCTTGTTCCATCCACAACTCTTTTTTTCTAACTCTCTCATCCTTTCTTCTTTTCTCTTTTTCTCTCTCTTCTCTTTCTCTTTCTTCTTATGACTTAAGAACTTAAGCAATCCCGTCACAATATTCATTTTCTCTTCCTTTATTTCTTTTTCTTTTTCCAGCAAGTATTTTCCACCTTTCTTAAGCCCCACCTAGGTTTTTTATCACATCTAGTCCCTTGACTTCCTTTCTTTCTTCTCTTTTCATTATTTATTCTCTTGGGATTCTTATCACTTTTCCTTACCTCTTCGTCACTTTTCTCTCTTAATTATTTTCTATCAAAGAGTGTCTTGTCACTCCACACAAATCCTACAAGAAGGAAACCTTGTTAATGTAAACAACACAAATCATCTCATCAAATAACTCAAATCACACACATATACACAAATGCTTATAAAAAAATACCTTCTTACTTTCTTCTTCACTTCAATAACCTTTTTATTACTAACTCCAAATATCAAACCTTCTCTCGATACCACATGATGGAAATAGAGATGAGAACACAACTTAAAACACCATATTTATCTTGAAAAACACAAAGACCCTCAATTCTTCAATAATGACCATAAGGATTTCAATACCCAAACTATGCAAAAAGGCCTAAAACATGCAAATACTTGTCAATAATTATATGTTCACTATTTACGCACTTCATTCATTCCATCCCCTACCAAAACATCATTCACAAACTCTCGGTAGCATCTCAACCCTTCATTTACTCTCATTCACTCTCTAAGACCAAAGTTAGGCTTCTAGCCCTCAAAATAAGAAAATTTCATCGTCCAGGATTTTGCACAAGCATTCATAATGTAATGAAAACATTTTCCAATACCCATTAAGCCCTTACACTTCTCTGAAAGTTTCATGTTTTGTTCTTCTTTCTATCTCCTTCAAACACCTTGAAATTGGCTCTAATTAACCCTAAAACCTACTAGCCTTATTTTATACAAACCTTGTTGCTGGAAACATTTCATAGAGTTTCTCAAAAAGCAAACATAGTTATGAATACCCTTTATTGAGTTTGTACTCTATGTAAATTTTTATGATCTAACTCATTGTTTAGGCTCTCCAAATTTACCTTTACCATTTTCCCCTTAGCTTTCTTAGGTCTTCTTAGTTCCTTGACTAAGTTTTAGTGTATATTTTCCTTCTTTTTGGATTTATACCTATAAATTTCCTGGATTCACTAACAAACAAATTTCTTTAGGGATTACCAAGAATCCTCTCTTCATTCACTCTCCCACCTAACTATTCTAACCTTCTTAGGCTCTTGTCACCATTGTTCAAACAAAGACTAGATTGTGTTTTATTGACTTTATCTCTAAAATCTATAGTTATCCATTCTCCAAACTTCTTAAAATTTTTTATCCTTCTATCCTAAAATATACCAAGGATCTAATCTTCATCACGTATATAAAAATGTCCTTTAACATGTACCCTTCCAAACTAGTTCCAAACTATCAAGAAAGGCAAGGTTTTAGGTATGTATTCACTCATTGTTCTTGATTACCTCATTCTATTTTCTCTAGAAAACATGTTTTCACATTTTCTAGAAATTTTATAACTTTGTACAATAAATTTCATCATGAATTCTAAGGAAAACTCTCAAGGCTTTTAACAATTTTTTTGTCCAAGCCCACAATACCAAGTTTTTACACATAGTTTGATTGTGTTTCTCACTTTTGACTAATAAAATCTTGTCTTTGAACTCGATATATCCTTCACACATTATAAATGTACAATTACACCTTATAACCAAGTCTTAGTTATTAACAAAGAAACCCAATGTAAGTTTTATTAAATTTTCACTTCTTGAAACCCTAAAAAATATGGTATTAATCTATAGTTAGACTAAAATGATCATATTTTCATCTATCAAAACTCCTTTTTTTCTTTGAAATTTGGGGGCCACATTGTCTATGTATAGGTACTCCTATCTACCAATTTGTAGGAATTTTCACTATTTAAAAAGTAAATGAGGCTTGTTTTTCCCCTCAAACCCTAGATTGGGTTTTCACAAAGTTTGAGACATGGTATTTTGAGTTTATTTTCACTTTTAAGAGTTTTCAAATTTTATAGAGGTTTTAATCTCCATCTCAAAACTTATGTATACTACTTTAAATGTTCTCCAAGTTCCTTAGTCCTTTGTGATCACATTTTCCTATTTTATGCTCTCAAAGTAATAGTCATAGTGGAACTATGAGTCTTGTTTCCTTAACTTCAAGCTTCAATTTATTCTCAAAGTTTCATGCTTTATATAAGGCTAGAAAAACCTTTAACACCCCCTAAAAATTTGTCTCAAGAACAAAATTCTATCATTATGTATATTTAATCATATATATTATTACAATCTTTATGGAGTGTCTTACTTCTTCGTAGGGTTTTTCCTTGTCCTTAGTACTTTTGCATCTCCTTCATAACATGTATACTTAGATTAAAACAACAACCATGCATGGATTCCTTCTTAAATTCATGAACACACATTATATATCATCAAAACCCATTTGAAATAATTTGAACCTGTCTTAGAACTCATATCATCAATCTCAAAATATTGTTAACCCTACTAACACAAGGCATAACATTAGAAATAATACACACACCATTATTCCATATCACAAAAATTCACCCTTACAAAACCCCAAGGTATATTTTACAAGATAATTTTGTTAGTTTTATTGAGAGATCTACCTTAAAATTATTCATGGTTCCCACATACCATTCATGAGCCTCTAGGGATCTCTAACTTCTCTCCAACGTGTATTCTTCCTCTCTCTAATTCCCGTCTCCTCATCTCATTCAAATATATCCACATGAATAACTTAAAGTTGGTAGTTACATTTAGTTTAGTGACCTAAACCCTAATGAGAAGTGACCATGGTTGAGAAATTTAACTAGGAGGGTGAGAAACATGTGTTTACACCATAAGAGGTCTCTCAAGAACCATTTACATTGTTTATTCAACTTATACAAACACCAAAGCACTAGACACCATTATGGAGAATTCAAATATTTGAAAAGAGTGTTATGGAGGGAAACTCTAAAACATTGTTAGTACATAACAAAAAGGGTCCAAATGGACTTAGAACATACTAAGACCTCGTTAGGACCTCCAATATCTAAAATAACTATGAAATCCAACATTTTACTTATGTACATGAAATGATGCTCCTGTTTCATTCTCGTACAAACATTTCACCTTTTAACAACTTGCCAAAGTTAAAAAATACATTTGAAAATGACATGCGAAATGCCACCCTGTTTCTCATAGAAACATGCTGATGGTTGACCATGTTCCCCAATGACATGGACTATCACATCATCCTTTAAAATAACTTTTAATGATCATTTTATCATTTAACGGCGGGCATCTTTAAGCCTAATTGGTAGTTTCAAAGTATGGGACGATTGCTAATGCTTAGAAAATTCATTTTGGTTTTGGCTCATTGTTTATAGATCTTTTTAGGAAATGAATGTCTACCACCACATACCTATACAATTTCAGAATAAAAATTGAAATCAAATTTTAGTTTTGAGAGCGGGTTTTGTAGGCCACTTGTTGAATTACAAAAAAAGTAAACTAGCTCGATTCTGATAATCATCCTAGGAAAGGTAGTCATAAATTTAACCTTATGAGCCATAATTGAGTTACGTGGATTCCAATCGTTTCTCTATATATATGGGAGTGGATGGGAACTAACTTAATGTGTGTTTGGTTCTTGGAAATATTTTTTCAAACTTAGTTTCGTAGTCACTCTAGCTAAATAGGTCACTTTTTAGCTTCACAACATTAACTAGAAAATTATCCTGGGAGCCCTCCTTTAAGCTTAATAATTGTTGAGATACCATTAGGACACTTTCGTAAGACTATATGGAACCTCTATTAGTCACTTTCTTGAATAATTTTTCTTTGGGTAATATTGTTGTTTTTCTTTGTCCTCTATGTCTCCAAAGTTTAGAATGCTATTAAACTAAATATGTATTTCTTACCCTCTCTAATTGCATTCAAAGTGTGTGTTATCATTGTGAACATAAATTATTCATAAAAGAAATATGTTATAATATATGATATTACCATGTGAGCTTCTTGGGATGACCATGTTGTTGGTTACACGTATCTTGGACAAAAAGGACTTATTAGCATTATTTTGTGGTTTCATAGTAGCATGTAATCTTTGAATGTAATGTTTTAGAAAGGATAAATATTCATTATGGTTATAATAAAAAATGTAACAATTTTTTTCTATAAAGAGCATGAAAATTTTATTGTATTTGGATGTTAGGGAATGCACACTTTGTCATGGATGTAATTTTTATTATGGGTTATATGTTGGTTTTTTTAGTAGACGTCTCTAACAACTGAAAATGAAATGTCATTTTATAACATGCTCATATGTGGTAATGATCAATATGTTCATTGTGAGATTTACTAAATGTTAGAGAACTCAGAAGGAAAGAACCTAATTAAAAATACTAAGTGTAATTTTCTTTTTGGAATGGACTTACATGTATTCACCTTCGTCAGGGCAGAGAACAAATGTTGTAAGACTGTTCTAGTTATATTAGTACTTGTTGGAAACTTCTAATGTAGAGAAAATAAAAATGAAACTAAAAGTATGCCTTTTTGAATGTTTACTAAATAGGAAACACAATTAAAACACCCTTGTTATGATTGAAAATGGTTTAACCCCACTAGGATGATAGCCAAAAGACCACATAAGGTCCTTAACTTTGTAATATTTGTGAAGGATATTTTAGGCCACATATTAACCTTATGTTTTCTTCCAAAATTGGAATTCCAAAGAAGTTGGCTATCCAAGAATGACACAAATAAGAGGGATTTAAGTTATTGAGTAACCTAGCTAAAATATCTACAATTTACCATCGGGATATGTATATGGATTGCTTTTCACATGTGTATTCCCTATTATCCTAGTAGTGGGTGTATGCATGTGAAAATAATCTAAATTAATGAAATGAACTTAACACCAAGTAGATCCACAACTTAGTTTAATAAAAAAGCATCATGATAAAACATGAAAGGAAAGCTTAAAAAATATGAATCAAACATTAAATCCAATGAGAAATGCAAAGCTCCTTTGTTGGTTGGATGTGCTTCAAAATTGTACATATTTCCTTTGTGAACCGAAGACAACTAAGCATGATCAAGAAACTATCCAAGGAAGAGGAAGAGATCTCACAAATTTGGATTGATTTCCATTTTAATTCTTCTCTTACTAATCTTAGCCAAGTAGAAAGGGGATATTTAAATCAAGCCTTCCAAATAACATGAAAATTCTCTTATCAAGTGTAATGTCTTATAAGGACATGGTGTACTAGGTTCTTTATATAGATTTCTATTTTGGAAGAAGCTTGTAACCTAGTGAATGTGGGATAAAGAAAAGTAGAATTAGAAAGGGATAATTATGATTAGAAGATATTAATTAGATGTTAGCAACTCATGGGAGTTGGAGGCGATTTAATTAATTAACTAGGATTAATTAATATGCCAAATTAATCTTAGAGAAGCTATTTGGAGATGATTTAGAGGGAAATTAGTAGAATTTGAAGGGTCTGAAGGAAAGGTTTAACTAATAATAATGTTTATTAGTTAAATATGAGATTGAAAGGCTTAATTAATAAAAAAGGATTATAACTAATGAAGTGATGTTAATTTGTATTCAAGATGAAGGGGAAAGCTAGTTAATTAACGAAGTTTCATTAATTGACCAAGATGAAGGGGAATGTTAGATAATTAGTGGAAAACCCACTATTTATAACAAAATGATAGAAAAGAGGATAATTAGTGAAATTTTAGTATTAAAACAGTGTAGTCAAATTTAGGTATCTACATTTTCCCTCTTTGATGTGGTGTAGTATAAGCGATGCCACTTCAAAGATAGTATACAAGTTTAGACAATTTTAAGGAGTAGAAGAAAAATTAGTAGGATGGACGATGCCCCCTCGAGTGTCAATGGGGTGATAGAAGAGGTCGATTGACACTCAAAAAAGAAGAGAAGAATGATCATGCTAGAAGACAAGTTGATCGTGCCAACAAGAGATTATTTTCTTAACATATCATGTGGAAGAAAAACTCATAGTGGGGGAAGGGATTCGAACTTGGCTTGGTTGGCCATTGTTAGAATTGATAAAAAGAGTTAGATCATGTGCCTCAAGTGGAAGAAGAAAGGGAGGGGAGGAGGGAAGAAACGAGTCACTGTGATAACTATGTCTTAGAGGAATAGGTAGAAGAATTGGAAAATTATGGGTAGAAAGTTAGTTAGAATGGAAGATAAGATATATGATAAAAGGGAAGATTGTGACATAGTATATGTACCATCTTGCTTGGAAATACCTTTTTATTTGATATAAGCATACAAAAAAAGGGTAAAATGACATGAAGAGCCATAATATTGATTTTTTGTTCATTGTTAAAGGAATAACTCAAAGAAAAATACATAAAGCAATGCAATATGAGAAAAATACAAACAAGAACAAAATATTAAACTTACACGAGTAATGTTCAAGAAAATTGTACCAATGGTTTTGTTATCCGAATTAAGTTCCTAAATATTTGAGTTGTACGAAAAGGGTTAAAATGATCCCCAAACAAGGATGCAAGGAAGGGAATAGATGGAGGACATAAAAGTAACATGAAAAGTAACGTGTATAATGAAATCTGCTTTGAGCAACAATATATGTTGGGAAGATAGACACAAAAAGCAAACCTAGCTTTGTTGATGAAGGAAGATCACAAGATGATCTACATGCCATGCACTATAACAAGCATGTCTTGAAGTAAGATGTTTTGTGGTATAGTTTTCAATTTTTAGGATTTTGTGTTTTGTGAATGTTTAGGATTTTTGATGTTTTAATAATTTTTGGATTTTTATGTTTTATCCATGTTTTTGGATTTTTGAATGTTTAACCAATATTTTTGAATTTTGGAAGCTTTACCAATGTTTTTGGATTTTATAGGATTTTGTGAAATTTTTAGGGTTTTTTTAAAATTTTTACAAAGCTATGTATAGGAAAATGAAGATGCAAAGATGCCCCCAAAGAAGAGGTGAGAATATACAAGGTGAATCTACACATATATATAGGAATAAGATCAGCCGTATTAAGGACACAAATGATAGGCTCAAAAGGATTTCAAACACATGTCAATGAATAGATAGGAAGAAGTGATTATGCTTCCAAGTGTGAGATACTTGTGAACAATGAATCCTAATATGGTTGTAGAAATTGGTTTTCACCAAAAGACTTATCGAAAGTGCCACAATTGTGTGGTTTTCACATTTGGATGAATTTATTTCTCTTTACTATTTTTGATTTTTTTGATTTTTGATTGCTCCCAAGGTCAAGAATAGAAACACTTGAGATGAATGATGTTCATAGGTTCTCGTAGCTCCTCACCAGTAGGGTATGTAATTTTATAGTCCCTAGAATTGAATTTAGCCACCACAATGTATGGCCCTAGCTAGTTAGGCTCAAATTTTCCTTTCTTTTCACGTTCTTTGGTAGTGTTGAACTGGTTTTCCTTAAGAAAAATATCACCTACCTAAAATTCATGAGGGATGATACATTTATTTTAGTCTACATGGATTCAATTATAATACACTTTAAGATTTTTCATGGCATGTAGGCATTTTTGTTAAGGAGTTCAATTTCTTCTAGCCTGAATACTTTGTAGTCCTCATATTTATCCAGATAGTCTCGCAAGGAGATTATCAAAGAGGGGATCTTGATCTATATGAGTATAATGGCTTCAGTTCTAAATACTAAGGAATATGGGGCTACATCTGTAGGTGTGTGGATGGAAGTGTGATAGGCCCATAGGGAAGGATGGATTTGGAGATGCCAATTGTGTCTGTTTTACAAACCATTTTCTCCATTATCCAAAAAAGTGTTTTATTATTGGCCTCATATTTCCCGTTACCTTGAGGGTAATAAGGTGTAGACTATTTTTGGTGAGTAATAAAGCATTTACAAAAGGATTTTACTTGTTTATTTTTGAATGATTTACCATTGTTAGATATAATGAAAGAAGGATGTCATAACGACAAATTATATTGTTCACGATGAACTTGGAGATCTATATACCTGTAAAATAAGTGAGAGGAAGATCCTCAACCCATTTGGTAAAGTATTTAGTGGTAGTGATAATGTGTTTGTGGTTATTAGATGATGTGGGGTGAGTTTTCCTATAAGATCGATCCCACGTTTGTTAAATGGTCATGGTGTTGTGATAGGTTGTAATGATTGAGATGCTTCATAGATCAAATTGCCATTTTTTTGACATAGGGCACACTTCTTCACATATTGAAAATAGTCTATTTCCATAGTACATCAATAGTATCTCATGTGTAAAAGTTTCTTCGCAGGACTATGCCACTTGTATGAGCACCACAGATGCCTTTGTGCACCTCTTTGGTTGCTTGGATAACTTCTTCAGAATTAAGGTAACGTAACAGAGTCCCATCGTAACCTCAACGATAGAGAGTTCCCCCAAGTAGGGTGTAATGGGCTATACATTAGATAAGGGTTCTCTTTTGGGAGTGGGAGAGGTTGGGTGGAAAAGTATCATCCTATACGTAGTTATAAATATCGACATACCATGGGAAAAGGGAACAATACCTTCACATACCATACATGATTCGGCATGTCATAGGCCGATATCATTAGATGACCGATAAGGAATTGAAAATATTTGGTATTTGGTGATAAGCGTAATAAGGATCCAATGGTATCTAGAGCATCCGTTGACCATTTCTACATGCGTGAAACTTAATGGAAGGAAATCAGAAAAAGTACTCTTTCAGAGTATCCACCATGCATTTGCATGGAATAAACTTCTCATCTTTGAATTTGTATTCATCATTCACCTATTTGATGTTAATTTGTGAGTCACCTATAACCTCAAAGTTTTTGATGTTCCATCCGATAGTGACTTTAAGACCTACAATGAGAGATTCATATTTATAAATGTTGTTTGTATATGTGAGGTGAGTCCAAATATTTTGGGATGATATCTCTTGTGGAAGTATTAATTAATAATCTTGAACCTGATCCATTAAATAGGAATGACCCATATAAATATACCTTCTAGGTTGATGATTTTTCAATAAATAAAATGGAAGCATCGACATATCCGGACTTAACATTCTATTCCTAGAAGTGGTGCTTAGACCAGTTGATCAACACACACTTTTCCTTTGACTACTTTTTGATTGACATACTCAATTTCAAAATCACAGTGAAAAATAATCCAGTTGGCCATCCGTCTTATAAGTAGAGGTTTTGACAAATGATATTTAAGAGGGCCAACTTTAGATATCAACTTGGTATGGTTGTTCAAAAGGTAATGGCATAGTTTTGAAAGGAAAAGACTACAACCAAACATTATTTTTCAATCTATGGGTAGTAAAAATCATATGCCATAAAGGTGTGGCTAAGGTAATAGATGGCTCTCTCTCTTTATATTGGGCATCGTACTATGCCAAGAGAATTCCTATAAAAATTGGGCAACATATATATATATATATATATATATATATATATATATATATATATATATATATATATATATATATATATATATATATATATATATATATATATATATATATATATATATATATATATATAATAAAGGTTCACCTGGGGTAGGTGGTACAAGAATAGGTGGATTTTCCAAATATTGTTTGAGTTAAGCAAAGTCATGTCAAAATCTAGGCCCCAAATAAATCAATATCTTTCTTTGGCGAGATGGGTGAAGGAGTGGAACTTGTCTATAAGTTGTGAGATGAATCTTTAGATGGCCTGAATTTTTCCTTGTAGGTTGCACAACTATTTGAGATTATTAGGAGGAACCATCTTAGTGATAATAGTGACTTTGGTGGGACCCATTTCAATTTTGTCTTTGAGACACAATGAATCCCAATATTTTACTCGAGATGATTCCAAAGATACGCTTCTTTGGATTCAAACAGAACCTTGTAATCTCGAGCCATTCAAAGATATGATGAAGAATCGCCAGGTGATCTACTTTAGTCTTATATTTTATGAGGATATCATCCACATAATCCTCTATAATATCATGTAACATGCAATGGAATATGACAGTCATAGATCTCTTATATGTTGCTAAAAATTCTTAAGGAAAAGAGACATGACTTGATAGTAAAAGGTGCGCCATGGAGTAGAAAAGATGGTTTCATGTTGGTCCTCTTCATAATATTAATTTTATTCTAGCCCAAGAATCTATCCATGAGGATATAATTTCATGGCCAACAAAGAGAATTGACAATGATGTCGATGTTCGAAAGAGGAAAGTCATCTTTAGGAAATTCCTTTTTGATGTCCCTAAACCTGTGCAAATCCTTATGCCAACAGTTTCTTATGAACATGAACTACATTAGAGATCCATTCAAGTAATCAATAGGCCTCGATGAATCCCATTACTTATAACTTTCTATCCCCTCTTTGATGAAAAGAACCACACATAGATGCATTTTGCATATTTTTATTTGATTGACTTCGTTAATTCATACACAACAAGATTATGTACCACTAAAGAAGGATCCAAGCTTGGCATGGGGTAAGTGTAGGAAGATGGGGACCAAAATTGGACATCAAATCCTGAATTTTACGAATCTGTAATCACGAGTTTTAAAAATTGCGATAGTGATCTATTTTTTCAGAGTTTGGGAAATTCCCAAACCTAAGACCGTGATCGCGGTTTATAAACCATGATCACATTCCTATGATCTGAAAAAAACAACCATGATTCATGTAAATATGATTCTAAGAACCGTGATCATGGTTCTTTTACCAATAGGTCAATTTAGAACTACGATCGCGGTCCTAATTGTATCATCAAATTCGACCCTCAAGGCTTAGGAAATCTCTATTTTTCCCGAACCTAAGCTTTGGGAGGTCATTATGGTGTGTGAAAGGCCAAAAACATCAATTTTTCTCTTTCGTGGACTTGAACCATGCTGAAAAATAAAAAACATGTCACAAAAATGGTACCATCGCGTAGGGGAGACTGTTAGCTTCGTAGAAATATTGATTTTAAAGTGAATAGAATATGATAAATATCATTTTATAATTTTTTACTAATAGTAGGTCTTTAAGACACTTTTTTCCCATGAATGTTCATGTCTACATTTAAGACTGCAACTTTTTTTCACTTATCAAAATGTGATAAAACCTATACCATCCCAATTGTGGCAAAATTCTATACACGTTAAAAAAGTATTTGATTTTGATATTTTTTTGATGAAGTGATGGTAAGAAAATGGAAAGTGCTTCATTTTATTTATGTTTTTAGACCAATTTCATGGAAAAAATCATAAAAAATATTGCTAAAAAAATACAAAATAAAATCTATCCCAAGATAGACAGTGACATCTAACATTTCACCAAAGGAAAAAAATCAAGTTTTGGCGATCCAAATTACAGGAAAACAGACTACAATCTTATAGGATTTTTAAAAAAACCAAGTCATTGAATTTGAGTGTTTAATATATCTAATTTTTTCTGTTTTTAATTTTTTTTAGTAGTTTAGAAACTAGATTCGAATGCTACGGTTCATATTTATACAACTTTTTCTAATTTTGAGTGCATGCGTTGCGAATAATCCCTATAAATTTAGATTTCACTATTTTTGCAATATGATGTCCACTTATGACCCCTTTTTGGCCCCCCAACTTGTTTCACTCACCCCATATCTACATAGAACCAAGAAAATACATATGAAAATTCTCTAAGGAGTATAGAAAAATATTTTTGTTTGTGTGCTTTGAAAGAGAATCCCTAAGTTTGACAATTCTAGGCTCATCTTCTGTACTAATGTTGATATTAATAGTCTCCTCCACAAGTAATTTAGATCCATCCTCCATATGTGTAGGATTAGGGGGAGATTGAGTTCTTGCTCTATGGGCATCTTAATGAGATTTTCACCCATAGGTTGGTCATTTTTATATCATGTTTTATTTTTCTATTTGTTTGTTTATAAGTTTCTCAAAAAGGTTTTCATTATGGGACTTAGATATTTTATTTTTGTGAGGATTTGTGGAAGATATTTTTCCCTCATTCTCTTTTTGTTTTACCTGACCACAAAACTTGGCCTCCTCCCCAAAATACACATATGCATCAAGGTTAATAGAGAATCCCTTCTTATGGTCCCCAATAAGAATGTCATCATACAACCCCATGAATTCACCAATTTCTTCGTCATTCTAAAAGAAATAAATTGGTATATGCCATTGTTGGTCCTAGTTGATAAGGGAAGGGTGTACAAGGTTTAATTAAAGAGTGGAAGAAGACAAGGTTAAAATAACCATGTCAGAGAATCACTTTGTGGAAGAAAGGTCCTTGTAAAGGCTACAAAGGGACTTTGTTTTTATATCATAATATGAAGATCTATCATATCGTTCTTAGGAGGTGGCCTCGGCTTCTATAGGTCATGATTCAAAGGGTCGAATACTAACTCCATATCTATCCATATTCTTATGTGCTAGAAGAGGTTCACGCACACCTTGTTCATTTATGCCACACCCATATCATTTGTATCCCATGTCATACATCATCTTATTAGGGATGAAATAATATGGGGATTGATAGCATGAAGCCATAATTTCATCAAGGGATTGGGATGTATAACTGTTATGCATTTTCTCATCTGTCAAAAGACCACTAGGGATGAATGTGTCAATAATGTAAGGTACCTAAGGTTGTTGTGGCTGGTAATTGGTCCTACCATACATTTTAGGTGATAGGGGAAGATTTAAAACTAGAAGGGCCTATTGGAGGTTGTATTCCCCACATCCGATAGGAATTATTTTCAGTTTTTGTTCCCATGAAGAAAATGGGGATATGGATTTAGAGGAACCTCTTTTGTGTGGGTGCAGTGTATCAATATTGATGTGAGAGGTGAGGGCCTATGATTGAATCTTAACAACTATTTTTATAGAAGGAAATTCATATATTGTGTGGTAATAGTTGGACAATGCTCTGTAATGTGCAAAGGGTTGTAGATCCTTGATAATGGTAAGTGTTTGACCTTGATAAACTTTTAAAATGTTTAGGGAATGGCCTGCATGACATGGATCCATGGGTGACTAAGGATAATATTATAGGGTAGTTTAGGGTCAAGGACATGGAACTAGGTTTCATGTGTAATAGGCCCAAATTCCATTGGTAAGGTAATTGTGCCCACTGAATATCTCTCTACATTATCATAAGCCTTAATGGTGATCACATTAGGATCCAATTCAGTGTTAGTGTGTCCCAATTATTTTATGAGCTTCAAGGTACATAAGTTAAGGCCTAACCCATTGTCCACAAATACCCTTTTTATCTTTTTGTGAGTAATAATCACTTCAATATACAAACAAAGGTTGTGTTTTTGGTACTCCATTGGAATCTCAGTTTGGATCAAGGTGATTTTTTTAAATGGAGTAAGTTACACAACCAATGCTTGAAAGTGTGAGGAATCGGTGTTTGTGGAAAATATTGACCCGTTAAGAGTCTTACAGAGGACATCCTTATTAACAATAGATATTTGAGAAGATCCAAGATAGAGATAGTGTGGTTGTCTTCTCAAGAAGCTATAGGAGATCATAATGACTATCTAAAGGAGTAGACAGATGAGGTTCTGGGATGATAAGACAATCATGTCACGTTTCCATAACACACCCTTGTGATTTGATCTTGATGGTAGTTATATGCTTAGTAGTGGGATGGATGTAGCTGATGAGATAATAGAATTGATTTATTTCTTCGAAACAACATGATTGGAATTTTTCCTTGTGAGGATTGAACTAGATCCAAATTTTATTCCACCTGCTTATGTTTGGGTAATGATTCTTTATAAATTCCCAATTATTTGCTAGAAATTTTAGTGGGTTCTTGTGTACCTAGTTCGACGTATCCTCTATCTATGAGGTCTGAATGAAGTTTCTCAATTTCATACATTTATCCGTAAGATGGCCTTTGACATGATGGTATTCATAATATTCATAGTATTTATACCATGACATTTTCAAGTGCATACTCGAAAAAATGTGTAGTAGTCGGGAATTGTGCCATGTTGATCACATCCAGTTGTTTCAAAATTGATGATAAAGACTTTGTACCTAGGGTATACTCTCGACATTTAACTTCATATTTGAGCATTCCCCATGAGCGTTTCAAATGAGGAGTGTTTTGGACCACTTAGACATGTTTGGAATCAGTGATTCCATCACCCATGAAATTCTTATTTTTGTTGAAACTTGGAATATTTTTTAGGGTTTGATTCATGGTTGTCTCTTTGAAAGGGTTTTAAGTCCCCTTTGGCAAGCAAAACCTTTTCAATTTGGATTATTTTTTCAATAGCTTCTTTTAAGGTGCTTGCACAATGCATTTTGAATTGAAATTCTATCTCAAGGTGTAATTTAGGTAAAAATATACTGACAAGTTGTTTCTCCGGAATAGAGTAGGGAAGTGACTAGCTAACCTTTGCCATCATTGTAAGAAACCAATGAAGTTTTCATTGTTTCGTTGTTTTGCATTACAAAGGTTTATCATAGTGATATCACTTTCCATGTTGAATGAAAAGTGACAAATAAAATTCTCCACTAAGTCCACAAATATGTAAATGAGACCCTTTGGGAGATGGAGAAACTATTCAAGTGCTTGATCTCTAAGAATCCATAGGAATAAGTGAATAAGGTAATTATCGTTATTGGATTTTTTTAGAAATCCATGAAGAATTATTTCACACAATCATGAGGATCACCTTTTCCCATATATTTATCAAATTTTAGGCAATCAAAGATAGGCGAAGAAAAGGAGTACACAACATATGTCAATTGAAGGGATAAGGACACATTTCTTTGAAGTGATATTTCTTATTGTGTCAAAGGCTATTTTCTTGAAGACTGACAAGGGTGTATTTCATGGAATTCCACTCTTGGTCAAATATTTGGACATGTGAAGGTGTGAAAAATATGTTCACGTGGTTAGATTTTGAGGCTTCACCATCGTGGTTTTCAGTGTAATGTTCCACATAAGCCACCTTAGGTTTTTGAGTATGTGTAACTCTACATATGTCCTTATGGACACATGAAGCTAGGTTTTCCAATTGATGGCTAACGATTTGTAATCATTGTTACACAGGTGACCTATTCGTTATGGAGTTCTAGTTGAGGTTTATGTTCATTTTATTGTCCTTCTACTCTAGCTTTGTGGTTGGTTTGGAAAAATGGTATTCGATAGCCGATTGTAGTCTTAGAGGATTCTATTTCCTCATTATTACCTTCATGTTTTGTCAAGTTATAATCATGTCCATGGTTTAGAATTTCCTTAATTGTTTGATAAGGAGGAGGTCATGTTATTTACTCTTCTTGACTTGTATTTGTAAGGATGGTGAGATCAAATTCAAGTGAAAATTTGGCCCCTAACTCTACTACCCGTACTAAAAAATGATCTTTATTTTGGAAGAGGAAGTTATCTATGTGGGTGGGGTCATACTCAAAGGCATCCTGAGGATTTTTTCCCTCATATCCACTATGGTCAACCAATGTTTCCTCTTTAGATAATGGGTCCAAAGTGGTACAGAGGAAAGGATTAGTTTCCCTCCTTCTATATGTTAATATTGTAATTGGTGGCATGATGGGAAATGTTTTAAAAATATTCTAGGATGAGTGTGCAAGTGTCACAAAAAATCTATGAAAAAAATAGTAGCGTAATAGTAGAAAAGTGAAGAGTTTTCCAAGGGTGCATAATATATGATGAAAATAGCCAAAGAAAATCTATGAAATTTTGGACAGAGTAATGACCAGTAAAGGAAACTTTTCCTATGTGTAAAAGTCTCCAAAAGTTGTTTAATATTGTAGCAACACAATTTAAACACTTAAATTGAGTTTTTGAGAAAACAAAATTTAAGTATTAAAAGGGGTTGATATGGTTTTGACAGTATAACAACACATATTTCCACACTCAAATAAATTTTTAAGAAAAATAAGGTTTAAGTATAAAAATGATCAATACAATGCGAGCGTCAGTAACAATACAATTTCAACAATTAAATCAAGTTTAAGAAACAATATTAAGTATCAAAAAGGGATTGGAACAAGGTGAGCAACGTAACAACACACTTTTAACACTCAAATCAAGTTTTAAGAAAACAAGTCTTAAGTATAAAAATGGTCGATATAATGTGAGAAGCATAACAATACAATTTCAACACTTAAATAAAGTTTAAGAAAACAAGATTTAAGTATCAAAAAGGGATTGATGTAATGCGGGTAGTGTATCAACACACTTTTAACACTCAAATCAAGTTTCAATAAAAAAGGTTAAAGTATCCAAAAATGGTTAGTGGAATTTTGGAAGCACTTTGGATAGTGCTATTTTGATAAAGGGGAGAAAAAATTGCAAAGGGGTATATGTTAACAATGTTTTGTAACCAAAAATACACAGGTGCAACTTTGACAACATTTCTCCTTGTTCTAAAGGTGGAAACTAAGACAAAGTTTTGTTTGGTAAATAATTTAATATCAATGATAATGGATATGGTTAAGTTGGCCCCGATGCGAAATAGTTCCCTAGGATTTTTTTATGAACACTCGCCAATATCTTGTCTAAGATAGGTACGCTTTTTTTAGAATAAATTCTAAACAAAGGACCACTACCCCATGATAAAATTAATGAAAAAGGCTTCACATGGACAAATTTTAGCACTCCTCATGGGTTTTTTAGTCAAGTATGTGATGTGGCACTTCCCATTTCGTCATCCAGTTCTCTCATTATGTTGACTACTTTGGGGTTCATATGGTACTCCGCATAACGAGTTTTATTGTTTAAGCCAAAGCACTTCCCACACTTTAAAGAGGATGGGTTTTAACCCTTATCCGTACCTATAAATATAGTGTGAGTTGTTCATTTTTATCTTGATTTCAAATGTGATTTTTCTTAAATGCATTTATTTAATCGAGGCAACCTACACACAAGACATTAGTAATTTTTTAGATTTTGGTTTTTGATGAGCATAAATGGTCCTAAACTCAAACAATTAGTATGTTTCCATATGAGCACAATGTTAGAAAAATGTAAAGGATCTCAACCATTTCTGTTTCTCAAGATCACTCAAAAGTGCAAGAGAAGAGCATGCATGGTGTTTGATCAAATTAAACCAACATGGAAATTTAAACCAAAATATCAAAAGTCATCCATGTTTTCAAATGAGAACCAAAATTTTAGAAAATCATCCAAAATTTTTGCCATTTCGATTCTCAAGATTGCTCAAAGCATAAGAGAAGAACATACATGATTTCTATGAAGTTGTAAAAAAGGAGATTTCTAAAAATATTCAAAAGGTTATCACTAATTTAGATTAAAACCTGCATGTTAGAATCATAAACATGTATAAAAATGTAAGAAATTTAAAAATTAGCTTTGAAATTTTTATCAAATTTGAGAAAAATTAGAGGAAAACCCAAAGAGAACACCAAAGGTGCATATACAAGAACACTAGTGCAAGCAGATGAATGCTAATGTAAGGAATACAATTTCAATAGGACACTATCACATGCAATGTTACAAAAACATAGATAGATATATGCTAATGTAGGTAGTCAAACATTAACACATAGAGGTGAATGCTAGCGCGTGTAAGATGATTTAATATACATTAAATTAAATATTAATTATAGAGTAAATAATGTAATAAATGATAATATATAATAAGACATAAGAAAATAAGCATATACAATATGAAACCCTAAGAAAAATAGAGAGAGAAGATGGCTTAACTAATTTGTGAGTGATTTGGAAGTGATATGAGTAGGAAAACTAGTGGAACAAACCTGGAGTGTTGTAAAGACTCACTGGAGGTTCTAGAACTCATAGATGTGTGAGACAAAAGTGCCCACAGGAGGACAGGAGTGCTTGGGCACTAGTGACTGAATTTAGGCAATAGTGTCCACCCAGATGCTCAAGTTTTAATATTTTCTCGTATATGAGGAGCTTCATTGTTAATCACTTTGTTTTTCACTCTAGATTTTTTCAATGTCTTTGTTCACACTTATAACCTACAAAATATACACATAACTACATATAACCACAAACCATATCAAACCTAATAAATAATATTCGGGATGGGGATTCGATCGAACCTAGTGTTCACTTGAAGAGTGAACTTAGTACTTAGTGTTGCACTACATTTCGAGACTCCATGTAGTTCGTGTTAAAATGTGTGTATGATGCCCTAGGATTCCCGTGTGTAAGTTGCATAATGATAAGATGAAAAATCTAGAATATAACAAATGTATAGAATGTGTAAGATGGAATATAATAGACTTCCCTCCCTATGACATGTATGTAGAGTGATGCAGCCCTTTTCCCTTGTATAGATGTACTAGATGGATGCTTTGTAATAATATCATTCCTTTGAATGCATGCTTTGGTGATAATTTGTAATGCTTAGTTTTGGCCCCTATTTTAGAGTTATAACTATGTACATATATGATTCCCTTGTTTGAATTTAGTAATTTACAACTAGAAGGTTGACCTAAAAGTGTAAAAGAGACCCAAAATAGTGAGAAAAGGCTAGAGAGGGCCAAGAACACCCATAAGGGACATGAGCACCTAGGATTTTTGTCCTAAGATGGGCACTAGTTTCTGAGGCCATAAAAGATAAATCATTCAAATACTGACAGGGCTATAGGGTGTGTAAGATTAATAAAATTATAAGAGATAAAGAAAAAGGACCAAAAGACATTGTCGATTACTACTTTTCTCACTTAGGAATCATATATATATTAGTATGCTCTAAGACCTAGAAATGTACCTAATAGCATAGATTTTGTGTCTACATTTTTACCCCATTTATATTGAGTAAATACTTGATAGCATAAAGTAGATAGAAGATGCATACCTTATGACATGTAGAAAATATTTTCTTTGATAGTGTGCCGAGCGGACAAGGGAAGTGTGATGTGATCACAATATGAAGTGTGGAGACTAGGAAAGGGAAGTAGACCCTAGGGGTGAAGTGTATACATAGTAGCATGTTGTTGGAGCTTGTGCTTGCTGATGTGATATTCTTCTTGTTGCGTATTAAGGACAAACTTGCAAAAGAAGAGTGAGAAACTAGTCAAAGTTTCATATATAAAAAATCATAGTAATGCATGTATAAGTAAAGAGTGTAAAAGTGTGTAAAAGGAAAGTGTGCACCTGATATGTAAGAGAGTATGAGATAGAAAATTATCTTGTTTTTTGGAGTTGCTGGATTTGAATGTCGATGGTGAGGTTTTCGGCAATCTCACGCTAAGATCATTTTTTTGGGTGATCTCATGCTAAGAATGATATTTTTCAGTGATCTCACGGTTTTTTGGGTGATCACACTCCAAGAGAAGAGTGTTGGGGAGATATGTCTAGATTTTCTATCATTCCATGATGCTTCTCAATAAGCACCACTATAAATGGTATGTCCCTGATTTGTTCTTGGTGTTCTTGTTGTTGCAATTGTAACTAATAGAATGCATTCTCTAACCAGAGGCAAGTGCTTGCTACTGGAGAACTAATATGAAAACTGTTGTAAACTATGTTAGAGTGAGAAAATGATTGTTTTTTCCCAGGACATAAGCACCCGGGGGAAAAGAACCCATCACTACTGTTCATGACTATACACTAGTGTCTACTATGTGTTTTGGAACCAAGTTTAGTTTTGGGATAATCTATAACTATGTGCTTGTGTTGATTCTATACTTGTGTTGATATGTGATAAAGCTCGAGATGTTGTATGGGAAATTTGTTTACCCAATAGATGTCACACTCGTTTGGGGTGCATGTGATGATTGTAGGAGAATGTGGTCCAAAGGAGAGGACCCGATACTACTATGAAGTGGAAACTTGCGGGGTAGGGGATGTGCATGGTAGAAACCAAGGCACATGTAAATAATATGGGATAGTAAACAAGTGTTATTTATGACAATAGATAACATGCAATGGAAGACAATGCAAAAATCAAGTAGGAATAAAAATTGGGCCGCGATAAGTGGGTTTCAAACATAGGACATCGCTCACAATTTCACAAGTCAATCAGGGCCGAAGCTTCCAAAGACATATAATGATCAAAAAGACATATGTCGTATCCCAAAAATAATAAAGAACAATAGAAAACAAGAAGTGATGGATAATCATGGTTGTATTGATCCTACAAGACAAATGCTACATATGAAGCACTTGTTAGTATTTTCAATACATAAATAGTATGTCAAAACGTGTATAAATCAGTGACAAATATAGTGATAATGACTTGAAATAGTAAGTACTTGAAATGATAGAATCTATGATGTGTAAAGTATGATAGTAGCAAAAGTATATACCCCAGACCCTTGGTGGGAACATTCACCTCGAGAGACCAAGTGAACAAGCATGCGTATGGAAAAGGATAATGGCATTCTAAGAATCTTTCTAGAATAAGAAACAAAGTGTAACATATATGTAGAATAAGTGAACAAGATTAAATGCAACCAAGATATGCAAAATATTGTGTGAGTGTGATGGTGTGCTATGATGTGAAAGATGTGAAGAGAGGAGGAGCTATGTTCCCCCAAAAATGTGTATGAGATGAAGTTCATTTATAAATGCTCATGTCAACAAGTAAAAAGAATGAACCATAGAACAAAATTTTGTCATCGGAAATGAGTGTATTGTGGGAGATTAGTTACTAGATAAGATGTATCATGAAGCATTGAGTGTGAAACGTAGATAATGTGGTGTTTATTTAAGAATTAGAACCTCAACAATCGAGTATGAACCATGGAACTAGAGTGCATCATTGGGTAATTACGATAAAATGTGTGTACCGGATATGTGATTATTCTTGGAAAGATAGTCATTAAGTGCGAGCGAGAGAGAATAGTAGATGTTAAGAAATATGTATTGTGAATTATTGAGCTTGAAGTGTGTGGTTAATTGATGAAGTGTTCCCTCAATGGTAAAGTGTGAACCGTAGCACTAGAGTGTTTCATTGGGTAATAACGGTACAATGTGTGTACTAAAGGTGTAGGAGTGTTGAGAAATATTAGACATGAATCTTGGAGCATGAAGTGTATTACTAAAGACAACTGATATGGATGGAAGGGGGAGAAAGTGTGATGCCCCCAATTGTGTGATGGATATTAGGCTATCCGATGATAGTGAAGGGTGAATTCCCTCTTTGATATCCGAGGAGATAAAGGCATGTGACTATGATCTAGGATCAGTGGTGTAAGAGCATAATTATGTGCAAGTGAATAATAAAAATGTGGAAAAGAAGATGGAGAACACCGAGAGAAGGGGATACCCGAGTAGGGGACTTAAGCCGACAGGGTATATTAATGGACCAATTATGATGACAAAGTAATGATGTAGGTCTTGTGAGAATAGGAGAGCTAGGTACATAAGTAGCTTTAAACTTGAGAGGCATAGGAGGCCTAGATGTCATGACTGGTGCAAAGATATCAGCAAGAGTGGGCTGAGGTAATGGTGTATGTGGTGGAATACATTTTATGGTGATATATTTTTGTTATGGATGTACTTAAGACACAAGTGATGCATGAAAGGGATGGTTTGGGTGGCATGGAGCCAAGGAAGACCTAAGAGCATATCAAAGCCAATGATTTTAGAGGTAATAAGGAATGATGTAAACATATTAATAGACCCAACAATAATGGGAAGAATGACACAACCATAAAAATTTGGAAATGGGAATGTTATTAGAGAGGCGGGACATTTGATAGCTAAAAGAAATTCCACAAAGCATGCATTGTTAAGTGCAGATGGATAGACCATAGTATTTTTGATGGTATAGGTACCAATGAGAGAATTGATATGTAATGAATCAGAAGATAATGTAACATGATAATCATGATATGATAATATGGAAATTGTACATCAAGTAGTAACAACAATAAAATCAAGAGGCCCCGATGAAGGATGAGGCACATCATGATATGTGTGGTTTGCGGAAGAGTCGTAGCTTTCTTGTCTTACTTGGGTAATGGGTCATTATATATTTTGAGTTTTTGACTATCATTGACCGGTTGGGAAGTAGATGGCTCAATGAGATCGATTACATTGTTTTTAATAAGATCCTGAATAATAATTTTAATTTTAAATCAGAAATCGGTAGAATTCCCAATACATTGGTGATAGTCATGATGTGCATTTTCATCATAGTTATGGCCACACATGTGAGAAGGATCGAGATTAAGCGGTGGTGGAAGAGTAATAAGATTAATTTTGATAAGCTGCGGTAATATAAATCAAGGTGTGTAATGTAGTTTAGTAAAAGTATGCCTTGTGGGTTGCAATTGAATCTTGTCAAGTGTAGAGACAATGTTAACGGGTGTCTTAGCTTTAGTGGGCTTAGGAGATGGATTGAAGGTAAATTTATCTTGAAACATGTTAGAGGATGAGGATGAAGAAGTATCATAGTATTTCAATTTTCCCATAGATTAAATTTTTCCTTCACATAATTTAAGTGTATGGAATATTTGATCAAAGGAGGGAGAAGTCTCAAAGATGACACTCTCCTAAAGTGGAGATAAGAGACTTTGAATGAAGAGATATTACAGTTCTGAATTGAGTATTACATTGGTCATCTTAGCAAGATTGTTCTTATAGTGTAAAACATAGTCAATTAGAAATTCAGTTAATCCTTGTTTCATTGATAAAGTTATGCATAATATACCTTGGTGCCAATATTGATGAGAAAGTGAGCAAGGATAACATCGAATAATGATGTAAAGGATGTTATCGAATGAATAGGTAGATCGTAAAACCATCACATAGTATAATCTTGTAATCTTCTATGAAATAACTTAGCCAATAATGTAAGATCATCCACATAATCAAGACATGCCACATGAAAGGATTGAAGGTGATCTTGGGGGTCACCATGTCCATTGAAGGTGGGAAGATTTGGTGAAATGAATTAAGGAGGTAGTAGATGAGAGGGTATGGTTTTATGCGAAAAGGTCTATGAAGGAGAAGTGACGAATCTAGAGATGGAGAAGAATGTAAAGTAACATGTTGTAATTGGAAGATTTGGATTTGTAAATCCTAATATAAAGAAGCTAGGTCTTGAGTTCTTGAAGAGAAGACTTGTCATGTGTGAGAAGTAATAGGCGGGGTGAAATGATTGGTAAGAGTAGGAATAGAAATAAGAATACTGGAGGTAGGTGGAAGCTTGGAATTAGGAAGTTGTGTTGCAATAGGAAGAGAAGTATTATTAGATACTGGAGGGATGAGCTTAGCTAGATTAGTGGATTTCTCATGAGAAAAGAATAATAAGATATCTAAGTCTTTAGGATATTAAACAATATGGGCCTAGAGGTCACAAAGATCTTCTTCAGTAAAAGGTTCATATGTCTTAGCCATGGTAGAAGAATCAGAAGAATGCCTAGAAGTAAGATAGCATTTGAGTGATTGGGTTCACCAAATAATTTAATAGAAATTGAATTAAATCTTAATTTTAGATTAACTACTATAATAAACGATATAAAAATGATAATATATAGTAAGGCATAAGAAAACAAGCATATACAATATGAAACCCTAAGCAATAGAGAGATAAGATGGATTAGAGGATTTCCTAGTGATCTATAAGTGATATGAGTGGGAACTATTGGAACAAATCTGGGAGGAGTGTCGTCAAGACTCATTAGAGGTTCTAGAACTGATATATGTGCAAGATAATTACCCATGAGAGGATAGTAGCGCACAGGCGCTAGTGACTGAATTTGGGCACTAGTGTCCACCCAAATGCTCACATTCTGATATTTTTGTACATGAGGAGCTTCATTGTTGATATATATTTTTCACTCCATATTTTTTCTAATGTCGATGTTCACACTTGTAACCTACAAAATAGATACCTAGCTACACATACCCAAAACCTAATAAATAAGATGTAGAATGGGGAGTCGAATTGACCATGGAGGTCACCCAAAGAGTGAACTTAGTACTGAGTGCTGCACTACATTTTAGACTCCATGTAGTTCTATGTGAAAGTGTGTGTAATGATGCCCTAGGATGCCCTTGTGCAAGTTGCACAATGATAGCATGATAGATCTAGAATATATCAAATGTATAGAATGTGTGATATGGAATAAAATAAATTTTGTTAGGAAATAAGAGATAAAATATGTGGAATAATCCCTTACAGAATCGCAACAGTAGAAACTAATATGCAGAAAATATTACAGATCTCAAATAAAAGTGCAGAATAAATAACACAACATAGAGAGACAAGATTTAATGTGGTTCACCCAATTTGGGCTACGTCCACCAAGAATCACTTGCTTAGATTTTATTACAAGCCTCCACTCTCTCAATACAATACCCAGATCCATTTGGAGCTATGCTCAACAAACTCTATAGAATTCACACCCGAATTCAAAACACATCTGTAATACATTTGCTTTTCTATGTATCATATGCATAAGACCATATAAATAGACAATTGCTTAAGCAGTTTGATACAAAACTGTGAGTATCAAAACCATGGGAAAAAACTGTGGGTATTAAAACCATGGGCAAAACATCAGGGTATTAAAACAATGGGTACCAGAAAAACCATGGACCCAAAAACAGCCCATAACAGTTACCCATTACCCATGGGTTAATAAACCACCCATGAAAATTTGCTTCGGGGGCTTCACCCCAAGCCCCCTTGACCCACTCACCGGCGAGTGGGACCACCGTAAAAATACCCAAGTGTAACACATAGAAGGTGTACCACACTCTAACATGAAAATAGGCTCCAAAACATAACAAATTTCCCCTCCTATGTTATGCATGTAGAGTGATGCATCCTTTTTCCATGTTATAGTTGTGGTATATGGATTCTTTGTAATGCTCTTGTACCTTTGAATATATGATTAGGTGATAATATGTAATGCTTAGTGCTTGGCCCCTTATTTTAGAGCTATAAATATGTATATATATATATATATGATTCCTTTGTTTGAATTTCATAATTAAAAACTGGAAGGCCAACCCAAAATTGTAAAATATTCTCAAGAATTAAAAGAGACCCAAAAGAGTGAGAAAATATTAGAGAGGGTCAGGAGCACCCAAAATGGACAAGATCACTTAGGCACTTCATCCTAAATTGGGCGCTAGTGTTTGAGGCCATAAAAGATAAATCACCAAATACGAGATAGGAATGTAGGGTTTTTAAGGTCAATAAAACTATAAGAGACAAAGAAAAAGGCCCAAAAGACATTGTCAATTACTATTTTTCTTGCATGGGAATCATGTATATATTAACATTCTTTAGGACATATAAATGTACCCAAGTGCATAGATTTTAAGTCTACACAAGAAGAGAAAATTAGGTAAAAACATTAGTGCATGGAATAGAAAATAGACGCGAGTAGGAAAAATTTAGTGTACCACCAATGCGTGCATATGAACACAAATGTATACAGTGAACGTAGATGCACACAGGGGAATGCTAGCACAAGGACAAGTGTGATGCTAGCACACAATGATTAACTAAAAATGGACTAACTATGTAGTAAGGGGATAGTTAATCTAAGCTATAAACAACTATAATAAAGTAAATAAATATAGTAAAAGAAATATGCAAGTAAGTTAAATAACTATGCAAAAGGAAATGCTAACCCTAATGTGCAAGAAGGAAGAGGAAAGAACTCAACCGATTTAACAAAGTGACGGTCTTCAGATCACGTGTGACTAGAAAATCGGGAAGCGAAAAAGATTGTGCAAGAGTCCCAAAAAGAGTGGATATGGACTATTCCACTAGATTGAAGTGTCCGGAGGAGGATTGGGGCACATGCAGTGCTCTGTCCGTAATATGGGTGCTTTGGTTTGAAATCTGGGTGCTTTGGTCTATAATCTAGGTTCTCTCGGTCTCGTGAAAAGCTCAAACTTATCTCTATAGGGCCGGAAGGTGATATGGAACCTTCGTTGTGTGTCGTATCATATTCGTCATCCCGTGCCATATGTCACCAATAATCTAAGATGGAAGAAAAACCTACAAGACCCCCAAAAAATATCAAACCATAAAAAATAATAATGCATATGAAGGGGTCAAACTGACCTCAACTGCCACAATGGTGGGCTTATTAACTGAGTGTTGCACTACATCTTAGAACTGATTTAGTTCTATGTGCAAGTGTGTGTGAACATGCCCGAGGTTGATCTTATGTCGACCGTAATTTGTGAAGTAGAGAGCAATAACTATGTGTAGAAAATATAATAGAATGTGTGCAGGGAATAGAATAGAATCCCTCCCCTTATGAAGTGTGATGTAGATGTCCCACCTTGTGCCTTATTTATTGAGTTATGTGGATGCAAGTGATCTCCAATGCAATAAATGGATGCAACTCTAGATGGAGGATAGTAGTAAATGATTATATGTCCCTCATTATGGTCTCATAACTTTATATTTATAGGGTTCTCTTGATCTAATTTCATAATTAACCCCGAAAAGGATGACCACAAGAAAGATAAAGATGTAAAATGACTAGAAAGAGCCCAAAAGTGGTGAGAAAGTGCAAAAGGGACCGAGGTACCCTTGGTGGGACCAAGGAGTCCACAGGTGCCCTATTACTAATCTGGGTGCCCCATGTGAGACTAAAATAACGCGGGATGATAGAAGATGAGTCATGACCGGGCATATCGGTGCAAGAGGTTGGTAATGAAAACATAAAATAAAACAAGATGGCCAAAATACGGGGGTTAATTAGTACTTTCTTTACTCAAGAACCTTCTAAATAGTAGTATGAGACCCGTATAAATAATGTCTAAAGTGCATGATTTTGTGACTACACACACAAACGAATCGTAGTGCCCACAAATGTACACTAACACAAATAAGTAGTTTTTGCAAAGAAAATGTCAAATCCGAGCCAAAAACATCATAAAGCTAAGATTTTTCTCATCAAGACTACAATTTTCCAACATTCTACCTCCTAACGACCTAAAAGGAACACTCAACACTATTAAACATCATGATACATGCTTAAAAATAAAATAATTTTAACAAATTGAAGTAATGAGTAGGTAAAATGGACCCTAAAATAAGAAAACATGAATAATGTGCATGAGACAAATGGGTGTCCCACCAGAAAGCCATATATATGCATGTGAACCTAATCTAAGGTAATCAAATAAACCTAACACCAAGTAGATCCATAATTTAGTTTAATCAAACAAAAAAATCATGATAAAGGATGAAAGGAAAGCTTAAACAATATGCATCAAACATTAAATCCAATAAGAAATGCAAACCTTATTTGTTGGTTGAATGTGCTTCGAAATTGTAGATATTTCCTTTGTGAACCGAACACAAATAAGCATTGTTAAGGAATTCTCCAAGGAAGAGGAAGAGATCTTGCTAATATGGCTCTATTTCCATTTTAGTTCTTCTCTCACTACTTTTAGCAAAGTATAAAGGGGATATTTAAATCAAGCCTTCCAAATAACATAAAAATGCTCTTATCAAGTGTAATGTCTTGTAAGGACATGGTGTAAGTTGAAACATGGTGTACTAGGTTCTTTATATAGTTTTCCATTTTGGGAGAAGCTTGCAACCTAGTGAATGTGGGATAAATGAAAAGTAGAATTAGAAATGGATAAGTATGATTAGAAGAGATTAATTAGATATTAACAACTAATGAGAGTTGGGGGTGATTTAATTAATCAATTAGGATTAATTAATAGGCCAAATTAATCTTATAGAAGTTATTTGGAGATTATTTAGAGGGAAATTAGTAGAATTTTAAGGGTTTGAAAGGGGGATTTAAATAATAATAAGATTTATTAGTTAAATATGATATTAAAAGGGTTGATTAATTAATTAAAAGATGAATATTCCTAACGGTTTACGTTAATTGGCATCTAGGATGAATGGGAAAGCTAGTTAATTAATTAAGTTTCATTTACTGACCAAGATGTAGGGGAATGTTAGCTAATTAGCGGAAAAACAAATAATTATAACGAAATGATGGGACATAGGATACTTAGTGCAATTTTAGTATTAAAACCGCATAGTCGATTCAGTGTTTACATTGGGTATTGAATGTGTGTAACTATGTATGACACAAATTATCAAATGGTATAGTTTAACATTTGAAAGCATGAGGAATGAAAGTGTCTAAATGAAAAAAATTATGGATAACTTTGAGAAACTAAGTCATAATGGAGGTGACTAAATAATGTAGTTACATGGGTTCATGGGTGAAATTAGAGTGAATACAAACTGTGACATTGAAGGTTATCAAACAAGTGCTAGAAAATAGTAGTGAGGTGGAATCCGTCACGTCGGTACATCAATGAAAATCCTTAATTAAATCAAAATCAAACTAAATAGAAATTTTATATAAGAAAAATGAATGGGTGAGGTACTTGTTTATATATGTTTAATTGTAGTGTAAAATTTGTCAAGCTTCTATCTAAACCTTCACCCTAACATGGAGACAAACCAAAAAGACACAAATACCATAATAACATGGTAAACCTTACCTTATAGGTTTTCAAAAGAGGGTGGTTAGTGAAATTGTAACCTCGTAGAGCCACCACATGAATGGGTTGTCACATGAAATGATTAAATGGAGGTTTAACCATATGTTAGATATGTGACTTGAGTTTTAGAAAGACTATATTGATAGCATCAGTATGGTCATATGACTTAGTTTGAAAAGAGGAATATAAGTGGAGTAACTTATGCCTTACAAGTTTTCTCCAACACCTTACATTTTGAACTTGCGTGTCAACTTGTTTCATGAGTGATTTTGGGCATTTATTACATTTGTGAAAACTTATCCCCTAACTATGAAACATATTGAAATGGATACGAATTTTTTTTTGGAAGTATATAAAGAGTTCAAAGGGGTTGGTAGACCCTACTTAATCCCCTCCTAGACTTTCCTTGTAAACTGGTTAGAGAGAAAACTTAAACAATAAACTATTATTACATCATTAAGGATTTGAATACCATAAGTAATCTAAGACTTGCTATAAATCTTTCCTTGTATAAAAACTTACTATTATGGGTGCACTAAGAACCTATAACTTTTTCATCTTTATATGTAAGACCTTGAACTTGTGTATGACATAATAATATCATAATAAATGTGATGAATAGAATGTGCTTCGATTTGCACTCCTAAGTCACACATATTGAAAACAACTCTATGAAAGGAACTAACTAAAATTACATTGAAAGAACTAATGATAAAAAATATGTCAAAATAACTTATGAAAGAACCCAAAAAAGAAAATAAACCTTAATTGATATGTTGGTATCATGCGTCTCGGTGACACTATCTATGTTTCAATATTCTAACTCCTTAAGTAAAAAAATGTAATACATTCAAAAAGTAAAACTCAGTAAACCATGTATTCATTATATTAATGCTAGTGTGAGTGTTAGAATATGTGTATGCCAATGTTGTGTCAAACAATAACAAAAAAATTCCAGTTTTACTGTTGCATTTTAGGTTGGGAAAATTGGGGATGTTATAATGTCGAGGCCTAAAACCACAAATTGTTTTCCCTTACTTAAATTTTAGGTCAATTTAATTAGGTTTTAGATTAGATTACAGTTGATTATAGATCTTATAAAGATGTTGCAATAGAAATAATAACTAAAATTTGCAACTTAGATCATATAAAAATAATATAGTATATACCAATCAACCTAACATTCAATTGAAATCTCAAAACATATGTGTAAAGGAACTTATCTGATTATAGGTGACTTCTAAAGAGACCTAGGACTATACACTACCGGAAATGGGTTACCTAAACATAAATGACCTTAAAAATTGAACTCGATTATGAATGCACCTTGGGTATGGTCATACCAAACTCGCCATGATTGTACCATATGGTCCCGACCTAAGTATATGGTCTTAGAACTACTATTATTTAGATTTTGTAGCTTTTTGTGGTGCTCACATTCCTATAGTTTCTGATGTTTTCAAACCCTAGTTGTCTCACATATAGTGAGGCTCTCTGAATGGAATAATTATCACCTCAAACCCTAACCATGCATGAAGAGTCCTAAAAAACAAACATTGGAAGGGTTTTGGGTGATTTAATCTAATTTTAATTAAATATTTATTTCAGAGTAACTTACTGGAATAAATAATATTCTAATAATTAAGTAAAGTAATATGCAAGCACTAAACATTAAAAATGTAAAACCCTAAGAAAATGAGAGAGGGATGATGACTTAGTTGATTATGTGTAACCTGAGGAATGATCAAGACTATGTATCTGCTTTGGAACAAGATGGAAACAATGTTGCAAAGGCTCAATGAGGGTTCAAAATCCTAAGAATGTACAGAACATAAATGCATGTAGGAAGACATGAGTGCCTTAGGTGTTAATGATGCATTGGGGTGCCTATGTCTACTCGGATACTTAGTATTTGGTATTTTTGGGTCGAAGGTCTTCGTTGTTGATCACTCTTTGTCACTCTAGTTTTTCTATTAGATCACCGATCACACCTTTAAACTGAAAAAAATGACTACCTACACATTCCCACAAACCAAATCAAATGTAATAAAAAATATGTAGAACGTGGATTCGTATTGACCTTGAGGTCACCCAAAGAGTGAAATTATGATCGAGAACTACACTACATCTTAGAATGCATGTAGTTATTTGCGTGTGTGTATATGTGTCATGTGCCCTAAGTTTCCTTTACAAGTTTCATGATGATAGCGGGATAGATCTAGATTGTCCCAAATATGAAAAATATGTGTGATGGAAGAGAATGAATTCTCTCATATGCAATGTATGCAAGCCAACATAGCCCTTGTCCCTTGTATGGATGTGCTAGATGTATGCCTTGTAGTGCTCTTGTTCCTTTATGCAAGCTTAGGTGATGATAGATAATGCTTATAGTGCTTGGCCCCTTATTTAGAAGAAGTAACTAAGTGTGTGTGTGTGTGTGTGTGTGTGTGTGTGTGTGTGTGTGTGTGTGTGTGTGTGTGTGTGTGTGTGTGTGTGTGTGTATGATTCCCTTGTTTGAATTTCATAATGAAAACTAAAAGGGCAACCAAAAGTGTTAAAAGGTGACCAAGAAGTAAAAGGGACCCAAAATATTATGAAGAAGAAAGAGAGATACAAGAGAGCCCAAGAGGGACAGGAGTGCCTAGGTGTTTATGTCCCTAACTAGGTGCTAACGTATGAGGCCACTAAAAGTTAAATCAGTGAAATGCCGAGATAACTATAAGATGTGTAAAGCTAGTAAAGTGCAGGAGATAAAGAAACAAAAAGATAAAAATGAGTCATCAACCACTAGTTTTCTTTCTTAGGAATAATGTATACATTAGTATGCTTTAGGACCTATAAATGTACCCAAGTGCATAGTTTTTGTGTCTACATTTTCCCATACTTTTGTTTGTCAAGTAAATACTCAATAACATAAAGTAGATAGAAGATGCGTACCTTATAAATTGAAGAGAAGTGTAGCCAATAGCGTATTGAGTGGATAAGTATCCATGTGAAGTGTGAAGTGATTTTAGTGTGAAGTGTGATAATTAAGAAAGGGAGGTAGATCCTATGGGTGAATCGTATGTGTAGTAGCGTGTTGTTAGAGCTTGTTATTGTTGGTGTGAGTTGATTCTTATTGCTTATAAGGAAGGACTTGCAAAAAAACAAAAATAAAGTAGTAAAAGTACCGTATGAAAAATCATACTAATATATGTATAAGTAAGTAAAAAGTGTGTAAAAGTAGTAGTTAAGGAAAGAGTGCACTGATGTATGAGATATTATAGGATAGAAAGTTGTCTTGTTTTTCTTGGAGATGTTGTTGGATGGGGTTGGGAATGATCAATTCCCAACCAAGAAATCTTTGAGCCACATATTTGAGTGTCATACAACCAAGAGTGATGTTTTTGGGAAATCTCACACCAAGAGTGATTTTTTGGGTGATCTCACACTAATGATGAGGTTTTTGGGTGATCTCATGCCAAGGAAAATTTTGTAGGCTATCTCACGCCAAGAGAAGAGTGTTGGGGAGAGGTATGTTTTTCTCTAATGCTACGATGTTTCTCAAATGGTAAGTGCCATTGTAGATTGACACATCCCGATTTGTAACCAAATTGTAGCTAAATTATAACCGATTGAATGAATTATTTAACTGAATCTAAGTGTCTGATACATATTGTAACCTATTGTAAACTAAGTTGATTTGAGAAATTGTATGTTTTTTCCCTAAGGACACAAACACCCACTTTCTTGTCTAATACTTGGGTGTTAGTGTCTACTATGTGTTTGTGATCCAAGTTTTATTCTCGATCACTTTATAACTATTTTCCTTTTCCAATTATGTATTGTGTTGTTCTATTGTGGAGCTCTATGCTTTTGGAAGGGTAATTTGTTCTCCCAATAGTTTCCCCCCTCATTTGGGGTGCTTGTGATGAATGTAGGAGGAAGTGGCCCAAATGAGAGGACCCTAAACTGATATGCATATTGTATAGTGGATACCTATAGGGGTAAGAGATGTGCATGTTATAAACCAAGGCACATGCAAACAAGATATACTAGCAATAAAGTATTAGTGTAAAAGAGCTAACATGCAATAAAATACAATGTAGCAAGAAACTATGAAGACAAGAGGTACCACGAAAAGTGGGTTGCATACATGGGACATCGCTCACAATGACACACAAAAATCATGGATGAAGCAGCCATAAGCAAATAATGATCAAGAAATACATAGGGCATAGCCCACAAATAGTGGCAAACAATAGCAAACAAGAAGTAATAGATAACCATGGTTGTATAGTATCCTACAAGGTAAATGATACACATGAAGTACCTGTTATCATGTTAGAAATATAAGTAGTATGTCAAGGCATGTATAGATTGGAAAAAAGGAATAGTGATAGTAATAAGAAGTAGGAAATATTGTAACAATAGGACATGTGAGTGTGGAGTATGAAAACAACAAAGGTAGATTCCCAATGAGCCTCGATGGGGCTGGTGTCGAGCATCATGCATTATGTAATAAAATGTAAAAGTCCTACATTCACTTTAAGTTACCATGTGAAAATGCATGTGTGTATATAAAAAGATAATGACATACTAAGAATCCAAATAACATGGGAAACAAAGTACATGTAAATAGTATAAGCTAACAAGAGTAAATGTAACCAAGATGTGCAAATGTTGTGTGAATGTGATGGTGTTCTCTGGTAGGAAAGATATGAGATTGGAGGAGTCACATTTACCCCCAGTAGATGTGTGTAATGTGAGGTTCATTTAGGAATTGCACCCTCAACAGTCAAGTATGAACAATAGAACAATACCGTGTCATTAGTTGGCAAATGTATTTTATGTGATTGAGATAAGATGCTAGGAAATATTTACCATGAAGTAAATAATGTGAACTATAGTATATAATATGAATAGGAAATAAAAAAACAAATAGTGATGGGGAAAGTACGATGCCCCTAAGTGTGCGAGTGATGGAGATCTATCTGATGATGTGAGAGATACCATGCCATGGTGTTGGATGTTGAAATGTGTCCCAATCATTGAAATTATTTGGATCAAAAGGAGGAACTATAAGTGAAATATTAGGAGGTTGGTTAGGGATCTCAACTTATGGTGATGGAATTTGTTGTTCTTCTTTTGATGGTTTGGCCTTAGATGGGGCATGTCTTGACTCTTGCATTCTTTGGAGAAGGAAAAATAGTTACTATCATGTGATTCTTGCTAGACATAAAAGGATCATATTTAGAAACTTGTTGGGGTTTAGTAATCAAAGATGAGCATGTAACACAATGTAGTGTAGAAAATGAAATAAATCCTTGATGCTCAAGTTCCCGATTCTTCATTCTAAAGCATAACAATCATTTTCACGGTGTCCATTAATTATATGATAATTACAAAACATATGACCTTTGTATTTTGTAAGTCTATAAGGAGGGTAATGTAGTAGGTGGCAAGGTGATTAACTCGGTGTTTGATGAACTTAGAGATAATAGCATGTTTCCTAACATTTCAATCAAACTTGAGAGGTCCTTGTTATGGTAATACCTTGACCTTGTTTGTATGAGAACATGTAGTAGACATGGGATCAGGATGAGGTATAGAAGAAGAACTAACATGGGCATGAGAAGCATCCTTGAGATGTTGGATTTTAGTTGTGAGGGATGTAATCGTAGTTTCATAGCTTGAAATTTATCTTGAAAAAAGATGTGTAAAGCTTGAATTGACTCGAAGATGGATTGATTAGTTGTGTTATCAAGACTAATAGGAGGGTTGGAGAGACAATTGAAAATTACACTTACTTATGAAGGTGGCATATCATGAGGGAGGTACATTGTATGTATGACGTTTGTGAGAGCATCTTTACAAACTGGGTGCTTTTGAAGTAATTGATACAAGGAGACTTGAGGAACTTTAGAGGACATTATATGAAAGAAAAGGTAATATGAAAATTAAGAGCCATAGAGGATAGGACCAAGGATGAAACCCTAGGAAGAACTATGTAGATCAGATGTATGATAGAAAATATATGGAAATATGAACCTTGATGTAACTAGGGTTTGGGGTTAGGAAAGATAAATCCAATAAAATAGGAAAAATAAGGATCTGAGTAGCCAATCATGAGCCGGGGTTAACCAAGTCATTTATAATTTGAATTAAATATTTATTTTAGAGTAAATTAATGTAATAAATGGAATTATGATAATTAAATAAAGTAATTTACAAACACTAAGCATTCAACAATGTAAAACCCTAAGTAAATGAGAGAGGGATGATGACTTAGGTGATTATGTGTAACCTCGGAATGATTAGGAATATGTATCTACTAGAAAAAGATGGAAACAACATCGCAAAGGCTCAATAAGGATTAATAACCCTAGGGATGTACAAGACATAAGTGATCATAGGAAGACAAGAGCACCCTAAGTGCTAATGAATGATATGGGCACCTATTTCAACTCGATACTATGAATATGGTATTTTCTAGGTCATAACTTCTTTGTTGTTACTTTCTCTTTGTCTCTTTGGTTTTTTTGTTAGATCACCAATCATACCTATAACTTTGTAAAATAAATGACTATCTACACATGCCCAAAAGCCACATCAAATCTAATAAAAATATGTATAATGTGGAGTTAGACTGACCCCAACGGTCATCTAAAGAGTGAACTTATGAAAAGCACTTGCATAACATCTCGGACTCCATGTAGTTCTTTGTGCGTGTGTATTTGTGTCCTGTGACCTAGGTTTCCCTTGTGAAATTTGCACAATGATAGCGGGGTAGATCTATATTGTCCCAAATATGTAAAATATGTGTGATGGAATAGAATGAACTCCCCTCCTATGTAGTGTATACGATACCAATGAATCCCTTGTCCCTTATATGGATGTGTTATATGTATGATTTGTAGTGATCGTGTGCCTTTGTGCAAGCTTAGGTGGTGATAGATAATGCTTATAGTGTTTGTCCCCTTATTTAGAAGAAGTAACTAAGTATATATGATTCCCTTGTTTGAATTTCATAATTGACAACTGAAAGGATGACCCAAAGTGTTAAAAGGTGACCAAGAAGTAAAAGGAACCCAAAAGAGTAAGAAGAAGAAAGAGAGGGTCATGAGCACCTAGAGGGATATGAACACCGGGTGATTCTATCCTAACTAGGTGCTAGTGTCCAAGGCCATTAAAAGGTAAATTAGTCAAATGCCAACATAACTATAAGATGTGTAAAGCCAATAAAGTGCAAGAGATAAAACAACCAAAAGGAGTTGTCAACCACTAGTTTTCTTGCTTAAGAATCATGTATACATTAGTATGCTTTATGACCTAGATATATACCCAAGTGAATATATTTTGTGTCTATAGTGGGAACCCCATGCATCTTTGACATTGGCACTACTCTAAAGAGGCCTCAAACTATGTGTCGTTCTCCACCTATCATGTGATATCTAGATAGATAAAGTAGATTTGGAATTTTCTTTGACCATGCTTGCTTTGACTTCGTTATTTATAAAATACTTAGAGAGATGATGTTTTAGTGCTTATGGAAGAGATATATGAATGTATTGACTTAGTTTATAGCTTCATACCTAATGTGGGTTTTTCCCTAATGAATTCATATGTGATATTTAGGGAGATTTGGCTTCCTTTTTCAAGTGTATGAAGTGAGTGCTCTATAGATGATTTATCTAATAAATATTGACCTAGATGATGTATAAGACCCTTAAAGGATTTTTTTGCTGAATATTCCTAGGGAGAAGGCCCTAGCCTCAAAAAAGTTCCTATTACAGTCCATGATTAATCTACAAATCACTAGACTTAACAGGGAGAGTAAAATGCACTTTATCATGCTACAAAACCAAAAAACCAGTTCCTATACAACAATATATATCACCGAATTGTACATTCCTAGACTGTAAACAAAAAGAGTGATAACCACTCCATACTTGAATGAGCTCAAATCAGAGAACCCCAAATTCAATCTTCCATGGCAGATCCTAGAGGATTTTCGCGAATCTCCACCTTTGAGTCGCTTGAAGACAAAGGAGATGAAGAAGAGCTAGCACAATAATCTAAAAAATCAACTTTGGCCTTCTCTGGAAGGAAAAGACCCTATTTTTCTACCACTACCACCAAGACATAAGAGAGATATTTCACGCCACAAGTTAGGGCATGAATATGAAATTGTAAACTGACCACCCTCGCTTCTAGGTCCTTCATCTCCTTGTGGAGGAGAAATTGGCTTGCTGAATTAGAGATAATGCTTTGGCGATCTCAATCCTGTGCCAAATCTAACAAATTCATTTGACCCATATATTGACCAGGGTCCAACATTAACCTCCTCAATTTATCACAGACAACCACTTCTTCTTCATCATCTTCAATGCTCTTGGCCACTGACCAAACCTACTCCAGCCAACCCCTCATGGCCACATTATTAATTCTCCCATTGAGCCACTCCGAAAAGGAATCACCCAAATCAGGCCTAGTTTGAACACGGTTCCGCTTACTCCTAGAGCCACCCACAGAGTCTCCACCGATTCCATGAGAGAAGAAGGAGAAACAAACCGGAAAACTTCTACTTACCAGACCCACCTTGAAGGCAAACCAACTAAACTATGGAAGAAGGAGCCGAAAAGATAGCCCAAAGACAACCAAAATGCAGCTTAAAATCCAAACACCTTCCCCAAAGCCAATGAATGCTAGGTACGTGCCACACTTCAAATCCAAAACCAAATCCTTCCCTTAAAAACCATCATTTTTGGGAGGGGGAAAACAAGGGGTATGACTTTAGAGATTAAAAGTCCCCTCTGCATGAGCCAAACATGCATCATTAACCAAAAGGGATTGAATGACATTGAGTTTTCACCCAACCCTTATTCCAAAGCATGACACCAATATTAGCTAAACCATCTGCCACCTTATTTCCTTCTCGAAAAATATGAGAAAAAATCACCTCCTCAAAATCGGAAAAATTACTTGAATGTTATCACAAATGGATTGTAATTTCCATGCATGAGAAGAGTTTCCTTGCACTATCATAATGATATCCAGAGAGTCACCTTCAACCCAAATTCTAGACCATTTCCTATGCTTAGCTTCAGCTAGACCCCACCACAAGGCCATGCCTTCTGTGAAATTATTGGAAGCTACACCATAATCAAAAGCCATAGCAAGGACATGCTGAAAATCAACATTATGAAACACACACCCGCAACCAGCGGCTCCAGGGTTGCCTTTAGAGGCACCATCAAAATTTAGTTTGATCCAACTTGCTGAAGGAGGACTCCAATGTGTCAACCTCTTATCCTTACTTCCCTTATCGGAGTCCCATAAGAGGATATTGATTTCAAGGAAGATTTTAAGGATATATCATTCCAAGACCATAAAAATTGGTTAGGATTGGATATAAATCTTGACCAAATAAAAAGGCCCCAGTCACGGAAATAAATATGCCAAATGAATTTTGGACCTAATAAAATGATGTTTTTCTATTGATTTTGTGCATTTTATTCTAAAAAATGATCGAAAATGTCGGTGTGTAAGGATAAACAAGCTAAATAATGAACCTTAGAAAGTGATAAGAGAGAATGGAGAAGTTATACTTGTCATAGTAAGAGTTCATAGTCAAATCAAGAGTTTCCAAAGTAAAAATTACTAAATTTGAGTGTTTACACACGTAGTTATCCACCTATCATGCACCATCTATATGTATGCAACTAGTGGAAACTTAAACTAATTTAAACATGCTTGAGAGGATTGAGCTCTTGTTAAGACTTATAAGTAAGGAACTTGGTGTGCTTAGAAATGAGGGAAGCTAGACTCCTTGACATGGTTGAGCACTTTATAACTATGGTAGTGGTTTCCCTAATGGATATGTATCAATTTTAGGAATATTTAGGGAGCCTTGAGTGCCTTTTATGAGTGTTGTAAATGAGTGTACCAAGTGTTTTGTTATGTGCTTTCTAGGTGAGTAAATGAGGTGATCTTAAATTTCTCATATAGTTCTCTGAGGATAAATTATCACGATAAGGCCAACCTAAGAAGATGAAAAGACCTTAAATTTTTATTATATCAAAATTAGAGTTGGAAAATGTGTCATTGTAGGACCATATGGGTTGACCATGACCGAATTATACAACTTGACCAATTTTTACGATTTTGAATATGGAAAATTTTAATGAAATTTGAAAGTTTTACTAAGATGGTAAGAGGTTAAACATTGATTTCATGGATTTATATTCAAAATTATCAACACATAAGTGTGTGAGGATAAGAAATTTAGGAAAGGGACATCAAAATATATTGAGTGGGAATAGAATGTTGGTTTTTTTACCTTATCCAAGAAGCATAGTCATAGTTTGTAGTGTTAAAAGGATAAAATTCCAAATTTGAGTATCTACATTTGCCCCCTTTAATTATGAAATGAAAATCACACGATTAAATGAAAATATACCTAAGCGTGTAGAAAAAATTTATCTTTGCTTGTATTTTTGGTTGTCCTATGTTGGTGTTGTCATGCTCCATGATAAAACCTACAACACAAATTATAGCCAATGTCCATGGAAGAAATTAAATTATAACTCAATTATGAATGTAGAATTTGAAATTACATAAAGTGAAATGAAGATATGTGAAACATGGAAATAATACACCTACTTTTTTTGTTTGGGAAAGAGCTTCTCATTTCCTTTCTTGCAATTGGAGTTTTGGGTTGTTGTTGTTGAAATTTGTTAAAAGATTGGGGGTGGTCAGTCCTATTGGTCTGAAAAGCGCTCGGTTAGTTAGGCAGGTCATGGGGAAACATGCCAACAGTGTGCAGGGCATAGCCCCTCTTTGAGATAGCAAAGTGAAACTAGTTTATTGCTAATCTATCAAGTAAGAATCTATGCAAATCTACACTATTCTAACTTCAGGGGGTTTGGGATCTCATCCCAGTAGAGGTAGTTCCAACAAAAAGTAGGAAGGAAGGAACGAAGGAGGATAGATCTGAAGGAAGAAAAGAAATGAATTCCAAGACGGAAAGGTCAGAAGGTTTATGATTTGGGCTGGTAGTAAATAGATCCAAACTTACTTGCATAAATAATTAAAACAATACTGATGAACATATGACAATAGTAGGAATGAATCTAACAAAATAGAAACATAGATCTAACTTAAGAAAGATCTGATGCAAATAACACACACATTAAGCACAAAGTATGAATATATGTATCAATATTTCTTACATTACAAGAAAACACAAAGTCTTTCCTCCTCACTTCTTTTTCATACAAAAATGTCCACCTCCTCCGAATACAAGAAGTATTCAAGTATTTATAGAAGAAGAAGAGGAAATAAGACAAAAGCAAACCAACTACTTACAAAATATCTTACAAGATATTTACAAAATATCTAAAAAGTCAACAGTTGACTTGGGCAAGTTTTTGGATGGTAACATCCCATGGTGCAACATGGATGATGTCATCATGTATGCCAACATGCTTTTTAAACATTTTACAAAAAGATCAATGGATCCCAAGAAGAAGAAACTACTCTTCATCATCTCTCTACTCGAACTTGGTATCCTACTTTTGATCAAGAGAGTCGATGTGACACTGCGCTCGATATTCCATAAACTTGTTGATCATTTCTTGAAGTTAATCATGTTCGGACCTTTAAAATGGTTTCCAATGACTTCACAAGTTTATTTCTCGTTCTTGATCTTGTCAGGTAACTCGACTAAAGTTTCACATGCATCGATCAAAAAGCCAATGAAGTCATGGAAAGCCGGAGGTTATTAATTGAATCTTGGTCAAAAGTGACCTCTGGTGCCAAACCTTGAGTGATGATAGCCTTGAAGTGCTGGAATGTATCATCTGCTTCTCTCAAGTTATACGATTCACTGAGCATTTCCAGAGCCATTTTTGTAATTGTTTGCTCCATGTTGTATCGTGCGTCCAGGGCTTCATCTTTGATTTTATCTATTCTCTCTAGGATATATTCCATTTGATCAACTCGGTAATCTAAAGTAATGAGAGATTTGTTATGTGCACACGGGTGATCGATAACGCTAACCTTCAATAGGTCGTCAATTTAAGCGATCAACATGGTTTGGAACATTTCATGCTTTGTAACTTCGGAGTTATGCAACTCTTTGGAGAGGGAACATGCTACTGCTTGTACCTCCTTATTTTCTTGGGTAATATATTGATAGAGCACTGTGAATTTCCCAATCATTTCTTCACCATCTCTGAGGATTCACTTGATCCAGGATGATACTGCTACGCCTTCTTCACCAATCTTGACATATTCATTTATTTTTTCTTGACTGAGAACTTGAATAGGTTCAACAACGATCCACGAAGGGTGTTGCCCATTTTCTGCAATGCTTGTAGGAGATGTTTGTTTTGTTCTTTGAGTATTCTCTTCTCCTCTTTTGCTTCTTGGAGCTTCTTGCAGAGAGCATCCACAATAGACAAGGCTTCCCCTTGCAGGCTTTCAGATGAGGTCCCCATTGTGACTTGAGTCACTGTGAAGTCTATGGGAGACAAATCCTCCTTTTTCTTGGTGGGGTCCGGGTAAGCTATCTCCATGAATCTCTCCCCGAAGTGCTTTTAGAAAAGTGAGTTATCACTTTTTGCTTCTTGGTTCCCTTCTTCAGAATGACGAGAAATCCATGGCCGTAATGGGAACTTCCTCTTATACTGGCTCAGATGGTTGGAAATCCAACCAGGACTTATGGGAGTGGGAGTAGAGGAAATAGAAGAAGAAATGGGAGTGAGAGGGGGAGCAACTGTAGAGGCCTCAGGGAAGTGTGTTGAAACACTCGATGGTGGCATTGACAAGGAGTCCAATGCACCACTACTTGTGGGGCCTAGAGTTACTATAGGAGAAGAGAAGGACATGGAAATGGAAGGGATCTGCAATTGATGGAGGGAATATTGGGTGACAGATCTGCAAGAGAGGAGAAGATGGAAGAGGTGGGAGATGGAAGGGAGGAAGGGAGAGGAGAAGACACATCCATAGGAATAGATGCTTGAATGATAGGAGGAGGAGAAGAAATGGAAGAAGGAACGTTGGGTACCTCTATAGTTGTAGTTGTGATAACATCCTAGGTGGATGTATCCGTTGAAACCTCTGTTGTTTCTTCTTTACCTAGAGACACCAGGTCGACTACTTGCTTCTCAAAAGTAGAAGGAAGGCCTTCAAGAGTTTCTTCTTGTCTGCTTGATTCGCCCTCCTTGTCTTTTCCTTTTCCTTTTGGTGCAAGGTCTAGCCTTAGAGGTGCTCTACCTGAAGGAGAAGTAGTGAAATCTACTCCAAGGTAGGTGAGACCATTCAAGTAGGGAAATATGGGTTTTTATTTCTTCGAGGGTAGGGGTCTTCCAGATTTACTGAGATCTGGAAGGGGAGGCAAAAAAGAGATTCGATTGATTTGTGGATTATTAGGTGTGTTTCTTTAGATTTTATCTTTTATACCAATCCTAATACCTAATACAAACAAGACAATAACAACAACCAGTAGAGGAGCCACTTACCTAGATTTATAAAGAAAAATAATGACGTGGGGTCCATAAGCTCAAAGAATGACACGTGGGGGTTGTGAGGATGGCCGTGCGGGTGAAAAGATTTTTTTGCAATTTTCAACTCGTGAAAATGACAGGTGTCGGGCACATATTTATAGAAAAACTGGCATTTATTATCTCACTAACTTCTTTTAGCACACTTTCCAAGGCATCAAAATGAGGGAAAATGTGCCTTAGCGCAAATTTATTGGTGTCGAAACAATGTTTCCGTGCCTTAGCGCACATTTCCAGCGTGTTAGGGTTTTTAAAGGGCGCAATGTTTGAGATGTTGACACAATATTTTTAGAACTAAAGGACCAAAGGGCACACACTTAATGATGTTGACATAAAAATCGGTGTGTCGAAGGATTAAGAGGGGGTGTAGATTTCTTGATGTCGACACACGAATTCTTGCACCTAGTTCAAAAAGGCGTATTTTTGGGACTGTTGACACGTAAAAAACTGCGCCGAAGGAAGAAGCTAAAAATGGCTAAGTTCTAAAAAAACTTGATTTTTGAAAGGGAGTTTTGGGCCATTTTAAACGTTATCAGACTTCCTTAGGGGTCAAAATAGAATTTTTGGTATAGTTACCTGCAAATTGCCCTTATCAATTTCGTAGGATAACAATGGCTCTTTCTGGGGACTATCTTTGAGTGAAACATAAGGGTAGAGAGTCCCAAATTTTCATGTGCCTATCTATTGGGTAATAGTGAGTCAAAAAACAAGGGCTACCAAAAGGGAAAGAAAGGGAACACATGACAAATAGAAAGTGAACACGTAACAGAAAGCAAACACATGGCGAAAGCAAAAGAAAACTGTACAAAGAAGAGAGCAAGCTCTACTTCCTGAAGATCTTCAGGTGCTGCCCGCTATAGGGAAGTGGGAGCTCGATTCCATTCATATATGAGAGATAGAAACTATTCTCTCCATTGAGATGCTTGATCTTATATGGCCCTCTCCAAAGAGAGTCAATTTTTTTGTGCATACCTTTCGGTTCTCTTCGTTTGTCCCACAAAAGAACAAGATCTCCCACTTAGAAATCTCTCTGCTTATTTTTCTTATCGAACAACCTCTTAACTTGATTTTGATGTTCAGTGATCTTGTCAACCAATTTCACTCACTTTTCTTCAAGTTCTGTCAGGTATCTAATCCTCTTTTTGAGAGAATTTTGAAAAGTTTCATCTTGATTGCTCGAGCTAAGCGTAGGCGCGGAAGTTCTGCGGAGATAGGGATTTCAGCATTGATCCCATACAACACCTGAAAAGGTGACATGCCGAGAGACCTCTTTAGAGTGATACGATTTGCCCACAAAGCATCATACAATGATTTGTGCCAGGACCGCTGGTTTTCATCAACTAGCTTCCGTATGATAGTCACCAGGTTCTTGTTGTTGGATTCTGCCTGACCATTTCCTTGAGGATAATAATCAAAGGCATGAGCCAGGGTTATTTCGTATCTAGAAAAAAACCAATTACTTCCCGTGAAGAGAAGTTGGAAGCATTGTCAACAACGATTTTGTGTGGAATGCCAAATATCACAATAATATTCTCTTTGATGAAGTTACAAACAACTTCAGAAGTGGCATGCTTGACAGGTATGGCCTCCACCCATTTTGTGAAGTAATCCATTGTTGTTAGGATGTAACTATGTCTAGCACTCGATTGAGGATTGAGTGCTCTAATGAAATCAATTCCCCATTGTCTGAATGGTTTGTCAATGATGATGGGCCTGAGGGGAAATCGCAACCAGCTTTGGTTTGCCAACGAACTGTTGGCAAAGTTCACATTTTGCTACCAGTGGTTATCTTGAAATAAGCGTCACCCGAAAAGCTTTGCCCAGATGATTTTATGTGCTGTCACTAATGAGGAGAAGTGACCACCATAGGCTGAGTCATGAAAACTCTCTAACAATTTTACATTGCGGCTTGTCAACACATCGTAGAAAAATGTCGTCAATTCCACGCTTGTATAATCCATCATCCCATATGACATATCTCACAGCTTTGAGCTTCACCGTTCACTTTTCCTTTGTGGTTAGGTGAGTTGGGAACTTTCCATAGGTGAGAAAGAACGTGATGTTAGAATACCATTTGTCGTTGGTTACGAAAAACAAAACCATGGGCAAAGAATCTACTTTCTCCAGTTCATTTTGTTCTCCATCAATGTGATCAGCTTTCTCTTCAGGTACCTCTGAGTCTTTATTTTCAGCCATTAGCTGACACAGGCCTTTACCTCTTACCAACTTGGTTGGTTTGATGTCTAGGTCATATTCTTGGACCTTTGCGATCCAATTCCCTCATAAGCTCCCTAACTCCTGTTGAGTCAGGATAGACTTAATAGCCGTGTCTGGAACCAACACTACTGTATGAGAATTCAAAATATAGTAGCATAAAATTTTGACTGCTTTTATAATGGAAAATACATGCTTTTCTAATTGTGACATCTTCAGTTCATGAGGCTTAAGAGGAAAGCTCGTGAAAGCAATCGGGGATTCAATTTCTTCGGAGTTCTTTTGCATCAAGATAGCTGATACAGTATGCGCATACGCATAACTGTACATGATGATGTCTTTGCTGAAGTTGGGACACACTAGAATAGGGGCATGAGTGACAGAGGGTTTTATGTCTTTGAATGATGCCTTACCTTCCTCACTCCATCAAAATGTTTGGGACCCTTTCATCATATTAGATATATGATGAGTCTTCTCAACAAAATCAAGAACAAAATGTCTAAGAAAATTTACCTTTCCGAAGAAAGAGTGAACACCAGTCTTTCTTGTAGGAAAAGTAAGGCTCTGAATAGCCTTGACCCTTTCAACATCTATCTTAGTTCCTTCTCTACTGACGACATGTCCTAGCAGCTTTCCTTCGGTGACCCCAAAACTGACTTCTTGGGATTTAGTGAAATCTCGTGCTCTTGGCATCTGATCAAGACTTGTTCCAAATGATCGTAGTGATCACTTCATCTTTTGGAGAACATAGTTAGGTCATCTAGGTAAACTACAATGACTTTTCCCATCACACCTTTGAATGTAAAGTCCATTGCTCATTGGAAGGTAGCACAACGTTGATCAAACCGAACGACATTCTGTTGTAGGTGAAGGTACCCCAAAGAGTGGTGAATGTTGTTTTAAGCTGGTCTTCAGCGTGACTTGAATTTGATTGTAACTTGAAAAACCGTCAAGCATAGACAACATTTCTAAACCGGTTACTGCCTGTAGTACTTGATCCATTATTGGTAGTGGATAGTTATCTTTTAAGGATGACTAGTTCAAGTTATGAAAGTCTACGCATATGCGTATTTTTCCATTCTTCTTTCGTACAGGCACAATATTTGCAACCTAGGTACTATGATGAATTGGAAAAATAATTCTTATGTCCAGTATTTTCTAAATTTTAGCCTGGATGGTACCCAATATTTTGGCATTGTAGTGCCTTTGCTTTTGACAGAAAGGCTTGACATCATCCTTGAGCGGGATGTCATGCCAAATGTCCTTTGGTTTGAAAGACTTTAGATCAGTATAAGACCATGCCAACACATCCATGTACTTTTTTAGCAACTTAACAAATTTTCACTTTTCCTCGGGCGTACAACACTTCTTGATATTCACAGCGAGGATGTTCTCATGCAATACCTAGATTGACGGATTCGGTTTCAGAGAAGAGGAAGGATTATCTTGTCACTTTTTCTTGAAAAAAGCAGTCATGATTATCAAATAATCATTCTAAGGGAACCAAACCTTTCGGAATATTCTTTCCTTTGAGTTTGTATCACCGTATCTTTTTAGATTCATGTGCTTGGCTAGTGAGAGACTCACAACACGTATATGTTGATCTATCAAAATGGAGTTCTTTAAAATTGTCTACTTTCTCCAAAAGGTGATAAGTTGGTTGTCATCATTGAACACTTGGGCAAAAACCACTTCAATGGTATATGTATCCATTTTTAACCACAGGTGAGGGAGCATGAGAGATCTTTGAGATGGGCCAATGAATCAACCATGTCATTTTAAGCTCACGGAACTGATTTGATTGAGAAAGCATCAAACTCTTCGATGCTATCCCATAATGCATTGCGGTAGTGTCTGAGTTGGTCATTTTTTACTTGATATATCCCTTTTACCTGATTGACAATTAGCTCAGCATCACCTTGCACTCTCAAATTTTTTATTCCTTTCTCTTTTGTAGCTTACATGCCAAGTAATAAGGATTCATACTTGGTAGTATTATTCATATTGAAGAACTACAACTTGAAAGAAAAAGGGAAAATCTCCTCTTCAGGAGATATTAGAACAACCCCAACACTGCATCCACTTGTCGCACAACTACCATCAAACTGTAATGTCCATACTTTTTGAGATCCTTCTTTTGGATGAGAATGTCCATCTTATCTAAGTCGGTGGACAAGAAATAATTTCCCATCCCTAACGATTCGAAGAGAATCTAAGCCTTAGGGTCATCAGAGTTGGTGACTAGATATTTATTTTGTGACTCTGGTTCCAACGTCTGCATCACCCCTTTGACAGGAATCCTGGCTTTGGACCAGTCCATATGAATTTCCCCACCAACTTCTTTACAAAATCTCCTCCCTAGCAATATCCCATATGCTACTGGAATATCAACTACGAGAATAGTCATTTTTACCCTTTTCTCAGGAAATGCCGTGAATGCAAACTGTGCATCCTTGATCTGACCAATCAATGGTACTTGCTTGGTTTCCATGGAGTAGCATCTAGCTAAAAGGTTTAGTAAGTGTGAGGCCCAAAGCATGGGTGACCTTTGCTGGCATAACATTATCAGAAGCTCCAGAATCAATTATACAATTGCTTAGTTTATGACCATTGATTAGGAGAGATAGGTAAAAAGGTTCAATTTTCCCCAATGTGGAAGTCGAGGTGACATTTACGTGAGACGTAGGAGGAGTGGGAAGAATTCCTTTTGGGGAAATGGGAGGAGGGATGACAACCTGGCTTTGGATATACTTAGTTAATCTTATAAGCTGCTCTGGGTTAGATTAAAGGTACTCAACTTCAGACATCTGGATCTTGGTCTTTTTAGTGTGATCAATTATATCGAATGTGACCAAGGGTTGTGCTAACGAAGGAATGAGTCCTTCATTTCATGTTTGTAGGGGAGGATTACTAGTCTTTATGGGAATAGAGGAAGGCTGATTTGGAGGAGAAACAAGAGGAAAATATTTCTTTACAAAAGGTTTAATAGGAGGTTGAGCAGGAAGGGGATCACCTCTTTTAGTGATCGTTGGTGGTGGAGCTATCACACTGCTGTTCCTTTTGTTTTTCAGTAGCAACGTTTTCTTCTTTTCCTTGTGAGCGAGTAAAAACTATGTATGATTATCTACTCATGTACCCTTGGGTACCCTCTTCTTCATCAGATTCCTCATCTTCAAATTCCATATACCCAATAGTAGAGTCTCTAGTCGGTTCACTGAAATCTTGATCATCTTCGCCTTGCGATGAAGGTTCTTTGTAATTTGGATCATCTTCTTTGATTTCAACCAAAGAATTAACCGAGAGGGGCTTCAATTGCTAATCTTGGAGAAGCGGTAGGTAAACGCAACCTTTGGGGGCATTGTTGGGAGTGAAGTTCCTCCGTGGGATATCCTGCAGTACGGAGTAGTAGATGATGTTTGAGCCAATTGCTTCTTTAATGAGAGCAAGTCATTCGCCATCTTCTAGAATGCTGGATTTGATGAGGCAACCTGAGAAGAAGTTGAAGCCTTTGATTTTGACAGCTCTTGTCCTAACTCACCAGATATAAGAAGGTTGTCTTCTATCTAAATGGCCGCAGCTTGAGTAAGAACCAAGGTGGGTATTTGTTCCTATAAAAGTAAGAAACTTACTTTCGAACTCATGGCGTTCAAGAAGAAACACTTTTGATTCTCTAATGTTGGCATCATGACAAGCGGCACATGGTTGATCAGTGAATTGAATTGGGTGATAAAATTACGCATGGTTTCATTGGCCTCCTTCTTCATGTGAGTGATTTGTGACAATAACATAAATGCATCTTCTGAAGGTTTGTATCTGTCTTCAAATGCATTCCACAATGTGTTCCAATTGGTGATGGATGTAGCTGGTAAGTGCTAGAACCATTCTGCAGGCGAGCCCTTGCAAGGCCTCCAGAAAGAGATGTACCAATACATCCTCATGAGTCACGTCCAGAATGCTACATGACATAATAAATGTAGCTATATGTGCGTCTGTGCTTTGATTTCCGCTCCCATCAAATTTTGGGAAATTTTTGTGATTTCCATGAGGGAGGGGGTTGACTGGATGCGGCAGTGCTAGAGGACCCATGGCGTTTCCCCATGGTACAGTAAATTTTCTGCCATTTGAAAAGAAGGAAAAATAATGTGAGCAGGGAGTGTGGTTCCACTTAGCAAAAGAGCACTGCAAGTTGATGTCGAGGCACCTTGTGAAATTTGGCTCTTTCATGGAGGTGAGGCACTTCTTGCTGATCGATCTACTAAGCTTAGTGATGCGAATCGTGCTGGTGTGATACTAAAATTGTGCCTTCGAAGTAGATCAAAAATTAGATCAACTTCTCCACAAGCTCTTCTACTGTATGAGTAAATGGTTCACCCGCCAGTGTACCCATTCAGATCTGCAACAATTAAGAGTAGATTCACAACAAACTTTTTGTTTATACTTGCTGATTTTCTGATTTTTCTAGCAAAAATCAGCAGCATGTACTTTTTCAATATTTAATTTTATCCTCTTTAATAACAACTGATTGCGGTTTTCTGACAAAGATTAATAAGGATAAAAAGTGGGTCAATCTAGAAAGCTGATTTTCGATCTTTGACCTAAATTTTGCAAGGTTTTGAAAATAACATAATATGTCAAAATCTCAAATCTACTGAAATGTACAAGTTTTTGTAAAAACTCAGCGAACTAAAAGTTTCTATTTGGCCTTGATCTATATAAGAAATTTTTATTTTTGATCACTTATGCAAAAATTTTAATTTTTAACAAAGAGTTAAAATTTTCAATATGGTAGTGATTTTTATAGTTTTGTAGTTATTTCCTTAGTTTGATCCCCAGTGAAGTCACCAAAAAATGTTGGTCGAAAAAGCTGCCGGTTAGGTAGGTCGTGGGGAAACAGGCCAACAAAGGTGTGCGGCATAGCAACTCTGTGAGAGAAAAAAGTGAAACTGGTTTATTGTTAATCTATCAAACAGAATCTATGAAAATCTACACTATTCTAACTTCGGGGGTTTGGGATCTCATCCCAGTAGAGGTAGTTCTAACAAGAAAAGGTAGGAATGAAGGAACGAAGGAGGATAGATCTGAAGGAAGAAAAGAAATGAATTCCAAGACAGAAAGGTCAGAAGGTTTATGCTTTGGGTTGGTAGTAAACAGAGCCAAAATTACTTGCATAAACAATTAAAGCAATACTGATGAACATATGACAATAGTAGGAATGAATCTAATAGAATAAAAACATAGATCTAACTTAAGAAAGATCTGATGCAAATAACACACACATTAAGCACAAATTTTGAATATATGTATTAATATTTCTTCTGTTATAAGAAAACACAAAGTCTTTCTCTCCTCACTTCTTTTTCATACAAAAAGTCCACCTCCTCCAAATACAACAAGAATTCAAGTATTTATAGAAGGAGAAGAGGAAAGAAGACAAAAGCAAACCAACTACTTACAAAATATCTTACAAGATATTTACAAAATATCTAAAAAGTCAACAGTTGACTTGGGCAAGTTTTTGGATGACAACATCCCATGGTGCAACATGGATGATGTCATCATGTATGCCAACATGTTTTTGAACATTTTACAAAAATATCAATGGATCCCAAGAAGAAGAAACTACTCTTCATCATCTCTCTACTCGAACTTGGTATCCTGCTTTTGATTAGGAGAGTCGATGTGACACTGCTCGATATTCCATAAACTTGTTGATCATTGCTTGAAGTTGATCATGATCTAGACCTTTAAAATGGTCACCAATGAATTCGTAAGTTTCTTTCTCATTCTTGAGCTTGTCAGGTAACTCAACGAAAGTTTTGCATGCATCTATCAAAAAGCCAATGAAGTCGTGGCAAGCCAGGAGGTTATTGATTGACTCTCGGTCGAAAGTGACCTCAGTGCCAAACCTTGAGTGACGATAGCCTTGAAGTGCTGGAATGTATCATCTACTTCTCTCAAGTTATACGATTCACTAAGCATTTTCGAGCCATTTTTGTAACTTTCTGCTCCATGTTGTATCATGCATCCAGGGATTCATCTTTGATTTTATCTATTCTCTCCAGGATATATTCCATTTGATCAACCCGGTAATCTAAAGTGATGAGAGCTTTGTTATGTGCACGTGGGTGATCGATAACACCGACCTTTAATAGGTCGTCAATTAAGCAGTCAACCATGGTTTGGAACATTTCATGCTGTAACCTGGCATTATCCAACTCTTCAGAGAGGGAACCTACTACTACTTGTAGCTCCTTATTTGCTTGGGTTATATCCTGATAGAGCACTGTGAATTTCCCAATCATTTCTTCACCATCTCTGAGGATTTACTTGATCCAGGATGATATGCTATGCCTTGTTCACCAATCTTAACATATTCATTTATTTTCTCTTGACTGGGAACTTGAATAGGTTCGGTGGTAGTCACAGGAGGAGCATTGCCCATTTTCTACAATGCTTGTAGGAGATGTTTGTTTTGTTCTTTGAGTATTCTCTTCTCCTCTTTTGCTTCTTGGAGCTTCTTGCAGAGAGCATCCACAGCAGACAAGGCTTCCCCTTGCAGGCTTTCAGATGAGGTCCCCATTGTGACTTGAGTCACTGTGAAGTCTGTGGGAGACAGATCCTCCTTTTTCTTGGTGGGGTCCGGGTAAGCTATCTCCATGACTCTCTCCCCTAAAGTGCTTTTAGAAAAGTGAGTTATCACTTTCTACTTCTTGGTTCCCTTCTTCGGAATGACAGAGAAATCCATGGCTGCAATGGGAACTTTCCTCTTATCTGGCTCAGATGGTCGAAAATCCAACCAGGACTTATGGGAGTGGGAGTAGAGGAAATAGAAGAAGAAACAGGAGTGATAGGGTGAGCAACTGTAGAGTGCTCAGGGAAGTATGTTGAAATGCTCAGTGGTGGCATTGTGGAGTCCAATGCGCCACTTGCTTGTATGGGGCCTGGAGTTACTACAGGAGAAGAGAAGGACATGGAAATGGAAGGGATCTGTAACTAGATGGAGGGAATACTGGGTGATAGATCCATGCAAGAGAGGAGAAGATGGAAGAGGTGGGAGATGGAAGGGAGGAAGGGAGAGGAGAAGACACATCCATAGGAATAGATGCTTGAATGACAGGAGGAGGAGAAGAAATGGAAGAAGGAACACTGGGTACCTCTGCAGTTGTAGTTGTGATAACATCCTGGGTGGATGTATCTATTGAAACCTCTGTTGTTTCTTCTTTACCTAGAGACACCAGGTCGACTACTTGCTTCTCAGAAGTAGAAGGAAGGCCTTCAAGAGTTTCTTCTTGTTTGCTTGATTCACCCTCCTTGTCTTTTCCTTTTCCTTTTAGCACAAGGTCCGGCCTTGGAGGTGCTCTACCTAAAGGAGAAGTAGTGAAATATACTCTGAGGTAGGTGAGACCATTCTGTTTGCACCAATGTTCAATGTGTTGCAATGTGGGATTAACCCTTTCTGAATGGTGTTCAGCGCTTTGGCTCTGTTGATCTTTGCGAATGGCCAATCGTCCCCATTTGTGTCAAGGTAAACCTAATCTATTTCTTAATCAGTCTCTTGGAATTCCTTTGGGACAATGACAACACCATAGTGGATGATCTCCTCCAAATCTAGTCGGGAGTGATCCTTTCACTTGATGTCTATCTCATGTGTTAGGTTGATCCAAATGTCCTCGATCTCAGGAACATGGATGGGATCAATTTTTTCCTTTGGGAGGCAACTCCGTGGTCAAAGGGTCGGCCTTGCTAGGAAGTTGTGTTTCAAATTTAGCAACTCAAGCTCAACATACATCTCCCGTGCTTTAGCAAGTGTGGGGTAGGTGTATCGGCCAACTGTAAGGGGGAATGGGGTTCCTCCTTTCTTTCTCTTCATGCACTTCTCATGGTAAGTGATTAGTTGCCTTGATAATTCTAGTAGGACCAGCTTTGGCCCTATAAATCTTGGCAGCTTTGTTGGTTCTCCCTCAAAATTCATAGCTCTGAGGTATGTGAATGTGGGGAATTGTGTGAACAATGCTCCCCATTTCTTTGTAGCAGCAATCACACTTGGGCTGGTCCGACCATGTCTCATGTTTGGCCTCAGCAAGTAGATTACCTCATAGAAGAAGGCATCATTAATTTTAGAGAACTGGGAGATGTTGGCTTCGAGCTTTAGCTCTGGATAGAACTCATATATTTTGACTTGGGGCCATACCCCATTTCGAGCTAACCCCACAAAATCCCATTTTGATGCAACAACATACACAACGTAGGAATTCATGTAGAACTTCCTAGTTGTTAGAACTTGTTGAAGCTGCTGGGAGATGGTGTCACTGATGATCTCACCCCAGCCAAAATGTTGATCAGGAACATTCTTTCTCATGGTCTCTAGGTATCTCAACATCTAGTTGTGGAAATATGGGCATCGTAGATCCCAAATACTCTATTTAAGAAGGTGATTGTATCACTCAACTCTTCATTGAAGTCACTACAGTGGATGGTTTGTGGCCATCTACTCACTAACTTCTTGTTCTTCAGATAAATCTCATTCATCATCTACATGCATTTATCCTCATTATCATCCCAGTCCTCTTGCAGTCTTCAATACTTATTTCCACATATTGCCTGTGATGAGGGATGCCTAGGATCATCTCAAAGTGATGAGTTGTGAGGTTGATGATCATCTTGTGCTCTTTGTCTTCAACACATCTAGTGTCCTTGTTATAACACCGAGCAACCAACATGATGAACTCATTATTTACGGCGCTCACTGGAGCCCAGCTGTAAAGTGCAATCCGTTGCCTACTAATTTGTTAATCCATGAGTCATCAAGCTTGCTTTGTTGGTCATTGCCCATAAATCATCCATGTCAATATGTCCTATCTCAGAGTCTCTGATGTCAAGGATACATTCTACATATGAGTCAGGCATTCTGACTCTCTGATACTTATACTTCATCTCTTGTTCTAATTGCTTAGCTTTAGTTGGTTTTTTTCTTGATGAAGACATATGTGAGCCCAAGGATGGATGTTGTTGTTCTGCAAGAATAATCAAGGAGGTCCAACATAGAAGAGCCATGTCAACCATCATGTTATTCATAAAGAAATCTTGCAAAATGAAGAACAAGCAATAATAAGGCTTAGGGCGCAAGGCGCAGGTTCACAACATGTTGCAGAGGCTTTTTATTGCTAGGTGCACTTGGGAAGATGTCGACATGAAAAAGTTATGCCCAATGTTGACATGAGAAAAGTTGCGCCAAGTTTAGAAAGGGTGCAATTTTGAGAGGTGTTGCATGAAAAGTTTCAGCGCCAAGGATAAAGTGCGGGGTGTGGATTTACAACATGCAACATGTTATGTTGATGTTAAGGAAGTTGCGCTTGCACCTTAGGAAAAATCTGCTTTGGCTAGGCATAGAAAAAGTTTGTGTAACATGTGTTTAAGGTGCACCAAAGTGCAACTACGGAAGATGTTGCAAGGAAAATCAGTGCGCCAAGGGAAAAGCGTGTGGCACGGTTTTGCAACACACAACATCTTGTGTTGATGTTGCGTAAGTCATGCCTACGCCTTACAAAAACTACTAAGTGTTCTTTTACCTGGGCACAGAAAAAGGTTGTGTTACATCAACGTAACTTTGGGAGGTGTTACATAACAAAATGATGTGCTAATGGGTAATAGTTGGATAATTTTGGGAACCTATCCTTTATTTTTATTCCTCTCTCTTTTGGATTTATTAGATGATAAAGAGAGGGTTTTTTTGGCAAGGCAAAAGTAGGGAAAGATGGGTTTTTGGTTTCTTTAGAGGTAGGGGTCTTCTAGATTTACAGATCTGGAAGGGGAGACAAAAGTTGCTTTAGCTGGTTTGCAGATTGTTAGGTGTGTTTCTTTAGATTTTATCTTTTATACCAATCCTAATACCTAATACAAACAAGACAAAAACAACAACCAGGAGAGGAGCCACTTACCTGGATTTATAAAAGATGAAGAACGATGTGGGGTCCACAAGCTTGAAAAATGGCACGTGGGGTTGAGGATGGCTAACAGCACTGAGAGAATTTTTTTGCAATTTTCAACTTGTGAAAATGACAGGTTGTCGGGCACATATTTATAGAAAAATTGGCATTTATTATCTCACCAACTTCTTTTGGTGCGCTTTTCAGAGCGTCGAAACGAGGAAAGTGCACCTTAGCGCAAATTTATTGGTGTCGACACAACGTTTCCAGTGCCTTAGCGAACATTTCCAGATGTCAACACAACATTTCCAGCGCTTTTAAGGTTTTTAAAGGGGTGCAATGTTTCGAGATGTTGACACAATATTTTCAGCGCTTAAGGACCAAAGGCATGCAAACTTAATGATGTTGACATAAAAATGAGTGTCCCAAAGGATTAAGAGGGGGCATAGATTTCTTGATGTCGACATGCGAATTCTTGCGCCTAGTTCAAAAAGGCACATTTTTGGGACTGTTGACATGCAAAAATTACGCCAAAGGAAGAAGCTGAAAAATGGCTAAGTTCTAAAAAAACTTGATTTTCGAAAGGGAGTTTTGGGCCATTTCAAACATTATCAGACTTCCTTAGGGTCAAAACAAAATTTTTGGTATAGTTACCTACAAATTGCCCTTGTCAATTTTGCAAGATAACAAGTCCCTAATTATGTCGAAGAAGAAATTAGAGTATTGGGTGCATGCAACCCAACAATGAATAAAACATAGAGAGAAGAAGAGAGAGGTATTAATGCACCCTTGAAGTAAGAAGACAATGTATTAAATCTTTTAGTAACTTTGATATCTTCCCCTTTGAGACAAGGAGAGAATACAAGACCTACAAAAACTTAGCCACTTTGATACTTTCCATAACCCCACAGACCACATTGTTGCAAATTGATCTAGGCCCAATGTCTTGATATATAGACATAAGGTATAAAAATTAATTAGTTCACAATGCTCTTCTCATGTGATTTATTGTTGAGTAGGAGTGTGTATTATGCCAAAATATAAATGGAGAAGGAAACTTGTGCCCCCAAAACACTTGTATTTTGTAATCAAAACTAAGTTTTGAAATGGAGTGAAACATTCATGCCCTCTATAAATTTTTGAAATGTCATATGGACCTAATATTATGCCAAAAACTATATCCATTTGTGGAAATATGAAACTATAGAAAAATCTAGTGTTTTTCCCCAGAGAAAAAAACATATGGTAGGGTAAAAAATGTTTGTACGGTCTTGAAATTTTTGCATGGTCTTAAAATTGCATATTTTTAACCAAATTTTTATATTTGGAGTTATTATTTATACTTTTTCCTTGTGAAAACTTGTTTTTGGGATTTTAATTCTACCTCTAAGTGTAGAATATTTCCCGATGAATTTGCCCTCTTTTGAGGTGCATTTTATTAATCATTTTAGTGTGCAACTCAATAGAATATATGTGTACCCATGCATTGTATGTTTGAGAATCTATAGGAGAATGTTTAATTTTGAATTGGTATCCACCTTTAATGAGTTGTACCTACTGAGGGTTACACATGGTGGTAACCATGGCACATAAAGAGACAAACAACTATAGTAATAATAGAAACAAACATAACAAAGTGGTAGAAATAACACGAGATGTAATAGAGCTAGCACGAGAGACAAAATAGTGAATCAAGTGATAAAAAAGCAATAACATACATATAAGACTCACATTAAGGTGTAGAGCTGAAACATGGGACACCCATGGTATCACAAGAAAATCAAGTAACTTAGGCTACATACAAGAGAAACAATGCCAAACAAGAAATATATAGATCCACAAATATAGGACACTCATGTTGTCACAATATGAGCAAGGAACCAAGTATGTATACAATAAAACAATCAAGTAGTGACACAAGTAATTAACAAAATTTTTGTAATCAACAATAATGTCAAAAAGTGATAAAAGTAATAAGTAGTAAGAGAGCATGTGTGAAACAAGATATGTCGGCAGATTGCACAAGACACATGTGTTAGTCTTGTTAGTTTGAAAAATAATATATACATGATATATGTAATAAATTATAATGAGTTATTATAAAGGAACTATAATGAAATAATAGAACTTATATTGTGGAGGGATGCCCCCAAGAGATGTATTGTAAGGAACTAAGGTCAATCCTTTAAGTATGTAACAATTTGTGTGTCCTGTATCAAGTTAAATATACTTCGTGAAGGTATATGTGTAAAGTGTAGAAAATATATATGTTATCAATCAAACCATAGTGATAAACAACATATGTAATGTAAATTACTAACATTTTTAGTTGTGTATGGGTCATGGTTTTGTATTTTTACAAATATATAAAGGTTTTGTATATTTGAATATATCTATGTATAGGGAGAGGGGTAACACAATATATACCCAATAAGAGTATTGATTAGGATAAAATATTTACCCCAAATGGTGAAGGAGGATTAGACCTCAAATATATCATAGTATGTGTTGAAATTGTATCGGTTTGATAACATGATAGAAAGCTAAATAGGGATAGACTAAGTAGAGATAGTATGGGTAGAAGGATTTGAATTGATATTTGTGATTATAATATCATGTCTTAAAGAGGTTGATATATATATATATATATATATATATATATATATATATATATATATATATTAGATGTATTCATGAGACTTTATTGTGATTGAAGAGATATGATATATCATGTGATGAATAGGGATAGTATTGGCGGTATTACCAAACATATTAGAAACACGACCCTTACCAAATTATGCGGGGGCATATATAGTGCAAAGAAAATTGTTCTTGGAAAATAAGGAAGGGAGATATGCATTTTCCCCAAGTATTGGAAAAGGGATCATACCATTTTTCATATTGATATAATATCAAGATGAAAGACATGCATTATAGAATTATACTTGTAGAACCAGTAAGGGAAAATCCTAATTTAGCTTATAAGTTTGTTGATCATGGAAAAATATTTGTTGACATGAAGAGGAATTTTATATTGATCAATATAAAAACCCAAGGCACTTCAAGGATAAGGAAATAATCATCGTCATTAACCGTATATATAGCTTTAGCATTAGAATCCATCCTAACTTGTTGTGGAGAAGCATATATAGATAAAGAAGGTTCACTTGGTGTATCAATTTTTTCATCATCACTGGCATAAAAATTAGATTTATCTCCTCAATGGGATTGAAAATGAATGTGTGAAAATGAAAGGAACGATAACCAGATCATACCAAGCCAAGAACACAGATGCTAATCAAACACCACGATCAATAAGATGAAAGCAATTTGCCAAAATAGCTTTACATAAAACCTTTGTAAACAAATGAGCAGCAATATCATATATTATTATGGAACTCAATGCAATACATTGAGAATGGGCCTTGCTTAAATAGGCAAGGAATAACAATCTAAGAACTAGTCAAAGTCGTAGATCAAGCCATAAATCAAGGAAATAACTAGTCATCAAAGAACTAGTCAAGACCATAGATTTAGGAGAGAACTAGACATCAAGGATCTAGTCAATACCATATATCAAGGAAAGAACTAGTCAATACCATAGATCAAGGAAAGAACTATACCTAACAACTAGATAATATCTCCTAATATCTAAATAAGATAAAAGAAATATCCACACACATAAGTGGGTGAGGATAAATACAATAAAGGTAAATAAAGTACCTAGGTGAACATGAGCTAAGGTAAATACCTACTCTAATGTAGAAAATATTTGTTTGACATATCAAATTATTCGTAGTGATTAAGATCATTCATATGTGCCTTGTACCTAACACACCAATCAATATCATCATATAAATCAAAATATATCTCATTTTGTTGTGGAGGAGCATATATATCACTAGAATCTATTATTTTTCTGCCCCCTAATTGGGCATGTGTATAATATAAGTTCTCTGAGGAACTATGAAATTATTTGTGCTCGATTGGTATTGTTTTTCATTTGTTTTTGAAAAATAGTAGGCATTGCATTCGTATCCTCTTTATGAGTAGATGCCTCTTGTTGTATGTTGAAAGATGTATCATTCAATAGTGTAGTATGATCATCGAGAGATCATTGTTATATATTTTGACACCCGTTGATATTTTAGGACTTGAGATTATTTCCTAAAAGAATGTCATGTATTGAAGGAAATCAAGTCCTTACACTCAAGTTATTGGATTCAATGTTATAAAACATATAAATCATTGTCACGATGTCTCGTTAACTCCATGATTGTTTAAAAATGGTTTACCTTTAATTTTTTCAACCTGATAGCAAGGGTATTAATGATTAGGTAACAAAGTGATTAATTACTTATCAAGTAACTCATATAGTATATCATGTTTTCTATCACTCTTTTCAAACCAAAGAGGTGCCTTTTATTATGGTTTCCTTAGTATTCAAGATTGATCTTGTGAAACATATACATTGTTTCCTTTATGTAGGATTTTACTTTACTTGTATGAGCACATGTATCATGCATAACATTTGTATAACATTGATTTTTAGTATCCTTATAACTATATTGATCATGATGCATAGATACATTATTGACATGAGCATTGGAAGAATCCTTTAGATGTGTTATCTCATCCTTGAGAGATTTTATTTCAGTACTCATAGCTTGAATTTGGACTTGAAAATCATGTTGTAAGACTTAAATGGAATCCAAGGTAGATTTATGAAATATTTCATCATTATTAATATAAAGGTTTTGAATACATCTCAAAATTGAATCCACATAGGAAGATGTCATATTGACAGGAGCATTGTTTCATGGAATACTTCCAAGATAGAATTTTTGCATTTGTGACAATGTTGAAGAAAATAATATAATGAAACTTGGGAATTTTTAGCATGAGACATGATGGAAGAAAATTGACAAAGAAACTTTAATTAAATAATAAATAATAATAATAATCATAACATGAAGGGGCAACAATTGATAGATTATAGAAGATAAGACCCAAAAGTGATGTTGAGAAAAAAGAAACCATCATCAAATTATTAAAATAAAAAAATATGAAAATAATAAGTTGATTTAAATAAACTAACAAATGTATTTTTGAATCTAAATATGTGAAATAAAAACCTCTAAGGAAATTTCACGAAGTGTATATTTTCTAATCGTGCCCTAATTACTAAAAGTAGTAATTTTGAATTTCTGAAAATGGTGCTAGGAATTAGGGGAAAAATGGGTTTTCGGTAAATATATAAAAATTAATAATAACCCTTAAGGAATATGAAAGTAGATTTGTTATTCTTGAGATATGCAATGATAGGTGATTCAGCAATTAGGAGCCCTAGATAGAGACCCAAATGGTGGGACTGACCATGGGACCCTAAGGAAATTTATGAAAATGAAATGTAGGAGATGTGAAAGATGAGAACCATGTTGGGATCTAAATATAAAATGTAGTGTTGAAACCCAGGGGTAGCTAGGATTTGAAATAAGGTGCAAGATAGAATTTTGGGTTCACCAAATGTTTACACCATTTTTAACCTTAATAGATTTATGTTATGGACATGCTCAATGCTAAAAATGAATGTAAGGTTCAAAACTAAGAGCTATTATGATTAATTAGCATCCAATATTAGATATAGAATATCAAAATAACATATTGGTACTTGTAATTAATGGTTACAATATAATATAAGCTTGAAAACATGAAGATGAAGATATAATTAGCTACACATGGTTATATAAGAGATATATGGGTGCACAAATGGAGATGTTTTGATTTTGATACTTTTATTTGTAAGTTCTTTGGTGTAGGACCGTACTACTCAGGGATTTGTATAATACATTTGTGCCCCTGTGGTATGGTCTTAGATGCCTTTGGAATGTATCTTTATAACTATTTGGGTCCTTTCGTGGCTTAGAATGTGTTTCATTGTCAAACCCTATTATTCACACAATCTCAAAAATATCTATAATCAATTGAATCACACCAAAATCATAACCATGGTTAAAATACCTTGTAATAAGGTTAGTGTTTAGGTTGAAGTGCAATTTTTGCATGTCTACATTGGCACTAGTTTGAAGAGGCCTCAAAGTACACATAGTTCTCTACAAATATGTAACATCTATAGGAATGAAACTAGTTGGAAACTTGAACCACTTTGAACGTGCTCAAGAGGATTGTGCTCATGCTAAGACGTTGAAGTAGGGAACTTAGAGTGCTTAGAAATGAGGGAAGCTAGACTCCTTTACCTAATTGATTATAAAGCTTTAGTAGTGGCTTCCCTAATGGATGTGCATAAAATTTAGGAATATTTAGGGAGCCTTAAGTGCATTTTTTTAGTGTGTAAAAGGATTATACCAAATGATTTTTATGTGCTTTCCAAGTGAATAAAATGAGATGATCTTAACTTAATCATATAGGGCTTCAAAGGTAAATTATTATGATAAGGTCAACCTGTGAAGATGAAAAGACCTTGTTGTGACCAACACACCCCCATTCTATTTTTTACAAAGGACTGGAGCCCCCCTTTGTTCATCAGATGTTAAAACCTGGTTTTAAAATATCTTGACATGTTTTAAAGTCTTCAATTTTATATTTTGATTAAACTGAAGAGTTAACTTGGTTTATAACTTGTCATGTTTTTAAAATTTAAATCATTGATTCACTTTTAATTTTACCAACATCTATGCTTTCAATGGTTTGATTTAATTTCAATTATGTTTTATTTATAAAATTGAATCAAAACTCAAAATTTAGTCATCAAAACGGGCTTGAGATGTGTGTAAATGATGTTTTCGTTCCCATTTTCCATTATTTCCAAACTGTCATATTTCACTTCACCATTTAAATTGTTTTGTGGGTTAAAATTGGACATGTGAATCATCTTATTGGAATTTAGATTATTTTTTAAAGCCTCAAAAATATGCCTAAGTCCCTATTTTCATGCTAAATGTCTAGCATGAAAAATTTACAATTATGGCCATGACAACCAAACCCCCACTTGAAACCTCCTCTCCTGGTCATTGTGAACCCTTCTTCGAGAAAACATATCAAATGTGTCATCATCATTATATCCGGAGGAACATGTCAACATGGTTTTCAAGTGTGTTTCATGTGTAGGTAATTATATCTAAACAGATTCATGAAGCTACTAAGTTCTAAGATGGAACAATGTTCCCAAAGGCATTAAAAGGGCTATTTTTAGCCATTTTACAAAAAAAACCTTTGGAAGATAATTGTAAGTGTTAAACCCATATGGAGGTTGTGTATAATATAAATTAATAAATCATGTAACTTTCGAGGAATATTATGGATGCATGTGGTGTCGACATCCTTCCAAGTGAAATTGGGTCATTTCGGGTATGGGAATGCAAGCTTCAACGGAGAAAGTGACCTTGTCCTGAAGATTTTGAGAGTTTCAAGAGGATCTAGAAGATAAAAAAATATTCAATGTAAATATATTAGAGTCCACTACATGGTGAATATATCATTTTGATCCTTGGCCCAACAACTTTCCATGATAGTTTGGGTCACTATCGTTGCCCCTTTGTGCTAAAAGAGTGACTACATCTGAAAATAAAATAAAATTTTGAAAATAGTTTGAGTCAACTAAAAATAGCTTTTGGAGTCAAAATCATATAAGGTTTGTCCTCTAAATTTGAACATTTTCTCTCGTGGCGTAAAAAACAACTCATGTGTCATATTCTCGTATTGGTAGGGTGACATTAGCATGTTTTATAAGCTTGAGTGCACTTTTAACCTGCTATGTCCCTTTTCCATTTCACTTGGTGTAAGGAGACGATGGGGAACACTTAAAGTGTGCCCCGTTGTGGTGGAGTGAGTCTTGTCACTTAAAAGTGATAACTTAAGTTGTTAGAAAGGTTGTAATGTGTGTTTTAACTCACCTGGTCCCCTCATGTGAATATACACCCATGACACAATTTTCAAGGTTTTTTTTTTTTTTTCCTTTTCCCATTTTCACAACATCCAGAGGATATAAGGTACAAAAAAATGTTCCCCACCTCTCCTACTCGAGCTCCGGTCACATGTAGAACCTCTCATTAGCCCCCATAGACTCATTTTTAGCCCCTCCATCTCGCTCACATGTTTTCCTAATGTAACACTTGGCATGGTGCCAAGTTAAATTTGTGTCGAGGCTTCCCCATCACCTCATTTTTCCCCTATTTTTTGGGTTCAACCATGGAAAATTTTGGTGGCAATTCTTCACTAATTCATGAATATTTACATTATTGAAATTTGAATCGGTGATTTTGAGGAGTCGTATAGAGCAACATTTCACCAAAAATTTCTAGGTGTAAGTTAATTTTATGGGTTGGATCACCTAGTTTTTACAATAAATTTCATATATATCCATGTGTATCATTGATGTTGTAGACACAAAATCACGTACTTTGATTCATTATTTAATCCCACTCTCATATTACTATTTATATGGTTCTTAAGTGAAAAGAGTAATAATTAACCCATGTCTTTGGCCATTTTACATTTCTTTCTATCACTATTTTTGATCTTACACCTGTACTTGCCCGAATTTATTTTCATATGGTGTTTTCCTATTTTTTACTAGGTTTCTGATTAGGATTGGAGTGCCCTAGGCACCCTAATCCTCTTTACACTTTCCTCTCAATTTTTGGGAACTTTCTAGCCATTTGAGCTTCTTATATTTTTGGTGGTCGGCCTTTTTAGGGTTAATTACAAAATTAAATCAATATAACCATATAAATATAAATTTATGTGACCATAATGAGGGACCAAGAACTAAGCACTAGCTATCTCCACCTAAGGTTGCATCCATCAAAGGCATCTATAGCTACATTTTCATCCATCTAGCTCCATCACAAGGCACACAAGGCTAGTTAATCTACATCACACTTCATAGGAGGGGATTCTATTGTTTTCATACACACATTTACTGCATTCTACATATAGTTACTTACTTGCTACTTCACAAAGTGTGACTGGCACAAGATCACCTAGGGCACAATATTCACACACACACACACACACACACACACACACACACACACACACACACACACACACACACACACACACACACACACACACACACACACACACACACACCTATAACTACATTGGGTCTAAGATGTAGTGCAACACTCAGTGATAACTCCATCAAATTTATAGCTAAGGACAATTCAACCCCTTTATATGCATCTTTCTTTTTTAGGGTTTTGATGATTTACTTGGGGTTTTGCAGGTAATTATTCATTGCAAGTTTACGGAAACATCTAGTGAAGTACAATATCATTCACACATTAGGAAGTGAACATAGGTGAACACTCAACGAACACCTTAGAGGAGGTTTTCTAGTCATCTCCGTAGACCAGGGTGCCTAGATCTTATGTCGGGTGCCCTATCCCTCTCCAGTGCCTAGTCTAGCCGAGATAGTATGAATATTTACCTTTTAAGGCTCATGTGTGAAGGTTTTCTCCTCCTGTTCATCTGGTCTCCACCGCACACAATCACTGCTGCAACATCATCAAATCAGCTAAGACTTTCTTAACCCTTTTTGCACATTAGGGTTTCACATTCCATTGCTTAGATTGCTTGGGTACTATTTCAATATTTTATTACTTCATTTATTTAGTTATTTTACTACTCCTATAGCATTATATTACACTATAATATTTCTATTTTAGTTTAATAATTTTAGTGAACCTCATCTTCAAATACACTTTTTCATTGGGTTTTTTATTTGTATGCCCGTAACTCATAGTGGTTGTTTTGGGTCTTTTTAGAATTGTGAGCTTCCTTCATTCACTCATAGGGTTTCAAAACCATTAGCTAATATCCCTACTTCTGTAGCTAAAAATAATGATCCCTTGGATACATCTTGCAAAGTTCCTCTTCATGAAATAGAATCGTTTGGTAGTTAAAATTCCTATGAAGAAGATACTAATGTTGACCAAGATGAATTAAATACACTTACTATTTTTCAACAAGATTTGCGTGATAATCCCACTCATATTCTATATGTCCTACATGCTTTGATTGCTGCTAATAATTATCATGATGCTTTGGCCTCTATAGTTACTCATTCTTCAGCTCCCATGGCCTCCACCCCACCCATTTATGTTTTAGCTCCCATTCCTACCATTATCACTCCTTCCATTCACCCTACCACTCCTAATATGTAGCTTGGATCTTCTTCAAATAATCATGATTTAACTTCTTTATATAACGATTTGCAAACCCAAATTCTCTAGCTCTAGCTCGCTACTTCTTGCTCATCACCATCTTTAGAATTTACTTCACCGTTGTATACTCCTTTCACACCTACCATCACTTCCTATCCATTTCCACCTAGCTTCATCTCTCCCAAATTTCCCATCTTTAAAGGCCATGGTGACCCATAAGAGCACCTCTCGAACATTTCATGTTGTTTGTCTAGACTTTTTGGATGACCACATTCTCTAGCTAATATATATTTTTGTAGTCTTCATGATTAAGCGATGGTTGGTTTTATGACTTACATGTTAATTCGGTAACCTCTTTCACGCATCTAGCCGATGCCTTTCTTACTCAATTCTCTATCAATATCAGCTCTAAGATCTCATATGCCCAACTCACACAACTTAAATAGGGATCTAACGAACACTTAACAAATTATGTTTTGTGATACAAAAACAACTTAGCCAAAATTTCAAATGTTCTTACAAACTTTGAGCTTCAAGAAATTTTCATCCAGAGTCTACTACCGCCTCTCCAAGAAAGTGTACTATTTGAGACCCCTCCTTCATTCGATCAACTCTATCATAACCTTAAGCTTCGTGAAACCAAGCTTTTATCCATCAAAAATATTAAGTATCAAGAGAAAGAATCATCCTCTATGCATTTTCAAAATAAATCAATAGTTAAACCATATACGACTAAACCAACATACACGAAGTCACCATCAACGCAGTATGTCTACTACTAAGGAGATTCAATCGCAACCACATCGGTGTATATTCACTAAGTTTAGTGTACCTCCACATATTTTACTACCACAACTTGTTGATAGTAACCTCATTACACTACCTTCTTTGCTAAAAATTGATCCATCTCGACAAAAAGATGTAATTTTGATGAAAATTCCCATTGTGACTATCATTAGTGCATAGGAAACTCCACCGATCATTTCTTCTGACTTCAATTTCTCATTCAAGGTTTGATCGATAGTGGTAAAATTGAGCTTTCAAACCTACAATTTCTCCACATGTCAATGAAAATCATAAGCTCAAAATCTTTAATAACCCTCTACCCAAACATGACACAAAAACGGATGAATCTTCAACTAACTATGTATATCAAGCAATGTACCCTCCTACATCGGGGCTCTTGATTTATTAATTTCTAATACAAAGATGTGTCCTCTAATAATTTATTTCTTTGATCACAGTTAACATGCCACATTCTCTTCTAATCACTTACATATTAGTGCCTCTATCAGATTTCTTTTCATTATAATACTAAGGTTGATTCATCATGGCCTATTAGTGTATGTTCTATTCCACCCCTTCATGCTATTGGTTATCCACGTTCGCAAATATCCTATCTAATGAAAAATTCAAATGGAATCATCAAAATTTGTATTACAGCTGGTCCTCTCACTATGCTTGTACCCTTTCTCATGGGACAAGCAGTCGACGGGTGTGATATGTTATTAGGTCTTAACTGGATTTGTAGGTCACAATCTATCATTTCCATGAATCATTTGCATCTAAAATTCATTCATAATAATCATGTTATTTCTATTGATGGTGTACCTCCATCTACTCCATGGTTGTTATCTCCTCCAACACAAGTTAACGCATCTCCTACTTCATCCAATACATCACAATCCATGTTACTTAAACGTGATCTACTCCTAGTTCACCTACTCGCACACCATCTACATAGCCTCACCACTTTGTTAGTATTTCACATTGGCATAGACCCATTCCTCACTCAGTTACAACATCTCGGTGTAAATATCCACCTTGTTTTATACCACATGGGTGTCCATCACCTCTGCACTCGGTTTCTCATTGGTCTCCATCACCTACACCTTTTTCCACCTACTCACTCGTAATATACTCATCCATCACACGCACATAGACTTCACTCACTTGTGCAATGCCTATCTCATATACCACCACTTTTAGAGCATGGTCACACACCTTCATCACCATATACATTAAGTGGAGGAACATGGTCCTTCACATTCAACAGATAATCTATTCAACACCGCACACTTGGGGAGCATAACATCTATACTCCCTCCATCATTATGTGACATCTTATTTTCTCATCACTTTTTCCACATACTCATACATACATATTAGCATACCCATCTACATCATCAATACCTAATGATACACTCTTTTTCTTCATTTCACACTTGACTGTTGTGGGCATCCTATAAACATGAACCCCACACACTACACTATATTGCATACACATTGTGCATCTTCATATATCATACATTATACATCCACATCTTACACTTTGTCCTTTATGCATCATACACACTATATACATGTCTTGTACCTTACATCACATCTTGTGTCTTACATCCACTATTCATATACACATATTAGGTCATCTACACATCTTGCATTACACACCATACACCCTACTATGCACAATTCAAATTTTACACATATACTTATATGCATTGCACTCACTACCGATGATGCACTCTAGTTTAACAGTCCATACTAGACTGTTGAGGGTATACATCACAAATGGACATCATCACCCTTACACATTCATCATTTAATTTTTTCTCATGCAACATACCTAGATTAAGTGATATAAGCTTTAGGCTATAAGGTCACTTCTTCTAGCATCATCTTGTGATAAGATAAATCATCACTTTTTCTTTCATCATTTAGCGGTCTACACTTTAGGTTAACTAATTGATCCTTTGATCATCTTGTTGTGATATATGATTAGGATACAATGTCACACACAACTCATCTATGTCACATATCATCACTACACACTCATCACAAGTGTGTTATAAACAATACATAGCTTGACCATTTCCTGATGACACACTCTCATTTATGGTTTATCCTTGATCTTGAGGAGGGGGTATACTAAATGAACCTCACTACATATAATTTCATTCACATAGGGGGCACACAATTCCCATCATTCATTCTACATTCCATTACATCTATCCACAACATACTGCATTTTATGGTAGTATTTAGTCTTGATTTCTTTTACTTTTACATATTTGCTTTTATTACACATGCTAAATAGATATCATGTATGTCATTGCTTTTACCATACACACATGTGCGTTCACTTGCTTTTCTAGTTGTGATCACAGACTATATAGGGATACTACTAGCAACATAGATGTTTTATTACCTTTCCCATAATGGTTCCTAGGGGAATTCACATTCATACGCTACAAGTGCTATTGTTTCATTCTTGTTCATAGCACACTACATTGGTTTATCCACACTTTGACATACACTTTATCTTTCTAACATTCTAATGTGTGTTTCATGTGCAAATTTTTTTATGTAGGGCTACTTGTTTCCATACTTATTAGAAAATTTTCCTCCTGTCTTGTGTGCACACTTGTTTATTTTCAGCCACTACGGCCTTGGATGTCTTGTGACACTATGAGTGGAGTCCCATGTTTGCAACCCACCTTGTGCGGCCTACACTGCCTTGTCTTCTTGGGAGTTTAAATTATCTTCTAATGTTTTAGCTTACACATTCTTTGTTTAGATTACACTTTTTTTATACATGCATGTTCATACTAACATTTTTTTTCTAGTTACCTTGTTTGTTTGTGCCTTGGTTTATACGAATCCCATCCCTTCCCCCTATAGGGAATAGTTTCAGTATCATACGCGATCGGTCCTCTTTTGGGCTGCATTCTCCTATCTGTGACATCACATACACCTTTAAAGAGTGGGGCATCATTTGGGTTTACACACAATACCGATACAATTTAGTTTTAAGTTTTTTCCATGACACAATGGGTTACACAACGAGTGGGTTTAGACCAGTCTACAAACTCCATACACAATGGATTTTACAAGGTAGATTGTCCTTAACATTCTGGGAGTAGTTACAAGTTAGAGGATAAACCAGACCTTCCTCTCTACACTACTTCATCTAGTGGCATCGATCGCCAAAAACTAGACAATACAAAGATCTCTTCACTCTTAGGAAGCAATTATAGGTTGGAGGATAAATCATACTTTCCTCCCTACACTTCTTCAGCCAGTGGTGTGAGATTGCCCAAAAATATTGCACAACATTGACAAGATCCTTTCTACACCCTTTTTCTCATCATGGATCAGGTGCACATGTTCCTTTTTCATTTTCATACTTTTCTTTACATGATTTTTATATACACACATGATTTTTACACATTACACATATACATGTGTATTTGACTACTTGATCATCTTCTCTTTTGCAGTCCATCCATATGGGAAGAACATGGTCAAAAACACACATATAGCAGGTACATCACACACACATGATACTAACCATGTAGGTACACCACACACATTGGCATCTACACATGCATTTCCACCCTAGGTTCACTCTCATCACTTTTTTTTACACTTTTGCATCTTTAGTCTCCATGCTCCATGTTTTTATCACTCCACACTTTTTCTAGTCCTTCGGCACAAATTCTACATCACTCTATATGGATATCAAGTACACATCTCTGTTTACTTTATGTTACTGAGCTTTCCGCTCACCAACGTAAAGTGGGAGTAAATGTAGACACAAAATCACACACTTTGATTCATTATTTACTCTCGGTCTCATACTACTATTCATACGGTTATTAAGTGAAAACAATAATAATTAACCCATGTCTTTTGCCATTTTGCATTGCTTTTAAATCGCTATTTTTGATCTTACACTGTACTTTCCTATTTCTCACTTTGGGGTGCCCTAGGCACCCTTATCCCCTCTGGGTGCCCTATTCCTCTTAACACTTTCCTCTCTCTTTTTAGGCACTTTCTAACCGTTTGATATTCTTATTATTTTCTTGGTCAACCTTTTCGGGGTTGGTAATGAAATCAAAGCACGAGAACCATATAAATATAAAGTTACGTGACCATAATGAGGGACCAAGCACTAAGCACTAGCTATCTCCACCTAAGATAACATCCATCAAATGCATCTATAGATATATTTGTATCCATCTAGCTACATCACAAGGCACACAAGGCTTGTTCATCCACATCACACTTCATAGGAGGAGTTTATTGTTTCCATGCACACATTTAATACATTGTACATCTACTTACTTGTTCATTACTTCACAAAGTGCGAATGGCATAAGAGAACCTAAGACACAATCTTCACACACACACCTAAAACTACATTGGGTCTGAGATTTAGTGCAACACTTAGTGATAAGTTCGTCAACTTGGAAACCGATGAAATTCCAACCCCTTTATATGTATCTTTATTTTTTTAGGGTTTTGATGCTTTTCTTGGGGTTTTGTAGGTGATTCTTCATTGCAAGTTTACGAAAACATCTATAAAATTACTATTCCATTCACACGACAAGAAGTGAACATAGGTAAACACTCAATGACCTCGAGTATATTTTCTAGCCATCTCTGCGGACTAGGGTGCATTGATATTAGATCAAGGCACCCACGAGTACCCCTATCCCTCTTTAGGCACTCCACTCTAGCTAGACAGTCTGGATTTTTACATTTTTAGGATCATGTGTGAAGTTTTCCTTCTCTTTTTCATCTGTTCTCCATCGCGACACAGTCCCACAACATCATCAAATCAATTAAGGCTTTCCTAACCCTATTTGCACATTAGGGTTTCACATTCCATTGCTTAGATTTCTTGGGTACTATTTCATTATTTTATTACTTAATTTATTTAGTTATTTTACTACTCCTATAACATTATATTACATTATAATATTTCTATTTTAGTTTAATCATGCCTCGAATCACAAATCGAGTATATTCACCAATATATAGTAGTAAAAATATAAATTTCATATATATGCAGACACCCACTGCATTATTACTAACACTTGAATGCATTAGTACAGTTAAGTTTGAAAATTATTACATTGTTAATGATGTCTCAAGTTATGTAACTCAAATGCATATCTATGTAACTCAACTAAAAATTGTAGTTAGGGTGTAGTTAAAAAATAGACACTAGGGATTGGAACCCGGGTTAGGGTTTGTTTGAGGGTTGTAAAGGATTTTATTATGTTTGTAAGGAAAGAGTCACATGTATATAACTAGGATGTTGCGTGTAAAGAGTCTTAGCTACATTGACATTTATGCATCTGTGTATCGACCACTTAGCCGCATGTGTGGAGGCATCGATGATCGGATCATGCAGTGTGGATGCATTGATGTTGGATTATGCACATTCAAGGGTAACCATTTTTCTTCAAACCCTTCATTTTCTTCACTTGAATTTTAAGTGAAGAAAATGGAGGGTTCAATCAAACTGGTTAGCAAATAATTATCACTATGTGTATTCATTATAGTTTGTAATTAATGTAATTCTAGATATGTCATGTATAGTTCATATTCATGTTTATTTGCTCTTTGAAATCTTATAACATTTGATATGGTGATTAGATGCTACCCCCATTCATATTTGTGAATTTTCAATTAGATATTTGTATTTATTTATCAAGTTTTAATTATATATCTATATGTAGACACCCTACTACATATGCAATTGGGTGTCTGCATATGCAATGTCATCATCGGTTGCATGTACGGATGCCCGATTGCATATTAAATCATGCATCTATACATGCAACCACCAGTCTACATATGCATTCAAGTTTATATGCATGTAGCCACTCACTGCATATGAAGTCAAGCATCTATACATGCATTCACCCGATTACGAGGCATCTATATAGATGACTAACAGCTTTTATTTCTAAGACACCTTTTCTCAAACAAATTATTCACCTACATTACTATATGCATTTTTCTCATATTTGTCATCAACACAAAATATTTTTTTACGGATTTTGGAAAAAAATCCAAGTTAGATTTTGGTATGGGGTCTTAAAATTTATCTCGGGTTCAACTCACCCTCTAGCCCATGACTAATCTGGGTTAATCATGGATGAGTTTAGGGTGAGTTAAGGTGCACGAAGGAGTGAAATAGTTAAGTATAAACACTTAGTCAATTTTCAAATGCATTATTATTCCCGCCAAACTCCATTTTTTCACTCATTATATCTGCATAAATTTTATAAGAACCCTCATGCTTGTAAACATAAATTTTCTCATAATTATAAAACAATGCCTCATAATTACTTAAAATTTCACCAGTGTCCTCGTTACAAAAATTCCATTTTTATTGAGTATAATCTTACCCTCATTGATGTTCTAAGTGATTTTTACCACCATAATAAAATTTCAGTCGTTACACTTACCTTTTCATATCTGCAAAAATATGGCAATTAAAAACATCTAAAAATTGGAGCAGAGCATCCCGAAAAAACCTAAACTTTTAAGACCATTTACATCCCATTCTAACATCCATAGGACCAAATTATATAAATAGTAATTTTTACCATGTCCTCATATACTAAATTTCATAAATGAGCTACTTTTCATGTCACCATCACTCCTTTTAAGACAAAAACACTCACAAATAATAATTTGATAAACTTGTCAAAAATAGACATCCAAGGTGGACCCATTAAGAATAATAAGTTTTGGGATGGGGTAAAATAATTCATACTCATTTATCTCTCATTTGTTTCACTAACTCCAGTCACCATGAAGGTTGAGTACTCGGGTTTAGAGCTAGTTTCCATATTAAACACTGAGTATCCCATTGTGGGTGAAAGTGATGTGAAAAACATGGAAATTTGGGATCCGAAAGCTATGATGCTAAGTGAACCTTGTCAACATATGGAGGAAAATATCTTCTCAAGTGGGTTATTCAAAGTAGTTGGTCATCCATTGTCTTTTTAAAGCATAGGGCTACTCATACTTTGTTCCCAACACTATGACCCGACTTAAGAATAATTCTGAATATAACAATTCAATTATAACACTCAACTTTCCCAGTTGAAGATATATCTCCTATAATTAGCTTTAATCACCAAGTAATCAAGAGATCTCAAGGGTATGCTATGTAGAGGAGATCCAATGATAAATGGGTGGAGAAGATCCTTGAAAAGGGAAGGTATTATTTCTTGAGATTCTCTCTCTATTCAATTTTACCCTAGCCATTGTTTCCAAGGTGAAAATGGAAAAATTTAAGGTCAAGAAAGAAATATCCCATTGGGATAGTGTTTTCCCATTGGTATCTGAGATGAATTGTCTTGATTCTCACTCCTTGGTGAGAAAAAATGTGTTCACATCTATCTTCGTATAATTTTCCTCCCATGTGGTCACACATAATGAGTGTCAGTGTGATATGATAAATGATGATATTTTAGAACTCGAGTATTTTGAGGAGCATACATCATAAATCTTAGAACATGTCAAAAAAGTGTGCGAAGCTCGAATATCCTCTACTCAAGTGAACATTCATCCTTGGAGAGACTCCTAAGTTCCTTTCAATAATTTGTAAAAAGAAATATGAGATCTTTTCTCCTTCAATGAGGATACATTATAATCCCTCGTAAATATTAGAAGCTCCATATTTAATACTACAAGAGATCATAAAGTTTGGTTCACACAATATAAGACCATTGGTGGTATTCATGAGACTTGGATTAGTGCTTTGGGGTATGTTTACATCCTACAGGTAGAGAATTTTGCACTCGTGATAGCTTGGTTCAACAAAGAGTTCAAAGGAAAGAATTTCATCCCTGGAGAATTTCCACATAGTTCACCAAGAGCAATCTCTTCATCATCAGAAGCTTCTTCATCCTTGAATCTTCTTCTCACTCTTCTTCCATCTCTCTCTACATTCTAATTCTTTGTTGGGAATGTAATTTTTGGATTTCTCTTCTTATTCACTTAAGTGAACTTTTAATTTTGCATTATAAGATTTATTTTCATTAATAATAAAAGGACTCATCTTTATTCCTATAAAAAAAGGTCACAAGTGGTAGGAATGTGAAAAGTCTCTTGCAGGACATGAAGAGACATTTTTAAGGCTATATATAGAGATGGATTCTCTATTCAAAGGGGTTGATATATTTTTTCTCCTAATATAATCAAGAATATATTTCTTCTATCTCTTTGTCTATGTTATTCTACTCCCTACTTTCAACTATAAAATCCTAGTAATCTTGAACAATCAAGAAAGAACTTTGTATCTTTGAGGAATAAATCAATTAAACTTTGTGTCTTTGATTTTTAATCTTGTTATTGCTTGCATAGTTGTTTTCTTCCTATTGGATGTGGACTTAATCTAGCTAATGTCAGTGAAGTATGTAAGTTCCTACTCACTATCTTAACCCTCTCTTCATATATTCTTATATCCCATTTACCTCTCTCAGAGAAAATTCCTCCATTGTATTCAATACAATAATTTTTCATAGTTTTAGTAGAGTATTCTTGTGTGATCTCCCATTTCATGGCCATCCATGGATTTTAATTTTCCTTGTATTCAATATATGGGATCCTACCCATTCCTAAGAGGAGGGACCTAGTCCCATGACAATTTATGAAAACCACTAATTTTTCCTTGTGACAAATTATTTCACCAATTATTTTTGGTGCCGACCATGGGGAAGTTTTAGTTTTCTTGCACCCCAAATGATCCATAAAGTTTACAAAAATAAAATATCTAAAAATCATTAAAAAAATTCATAAATATGTAACTCATTGCTTAAATATCCATTCTTGATTTCTGCAAGAAACCTTTCATTTTACAAGCTACAAATTCCATATTCCTCTTTGAAAAATCTTGTACAAGCTAATAGAAAGAAGTTATAAAAGAGCTAGTAGAGAAAGTATCCTAATTGAACCTACATTCAAAGAAAAACAACAAGTTTATTTCATACTACCTTTTATTCAAATAATGAGACAAGTTGGTTAAGAATTTACTCCGTGGTTCAAATCTTATTTTCCCCTTGATGATCCTTTTGAAGAAGCAATTGAAGATCCACTAGATATCCTTCCTCCTGGAAGAAGAAAAATAAGAGTAAATGGCTACACTTGTTCCATGGGGACAAAACATAGGTCCATTGGCTTTTACCCCTCCAATCTATGATTTTTCGAGAGGATCGAGGAATAAATTCCCCAAATTCAAAGGTGGTGTAAAACAACACCCGTGCATTTAACAAATTGTTGCATTTATCATCCTATGGAATATAAGTAGTTGAACATGAGGATGTCTCATTATATTTTTTTATGGAATAATTCCAAGAATCTACTGTAGATTGGTTCTACCACTGTCAAGGAGATCCATCACAAATCGATGTAGATGAAGATAAAATTTGAAGCTAGATTCAAGCCTGTTAAAGATGCTCATGCATTATTTACACAATGGTCCCAACTGAAGAAGGAACCAAATGAATCCATGATGGAATTCGTTTCCAAATTCAACGTGTTTCTCTACAAAATTTTGAAATCCACAAGGCTTACGGAGGATAACCAATTAATATTCATCATGAATGCTCATTTCCGAGGTTGGATAAATTTTGAGAAGAACTTAACCTGCCAACCTTAAAGAATCCCAAGCACTTATAATGGATGTAGAAGATGGCCTTATCATGTCTATAAAATTCAAGAAAAAGGTTAAAGAAGGATAAATCCCAAAGTTTAAGTTTTGGAGATATAGATCCTCTAGTGTAAAAACTTGCCAATGACTTGTTTGCTCTCAATAAACAAATTTTTAGAGTACCTCATATAGAGATATTCGAGGAATAACTTTCGAAATAATAAAATAATTTTCCTTGCACCTTAGAGGATTTCACTTGAGGCCCCACCTATGAATGCCACTTTTGGGACACGTTCGGATGAGGAAAATGAGGAAGAGGTTCTTTTGGAGGAAGAAGAGGAAGAAGGTGAATTTCTCATTGAAGAGATAGGCTATGCGAGATATGTCTTCTTTGAATATGTATCTTCTTTTAAGGATGAATATGAAGATATTGTAGATGACATGAATAGTCGAGTCTTGTGTTATTTTCACACATTCCAAAATTCTTAGAAAAAGAAAACATGCGGTATGCAGAGAAGGAGAAAGAGAACCTACCAAAGGTGACTATACAACCAGAAAAATAATAACTAAGTGAGGTTCTTCACTTCAGAATCCTTATTGTTAGCTAAGAAGAAGCTTGAATCTACATACCCTCTCAAGACATCTTCTACTTTGGGTAAGTCAAGTACTTCCACTCATTCTAAAAATAGTGCTTCTACTACCATATCTCAAAAGGGTAGAGAAAAATCTACCTCTATTGCCCCTAAAGTAATCCAACCTACTCCTATTATTTCCAATGTTCCCGAAAGTTATTCTTCCACCTTCGATATTATTGATCATGTAAAGAAAGCTAAGGTTCATATTTTTGAGTCGTAATATCTACAAACTCATCTTGAAAAATTTGATAAGTTGGTAAAATTTATCAAAGGTGGTAACTCAAAACCAAATGAGTTACCCAAATTTAAAGGTTTACTCCCACTCCCGCAAAGAAAAATCCATAATCTCTCGGCTTTCCCCTTCATCCACCGGCAAGATTGAACCTTTTTATGTTTCCTTATTGATTAATGGATACCAATTAAATAATTGCATTATTCACTCTAGTGCATCCGACATTTTCATGCCTGCTAAAGTTACCCACACTCTTCATTTGGGTTTCTCCCGAGCATTCGGTCATTGTTACTCAATGGAAACAAAGGAAGTCCCTTTTGTTGGTAGGATTAAAGATGAACAATTTGTTTTCTCAGATTTTCTAGAAAAGTGAGTAAAGGGGACAATTTTGGTGGCGAGACATTCCAGCTACCTATTGTATGCTTCTTATCAAAAGTTTCTATTAGGGTGTTGGAGGAGAAATACAAATGGACTAGTCTTCTGCTTCAATACCAGTCAAGAATTAAATAAAAAAGTTTATCCCCAAACAAAAATGAAATATACGGTTAAAAATTAGATGATCCCATAACATGGATATTATTCCAAAGTAGGGAAAGTGGAAAGGTTTATGTACGCACCCAAAATTACACCGTGTTACATTAACGGGCATGGTAAGTCTCCAATGATAAAATAATTTTTTCGAGAAAAACAATGAGATCCATATCCTCTTCCTTCACCTTTAGCATGCTTGTTTTAGCTTATTTCTTGATATTTCTAAGTTTGACAGCTTCTCATGTCCTCGTGAACCATTTTCTACCCCTTTTCTACTTATTTTCAGCTTAAGTTAAGTAACCATTGCGGTGGTTACATAACTTCCTGTCTACATAACTTTGACATTTTTTTCAACTTTATTTGTGAGTTCAAACTACATGTTTTAAACACGTGTTTCAAATTTGTGAGTGATTTTATTTCCCATTTATCGACCATTTTTCTTTATTTTTGGCTTGTTAGATTTGTATTGGAGTCTTCTTCTTAGTTTACTATATTTAGAAAGTTAACCCCCTTATCTTGATGATTTGGAATTTATTGAATGATACATGTGTTTAGACTTCTTCTTCCCCAAACTTTATAAAAAAAATATTTTTTACCCATACGATGGGTTGGAGAATTGAGATTCATTTTGCATTATTATATTGTTATAATCTTAATAGGAATTACACATAAAACACAACAAATTGCTCTATTATTCCTAGTACTGCATTTGTGACCAATTTTCTTACAACTAAACGGTTTCGGTATTTTCTTGATTTTCTTATAACCATCGACCACACTTGTTCTTTGTTCATCTTGCTACCAACCAACATTGCACACCTTGGATCATCTAGAATTCATCTCTAGAAAAGAAAAGGAAGTTGAGGAGACAATAAATTCATCATCACACTTGGGAAGGCCATAGCACAACAATAACCAAGTTGGGGGTGCATTTATATTTCTTTGAAGCTTTTAGTTTATTATTGTCATTAGATTAAAAATAAATACATTTGTTTTAAGTGGTATAATTTCTTATTTCTTCGTTTCCAGTATACGAATCTTCCATTGATATCTTCTTCCCTGCCTATCCTTGATCTACAAGGGAAATAAGTTGGAGGAAGGTTCTATGCCTACACTTCTTTGTCATTTATTCATTTTAAAACACATGTACCTTTTATTTTTATATTTTTCCGGGAAGTTTCGGAAAAGAAGCCATTGTTTATAAGAAGCTTTCTTTCTTCATGTGAATATAAGGCATGAATAGTTGGAAGAAATTGCATTTCCATAATAATAACTGTAGAGTACATTCTCTATTTAAATTAGATTTAATTCCATGCCCTATAACATAGGAATAACTACATCTAGTTATTCCTTCTTTTATTTTATTTTATGAGAAGTAGAAGTATTTATTTTAATTTTTTTCCTATGTCTATAGAAGTAGATTTTATTGTGTTTTAATTAATTAATAAAATGTTAATGTCAATGTTTGTTTAGTTTGCTTCTTTAAATTCATTTATTTGTTAGACAAATAGAATAAATGGTTTATTTCATTTTATTTAATTAATCGGGAATGAATTTGGTTAATTAAAATATTAAACACACTTGTATTTTCTTTAATCAATGTAATTTAGTTTAAAATGAACTTTCAACGTAGTTTAGAATTCAAATCAAAGAAAACAATCAAATCATAGGGAATTTATGCTACTGTTCATAACCTCTATTTCCCCTCTTTTCAACTTAGCTACTAGGAATTCATGCCACCCATTCTTAGCCCCCGATTATCCTTTAGCTCCTTCAATCGCTCACATTCGGATGTCTCGGCATGACCTCAAGAATTCAAGTGCGTATAAAATCACATGTTGATTTTTAGGTGTACAAAATTGGTGAACCCGACATGAAGGAATATTTCCTTCTTGTTTCCTTTTAGTTTCATTCCATTAGTTCACCTTTCCTTCTCTTCCCCTATTTGGTAGGTATTTTATACCTCCACAAGTACGTCTCTACTAGAGAGTTTGGTGGGTCATTTTGATTTGATAGTACTTATTCCAATGTTCAAATAGGGTCATTTTCGGGATGGGCTAACAACTACACAAATAACGTGTAAACATCCCCTAGCTACATCTCAATCCTACTAGTCATGTGAGAATAGAGGAGGTCGACCAACCCTTAAACATGCAATATGGTCAATCTAATTCAAACAACATGACCTTTATGGATGAAAATGGTCCTTATACTAGAGTCTTGTCAAGACCTCGTGTTAGCAGCAATCATTATAGGATGACATTTTTACGTGAATTTTTAATCCACTTCACACAATAGATGAGTCCTTGGAAAGGATGAAGATTCATACCTCTGAAATGTTCAACAATAATGTATCAGCCACAAACCCTAAAACTCCTACTTTTAAGGAAAATAAGAATACCAACACTGAACAATTTATAACATGGTATCACGTGTCCCCTCAACCAAATCCCACATAGCATGCACCCACACAAGGGGATCAATCCTCACCAAATTATTTCATTTATACCTTAGTAGGGAGGATTAGAGAGTTAGAGAGTGCTCAAACTTCATAACCATCTTATGTAATAAGCTAGAAAATGGGATATCCCATAGATACCAAAATATACACCCCTACCAACCTCCAACCAATGCAACATCCTATGCAATAAGGTTACCCAATACAATAAAAACTGGGTGATCTTATCATGGGAGATGAAACACTAGGGATTGGTCCTAACCAATCTCATGTTTATCCTACACAAGGGTTACCTAGAACTATGTTCTCAAATATCGTTCTTACGAACAATGTCACATTCCTTGGTTTTATGCCCACTATCCCATATCCTAGTGTTATCCCCCTTATATCCATATATATTTAAATTACTCCCATATGGACACGTATACTTTTCTTGTTCCTTACATGCGATCAAGGAACTCTATACATCCCAGCCAATACTTACACCGCAACTTACCAAACTCCTCTTCCTCCTCCCCCTTATTAGGGATCTTTAATGGTGGAATCTTAAGTGATGGGAACTTACACTAAATACTTGAAGTAACCCAATGAATTCACCATACAGGGCATCATGCTTATGCACTTGTTACTTGAATTACCTAAATTTAAAGGAGAAGGAGATCCAAATGTTCATATCAAGGCCTATGTTAATTTCATTATAAAATTTCTTCCTTGGGATATTATAGTAGCTAAAATATTTCCAAAGAATCTTAAAGAAATCAATTTATATTATTACTATCAGATTCATGAAGCTTTCATACTCTCCTTTAAACAACTTCTTTCTGAGTTCATTAGAGCTTTTGACATAAACAAGTTGTTGAGAACAGGAATTAGGAGTTTTTACATATTAGGCAAGAACAAATCAAGTTTTATGCCCATTTCATCCATAGATTGTGTAAAGTTATTTAATCCTCTACAAGTGCATGCAACATGGACCAAGTGGAACTTTGTAACCTCTTCCTTCACTTGCTCAATCAAGAGACCAAGGAGGAAGTCCATAAAATTCATTTATGTAGTTATGAGGAAGTATTAGAGGTTGTGCTTCAAATTGACCAAGTTGTCATCAAAAGTGGGTGTAAGGCTTACGATAATGTGAAATTGGCATCCCCTAGCCAAAATAATACAAACCATCAAAATAACAGAGCCAACAATCAAGGACCCAAGGTTTTGAATCACAATTGTGGTGTTACTACAAATGGTGTTACCAAGCAAACAAATAATATTGGATTTAAAAATAATGGTACCACTTTTTGAACCTTGATCATTGATTTTGTCATTGATGTCAAGTGGCATTGATGGAAAAGTAGTGAGTGGTGAAGTGAGGCTTTGTAAGAGGCATGAAGGTTGATTGGTAGTGCCTTTAAGATGGTTTCGGTATGTTATAGGCTTGGTCAGTGAGGTAGGAGTCTAATGTAAGCATGGAAATGGTTGTTATGATTGACTTATATGTTCTATAGGTTAGATACTATGGTTTCATAATGTGTAAGAACTATTATAGAGATTTTAAATTCATTTGGTGGAAGTCACAGTTGTAGCTGGCTCATTTATGCCTACTTCTAGAGCCTAATGAGATGTGAAATCTCAATACATGTAATAAAAATATCATATAAGCATGGAAGGAGACTAGTGATGTTGTCTAAGGCATGTATGAGCAATAACAAGGTTTACTTTAGCTCCTAGAAAAAAATTTCAAAAGTTCACTAAAGTTGGATTTGAGGATTGGAAATGTAGGATGAGGTAAGTGAGATAGTTTTGAATAGTATATGAATATTTATGATAAATAAACTCATGGATCATGTAGAGGGGTGAGTTTTTGTGCTTCATGTAAAATTTCATTAAGTTTTGAAGAGGTTTATGAAAGTTAAGTAAGTTTTTCTAAAATTGGTTCATTAAGAAATGCTTTGAGCCCTTTGTCTTCTTAACACCCAAGAAACATTATGTAGCCTTCTTAAAATAAATCATAGAAGGAATTTTTTTAGAGAACTCCAATCCTGAATTATTGTAAAATGTTTGAGGAATTTTGACAAGTAACAGAGAAGTTATGATTACTTTTTTGTCCATATTTTTCCTCTCTCCAGGCACCTTCTTGTGTCAGTGATTACAAAGGTTGTTTGTTTGTCTTCAAATCACTTGGATACACATATTTAAATATTTTCATTTTTCATTAATGATGTTTTCATGTTCCTTGGGTTGTCAATGATCTTCAAGTATGGAAGGTTCAATGTAAAACCTCTCGGATGAGAAATTTTTTTGCACGCAGATATAGTCTTTGTCTTCAATGCATGATTTCAGTACATTGGAAGGGTTAAGGTGGTTCTCATATCAAAATATATACATTCAATATGTTGGATCATGAAAAATTGTAAGGTGAAGATGGTGAAGTGCAATGGTGGTCATCTTGTGAGTTGTATGTCATCTTGCAAGATTACTTTGGCAAGTTAGAATGTGAAGTTTTAGATTTTTATGTGCTCGATTACTAAAAGAATGTTTATAATGCTTATTTATTCCTCTAAATTTATTTATAATTCTTTCATATACACAAAGAAAGTTTTTCCTTGACTTTTATAACATTTTCATAGGTTTCATGGCTCTAAGCATTGTAATCTCATGTTAATGGTCATGGTTTTGCTGGTATAAATGAAGTAGAGCATTGGATAGATGGAAAAGGTTGGCATAGGTCTATATGAGCTAAATTTTTTGAATTCTATTAACAAATGCCCAATAAATATAGTTTTAAAGCATCTCAGGCTTACATTATTGGTGAAACCCTCATGCATGGTTTGAAGATGAAAAACCTTTGAAGCACGAAGTGTATCCAATGAAAATCCTCAAAAATTTGAACAAATCTATGTCTTAACATTGTGAATAAAATTATTCAGGTCTTACATGATTTCATCAAGGCACAAAAGAGTTTTCAATGATATTTTATTGAGAATTTTCATTTAACTGTGTGTATATTTTTTCATGTGGGTTTCAATGTAATTTCCTCAGTATAATCCATCTAGATCCTCATATAGCTTTTCAAAAAGCTTATACATGATCTAATCAATCCAGGATTGTCTTTAAATCTTTTTGGAAGATCAAAATTCATGAAAGTGATGAGAATTCCACACATTCCTTAGGTATTGTGTCTTAGATAGCTGGAAATTTGCAAAGTATCTTTAAAAAACCTTTTGAGTTGTGAAATATGTTTATTCCTTGCATCAAAAATAATCTTGACATTGTGTCCAAGTGCTCCAAATTCTCAATAGAGACTATATTATGTAGTGTATTGATAAAAACATGTAATAATTCCTTGTTTGGTCTTTTTGATAAGATGAAAGGTCATGAGATAGTGTCATTCGAATTGAATGAGGTCTAAAAAGAATTCAAAAGGTCTTGAACAATTACAAGATTTTGTTCCCATCATCAAGCTCAAGCTAGAAGGTGAAGATCCCTTTTAGGGTCAAGAACCATGAAGATTCAATGTAACATATGGGACCTTACAATAATTTGAAAGGACTACCTTTTTGGACGTGGTTTTGTGAAAGAATATGTGTGCAAGGAAAGAATATGAAAGAGATATGGAAATTGAGTGACAAATATTGTCTTTTAGTAATGGCATAGTTGCGAGATATAAACTATATACATCAAATGCAAGTGTTGTATGTGTATATTGTGAAGAAGAAGAGATTGTGTGAGTAAAGAGAGTATACGCATCCAAAAAATAAGAATTGAAGGTTGCGAGATGTAGATTGAAGACTTAAAGAACACTTTTTTCGGAGTGCGGGTAGAATACATAGAAGACTAGTCAAGCAATGGAGGATAAACAATGTGAAGATCATTCTTGAAATCACATTATAGTGGTGAAAATATTGGAAGAATTTTTAGAAGTATGACAATCCTGATGGAGGTATATATGATTGAATATGAAGATGATTGAGATGAGAAATTCATGATTCCACTCCCGATAGATAGCGTGCAGACCCAATACATGAGAAAAGTTGATGTGGAAGAGTGACCGTAATGAGTGAGGAATTGAAATAAGAAGTAAGAAAATTTAGTGGTCACAATTATTTGTGTGAAGACAACAAACTTGAAGTGATCAAACTTGTGAATAAATCACTTAGTAGGAGGGAGTTGTATCTTCCTTACAAGTTGTAGCTTACAGAAGTTTAGTGGTTGCTGACTAAATCAATTTGGGAGTTATAGCTTCCATGTAAGTAGAATCTTATTAAATCATAAAGTTGTAGCTTGATTGTATTCTTGGGGTTGTAGCCTCAAAATTTGAGTTACAACTCAACTTGAAATCATTGTAACTCCATAGGACAAATTTTCCAAGTTATTTCTTTGATTTAAGTGGGTTTTCTCCCATTTTAGGTTTCCCGCATTCAAATATTATATCACTATGTATTTTCTCCTTTTCATTTGCTTATGTATGATTTTATGTGCTCTTCTTAACAAGTTTAAAAAGTAAAAATATCTAAAAATTTGGATGAGACATTAATTCATCCCCCTCTCGGTGTCCAAGTTTATAACAACACTAATAACAATAACAACAACATGGTCAATCAAAGAGGTCTTAATTCTATTTCTTCTATCAATGTGGTTGATTTCAACCATCCCCCTCCTCGTCAAGATCAAACCCAATGCCTGAACTAGTACTAAAATCATGGCCAAGGGGAAATGAAATATAATTATAACAACTAGTTTCAAAACTAAAATCAAGGTTATAACTAACAACAAAATCTGAATCAAAGATCGAGAGACTACGATCCCAATCTATATTGCAATTTTCACCATGTTGTTGGTCATGATGCTAGGTCTTATAGGGATTGAAAAAAATCATTCAAATACTCTTTGAAAATCAAAGGCAACTCTTTGTGGACATGTTTCTATAAAATCCTAAAGGAACTTCATAACCTGGTTATACATGACTGTTGTATCACATAATGCAAACCTCGACATTTATCGGGACCCATTCCCTAAATTTTATGAAGATGAAAAATTGGGTCCTCAAAACACTAAAAAGGTTATTCCTATTAGGAACAATGATCATGAAAACTTGTGAAAATTCTTGAATTTCTCCTAACCTAGACCTAAAGAACAAGACAAAGATCTTGGAGCTAGTTGAGATAAAAATTGAGCTAGAAATTAACGCAACAACTCAGACAAGGGAGTACACTTCACAAAATCTTCCCACTCATTCCCTCTTGTAGGAGGACACTCCCATAGTCCCAAATCATGTAGGATCTTATGATGTTGAGTTGTGGAGCTTAATTACTTCAGATTAGGATGTTATATTAAACTTGTAGGAAAGCACGATGGCGGCATCGATTATGGAGGGACTGACATCAATCACCTATGACTGACATCGGTCAAGAAAGGAGGAATTTACATTGGTTAGGGCTAACCAGCATTGGTTACATGTTCATGGGAATTTTATTTAACTCACGGGAATTAGAACTAATTTTAGTATTAAATTAGATCTATTGATTGTATTTGCAGGCTAAGTGCCCTAATTTTGTATATGCTTATATAAGCATGAAAGTTAGGGTTTAGAAGTAAGTATTGTAAGAATTGATGATTATTTTGAAAATAATTTTGAGAGAAATAATTCTTGGAGAAGAAGGGGAAGCTTGAGAGAAAGAAAATATTGTACATTGTAAGAGGTGTGGAAGATTGTAAATCTTCATTGTATATCTTATAAAAGCTTTGGATAATGGATTGGTGTGTTTCTTGGTAGATGTAGCCCACACTTTGGGTGAACCACGTTAAATATGGTGTTGATTTATATCTCTTATTCTATATATTTCTTTAGGTAAAATATCCTCTTTTATTGCATGTATGCTTAGATCGATATATTATTTGTACAACTTGTGTTAAACCTAATGACCGGTATCGAGCTTTATTTGAGGGTTTTGTGTGTTGTGATTTACTCACGAGAGGGTTTTCTTATTGACTAGAGCTACAAAAATGGCGAAGAAAACAAATACAAGGTAGAGAAGTTTGATTGAAATTATTAATTATGAAGATGCAGATTGAGGATTATCTATATCAAAGAGATTTGTACTTACCATTGGATGAAAATTATAGACCTATGAAGATGATTGATGAAGACAGAAGGCTTTGGGATATATAATATTGAGCTGGAAGCATCCGTGGCTTCCAATATTATAGAAGCAAAATCTACGGTAGAGTTAATGAAATCTCTTGCTAATTTATATAAAAACCTAGTGCTTCAAATAAAGTTTATTTGATGAAGAAAGTATTTAGTTCTAAGATGCATGAAGGTGGATATGCATCTAGTCACTTGAATAATTTCCAATCTATTGTAAATCGATTAAAATCGGTTGATATTCCATTTGATGATGAAGTGAAAGCACTTGTATTCTTATGTTCTTTTCATGATAGTTGGGATAACTTGGTAATGGATATTAGTAATACAACAACTACTAATAATATTTTGAAGTTTAATGATGTGGTTAGTATAATCTTGAATGATTAAATTCGTAGGAAAAGTACAAAAGAATCATCATATGGGAATGCTTTGAATGTAGAAAGAAAAGGCATGAATAAGAAGAGATCCAAGAGTAAGAATAATGGGAAATCAAAGTCAAGGGATGGAAGATCTAAATCCGAGAGGTAAGGGAATTACATTGGAAATGTGAAAAGAAAGGACATACAAAAAAAGATTATAAGTCAAAGGATAAAGAGAACCAACACCCGAGAAAAGATAAATATTCAAATAAAGAGGAAAATATTGTAGTAGATGTAATGCAAGATGCTCTTATTATTTCTTTGGATAATAGAATAGAATCATGGGTTTTAGATTCAGAAGCTTCTTTTCATGCAACCCCTAATAAGGGTTATTTTATAAATTATGTCTAAGGAAATTTTGAACATGTTTATTTGGATGATGATGAACCTTGTAGTATTACTTGGTCAAGGGAAGTTCATCTAAAATTTCAAAATGGAAATACATGGGTATTGAAAGATGAGAGGCATGTGCCAAGCTTCAAGAGGAATATTATTTCTACGGGAAACTAGGTGAAGTTGGTTATATTGTTACATTCACAACAAACTCTTTGAAAGTCGCCAAGGGTGATTTTGTTGTGGCAAGAGGTAAGAAGGTAGGAACGTTATATTTATCTACCTGTATTATTGATTCTTTTTTATGTGTTATCTACTTTAAATTTAGATGCATGCACGTGGCATAATTGGTTGGGCCATATAAGTCAAAAAGGAATGCGAGATCTTAAAGGCCAAGGGTAAGTTATCATATTTGAAAAATTTAGATCTTGATTTACTGTGTTCATTGTATCTTTGGAAAGAAAAAGAGGGTGAGATTTCTCAAAGTTGGGGCAACCAAGAAGGAGCATAAATTAGAGCATGTACACTCGGATGTGTGGGGACCACCCCATGTATCTTCTCATGGAGGATCCCACTATTATGTAAATTTCATTGATGATGCTACAAAAAAGGTATGGGTTTATTATATTAAACATAATTCTAAGGTTTTTGATAATTTTAAAATATGGAAAGCCCTTGTTGAGAATGAATCAAATTCAAAGTTAAAGTGCCTTAGATCTCATAATGGTGGTGAATATTGTAGCTAGGATTTCAATGATTATTGTTCACTTTGAATAGAATACATAGAGAAAGGATAGTTCCAAGTACACCAAAAGAGAGTGGTATTGTAGAAAGAATGAACATGAAAATCATGGAACATGCTAGAAGTATGAGGATACATGCTTTAGATTACCCTTGCGCTTTTGGTTAGAAGCAATTGATACAAAGGTTTATTTGATTAACCCCGAGGCCTTCAAGTTCACTAGATGGAGGAATACCGAGAGGAAGCTTCGAATAAAAAGAGGTAGATCTTTCTTTTCTTAATTTTTTGGTTTAGAAGCTTTTATGCATATTGATAAGGAAAATAGGAAAAAGTTGGATACAAAATCCAAAGATCGCACTTTCATTGGTTATGGATCTAGTGATTTCAGATTTCCATTTTTGGGATTTAGAGAATTCTAAAATGATTAGAAGTCGTGACATTGAATGGAATGAAAAGAGAATGTATAGGGATCAAATTTTGGTACCCAAGGATGAACCGGTTGAGAAGTTTGTGAATGAAAATGAACTCTTAGATTTAAAAATCATACCTACATGGTTACACAGTAACCGGTGTCAGTTGACCCCTGATCAACATCATTCAGCCAAACTGATATCAGTTACAAAAGAGACAATTCAACATTGGTTAGCACAACTGGCATCGGCTACAGGTGACTGGCATCGGTCACTATCAAAATTGGAAACAAATGTCTAGGAAGTCTAGAATGAGCCTATGGTACCCAAAAATTATGTGAGAAGGTCACAAAGGGTAAGTAAACCTCCAGAAATATTTACACCTTCTCTATCTTATTTATTATTGATTGATAATGGTTAAACATAAATTTACGAAGAAGCAATGCAGGATAAGATCCACGTGCAGTGGGAGCATGGCGTGGATGAGGAGATGGACTCCTTGGAACAAAACCAGACTTGGGATTTGGTTAAGTTGCCAGTAGGTAAGAGGAAATTGTAGAACAAGTGGGCTTACAAGATCAAGGAAGAAGAGGGTAGATTGAAAGATATGAGTTAAGGATTGTAGTAAAGGGATTTGCACAAAAAGTAGGTATTGACTTTGGTGAAATATTTTCTCCTGTTGTTAAAATGAATTCCATATGTACTATATTGAGTATAGTTGCAGTACATGATTTGCATTTAGAGAAACTAGATGTGAAGACAAATTTACTTCATGGTGATTTGGATGAAGATATTTATATGCATAACCACTTGGGTATGAATTCAATGCTAAGGATAAATTATTGTGCACATTGAAAAAGATCCTATATGGTCTCAAGCAAGCTCCAAGGAAATGGTACATGAGGTTTGATAGTTTCATGCATGAACATGATTACTTGAGATGTGAATCTGATCATTGTGTTTATTTTAAGAAGCTTGAAAATGGGAGCTATATTATTTTGTTACTGTATGTGGATGATATGTTTATTACGGGATCTAGTATGCAAGACATTGATGAGCTTGAGGGAAAGATATCTCACACACTTGCTATGAAGTATTTAGGAGCTATAAAAAGAATCGTTGGCATGTAAATACACAGAGACATGAAGAAAAAAATGTATTTGTCTCGGGAGGTTTATATCAATAATGTGTTGGAAAGGTTTAACATGCAAGATTCAAAACTAGTGAGTACACCTATCACTAGACACTTCAAATTGATAAAATATCAGTTTCCTTCATCACATGAGGAGTTCAAATACATGAAACGAGTAACATATGCTTCAACAGCTTGGGATTCTCATGTATGTTATGGTTTGTACCGCACTTACATTACACAGTAGTGGGAGTTGTGAGTAGATTTATGGCCAATCCGTAAAGAGATTTGGAAAGCGAATAATGAGTACTTAGGTATTTGAGAGGGAAATCTAGCATGCAATTATGTTATGGAGGTTCTAATATTTCTTTATATGGCTATGTTGAATTGAATATGGTGGAGATCAAGATGGTAGAAGGATCACTACTAGATATATTTTCACAAGAGGTGGGACAACAATTAGCTGGATATCAAGATTGCGAGAGAAGGTTGTGGGTTTGTATACTATGAGGCGAGTATGTTGCATCTACAGAGGATAGCAAAGATATGATATGGATGAGCATGTTCATGAAAGATTGGGAAATGAGCAAGATGATTACAAATTGTTCGTGGAGTCATAATGCAATTCATTTGGAAAAGAACTTAGAATTTCATTCTAGAATGAAACACATTCAATTGATGTATCACTTCATATGACAGTATTGTAGGATGGGTAGCAAAAACTAGAGAAGATTCATATGAGTAAAAACCCTGTGGATATGCTAACGAAGCCAATAAAAAAAGAGAAGTTGGAGATACACTCCATTATTTTTGGTCTTCGCATTTGAGACTTGAAGAGGAAGAAACAAAGCTAAGGAAAGGATCCAAGAATGATGGTGTATAGGTATAGTGAATAAATTTATCTCCAAGTGGGAGATTGTTGAGTTATGGAGCTCAATTGCTTCATATTAGCATGTTATATTAAACTTGCAAGAAAGAATAGTAACTACCATCGATTATGGACGGACCTACATCGATTAACTAGGACCGTCATCGGTCACCTATGATCGACATCGGTCAAGCAAGGAGGAACCAACATCGGTTAGGGATAACCGGCGTCAATTACCTATGCGTGGGTGTTTTATTTAACTCATGGGAATTAGATCTAATTTTAGTATTAAAGAAAATCTATTGATTGTAATTACATGGCTAAGTGTTCTAAGATGTATATGCTTATATAAACATGAAAGCTATGGTTTAGAAGTAAGGATTATAAGAATTGATTATTATTGTGAAAATAATTGTGAGAGAGATAATTCTTGGAGAAGAAGGAAAATCTTGAGAGAAAGAAATTATTGTACATCATGAGAGGTGTGGAAGATTGTAAATATTCATTTTATATCTTTTCAAAGCTTTGGATAATAGATTGTCTTATTTCTTGGTAGATGTAGCCCACACTAGGTGAACCATGTTAAATCTGGTGTTGATTTATATCTCTTGTTTTGTATATTTCTTCTGGTATAATATCCATTTTTATTTCATGTATGCTTAGATTTTATATATTATCTGTAAACCTTGTGCTAACCCCAACATATGATTTCATTTCAGACTTTAAAAATACATTTTTTCACATTTCATTCCTAGATTTATTGAAGAATTCCCCAACACAATGTTCTTATTTGCTAGATGCATTGGGGATTGGTCATTTAATCCACATTATTCCTCCACCTAAAGCTCAAATCAATCATATTGACTTTGAAATACACCTTTCGAGGTAGAATAATAGGGATACCATATTTTTTTATATAAGCAAGATTCCCTCTAACACCGAAATAGCTCAAAGAGTAAATCCTGTATTATATTTACAAGTTTGGGTTTATAACAACTATATTAAGAGAGCCATGATTGATGATGGGGATATTGTGAATTTAGTTCCCTTTTATTTCTTGCGTTAAGTTAAGGTATGAGGAGAGAATTTTATCCTCTACTAGGAACACATTGCAAGGGTATGATAGTCTTAAGGCTACCTCAATTGGAACTATCTCCCTCAGGCCAAAAACCATTCTAATTGAGTTTTAAATTATTTATAAGGAAACAAACTACAATATTCTCGTAGGAATACCATGGATTCGTAGGGATGAAGGCCATTCCTTCCAATTTGTTCCAAGAGGTTAGATTCCTCCATCTGGGTAAATTCTTTGTTACTCAAGGGGATCCTAAACCCTTTGATATACATCTAAATAACCTCAAGAAGAAACTTAGAATTACTTCTGAGTATGATCTCACTATGAACCAATTAAATAAGCCGCTTCCCTCAAAAACATTGGTCACAACCACCAAGTGTGTTTCAAAGTTGAGTTCAATGAGCCAAAAACATTCAAAGTAGCGAAGACGGATAAGAGTAAGGTTGTGTCTGTCAAACCCATGTCTTCAAAAACCATAGTGGATATTGTAAAACTCTTAGAAAGTGATTCTCTAATCATTTTCCCCTTTTAACCCTAAGGAGTTGGAAATTTCCTTAGTCTATCATCTCTTCATGTTGATGGTCTCATAGACATATGTATCATAGAATTATCAGGAGAAGAAGAAGATGTTGAGATCAAAATGAAATTCACCAAATCCATCTCTATGGATTCTTCCATTCCTAACCTTGGTCTAGATGAAAATGTGTCAAAAACTCATCTTTTCGTGTCCATGAGACATGACCCTATAGTGCAAAAAATGTAAAATGTAATCATGCTTCCTTATGAAGGGAACAAATTTCAACAACATCATCACGTTCATGTAGACATAATGAATCAAGAACACAACAAAGAGGTTTATGAATGCCTCATTTAAGTGGATAGGATAGTGGGAAAGGGTTGTAAGTTTAAACCTAAAGTATTAGGCCCTTGTCAAGAAAATGAAAATTTCAAGAATCTTGCTTATTATTTGTGTACCTTGGAAGGTGAGGAGTTTGATGAAACCATCGACTTGTGTCACCTGAGATAGTTTGTAGCTATTCATTACATCTCCACACTGTCCTTTATTGCATTCACATTGTCTTGTTACCTACATTATCATTTTTTTGAAATTGTAAAATAGAAACTTACCTTTCAAGTAATTCTTAAACTTTCAAACATTGGAAAATCTCTCAATCATACCTCTTCTACATTATTTTCACATATTCAAATTATATAATCCTTATCATCATTTTCATTCATGAGACAAATTTTGACATTGGTTTTATAAGGACTTGCATGCTTAATATTCTTCATGGTTTCTTCCAATTCAGGTGTTTCTTGCTCATAGTTTTCTCTAGAAGCTTCTTGATGATAGATCTTCCCTAAAGAGCTCTCTCCATGAAAAAAAAAATTCTAAGCATTTCACCTAGAAATTTTGTTTGCCTATCTCAACCTTCAGTGATGAGCCCTCACATCCTACTAGTTACATGGGGTTGAGATTAGGGAAAACGTCCCCTCCCAAAAAGAAAAATCCAAATCAAAACAAGATAAAATAAAAAAAATTATATAAATAATATTATTGCAAATAACTACACTTTTCATCCCTCCCAACCTTTGGTGATGAGCCCATGCTTCTTACTGGTAGCATGAGGTTGGGAAAGAAGGGAAGCTCCCTTACTCACCTATGTTTTATCCCAGTGATGATTCCATACTTATTACTAGTAGAATGTGGCAAGACATGGGGGTCATATCAAACATCAAAAATCCTAAATAAATAAAGAAATAAAAGTGCTTGAAATCTAAATTTCCCAAGAAAATTAATTACATGCATATGTTAGGAGAGACATTCATTCCTCAAACCATATCCTATCAATCAATAGGCCATCCATGGATCTAATTTTATTCAAATCTTGTAAGCAAGATTCATTTTAGACTTGTTAGTTAATCTTGATTAGGGTTATGCTGTAAGTTTTTGAATAAATCTTTGTCAAAGTTCTTGTCTCTTAGTCATCATTCTTATTCACACTCTTCAAATCACATATCTCACGTCCTTCTTGGATCTTAGTGATGAGCCCTCACATCCTATTAGTTGCATGGAGTTAAGAATGGAGTGAGGTTATCTTATCATCATACCATATTCAACACATTTTGCCAATGTAATAGAAATGTTAAACATTACTTGAAAAATAAAGTCTCCTAATTACAATTTGTTACCATATGCATAGTCATATATATCATTTTTTTATCACATTGCATCATCATCCATAACATGTATTCAAAAACATAAAAAACATCAAAAATTCCAAACCATCTAAGAGTACACAAATGAGATGAACCACAATGAAATCAAATATTTCAAAGGAATGCTAAACCAATATATATATATATCAAAGTTTCTCTATAATATTTCATCACATTGAAGGATAAGTTTGGTCTAAACACTCAACTGTGAGCCAAAAATACAAAAATCGATATATACACAAAAATGGTCTCAAAGAAATAAAGGTCCTTAGCCTGTCCCTCTCTCCTAAATCCCTTTGAAGTAGCATGGTGAGGACTCCTACTGTGGCTCCGATGTCAAGATCTACTAGGTGTAGCATGGGATCCTTCATGCATCAAATGATGAGACTGACCATGAGAGTGTCCAAGTGGTAATAGCCCCATTGCGTGAAGATCCTCATTGTCTCTCCTAGTCCTATAGTATGGAAATATTGATCTTCAACCGAGTGATCTCTGTTGTTCCATGTCAGGCTGGTGTAAAAACATCAGTATGGCAACTGACATGTGTTGAGGCTCCTAGGTCTGTTAATAAATCCTCTCGATTCTTCCAATAGCCATCATGAACAATTCTATGTTTTTGTGCCGAATAATATCTCACCATCCATCAATAGTGGGTGCAAAAAGGAAATAAATAATGACAAGTTATAAAATGTAAAAATAAAAAAGATATTTTTTCTAACATCTAATATAGGAAGTGAAGGAAAGAGAAGTATGATTATACTTACTCGAGTCTTTGGTGACCCAACTCGGGTATATGTTAAGAATTTATATGTTAGTGTGAACATTAATATTATTTTTTATTTGTAATAAATGAGTTGTAATATAAACAACTCATATAATTTTATAATAGTTTAATTATATTGGTGAGTTGTGAGAAAAATTCACATAGATAGAGTTGTGTGAGATAATAAAGGGATGAGAGATTCATCAAAGAGATTGTAGGGAGATCTTGGAGATGGGTGTTGACTCCATGTTAGTTAGATATCAAACCACTATATATGTAATAGATATCTTATGTAAAAACATCCCGAATGGAATGTTAGAAATATTATACTATATTTTTTGGTTTTATTTGATTAAATGTGTGTGTTCATTTTGCATACAATTTAAAACAAAATAATAGTATATAACTGGTGCTACCATAAAATTTGTTACGACCTCCTCCTCCTTAACCTCCTCCTCTGCCTCCCTCTCATCTAGATGCACAAACTCCTTTATTTCCTCGGGATGAAATTTATCCCCCTCCACCTCTACCTCGGATTTGATAGTCATTGATGCCTCTCATGAACCCCGTCACTCAAGTTGTGAGTCCTCCCACAAACCCAATTCTTTATCTCCCCTCCTCCTCCTCACTCCTAGTTGGGCCCTCACCATTACTCAGAAATTTCCTTGGTATAACTATAACACCTATAGGTGGGTCTCGATACAACTCATGGAGTCTCAATTGTAACCCCGGCACTACAAATTTCCATTGGATTCGCCCTTTTGGCTAGATCTTGCCTCTTGTATGCCCCCATACATAGTGGCGACTATTAGAAGAGAATCGAGAAGGGAAACCCAAACTACTAGGGCACCTAGAATAATGGATGTATCTTAACTCGGTTGTTGTAGTCAACAAACTGAGATGTAGCAACACAAGTAGTCAGTGTAACTCCATCCTCAGCCCATTGGCCTAACATGTCCTGATATGGCTGGCTACCATATCTACTATAGTGAATGTAGATGCTAACTATTGCATGGCCCTAAGTAGAGCCATATCTATCCATCTGGTAGCCCTAATATGTCTAGGATTTTTTATCCTAACTCCCCTCTAGTAGGGGATAACTCACTCATAATCCCATGGCATCGCCAATGTAGGGTGGTTAAGAGATATATCCCCATATCGATAATCCAATACAATTCATGGTAAGTAGTGCCATGAATGTCAATGCCCCATGTAAAAACCCTCCCATAGAGATCTATTCTCTCAATAATCGGTGTCCAACAGAATAAAAATATGTCTCTGCCCTTGTCCCTAATCAAACACGATGCCAAGATACCAATGATGGCCTTTTTCATATTAGGAATAGGGGTGGTCTTAATAGTTAGTAATATAACTCCCTTCTTAGCACCTATGTCAAGTGCTTGTGCATCACCAAGGTATGTCACCCATCTATGAGCCTCAATTGATGAACTCGCACTCTTTAGTGCCAACTTCTTGTTGATGACAACAACTTTGAGGATCTTATAAACAACCTATATTGTAATAGTACACTCCCCTCTAACACCAAGGAATTGGAAAGTGTTCCAATCTTCGTCCCAATAAGACAATAATTCGTAGAGAAGGCAACTCGCTAAGGCAACTAGTCGTTTCTAGGATAATCTCCATATGCCCACCCTCTCTAATACCCTCTCTCTCTACTAGTGTCAATAATTAAATAATTTGAGGCAACCACACCTACTCTTATGCTCTACTCCAACTAATATAACTCCCCACATCGAAAACAAGGAGAAAACAAAATATTAGAATATGATAAGTGCATAATAAGCTCACAAAAATAGTATAAATGGAAATAAAAATAGTAAAGACCTCGTACTTAGCTTCTAGATCACAAAATGTCACAACAGCTTATAAAACCTTCACTCTTAGTAGGGTGGTGGTTACACACCCACCACTTTTCTAGAGCGGTGGTTACATAACCATCGTTATACATTGAGTGATGGTTATGCAATCATTGTGGTGGTGGTCGTGGTATGCCTTGCCAAAATAGGTTCGTGCCCTCAAAAGTAAAAATTCACCAAACAAACTAAAAAATGACCAAAATCACTCAAACAAATTATAAAAAGTAAAAAGTGCCCCTACTGATAATTTTGACTATAAAATCACAAAAATATCCCCTCCAACTAGTTTCAGGCAGGTACTACATTTTAGGGTAAAAATAAATAAATGTTTATAACTTACATGTTCATGGCCCTCTGTTGCTTATTGTTGGTTGCACTTTGCCATCATGATTGAATGCTCTCCGATCTGGCTTTGTACTCGTGAACAAAATGGTCACCGAGAAATCCAGAGCTCCAAATTTAGCTAAGTGGGTATGTAAAAATGATTTCTAAAAATAGTAAAAAGTGGTATATATAGCTCAAATTTGGTTTTCTAATGTTGCTTTGAGTGATTGTATGCAAGGTCGGCTCTCCGAGTAGGTGTATTTCTCATTCCAAAATATATGTTAAGTGATCTTGTCATTTAATTTCAAAATATTTTTCTAATTTTGTTTTATATGTGTACTTGATTCTCGTTTCTCTTTTGCAAGTGGTAGGAAGGTTGGATTGGAGTGATTTCAACACATGGATGATTGAGGTAAAATTTATAGCTCTCCTGTTTGGGAGTGTCATACTCGAATCCACGTTTTACGCTCATTCATGGCTAAAACGATCCTTTGATGGGGCAATATGTGCGCACCCAAAATTACACGGTGATACATTGACAAATATGGTAAGTCTCCAATGATGAAATAATTATTTTTTAGAACAACGATGAGATCCAAATCCTCTCCCTTCACCTTCAGCATGATTGTTTTAGATTATTTCTTCATTTTTCTAATTTGGATAGCTTTTCATGTCCTTGTGAATCATTTTATGCCCCTTTTCTACTTATTTTTGGCTTAAATTATGTAGCCGTTGGTCTACGTAGACCGGAGGTTATGTCAACTTTATTCATGAGTTCAATTTGTGTGTTTTAAATTCATGAGTGATTTTATCACCCGTTTCTTGACCCTTTTTCCTTATTTTTGGATTTTTAGATTCATATTAGAGTATTCTTCTTAGTTTACTATATTTATAAAGTTAACTCTCCCTTTTCTTAATGATTTGGTATTTCTTAAATGACACGTTTTTTATACTTCTTCCCCAAACTTTATACAATCCAAACCTTTACCTATATGATGGGTTGGATATTTGAGATTTGTTTTGCACTATTTTATTTGATTTGTTTTGCCTATTATCTCTAGAAAATAAAATGAACCTAAGGAGACAATAAATTCATCATCACACTTAGGAAGTTGTCACAAAGACAACAATAACCAAAGTTGGAGGTGTATTTATATTTCTTTAAAGTTTTCAATTGATTATTGTTAGTAGACTAAAATAAATACATTTATTTTAAGTGTTATAATTTATTATTTCTTTCTTTCTAGTATATGAATCTTCTATTGATATCGTCTTCCCTACCTATCCCTGATGTGCAAGGGAAGTAATTTGGAGGAAGGTTTTGTGCCTGCACCTCTTCATCATTTATTCATTATAAAACACCCGTACATTTTATTTTTATATTTTTGGGGAATTTTCTGGGTAAAGAAGAAATTACTTATGAGAAGCTTTCTTTCTTCCCGTGAATCTAAGGCATAAATAGTTAGAAGAAATTACATTTCCAAAATAATAATTGTAGAGTACATTCCATGTTTAAATTAGATTTGATTCCACTCCCTATAACATAGGAATAGTTACATCCATCTATTTTATGTTTTAGTTTATTTTATTAGAAGTAAAAACATTTATTTTAATTTATTTCTTGTGTCTATAGAAGTAGATTTGATTTTTTTAATTACTTTAGAAAATGTAAATGTCAATGTTTTTAGTTAACTTCTTTCAATTCATTTATTTTTCTAAAAATAGAATAGATGGTTCATTTCATTTTATTTAATTAATCGGGAATGAATTTGGTTGATTAAAAGATTAAACACACTTGTCTTTTATTTAAGTTGAATTTACTTTCTTTATTTATTTAAAATGAACTTTCAACATAGTTTAGAATTCAAATCAAAATAAACAATCAAATCATAGTGAATTTATGCTACCCATTCATAGACTTTATTTCCTTCTTTTCAACTCATCTACTAGGAATTCACGCTACCCTTTCTTAGCCCCGATTATAATTTAGCTCCCCTTCAACACCCCTTCAATCCTACACATTGCAACTATCTCAAAGCGACCTCGAGAAGTTGTGTGTTTACGAAATCACATGTTGATTTTTAGGCGTGTAGTTCCTTTTAAAGATAGAGGCAACGGGAATTATTTTATGAGTTCCGAGTGAGATGAATATTTTCCCATTCTTGAATAAATCCCTAATAAAATTTCTGATGATATTTGGAATATGGATTTTTATGGAATTTTCTCGTCATCCGTGTCGTGTCAAAAAAAAAAATTCTTCACCACAAGGAGATTTATTTTCTTCATCATACAAGCTGCAGTTTTCCAATACCAACAACACTATTGAATATGAAGCCTTGTTTCTTGGATTACAAGACACCGAAGAAATGGGAATAAATAAAATCATAGTGCAAGTAGATACAAAGCTTATTGTAAAATAGGTAAGAGACTTGTTCCAAGTAAAAAAATCTCATCTCCATCATTACATAAATAGAGTGTGGGACTGCATAGAATCTTTTGATGCATTTGATATTAAAACAATCACTCATGATCAATATAGTAGAGTTAATTCATTGGTGTTTTATGCCTCTCTAATGATTCCTCATATTGATTTTGGTGAACATAAGTATTCATTAGAAATGGTTTTCCATAAAAGTGTGTCTGACAACTCGGAAAGCTATTAGGTGTTTAATGACAATGGTCATATATTATTTTTCTTGTAGTAGACTTGTGATTTCAGGTCCATGTATTTCAAAGGAATCGATACCCTCCCACGAGGATTTTACAAATAATGATAGTAACGGTACCAAAGGTAATCAAAGGTTGATGAGGATGTATTGATTTGGCTGAAAGGAAATAGAATTCCGAAAGGATTAGTTTTATTGGAAAAATTGTTTGATAAACATGACAGGTTCCTTCATGTAAAAGCTAAATATCAACCCAAATCTTATATTGAATCTAAAAAAGTAAATATTAGAACAAGTGAGAAGCTAATGATGGTGAACATTAGTAAGTGTTGTTCACCGAGGAGTGCAAAAAAATTCAACTTTTAAAAAAAAATATTATGATGTTCTATCCTATTCATATGAAGATCTCAAGTCCTTCCAACCATAATATATGCAACACTCTATCCCTTTGAAACAAAATGTGAAGGAATTCTAGCATAACAAAAGGAATAACAATCCAAAAATTGTTGGAAACATTAAAGAAGAAGTTGAAAAGCTACTCAATAACTACATCATCTTCCATATCCATCACTCAAAATGGATAGCCAACATTGTGATAGTAAGAAAGAAGAGTGGTGAAATCCACATTTGTGTATTTTGGAATTTAAATCAAGCTTCATTAAAATATAACTACCCCTTTCTAGTCATAGACCATATTTTGCAAGAATTAAATGGTTCATAAATGGTTTCCATGTTTAAGGAACTCTCAAGGTACAACCAAATGGAGGTGGTCAAAGAATATCAATTCAAAATTGATTTTGCCACCCCTTAGGGTAATTTTACATACCATTGTATGCCTTTTAAATTAATTAATGCAGGTGCCACTTTCCAAAGAGAAATGGATTTATATTTCAAGGACCTGAGAGGAAAGTGTATAGTGGTATACTTGGATGACCTCACCATGTATTTAAATAATAGATAATAGAATTTACATCGGATAGAGAAGGTACTAATCTGTTTTGCAAAAAAACCATATCTTTCTTAATATAAAGTATTAAATTTTTGGTGTAACAGAAGGAAAGATCCTTGGACACATTGTGAGAAAAGAGGGTACAAAAATTGATCCGAAGAGATTTTAATCCATTCAATGGTATTTTCTTCCCACAAGAAAACTCGGAGTGCACTCATTCTTTGGCAAGATAAATTTATTAAGAAGGTTTGTTCCTAACTTTGTTGAGCTCACTAAGGAGATTTTCAACATGATGAAGCCCAAGGAATCCTTCAAATGGAGAAAATAAGGTAAGGAATCTTTTGAATCAATCAAATGTGTTATTGCAAAGGCACCTGCCTCATTCCATCTAGACTTTAACAAGGAGTTGATTATTTATTGATATGCTTCTAAACACACTATCTTAGTTGTCATTGTTCAAGAGAATGATGAAAAAGTTCAATCACCTATTGCATTCATGAGTGCACCATTGAAATCATATGAACTCAAATATTTGTAGCATGAGAAACATGCATATGCAATGGTTTGGTCTTTGAAAAATTCATGTTTTATCTCTTGAACTCACATACCATTTTTATGGTTCTTAGCCCAATTGTCAAATCCATTATGATGTAACATGATCTTGGTGCAAAAATAGGGAATTGGGTATCAAAGATTCAAGAGTATGATCTTGATATTAGGCCTTCTAAATTGGTATGAGGTAATGGTTTGTGTGAACTCCTTACTAAAGAAGAGTGAGAATATTGTTCTAAGTGTTATGAATGTTTGACTAAAGACCTCCCTCTTGTCCTCTTCATGAGTACTACCAATCCATTGTATTTGGATATACATACTTCTTGAATTACGATGATTATCTCACATGTCTAGATTACAAGCATAGATGTATTCTTCACCTAAAGGCAACAAAGTATGTTATTTGGGAGAATGTGTTGTATAAGAAAGGATTGGATGGCATGAGGAGGAAATTTCTCGGCATTGGTTATTTGACACAAGATCTTGAGAGGTGGTTATTATTGTACCAATCTCTTTTGAAATGCCTACAAATGGGTAAATAAGTGTGATCCATGTCAACAGTTTATAGGAAATCCAAGGCTAGCTACTTTTCCACTCCAACACGTGCTCATTGAAGAATTTTTCCAAAGATTGGGGTTTAGAATTTGTAGGTGTGTTGAATCCACATTCTATTATGGGTCACATGTGTGTCCTCAATGCCATGGACTATTTTACAAAGTGGGAGGAAACCATTCTCGACCAAGCATGTCAATTTAGAGATAGTATGCAACTTCTTAAAAGAAAATATCATTGTTCGAGTTTGGAGTGCCAAACAAGATAGTGTCGATCATATTACTTGTTTTTCTTCTATTGAGAAAATTGATTTTGTTAGAGATTTCAACACTAAGGGAGGGTGAATCGGTGCATATAAAACCTTACAATCAATTATCACTTCTTTTATACGTTTTTTTATGATTTAATTGATTGTAATAATCATGCTTAGTTAATCATGAGATATAGAATGAGAGGCATGTACACATATACATATGAGACCAGATATAATGTGGGAAACCCTTTCGGGACAAAAACCCATGAAAACTAGTTCACTATCTTGGACAATTGTCCTGTATAGTTACAATGATTTCCCAATTGAGCTACAACTCAATATAGAGCTACAAATCCAATAATTTAACCAAGCCACCACCCAGTCTTTGACAAGCCACAACTTTTATGGAAGCTACAACTCTCAAATTTTATACAACACCCACTATTATCTAGTAAGCCAAAACTTACAAGGAGCTCCAACCCCTGGAATTTAATCAGCTACAACTGATCTTTTGTAGGCCACTACATACAAGGAGGCTACAACCCCTTGAGTATGCTAAGCTAAAACTTAGACTTATAGTACACATAGATTTTGATCATCTAGTTTTCATGTTGCACATACAACTGATTATGATCACTTTGTTGTTTCATTCATTTACAATCACTCTTCAAAGTTAGATATGCAATATTTTCTTTACCTATTCTGATCTCCCCTAACACATTTATTTGCATTAGATTTTATTCTTCTCTTTGCATATCAGTTCTTCATATGATAACATGGTCTCCTTCGCAGATAGCTCTTCTCTCTCGGTAATATATCTTCATTTTTCACCAATGTCCTCTTTCACTCTCTCTATGTGCAATAACTCTAGGCTCAACTACTCCTTGATTTTCTCTTGAAAATCTACATTATGCACTTCTATCTTCTTTCCTTGCACAAATATCTTCTCATCTCTCCTTCATCGACATCGGATGTTCAACAATGAATCTATGTCATTTCTTTATAAAAACCCCTTGGCTCAATTCTCCTCTTCCTCTCTTTTCTCTATTTCTTCACTCTTCAATTCTTCATCTCTACACCTCATAAGAGTGCTCTTGCTGATTTCATCAATCTTTAATTCATCCGATTATCTCTCAAAACTGCCCTCATACCCGCTCTCCTTTTATCTTTTTCTTATGTCGCTCCTTCAACTTGGATGCATTGTATTCTCACTTGAGCAACTCCGCATATTTTCATGGAGTTTTTCTTTTATAGATCATCAATATTCTCCATTACTTCCTTGGTGTGTCGTGCACTCTTTCTCTCTATTGCTTGAGAATCTGATCTATGAAATGAATCTTTCCAACTCCATATTTACTCGCTCTATATTTGTCTTGACTTTTCCATTTTCTATGCATTAATTCAAGAGTTATTTGTGAGCTGATACCTAAAATAGATTTCTCATCTTTTTAGGATTTCCAACGTAATCAAGATGAGTGAGCCACTTTCTTCTTTGATATTTAATTTCACCTAGAAATCAGTAATTTCGTAGAGAAGTGTAACTGCAATTCCAGAAAATCAAAGAGCATTAAATGTTATTAGCTAGAATTGGAGATTCTCCAAATTGGATCTGATTTTACGTGGAGCTCAAGAAATGTTCGACCTCTCTATTTGACATTATCAATCATTTTCAATTTCCTAGATCAAAGTCCCATTTCACCATATTCAAAAATAATTTGATTATTCTTGAGCCTTTTCAAATCCATATTTGTTCATTTTGTGGCTTTCTTTAACTTCTGTGACAATATCCTTTGTATCACATAAATTATTCTTGATCTACGACCTTTTAGTTATCCTCGTCTTTCCTTTACTTCTCACAGATTTTGTAGTATTTTGTGTCTTTCCTTCTTTTCCACTTCCTTCTTTAGTATTCTATAGCTTTGTTCCATGTTTGTGGATATTTTCTTTTATTTGTGGATTTTTAGTTCTCCATGGATATTTCTATTTCTTCACATCCTTTATATTTTTCCATGGCTTTTTAAGTTTTTTGCAGATTTTCTCCTTGTCTCGTAGTTTCCTCCGGACTTCCCTTTCTTTGTGGCTTTGCCTTGATTTCCTTACTTACGTGGATTTTTCCTTACATTTGTGGCATTACCATTCTCACCCAAATCTTGTCATTTAGCTATGTTTTGCTTTGCAACTTCATCCCTTTACTTGTGGCTTTCACCAAGCTTCCTCGGTTTCTTCTAGATCTTTGCGGATTCTTCAAGACTTTGGAGGTGACTCCTCATATCCGCTACTTGCACAAAAATTGATTAATTCCGTTATAACCTATCCTTAATCATCCTGAAGTCTCTTTTGAATGCCACAAACCCAATCCAAAGTCCATTATGTTCTTCTAAATCATTTTCAACAGATTTATCCATTAACATCCATTAACACATGAGAGCTCTACATAACATCTAGAAAGAAAGGACTCATTGCACACCTTGTCCATTTGAGCATGCATCTATTAATTTCATGACTCGATCACCATGAAATCACCCGAATTCCTCTGTAAGTTGATACTACCAATCAACCTTCATTTCCATCACTTACTCACTTTACCAATCAATCCTTTTTGCCATCAATGCTACTTGACATCAATGACAACACCACTAGCAATATTTGGGTCCAACATGATTTTACTACAATCATGGTATTTCATTATCACATTATGTTGATTAGTACTCACAAGGAAATGGTTAGGAAAGATATAGTAACAAGAACATTATTACTATTGTTCAAAAATTGGTATATGTTAGCTAAAGAGATTGGCATAAAAATTTATATGATGTTATATGGGATGATCGGATAACATCCAAGAAATCTATTGACACTTCTACTTTCCATCTATTATACGGAATTGAAGCTCATATCCCCATTTTATTAGAATTACTTACCTTACAATTGTTAAAGGCAGTAGAGAATGGAGAATACACATGTGTTCTTGATAAAAGGATATATTACTTGGGAAAAATGAATGAAGATATATAAGTAGTAATGGATGTTCTCACGAGGAACCAATTGAAAGTGAAGAATTTATTTGGTCAAAAGGTATGAAATAGAAACTTTCAAATTGGATTTTGTATCCTACTCTCGAACAAGAGACATGAACTTAAAGGAATCCACAAGAATTTTGACTCTCTCTAGATTCATCCCTTGATATTAGGAATTTATGTGGAGATAACACATACTACCTTACATATCTTGATGGAACCTTATTGGAGTTGCCTCATAGTGGGAAACATTTGAAGCTCTATAAGAAATGAGGTTGTTTGTCCACAACCATGTATCATAGTTTCCCTTTTAGTTTTGTGTTTCCATTTTCTACTTGGTTTGTTTCCCTTTTATGTCATGTATTCATTTTTTTCCTTGGTTATGTTATTTGCTTGTACTAGTTGTTGAAGTAGTGACTCTATCGCCAAATGGATAAGGCACTAGTTGGCTCCTTCATGAGATATTTGAAGTCCTTCATTATCCCTTACAATTGATGTCCCTAATTTTGATCCATTTTTTTCATTGTAAATTTTTAGCATGTAAAATTAAAATAAAAACGTTATGACAACCAAACCCCCACTTGAAAACTCTTCTCCCGATCATTATGAAACCTTTTTCCAACTATCCTATTAATTTTTTCATCCTCATTCTGGATGAAGAGAACATTCTAACATTTTTTTCAAGTGTATTTTATGTGCAAGTAAGTATATCCAAGTGGATTCATGAAGCTACTAAGTTCTAATATGGAACAATGTTCCTCAGAGGCATTAAAAGGGTTATTTTTAGCCATTTTGCAAAAAAATACCCTCCAAAAGAGAATTTTAAGGGACCAACCCATTTGGAGGTTTTATAGAAGATAAATGAAGATATCCATGTTATTTTTAAGAAATATTTTGGATTCATGTGCTGTTAGGATCCATCCAAGCAAAACTAATTCATTTTGGGTATGGGAATGCAAGCTTCAACGAATAAAGTGACCTTTTCCTAAAGATTTCAGGAGTTCAAAGTGGAGTTTGAAGCTAAAAATAAATAAATGGAAATATCTTGGATGCCACTATATGGTGTATATATTATTTTTGATCCTTTGCTCCATAACTTTCCGTGTAGTCTAGGTCACTTTCAATGCCCCTTTGTGCTATATAAAGGTGATTAGGCCTGAAAATAAAATTGAATGAAAAATAAACTCTTAAAAATGGTTGGAATGAACACAAAATATGTTTTGGAGTCAAAATCATATAATTTTTACCTCTCTAAACTCGAGATTTTCTCTCGGGATGAAAAAGTAACTTTCATGTTCTATTCTTGTGTTTACATGGTGACATCAAAGGCATGTTTTATAAGCTTGAGTGCACTTTTTCACCTCTTTTATCCATTTTTTATTTTCATTTAGTGTTAGTGTAAAATGGGGACACAAAATTGTTCCCCCATTGTGGTGGAATGAATCCCATCACTTAAAGTGATAACTTAAGTTGTTAGGAAGGTTGTAATGTGTGTTTTAACTCACTTGGTCTCATCCTCATGTGAATATGCACCCATGCTGAAATTTTCAAGGTTTTTTGTACCCTTTCCCATTATCCCAATAGTCAATAGGATATAAGTGACACATAAAACCTCCCCACCTCTTCTTCTAAGCTTTGGTCACATGCAAAACCTCTCATTAGCCCCCAAAGACTCATTTTCATCCCCTTCATCTCCCTCACATGTTTTCCCACTATGACACTTGGCACAATATTGTGAAAATAACACCTTGGTGTCCATGATTCCCTCTCAACTTATTTATCCCGTATTTTTTTGGGTACAACTCACCCTTTATCCCATCACTGACCTAGCTTAAGCTTAGCTCATGTTAAGGTGAGGCAAGGTGTACAAAGGAGTGAAATGGTTAAGTATAAGCACTTAGTAAATTTTGAAATTTTCAAATGCATTATTCTTCCCCCTAAACTTAACTTTTCATTTTTAACTACTGAAAATTTCCATTAACCCTCATGCTTGAAAACATGAATATACTCATAATCGTAAAACCCTTCCTCATAGTTCATTTAAATTTCACTAGTATCCTCCTTGCAAGAACACCTTTACATTGAGTATAATCTTACACTCATTAATGTTATGAATGGTTTTTATAGCTAGAGTAAAATTCCATCCATTACACTTTCCTTTTTAGGTCTACAAAAATATGATGATTAAACACCTCTAAAAATTGGAGCAGAGCATCCTGAGAAAAACCTAAACTTTTGAGACCATTTTCATCCCATTCCAACATCCAAAGGACCACCACCTATAAATATTAATTTTTATTAGGTCCTCACATTCTAAAAATAGTAAGTTTTAAAAATGAGCTACTTTCCATGTCACCATCACTCCTTTCAAGACAAAAACACTCAAAAGTGACAATTTGATAAACTTGCCAAAATAGACATTCGGGTGGGACCTGCTAAAAATAATAAGTGTTGGGATTGGGGTCAAATAATTCATACTCATCCATCTCCCATCCATTTCACTAACTCCAGTCAACATGAATGTCAAGTACTTATATTTAGAGCCAATTTACACATTAAACATTGAGTATCCCAATGTGGGTGATAATGACGTGACAAACATGGACCTAGAGGATCGAAAGTTAAGATTTTGAGTGAACCTTGTGAGCCTGTAGAGGAAAATATATTATAAAGTGGGATATTCATATCATGTGGTCATCCATTTTTGTTAAAAGCATAGAGCAAGTCCTAGCTTATTCCTAACATTATGACCCAAACTCAAGAACAATTCTAGAAGATGACAATTCAATTCTAGAATTCCTCTTCCTCTAGTTGAAGTTATATCTCCTATCAATAGCTTTAATCCCCAAGTGATCAATAAAGCTCAAGGATGCAATACAAAAGAGAGAGCTAATGATAAATGGGTGTAGAATATCCTTGAAAAATGGAAGGTATTATTTCCTAATATTCGCACTATTCATTTTTTCCTTATCCACTATTTCTAAGGTGAAAATTATAAAATTTGAAATCAAGAAAGAAAGAGCCCATTTGGATAGTGTTTTCCCACTAGTATTTGAGATGAGTTATCTTCATTCTCACTCCTTGGTAATAAATAATTTTTTCACATCTATCTCTAATAATTTGTCTCATGTGTGGTCATGCACAATGAGTTCAGTGTGTGATATGATAAATGATGTTATTTCAAAACTTGAGTCTTGTGAGGAGAATGCATTCGAAATATTGGAATATGTTAGAAAAAGTGTGTAGAAGCTCAAATCACCTCCACTCAGTGAACATTCATCCTTTGAGTGACTCCTAAGTTCCTTACAAGAATTCATCCACAAATAAGTAGTAGATCCTTTCTCCTTAAATGAGGATACATTAGAATCCCTCGCGGAGATTAGAGGCTTAATCTCTAATACCATAAGAGATCGTAAAGTTTGGTTCACACAATGTAAGACCATTGGTGGTATTCCCAAGACTTGGATCAATTATTTGGGGTAAGTATCCCATAGGTAGATAAGGTTGCACTTACAACAACTTGGTTCGAAAAGAGGTCAAATGTAAGGAGTTCATCCCAAAGCATTTCCACATAGTTCACCAAGAGAAATCTCTTCATCATCAAAAGCTTCTTCATCCTCGGATTGATCACTCTTCTTCCCTCTCTCTCTACATTCTAATTATTCATTGGGAATTTACTTTTTGTATTTTTCATCTTATTCACTTAAGTGACCTTTTAATTTTTCATTGTAAGAGTTCTTTTTCATTAATAAGAAAATAACTCATCTTTATTCTATAGAAATATGAAAGGTCACAAGTGGTAGGAATGTGAAAAGTCACTTGGGGGAGATGAAGAGACATATTGTAAGGCTATATATTGGAATGGATTCTCTATTATAAGGGTTTGATATCTTTTGTTCTCCTACTAGAAGCAATAAGTTATTTCTTCTATCTATACCTATGTTCTTCTACATCCTACTTTCAACTATGTAATCCTTGTAATCTTGAACAATCAATAAATAACTTTGTATCTTTGAGGAATAAATTAATTAAACTTTATGTCTTTGATTTTTTAATCTTGTTATTACTTACACATTTGTTTTCTTCCTATTGGATGTGGACTTACTCTAGTTAATGTCAGTGAATTTTGCAAGTTCCTACTCACTACCTTAACCTCTCTCCCTATGTTCTTATGTCCCCATTACCTCTCTCCAAGTAAATTCATCCCTTTTTATTCAAGATCGAGTAATTTTCCACAGGTCTAGTGGAGTACTCTTATGCGATCTCTAGATGGAAACCCATGGATTTTAATTTTCCATGCATTCAATAAATAGGCACCTCCCCATTCCCAAGAGGAGGGACCTAGTCCCGTGACCTTTGGTGAAAATTACTAATTTTCCCTTGCAAAAATTATTTCACCAACAATCCCAAGCCCAAGATAATCATGTGGAATGAAGATTTAACTAATATCATAAAACCACAACATCTCGATCAAGTATATGTGTTCTCGTGATCTCAAAGCATTCACAAATAAAAGATCAAATAAGGCCAAGAAACTAAAAATTTTGAGATCCCAAGACTTGGGGATTAAATCATATTCCTCCTCAAAGCCACATGTTCTTGGGAGTTTTCACAAAGAAGGATAAAATAAAATGGAAAATCTTGAGAGCTCAAGAGTTTTTAGACTTGGAGAGCCATGTGGTCATGGGAATTCAAAAAAATCAATGAGACATATGCTGACCCCAAGAGACATTAAAGCACAAAGAGGACTCACATGGACCAGTTCACGTGCCCTCGGCTTTTAAAGACAAATCAAATCAAACGAGAATCATGTGGTCCTAAAAGTTTCATAGATTCAAGTCAAATAAAATCCTAAATCCCAATGTTCTTGATAGCGTATCTAAGAGAGTGACAATACATGGTCCCACATGGACCAATTACGGTGATCTACAATTCCTAGTAATTGATCAAGGAAAGGTTAAAGATCCAAAGATCCTAAGAGACTGAGACCACAAATTATTGAGAGGTGAACACGTGGATCCAAATTTTATTAAATCTAGGTCACCAAATACTTTTAAAAATCCCAAATCAAATCAAAAGGGGCACGTGGAGGAGAATCATGCGTCAAAATGTTTAAATCAATTAAACATATAAGTGGACCGAGTAAAAAAGAGGCACATAAAGACGTGGCTTTTTAATCATATATTTTCTTTGAGTCACCATTTCACATGAGACTTGAAACATTGGGTGCATAATTCAAAGGGCTACACACAAAGACCAATTTGAGGAAGAATGATGAAGAGATCTTTGATATTTTCAAGACAAAGTTTCTACCGCCTTCTGCTTCATTTCTCTCAAGTTAGTGATCTTGAATCATTTGTTATATGATTTTGATTGGTATTTTCATTCATGGAGATTCCCAAAGGTAGAATATTCCCTCTTAGACCTCACTACAACATAGAAAAGGGGATTTGGGATCAAATTCAGTTATAGAGACAATCTTGTGATAAGTGTCAATTAGAATTCCATCTAGGCTCCTGATCTCATGGGATAACCAAATTCCTCTCACGTGGATCAATTTTCTAAACAAACATTTGCTCACCCATAGTGATGAATCATCATTTCTTCAACTAGAAATCAGAATATACTTCCATGGATGCTTTCAAAGGTCTCAATGGTGATTCTTGGTGGTTTAGGAGATGGTTTTTTTCCCTCTCTTTTGAAAATTGGGGAATCTAGAGATTGTAAAGGCCTACCTAGACTCTATTTTCCTATAAGTACCTCAGTCTGCATTGTAAATATCATCTAGACAATAACAATTCAATGCTAAGAGGAAATTTGGAGTTCTATATGTCTGAATTGTCTTAGTGTTTTGATTTGTGTCTTGATCAATTTTAGTTATTAAGTAGAGTTTGCACCTTTATATTTGGTTTAAATTGGCAGAGTGAGTAGATTGAGCCTAGCTAATCTATCTTCATGGATTATTGTTTCTAAAAACTTGGTTTCTTGGATGTGTCAATGCAATCTTGGTTATCTAAGTGTTTAGAGATAGTGGTGATGAACAATTATTCTACATTTTTGTTTTTAATTCCCTTATATTGATTTCCTAGAATTGATATGGGAATGAGTTCATCTATTCCTTGTTGGTTCTGGTTTTATGAGATTTATATGTTGTAAGGTGCTTATTACACTTAGTAATTGAAAAGAATAAACCATTTCCATTTTATACCTTCCCTTTCCCCCTTTTGAGTTTATTTTGATGAAGAACCATTCCATTTAGCCACTTTGTAAATATCATTGGGTTAGTCTTAGTATTGATCAATTCACTTGGAGATAAATATAATAAAATGGTGGTTTTCCCAAACACACCAACCCTATGTAGGTTGACATCAATCCAAATGCCCTCCATTAAAGCTATAAGCCTTTAGTATTTCATACCTAACCATTCTAGTTGGGTTCTAAAATGTGTGAATTTGATTCTTTGATTCAAAAGTGATTTATGAGTATGTATAAAACACCCCACAAAAAACCCAATAGATTTTATTACATCGCAAAACAGAGCTATAAAATGTGTTGGTGCGGGACCATATATGTCGTCCAAGAGTGGGTTGTAAAACTTGACCAATTTGTATGGTTTTGAATAAAGAAAAGTTGAATGAAATATAAAAGTGTCACTAGGATGGTAAGAGCTTAAGCATTTATTTCATGGTTTTATATTCAAAATGTGTCAACACATGAGTGTGTGGAAATAAGCAAGTTAGGAAGCAGATAGCATCATGTATCAAGAGAGGATATGACTTGGGTGTATTTCTTAACCAAGAAGCCTAGTCACTATTAACATTTTCAAAAGGTTAAATTACCAAATTTAAGTGTCTACATCTTGATCTTTTATTGGTATGTAGTAATTTGATCAACTATGACAAATTTCTCTTCTTCTAATTAGTTCAAGTACATGATTCTCTTGTTTAGATAATATCATAAATGTCCATATTTGATCACCTTTAGTTCTAATATGATAATTATTTTAGCTTTTACACCATACATAAACTAAATGGATACATGCATATTTCTCATTTGGGAGTTATGTGTTCATCCCAAAGAGCCTCATATAACTTTTTGTGTTAGTTCCTCTTATTTTCATCAACTATTTTATGGATAATAGTGACAATATTTTTATTAGTGGATTCTACTTAACCATTCCCTTATGGATAATAATTTGAAGAATGGGGGGGGGAAATCCTGTAACTATAGAAAAAATTTATCAACCGATGAGAAGATAAATTTGGAGGGTTATCATGATAATGTTATGAGGTACTCTTAAACAAACTAATTCTTTAATGAATTTACAGGCTAATTTTCAAGTTCTTTATTTCACTAGAATCACCTCCACCCATTTAGTGAAGTAGTAAATGGATGTGAGCACATGTGTATGAAAGAATTTTGAATAAGGGTTCAAATTCATAATGAAATTTGAACCCCATTTCTAGAAATTTCTTCAATCACTACCGGTTTTAGAGGTAAAACTACAAGTTTAGGCATGCTAACAAGCTGGCGACATGTATCACACTTTGAAACGCATTTTGTAACATCTCTAAAAAGTGTAGGATAATAATATACCCCTATTACTATTTTATATTCCATGATAATAGAAAATAAATAACGATCACACATTTAGTTGTGATAATCCTTAAACAATCTCTTTTGTTGATCTTTATCTACATACACCAAAATATGTCTATGAGTGCATTTCTTGAAAAGAGAGTTGTCTCATATTACTAACATTTATATCTATGATCTTGACTAATCTTTTCTCTTTAACATTGAGGCAAGGAGGGGAGTTACTGCATATGTTAAAAATTATTTGATTTCAACATACCACTCATTGGTTGTATTGATGTTGGGTTTTTAAATGGTACTTTAACAAATCATAGTCAGGGGACAGCAATTCCCTTCTCTTTAATGGGATAGGTTCCCTTATTGAAAGCAAGCATCAAAACTTATATACAAATGGACAACTTTCAAAGTGTGGATTCTGATACTTTGAAGCGTTTTATGCCCAAATATCATCAATACGAAAGAATGGAAGAATTAAGGAGATGAGAGAGGAGGAACATAACAATACCTGCAAGAAATATAAATAGCAAAGTATAACCTTATACATATTGAACCAGGGAGATGCAGAGTAGAATCATTCACTTTCATAACAAATATAATTCCACGAGACACAAAGTTTCTTATCATAAAAGATGGATGATTCGCAAACTTTAAGACAAGGAAAGAAGGAATAGCAGAGGAAGAAAGAAAAAAACTCATGCATTGATTACTTTAAATCTATTACATCTACAGAGTACCGCAGGATCCAACCCCAACAATGGTGTGGAGAATCCATTAAATAGATTCCAAGAACGGTTACATTCGGTTCAAAAAATGATGAAACTGATTCAAGAAACTGATGTTTGAACTTCTCTAACACCTCGGCCATTTCCATGCTGGTGGAAAAACCAAACGTATTGAATCGCATCGTTTATCCTGCCTTTACAAACTTTGAATTTGAGTCGTCCACGTGGGAGAGATTTAAACTGAAGTGGGCTTGAGGACACCTTTTGTATTTTGTGCCTTTTAGAGAAATGGCACTTGGAACATTTCAGCCCGCCCATCCGCTTCTGATATAGGCCTGACACGTGGCTTTACTTGAGTGGCAATGGAATCACGGCTCACTTTTACAATTTTAAATCTTTTCAATGTGGGCTCAAAAACTCAAATTGCTCTGCCGACCCGCCTCCTGCTTTGACTTTTGATGCAGGCTCAACATTTGACTTTATCCCTTGGCATGAGTGGGGCCGTGGGTCACTTTATAACTTTACACCCTTATGGAAACAAAACCAAAATTCCCAAATCACTCGACGACTGCGTTGACTTTTTAAAGCATCAAAACACAAAAAGGGCCCACCTTTCCGCTACCGCTTAAAACATCGTCACGTGTCCCTTTGCGGGTTAGTTCAGTATTTTTATGTTTTGACTAAGTCCCTTTGTTTGGCGGGGCCATATGTCTGACCCTCAACACGTGGAGGCTCAACGCACATTTGGGACCTACCTCTAGATTTTTCCTTTGAAGTTATGCCAAGCTGACATGTGGAGGCTTCCACAAACCCTTCTATACTTAGCCGATTTGGGCCTACTACCCACTTGACTTCTATTGGACCCTAGACACGTGGAGAGTTGGCGCTCATTTGGGTTTTCGCTTTGGATTTTCCCCCTAAAGGGCTCCGAGCTGACGCATGGCTCCTTCCGTCGGTCCTAGAATATTCAACGGATGACTCTGTCTCTTTTTTTACTCTGACCATGTGGCAAGCTAGCACTCATTTGGGATTTATCCCTTGGGTCTCACTTAAAGTTGTGTCGGCCGAGGCACGTGGAGGCTTCGTTGACCCTCTTATACTTAGTTGATTAAACAATGGCTCTACCCATTTTTCAGACTTGGGACACATGGAGGGCTGGTGCAAGTTTGGGGAACCACCTTTGGCTTTGATCCTTGAAGTTGTGTCGATGAGGCGTGTGGCGCCATCCGCCGAACCTTCCATACTTAATTAATTTGGGATTTTTTTGTCTTCATTTTAGACTTGGGACACCTAGAGATCCTATGCTCATTTGGGGAATGTCCCTTGGGTCCTTCCCTTAGAGTTGCATCATTGAGACGTGTGGAGGCTTTTGCTCTTTCTTTGCTTGAAATAGCCAGATCAGGATCCTTCGGGCCATGGGGCCAATTTGAAACTTTTGCAACAAATAACAAAATTGATAAGTTTAAAAGATAAACCCATGCCACGCCGCATCTAATCAGAGATGTCCACGTACCCATGGATGTTGGGGCACAAATTGATAGGGAAGATATACCCGTCATTCATGACTGTGGAAAAATAAAAATGAAAGGGAAAACCCCACCTTTATGCCCAAATTTCAAATTGTTCTCCATGGAATGAAAAACTACAAACAATACCAAGCTCGACACGATCCACACCAAAGAGAAGGATTGAAAATGACATCTGAATGAAGGAAAATATTTTTAATAAAAATCACAGATTACTCTAAGGTACCAACTCAAATTTTTCAAAACTTGACTTCAAAAAGGGGAATTTTGAGGGCGACAACAACTAGCTCTTTCTGGGGATGACTTGACAGAGGAACAAGGCAAGATAAAGAACCATAGAAAAACTTTGGGAAAGCATACCAATGCCTTATCCATTGGGAAAATAGTTTCAAAGGCAAAAAAATACGAGAAGATGAAACACAGAAAGGGAAACAAACCAAAAGGAAAGACAGAACAAAACACAAAGGAATGGCCAAAAACCAAAACATTGTACACAATATACAGAAGGACTGCCTAGTCACCTAGGACTTGAACAACTTCAAATACTACCCACTATAAGGAAGTGGGAGAGGAGATCCATCCATATAATCCAAATAGAAATAATTTTCTCCAAAAAAGTTCCTGATTTTGAAAGGACCAAGCCAAAGAGAATCAAACTTACCATGGCTTCCTCGAGGTTCATGTCTTTTTCCCATAGCAGAACAATGTCTCCCACTTGAAAATATCTGGTCTAGCTTTCTTGTCAAACAAATCTTTCACCCTCAGTTGATGAGTTGAGATTCTATCGAAAACCTGCAACATGTCTTCATCCATATCCTAGATATGCATGATTCTCTTGTCTAAGGAACTGGTAAAACTTGAATCTTCAAAAGCCTTCATTAAGTGCAAGGCTGGTAATTCCACTGTTACTAGAAAATGAGCTTGAACACCATACACCACTTGAAATGGAGACATCCCAATTACTCTTTTGGGTGTAACTCTATCTACCCATAGAGCATCATAGCACTTCGTGTGCCAATTCCTTTGAGATTCATTAACAAGCTTCCAAATGATGGTTACCATATTCTTATTTTTTGATTTTGCTTGTCCATTCCCTTGGGGGTATTAGTCTGAAGAATGACCAATGGAAATTCCATAACCATAGCATAAATCCATCATCTCAGAAGAATAAAAATTTGAAGCATTATCAGTCACAATCTTGTTTGGTACCCTAAACCTTATCAAGATGTTTTCTTTAATGAAATTACACACCACCTTAGAAGTAGTTCTTTTGACTGGAATAGCCTTTACCCACTTTGTGAAGTAATCTATAGCAGTTAGCACGTGAGTATGCCCAACACTAGAAGGTGGATTAAGAGTTCCAATGAAATCTAGTCCCCACTATTGAAAAGGCTCATCAACGATGAGGGTCGTCAATCCTCACCATTAATAATGTCAATCCAAGTTGGTTTCCAAAGGTTGTATGCATTAAGAGAAGAAGATATTGGAAAACAACTCCTTTAAACACAAACCAAACTTGCATAAAATAAATCACACATGCAAAAATTTAAAGGCACACTTGCAGAAATGTAAACACACTTGCAGGAATATAAAGGCACGCTTGCATAAAGGAAATCACACTTGCATAAATGTAAACACACTTGCATAAATTAAAATTTCTGAATTGGAAATAACTAAAAGATAAAAAGACACCTGCAGGTTCACAACAAAAATTATACTGAAGAAGGATCACATAACATGAAATCGAAGTTTACAACAAAAAGAAAATTGCAGAAATAAAGAAAAAAATATTAACACATTGATTCATCTTCTTTGGAATGAGTGGCTAGCTCATTCCTTGGAAGAGGAATTAATTCATATTTTTAATTCAGAACTTGCAGGATAACTTTACTTCAAAAGATTGGAAAGAAAGAACAGATCTTTATTTCTTGGGAGAAAGAATTACATATCTAAGTGGGGAAGGTTGCATTTATAATTTATGCATCCAACCAACTCCTTATTTTGGGAGATATAATCTGATCTTATCTTTATTATAATCCTAACAACTAAGATCTCCATCTCCACAAAAATATTTAGAGAGATATATTATTGGAGTCAATGTCTTATCTTACTTATTTTAGGAATATTTTCTCCCAAATCTTCTCCTTACTTTTCAAAGATAACAATCATAATGATTTTATTCTTCTACATTATTGGAAGGAGGATTTTTCTCAAAATATGATTTTGATGAAATACCTTTCTCATATTTTCCATTTGAATTTGCTTTTTTGGTGTGGAACTTTTGGCGCTTGTCTCTTATACGTCGTTTTTCCTCGGACTACAGTTCACTAAAAGTTAGATTTATCTTCATTGGTAAAACTTGTTACAAATCTGAATGAGGTTTTTGTTAAACACATTTCTATGAATAAAAACCTCTCTCATATTTTCTGTTTGACTTTTTTTCTGTTTATGGAACTTTTAGTGCTTGTTTGATACACTTTTCCTCGAATGTTAAATGACTCATTAAAAGTTAGATCTCTCTTCATTGGTAAAAGTTTTTGTAAATATAAATGAGGTTTTTTAAAACACATTTCTATGAACAAAAATATCTCTCATATTTTCCATTTGAATTTTTTTCTATTTATGGAACTTTTAGTGCTCATCTGATACACTTTTCCTTAGACTACAACTCACTAAAATTTAGATCTCTCTTTATTGGTAATACCTGTAGAAAATCTGAATGAGGTTTTTGTTAAACACATTTCTATGAACAAAAATATCTCTCGATTTTCCATTGGATTCTCTCGATCTTCCACAATTCCTCAAAAACTGTCAAAATATGCTTAGTTTCATAAATAAGCTCGTGAGTTTCGAATTAAGCCTACGAGTTTTGGAACTAACTCTGCGAGTTCCAAAACTAAGCTTGCAAGTTCCAGAGTGAACTTAAAATAGTTATAACTTTTGCATACAATCTCATATTGAGATGATTCTTTTTTGAACTTACATAATTTTTTAAGAGAAATCTAAATATGAAATCAGATTTGAGTTTAGATATACCATCCATGATCAATTCCACTTTTCTCAATACTAGCATTATCTTTCCTTTATGGCCTACATACATAAGACATTGCATCTTTTCCCAAATAATCAATAGGATTAGTCAACAAAATAGTAACAAAAGATTTCTAAAGAATGAACAAGATATATATCCTATATTCTATCTTAAGAAAACTATAATTTCCTAGATTACATTTAAATCCACTTTCAAAGGTAACTTGGAAGGACAAAATAATGGTAATTTATGGCCAATTTATGGCCTCATCAATCAATCACTACTGGTTTTAGTGGCAAAGTAGCTAACTTAGGTCTCCCAACAAAAGTTTGATAGGCTTCATACTTACCTACCCATTTTGATGCATCTTTGAACAATGAAGGCCAATAGTACCCATAAGGATTTTATGGGAAGTGACAATAGAAGAGAAATCCCCCACAAGCCCGATCATGTAAAGCTGATAACAACTTCTTTTTTGCTCTTTGTCTACACACTTAAAGAATCTTACATATATGCCTTGCTTGAACAAAGCACTCTCCCATAATACATATTGTGCGGACCTCAACTTAATATCTCTCTTTTCCTTGGCACTTAAGTGGAATGGACACTCTCCATAAATAAGAAAATTTGCAATATCAGCATACCATTCATCTATTGAACTCGAGGAATAGGACAAACAGAACATCAACTACTTCTTTGGGCAATGTTGCATCAGCTCCTTCACAATAAGCTCACATAATCCTTTACCCCGTACTAGCTTAGTTGGCTTAATATCAAGTTTATATTCTTAGACTTTTGTTACCCAATTACCTCTCTTAGTTCCAAACTCATGTTTTGTAAGAATATACTTGATGGTTGTATCGAGTACAAGAGTAACAAAGTGAGAATTAAGAATATAAAAATGAAACTTCTTGACAGCTTTGACCACTACAAAATCATGTTTCTCCATCATAGTATATTTCAATTCATGAGCTTTCAAAACATAGCTCATGAAGGCAATTGGAAGTTCATGATCCTTAGAATTCTTTTGAGTTAGCACAGCAACCAAGGTATTCTTTGTAGCATAGCAATAGATGATAAAATCCTTGCTGAAATCAGGACATGCTAAGATGGGAGTTTTAGCAATGGCTTTCTTGATACCTTCAAATGCTTCTTTACCTTCGAATTCCAACCAAATTTTTTCTTTCCTTTCATCATGTGAGAAATTCTCATAGTTAGTTCTGCAAAATCAGGAATGAATCTCCTCAGGAATTTTATCTTACCAAAGAAAGAGTGAACACCCTTTTTGCTTGTGGGAAGAGGAATCTGTTGGATTGCTTGAACTCTTTCTGGATATATCTTGATTCCTTCTTTGGAGACAATATGCCCCAATAACTTGCCTTCAGTGACACAAAAGATAGACTTCTTAGGATTGAGAGAAATTCCATGTTCTCTACATTTATGGAGGATTGCTTCAAGATGCTGAAAGTGATCTGCCCTTGTTTTGGAGAAAACAATCAAATCATCAAGGTACACAACAACACACTTTCCCTTTATACTTGCCAAAAGCCAAGTCCATTTCCCTCTGAAATGTGGCACCAACATTGATAAGACCAAAATTCATTCTCTTGTAGGCAAAGGTGCCCCAAGGAGTAGTGAAAGTAGTTTTGTGTTGATCTGGGGTATTGACTTCCACTTGATTGTATCCAGAGAATCCATCAAGCATAGACAACATCTCAGAGCCTGTGACAACTTGAAAAACTTGATCCATCATGGGGAGAGGATAGTTGTCCTTCAGAGAGGCTTGATTCAAATTCCTAAAATCCACACAGATGCGAATCTCACCATTCTTCTTCCTAACATGCACAATGTTGGCAATCCATGTTGAATGATGTATAGGGAAAATGATCTTTTCCTTTAGTAACTTTTGGATCTCTTGAAAAATAGTGCCAACAACCTTGGGATTGTATTGCCTTTGTTTCTACTTGAATGGTTTGATCCCAAGTTTCAGAGGGATAAAGTGTTGCATTTCCTTTGGCTGGAAATCCTTGAGATCATCATATGAATAGGAAAGAACATCAACATACCTTTTTAGTAGATTTACTACCTTCTTCTTCTCCTCTTGAGTGTAGCATTTTCCAATGTTCACCATCTTTGGTTCATCAAGACTCCCAATATTAATCTTTTACATTCAAAGAGACTATCAAGCTCCTTTGTAAGCTTTAGAATTAATGTACCTATCATGCTTATCAAACAGATCTTCCAAACTCACCAGCCCTTTAGGGATCTTGTTACCTTTCAATTTGATGCAGCCATCTTGATCCATCTCTTCCTTGATATCTCCTTCATTAGAGGATACACACTCTCTAGGCAAAGTCTCACTTCCTTCAAAATACAACTGGTCAAAATTATCCTTAAGCTCCAAGAATGAGAGAAAGTGTTGATCATCATTAAAAACTTGCCAATTACTTGCATTATCTAGTACATTGGGCCTATGAATCATTTCAATGGTAAATTTATCCTGAGAGAAATTTGGGTGAGGAATCAACAAAGATCCTGAGACAACTAGAGAATCAGCTCTAGTATTCTTCTCTCTTGGCACAGATTCAATGGAGAAAGCATCAAGAAACTTAATGGAATCCCAGACAATATTTCTATAATGCTTCAATCTCCTATTCTTCACTTGAAAAAGATCTTTGACTTGTTTCACAATCAACTCTGCATCACCACAAGCACAAATATTCTTCACTCCCATTTCTTTTGCCATGTTCAATCCAAGTATGAGTGTCTCATATTCAACCGTATTTTTGTATTTTGTTTAAAACATATCTGTTCAATCCAAGTATGAGTGCCTCATAGAAAACAGATCTTGTTTAGCACCCTTGAAAGTATGACACACATTTATCGGGTTTTGAACTCATTTATAAACTTGAAAATCTCAACAAGATTAATTCGGTATTAAGACATGTTATACATATCAAAGATCCTAAAATATTATTATCTGGGATCCAATCATGCTTACCACTTTGAAAGTATGAAAGACTAAGTTGGGGTTTTCACTATGATATGCAAGATGTAAATCTTGACATGAACTTTTTAGGGTTTTTGACTTGTCTGTCAAGATGTAAATCTGAATAATGTTGAACTTAGTTGTAAGAGTAAATTTACTCTTCCCAGTGAAATAAACAAGTAAAGATGAAAAACAACACCAAGAAAACCCTAAAAGGAAAAAAATTGGAGTCGGGAGAAAGAGAAACAAGGTTTTACCAAGACAAAGAGAAAAGGAGGAAAACAAGCCAAATTTCTTCTAAAAATTCATCATAGACTAGAGGAACCAATAGAACTTATCAAAAACTTAAGTGGGTAGGAGAGATTTACAAAAGGCGATTGAACAGAGAAGAAAAATGAAATCGTGGTTCAAAAGGCCAAAAACAAGTTGTCGTGGTAAAAACTATAATTCTTACAAAGTAAAAATGATGTGGAAAATTTACATTTTTAATATTGGTCAAAGCATTAATTACACATATTTTGACATATGCACGGTAAAATCTAACTTGGCAATTAATGCATTGATTTAGGAATTAGGAACTTGAATCCATTCGATAAACCATGCCTTTGTGTATTCGGGTCCCAAAAACATGACATTTTGGACTCATATGCTTTTTGGGGATTGGGGTTTGGACTACAAAAGACATGTCTTCAAGTCAGCATATTTTGATATCTCGGACCCTCAAAAACATGAAATACTTAGTGTGTTGGGATTTTGGGTTCGAAATCATCGATCATTCAACATGTTTTTACATCTCCTTGTTTTGATGCTTCAAAAGCCAAAACACTTAGTGTATCGAGGTTTGGGATTAAGAAGCATTTAACATTCAATGTGGTTTATGTTTGGAAGTTCAAAAGTAAAAAAAAAACTGAATTTTCATAATTTAAACCGGAAAATTTGATTTTTAGGAAAAAAAAAAAAAAACTCTAAAGACCCTTAAGAACACAAATTTAGTAGGTTACCCAAAATTTATTGTGAAACTCAAATTTTGGGATAACAATGATTAATACAATTGGGGAATTTTGGGTTACGAGTAACACAAAGGAGAGAACCTCATAATTATTAAGTGACATTTTCAATGGGCTATATGGACAAAGTTGAAAGGAACAAAGATACCACATAAACAAAAAAAAACCAAGAAAAACCAAAAGTAAAATGGAATTTAAATGAGAAAAATCCAAAACCAAAACACCAAAATAAATTATGATACATGCAGAGGTTATCTTTCTTTAATACTTAAATAACTTGAGATATTACCCATTATGGGGCAATAGAAGGTGTGTTCCATCCAAGTAGGATTGATAGAAGTTGTTTTATCCACATATGAAATGATTTTTGAAAGGACCTCTCCATGAGGAATTGAATTTTATGTGCATCCCTTTGAGTTCTCTTCTCTTTCCCCATAAGAAAACTAGATCCCCTACTTGGAAATCCCATTGTCGAGCCTCTTGTCAAATATTTTCTTCACTTTCCTTTTATCCTCTAAAATCTTGTCAACTAATTTCAAACTTTTTCTTCCAATCTAGTCAAGTACATAATCCGCATCTCAATAGAATTTTCAAAAGTTTCATCTTCTACTACTTTATCCAACTTCAAATTTGGAAACTCTAGAGATATGGGAATTCCAACATTGACATCATAGAGGATTTTAAAAGGATACCTGCCAATAGATCTTTTGGATTTTATGGGATTTGTCCATAGTGCATCATATAATGTTATGTGGCATGTCCTCTATTTCTCATCTACAAGCTTCCGAATTATGATCACTTTGGATTCTTGTTGTTTGATTATTTCGACCATTCACTTATGGGTAATAATTAGAAGCATGAGCTAGGTGATCCCATATCTAAAAATACTTGGTGATATCATAAGATGAAAATTTGGAAGCATTGTTCACCACAATATTATTAGGCACACCAAACCTTACTATAATATTCTCCTTAATGAAGTTACAGGAAAAATCGAAGTAACATGTTTGATAGGAAAGGATTCTACCCACTTGGTGAAATAGTCGATTGTAGTCAAAACATAGCTATGTCTACCACTTGACAAGGGATTCAATACACTAATGAAATCACCCATTGTTATAAGATTTCTTCAATCACAGCTTGCCTAAGTAGAAGTTTTTAATTTAAGTTAACCAAAAATTGTTGACAAGCCTTACACTTTCTTACCAATGCGGAAGCATCTTGGAGAAAGGTAGGTAAATAATATATTTTTGCAAGATCTTGTGAGTAGTAATGGATGTTGAGAAGTGACCTCCACAATCTAGGTCATGGAATGCTTCCAAAATCTTACCCAGCTAATCTTTATTCATATAACAAAGAAACACTCCATCTATTCCTCTCTTATATAAACCATTATCCCAAAAAGCATACTTAACTGATCTCAATTTGATATTCCTCTTCTCTTTTGGACTCAAATGCTCATGACACTATCCATATGTAAGTAAATAGGAAATATCGGAGTACCACTCATCATTCGTGCTTACAAATAGCAAAGTGGGATATTCTTCTCCATTCTCTTCTTCTTCATCACTTATTGATCTGTCAGATTATTTTCAGCCATTAGCTGACATAATCTTATTCCATGTATAAGTTTAGTTAGTTTTATTTCTAGGTCATACTCTTGTACTTTGGCTATCTAGTTCCCACTTTGACTTCCTAACTCTTGTTGAGTTAAGATAGAATTTACTATTGAATCAAGAACTAGCTCTAATGTGTGGGAGTTTAAGATATAATACATGAAATTTGTTACTACCCTAACCATGACATAAGCATGCTTTTCAATTCAATACATCTTCAATTCATGATATTTCAACAAAAAAATCATAAAAGTGATAGGGCTCAATACCTTCATTATTATTTTGAACCAAAATGGTGAATATTGTATGATCGAGAGGCATAAATGTACATGATAAAATCCATGTGAAAATCATGTCACACCAAGATAGGAGCATGGGAAATGGATTTTTTAATGTCTTTGAAGGAAATCTTCCCATTATTTTTCCATTGAAAGGTAATGTTTCCCTTCATCATTTCTATTATATGTCTTATCTTTTACGTGAAGCAAGGCATAAACATCCTTAAGAAATTAACCTTCCCAAAGAATGAATGAATACTAGTCTTTATCATTGGGAGAGTGAGGATTTGTATGGCCTTGACCCACTAAGGATCAATCTTGGTTCCTTCCTTTATTGTAATATATTCGAGTAGCTTACTTTATGTCACCTCAAAGATTTATTTCTTGGGATTCAAGGAAATATTGTGTTGCCGACATCTTTCCGAATCTTGTTCAAATGTTCATAGTGGTATTTTATTTTCTTAGAAAGATCATCGAGCATCCATATACACAATAATGATCTTTCCCATCAAATTCTGAAAGGTAATATACATTTCTCTTTGGAATGTTTCTCCTACTTTGATCAATTTAAATGACATCCTTTGATAAGTGAAATTTTCCCAAGGAGTGTTTAAAGTTGTTTTATATTGAACCTCCTTACAACTTTTACTTGATTATACCTTGAAAAACCATTGAACATAGATAACATCTTTGAACTTGTCACTATTTTCAAAACTTGATCCATTATACATAAAGGATAATTATCCTTTCATGAGGCCTGGTTTAAGTTATGGAAGTCCACACGATACAATCTCTCATTATTTTTTCACACTGGAACAATATTAGCAATCCACGTTGAGTGGTGGATGAAGAAGACAATCCTTGCATCTAGAATTTTTTTAATCTCAACAAGGATAGTACCTGAAATCTTGGGATTATAGTGCCAATGTTTTTAGCTATATGGTTGCACATCAAATTTTAAAGGGATGTTATGTTGAAAATCCTTTGGCTTAAAATATTTCAATCTTGAATATGACCATGCTAAAACATCCATGTACTTTTTCAACAGCACCACAAATTTTCTCTTCTCCTCGGGTGAACAACATTTATAAATCTTCTCAATATGAGGCTTCTTTATAGTCCCCAAATTCACTTGATCAACCTTTGCAGATAAAACAAGTCCTATTTGTCACTTTTCCCTAATAAATTGATCATGTTTTTCAATTAATGCTTCAAAGGAAACCAACCCTCTAGGGATTTTATTTCCTTTAAGTTATAAAATATCCTCGTCCCTCACATTTTCCTATGTATCTAAGATAGATTCATGAAAAGCGTAGTCACTACCCTCAAAATAGAGCTCACTGAAGTTTTTTATATTTTTCCAAAAATGAAATGATATGTTGATCATTGTTAAATACATGTCAGTCAATTGCATTGTAAGGATAACTATGATGAAAGATTAACTCAATAGTATACATGTCCTCTTTGAATTTTAGAAGAGGAAGAAACAATGATGCAAACACTACCAAAGAATCTACTTTGTCATTGTGTTCTCGTAACACGAATTTAATGGAGAAGACTTCAAAATCCTCAATGCAATCCCAAAATCAGTTTTGGTAGTGCTTTAAGTGGTCAATTTATACCTAATAGAAGCCCTTGAATTGATTCAAAATATGTTCAATATCACCCCTGAACCTTGAGATTCTTAACACCTTTTTCTTTTGCCACTTTTAGGCCCAATAACAATGCTTAATTTTGTGTGTTATTTGTATTATCAAATTGAAGCTTGAAAGAAAAAGGAAAAATCTCAACTATAAGAGATATGAGGACTACCTTTTCCCCGACCCCAGAAGGGAAAACCTACCTTCAAATTCCAAAGTCCTTACATCATTAGAGTCATCCTTTGTGACTATAGTAGAGATAAATTTCATCAAAATTCATGAAATATGTGCCCAAAATAGAATATTTGAATAGGATTTGTGTTTTAGGATCATCCGACTTGGTTAAAAGGTATTTCACTTGATCTTTAGGTTCAAGTGTCAGCATCACCCCATTCACTAGGATCTATGCCTAAGACCAATCCATATGGATATCTCCACCAACATCCCTACAAAAACATCTTTCCAACAATATTCCATAGGCAGCTATAATATCTCTACCAATATTACCATTTTTACCCTCTTCTTTTAGAAGGATGTAAAATCAAATTTAGCATATTTTATCATCCAATGAGAGGTACTTGCTTGGTTTCCATAGAGTAACGACATATGAAAGGTTTGGTAAAACTAAGTCCTAAGGCATGAGATACCTTAATAGGCATGACATTGTCAGAAGATTTTGAACCGATGATACAATTACTGAGCTTGAAACCATTGATAAGTAGGGGAAAATAGAAAGGTTCAATCTTCCTATATGAAGAGGTAGAGGCTAATTTTTTGGGGAAGGAGGGGTGTAGGGTTAGGAAGGACTCCCTTATAAGAGATTTTTGGAGGAACAATAAACTTACCCTTGACAAGCTTGAACGGTATCTAAAACTAATCAGATTAAATTGAAGATACTCAATTTCTAACATCCCCAGAATCCTGGTTCTTTTTGCATGATCAATAATGTTAAATGTGGAATATGTAGAAGTTGAGGAAGTTGAAGGACCTTTGTTATTTTATTGTATGGGAATGGTTCTAGTCTTAGGAATAGAGGAGGAAGATGATGTGGAAGGAGGATTTACTTTTTATGCAAATCTTCTCTTTTGGATGCACTAGTAAAGGAGTCCCTCTTCGTATAGCATTTGGAATACGAATTGAATTTGATTTTTCTTTTTCCTTAGCCTTAAACCTTTACGCCTCCTTCTAATTTTGTGAGTGGGTGAAAACAAAAAACAATTGACTATTCATATCATTCATAAGATCATCATAATCATCTTCCTCATATTCAAGATACACGATATTGGAGTTATCATCGGTTCCCCATAGGATTCATTTGCATAACCTCATTCTTCATAGGTGTATTTTGCTTCCTCAAGAGATTCTTCTCTTTCTTCAACCACTTAAATAGTTATGTTACCAAGAGGGGATTCGATAGATAGCCTTGGTTGGGTGGTCGGTAACCAATTACTATCCCTAGTAGTTGTGTTATTAAATTTTCTTTGTGGGATATCCTTGTACATACTATTCAACTTGTTCGTGACATCTTTTTCTTGAGCACTAACAAATAATTTTCCAACTTATAAATCATGGGATCATATTTACTTTGGAAATTACTCTAATTTTTAGATTTTGAAGACTCTTTTCTCATCTTATCGGACATAATAAAATCATCTTCAATTTTTGTAGTAGTTGTTTAAGCAGTAGCTAGATCTAGGATATGTGAACTCCTTAATAAGAAACCAACTTTAAATAGTTAAGCATTGATGAAGAAATACTTTTTGTTCTTAGGAGTAGGCATGCCATGTTCAGAATCTTATGGATTAGTTTTTGAACTTAGAAAAAAATCACCCGTGGGCTCATGTGACACGTTCTTCATCTATGTGATTTGTGCTAATAATGTGTGTGCATCTTCTAATAACTTAAATCTAGCTTCAAATCATGTTCTCATAGTGGCCGAACAATCAATAGAATGAGCAGATAATGGTAGAACCACTCATCGATGGAATTTTGAAGAGTTTCCACAAACAACCGGATGGATACGTATTCATGAGAAAGACCCAAAATCCCACATGTAATGAAAAAAATTCAACAATTTTTTCATCGGGTGTTATTTACCATCACCACTAAATTTAGATAAATTCTTTCATGAACCAAGAGGTAAATCATGATGTTTTCTAACCAATGTTAGGATCCCAATAGCTAGTTCCTAAGGAACTAGAGGTGTAGGATGTGTTGCTGCCATAGTTTGGAAGGAATTCTATGAGGGAACTTTAGTTCCACTTAAGAATAGACCTTTGCAAGTGGTGGATTCACCTTCTTCTCCTATAGAATGATTCTTATTAACTGATGATGAGCTAGTTGAACATCTAGATAATCATTTCTAAGGAGTGAGGTTAAATTTTATAACTATAGTAGCTCAAACATAGGCTCCACAACACCTCTAACCCTATTGTTGTGAGTGAAAATATTCCTAGTCATTTTTAAAGTAGTGAAGTATTTCTTATTATGGAAAGAACATTGATCATGTAACAAGTTATTAATAGAGTAAAGCTTAACTTGCATGTGTATGTTCCCCAAAAAAGTCGCCACAAACCGTTGGTTGGATTTTTTTTTGAGACAAAATATGGTGTTGAACCATATCATGCAGACAAATTCCCTCCCTAGATAAGGGTAGACACCTTATTTATTACAAATATACGAAGCAAGAAAAAATATATATAATATTTACACTATTATATCTTTAGGGGTGGGATCTCATCCCGGTAGATGTTTGTAGATTTAGGAGAAGGTTGGAATGGGGATGATAAAGAACAGAGAATAGAAGAAAGTTCTTGTGCTTTTATTAACAAAAGCATATCTAAATTTACTTAAACAAATAAAGTAGAATAAAAATATATTGGATTAGTGTTATATCAAAATAATATAGAATTTCTAGGAACAAAAATGCATTGGACATAATAACAATAACATTAAAATAATAATATTCCCAACACAAATTCTAAAAATACGTCTCTTTATTCCTTCATAGTTAAAAATCAAAATACAAAGTTTTTCCTTTTCTCTCCGAAATTCCAGAAAATGTTTTCACAATAATCCCTCCAAAATACTAAGAGCTAGAATATTCTCAATGCAATGATTATTGTTACATTTATAGAGAGAAGGAAGAGAGAACATAGGAGTGGTTACATTTTTAGTCTAAACATAGAAAATATTAAATATACATATTAAAAAACCCATTGACTAGTTCTTATGAAAAATGACCAAGTCAACATACATGTTGATCCAAAGATGTCCTTGCATTGGGAAAATCTACATGTTTGACACAAAATATCTAGAACTTCAATCAAATTTTTCCTTTTATATTTCTTGATCAACTTCTCTATCTCGATATTTGTGGAACTTTAGTATCATCTCTTGAACTTCCTTTTTGTCCACTCCACATAAATATTTGTTGAGCATATCACATGTATCAATTATGTTGATCAATTTTCTTAGAATCCTTGAAGATTTTTGAGAATTTTTCCAAAATGTTCAAAATAGTCTAATATAACACCAGTTTGTATATTGATTCTTGATCAAAGACCTAATCTAATTTTGAATCTTTTTCGACCAAATCCTTGAACTTGGTGAAGATTTCACTAGTTAGTGACATATTCAAACCTTCATCTAAGAATTGGAAAGGAATCTTGGAAAATTCATCACTAATATCATTAGTGGCATCAAATCCTTCTCCTATTTCTTTCTACAACTTCTCACATGCCTCTTCTAATATCTTCACTCTAAATTTAATGGATTCACAAAATTCATACTACCTATGCCTTCCTCAATTACCTTTTCCTGCACTAGGGTGCCAAAGAACCACCTTAGAGAAGGGGTGGAGAAAATCGCCACAATAAGAATAGAATAAGTAGCAATTGAAGAAATGGGATAGGTGCACATGATGGAAACATGAGTGGAAGACGAAGAGGGAAGATTTTCTTGAAGGGAACTCAAGAAACGTATTATCCCTAAGGAAAATGAGGGAAAAGAAGAGAATACTTATGTTAGTGAAATAGGTGTGGAAGACATCAAGGAGAGGAAATGAGAAAGGATGATGTGAGGATTGGGGATATGGAAACAATGGATGTTTTCACCAATGAAGTGGATGGAGGAGATTAAATGCAAGGAGCGAGCGAGAAGAAGGGGGAGGGAATATGAGGAGCGGAAAGAATGAGGTGGTGAAATATGTAGAGCTAAGGTTATGAATAGAATAGCATGGGTGATGAGAGATGAAGAAATGGGAAAGGGTTGAGTAACCATGGTACCTATTGGCATCCCCTAATCCTTCTTGGGTGAAGGAGAATCCACATTCACCATTATTGTTGGAGTGGAATAAGTAATATAATTCTCTCCATTACTTGTAAATATGAATTTAATAAGCTTTTTAGTTGCCTTTATTTTATATTTGTGGTCAAGAAAGTGACTCTCTTCTAACGATGTAGCTTTCTTTATAGGAATACCCCTTTCTTGTGTTGGATTTTCAATGAGCGAGTTATTAATGAGTTTGATTTAGAATTTATGTGGCACATTCATTGATAGATGTGATTTCTTTAGCAGACCAATCAATTTAAGGAAACCCCATGTTTTCTACATTTTTCTAACAATATTCAAGTAGTAGTGTCATTATTTTTGTTTGAAAGGATTCATTCCTATCTTAAGGGGAATTGTGTGTCACATATCTTTAGGTTTGAAGGATTTTATATATGTCTATGAATAGGATAGAAATTCAACATAATCTTTTAGAATGAAAACAATTTTCTCTTCTCCATGGGAAGTAACATTTTCCAATTTTAACTAGCCTTGGTTTTTCTTTACATTTGATGTTCACTTTCTTAAAATTAGTTGAATTGTGATATTTATCCAATGATTTAATATTTAAAAAATCGTCACGTTTGTCGAATAGTTCTTGAAAAGAGACAAATCCTTTTGGAATATTATTACCTTTGAGCTTGATAAACCCATCTTTATCACCTTCATTTTCAATACCTTATTCACTAGTTGAAGAGACAAATGCCTTATATCCCACATTCCTTCCCTCATAATACAAGTTCCTGAATTTATCTCTTTGCTCAAGGAAAGAGATGATATGTTCATCATCATTCTAAACTTGCTAGTTTTTTGAGTTATCGAAACATTTGGGAAAAATACCATCTAAATGGTATTTTACATTCTCCAAATTTAGGATGAGGAAATAAAAGAGATGAAGATATTCCTAGGGAATCTACTTTATCATTATTTTATCTTAATACAACATTAATATAAAAGGAATCAAAGTTCTCAATGCAATCCCACACTCTATCTCTATAGTTCTTGAGCCTCTCATTTTCAAATTGAAATAGGTTCCTTACCTATTCGAAAATTTGGAATCTCCTTATGATCTCAAGTTTTTAATCCTAATTTCTTTAGCTACTTTAAGGAAAACAATAAAATCCATTTTAACAATGTTATTTGTGTTTAGAAATTGTATCTTGTAAGAAAAAGGATGAATTTCTCCTTTGGGGGACATGAGAACTACACCTACTCTTGAATTGGTAGAAGAATAGATTCCATCAAATTATAATGTCTAAATCTCATTAATATCTTCTTATACTAGAGCGGGAAGGATTAGTGTCATCTTCCGACATTATCATATAGTTCCAGTGACCAACATATCGAAGTAAAGAATGTTGACCCTAGGATCATCTAATTTTTGGATTGTATACATGGCTTGTCTTTCAGGGATAAGCTTCTTCCATAAGAATTTCATTATAATCACAACATGAGATGATTCCATTTGAATATCCCCTTTGACGTCTTTACAAAATATCTTACTTAATAGCATTCTATAAGAGGCGAAATTTAAACTACCAAAATGGTGGTTTTCACTCTTTATCAGGAAAAGCTATGAATGTAACTTAGGTATTTAATGAGGCCAACAAAAGGGACTTGCTTTGTCTCTATGGAATAATAATGGCCAGTTTCTTGAGTGAGGATAAGACAAGAGAATGGGAAACTTCAGTTGGCATGACATTGTTAGAGGCTTTGGTTGATGATACTGTTACTTAGTTCATGTCCTTTGATTAAAAATGACACATAAGAAGGATTTATCTTGCCATAAGTAGAAAAATATGAAGCTAATAGGTTTTGTGAAGTAGTAGCCTAGGGTCTAGGAAAGATTAAGTTTAAGGAATTGAATCAATGACAACACTTGAGAGAAGAAATTTTGATGAACTTCACCAATTTTTCAAACCGATCGTGATGAGTCTGTAGTTACTCAATTTTGGAGATTTGGACTTTGGATTTTTGATATGGTCAATGACATCAAAAGAGAAAGAAATATCAGCTTCAAAATTTATATTAATGTCCAAGAATTTTTGGATTCACATTTTGAAGCCAAATTATCCTTTGAAATAAATACTAGAAGAGGGAGATAAGTTACTCATCTTCTTTAGAGATGGTTTTGGAAGAATAGGAAGAGGTGATCCCTTTTTACCAATGATTTTGATACGATTTACTTTTGGTGAATATTTAGCCTTCTCTTTTTCTCGGTTATGTCACCTCTTTCTTATTTGTGAATTGAGATCTAATAATAATAGCAAAAGAATCATTATTCGTATCCTCTATGGTTTCATTAGAATCATCTTCTAATGATTTGTATTCCAAAAATCCAATGTTGGAATCTTCTTTAGGCTCCTTAGCTTATGCATTTTCATCATCTTGCTCTAATTTTTTACTTTTTCTTCTTCTTCTTCTCCTTCCTCTTATATTTCATAAGAAGCACTTACCAGAGCCTTGATGAGTGGAGCTTCAATATATAGTCTAGGTTAAACAAGAAGCAAATGATTCTAATTACTAAAAATTTTCCTTGAGATATATTTGTATGTGTTGAATGGAACAATTTTGGAAACCTATTTCTTTAGAGATATTAAATCTTTTTCCAAATTTTGTATTAATTGGTATGGACTACTTTGGCTAGAAGCTTAATATTTACTTTTAGTGGGCCCTTTATTTAGTTTCCTAGACATTATAAGGTTATCTTATACATCTATGGTCAAACATTAAGCAACATTTAAATCTACTATTTGGGCTCTTATCGTCAGTGAAATCCACTTTAGGAAGGTACACATTTATAAATAAAAACATTTGATTCTAAGATGTTTACTAAGCATTAAATTTTATTTTGTGCAGAATATTGTTGAATTTAATGACAATTTCCCTCATATGCTTATAAGATTATTTCTTCATTTGAGTGAGTTGAGCAAAAATAACATGAGCATATTCAACTGGTTTAAACCACTCTTCGAACTTACTCCACATGGTGGTATAATTTGTGATACTAATGAGAGGAAGGTGGTAAAACCATTATGTCATATTTTCCTATAGATTTTCAACCAAAAATCCTCATGTTCCACACCCAAGACCCCAAAGATGTAATGAAGAAGGCTGCAATGTGTTTATCGGGATGTTTTTCTCCATCCCCATTAATTCGCGAAAGTAATTTATTATTATTTTGGGTAGGTCATTAAATGGTTGGGATGAATCCAAAGGCTCGATATTCTATCCTCATTGACCTAGTGTTGTCATTCTAGGAAAGACAGTATGAAGAGGTAAAATAGTAATTGATAATGTGAGGGCCTCTCTCAAGTTAGTCCTTGCTTAAGATTTGATCATCCTACTGCATGGAGGAGTGCTAACCAAAAAAAAAATTCTTCTATACCCCTTAGGAGATGAATCAAAATTGTGTTGTTGATATTCAAAGAATGGATCACTAACACCTTTTGCTTAATTGTTCTAGGTAAACCTCCACTTAGCTAGTTCTACAAAATTTAACAATGGTTAGGGTGTTTTCAACAAATATCTTATACCCTTCTTTGTTGATAATGACCTAGTGTGTACAGAGATGGTTGGTGTAAAATATATTAAGCCTCGTGATTGGTCTTCTTTTGAAAGAGTTGGGATGTGTTCCTTTTTCAAATATTTAATGGTTTTGATGAGACTCTAAGCATTGAGTTTTTGTAAGTTTAGAAACTTGTGAAATCATGGAAAGGTGGTATGGTTTATGTGTGGGGATTTCTCTCCAATTTTCTATCGACTCTATTGCCTCCATCACGGTATCAAGAAGGAAGGAAGGGAGATTTTCAAGCCAAAGAAATACAATATAAAGGATATTAATTATTTCCTAAAAGGTAATGAAAAAATCATTCTTCTCTTTCTTTGGTTTTATTAGGGAATCTCTTCTAGAGCATTATAGTGACATTTCTCTTAACCTCATCCAATATCTCACATTGGAAGGTAGACACAAAACTATATTTTCCTATCATTTTCATATGTTGAATTATATAAGACATGGGAGAGGTTTTTGTTTTCCCTATTTCATTTTGAGATCACTGGGTGTTATGATTAACTATATTAAGAAAGGAAATATCAATGTTCCTCTTCACCAGGGTTTCATTATGGATTTTTTTAAGAGGGGTTCTATGAATCTCACTAAATCTATCAAGTTCAGGGGTCCTTTATTTGAGGATTCTCCCTTTCAAGTTGATTATAGGTCTAAATATGGAAGTGATGATCATGGTCGATTATTTCCTCTCGCCTTGTAAACAACAAGGATTTTATCCTCAATCCTTAATAGAGGTTGTTATGGGTCTTCATTATCTTAAGGAACAAGGTAAAAAAATTTCCCCTACTTTCTTGAATTTCGAGTCCGAGCGGGGTCATTACTCCAGGAGATTGTTGTCATGGCTTCACATGATATTGAATAAATTGAATGGATATGAATTTGAGCGAAAGCATGCTAAACTTCATGCTCAAATATTGGTATGTTATGAGGATAAAATTAAAAGTATGGTTTCTCTTATGAACACTATTAATTTGGATTTGGTTCAAAGCGGTGTTTGTATTTGGAAAAAGAGTTTGATAGGTTGAATGATACCTTGAATCACATAAGAAATTGAATCCTCCTTCACATCAAGTCCACCATTGAACATCTTCATGTGATGGCACAACTTATTAAAATTTAAAAACAAGGTGGGAATGGGGATCCTTCCAAGAAAAATAAAAGAGAGAATAAGGAGTTGGAATTTGATAGGCTTGGTACTAATATTGATAACCTTGCAAAGGAATGGGAAAAATTACTCAAATATTTAGAGGAGAAAAGTGGTAACCATGTGTAGACACCAATTTTTGGCATCGCTACCCCTCATCCTACATTCTTTCTCCTTCGTCATCATCTCACACATACATATATCTCTTTCTATTTAAATTCCCCTTTCCCTCCTAAATCCCATTTATTTAAATTTCCCACTTTCCTACCTTATCCCATCATTTATTTTATTTCCCCTAATTTATCCTTAATCACTATTCATATTTATTATCATAATCACATCCCATTTATTATCCCTAGACCTTCATTTAATTATTTTCCACCCTCCAACCACCTTTTATCCATCCCTAGGTTCTCACCTACCCTCATTTAATGTTTTCCTATCCCCAACCACATTTTATCCTCCCTATGCAACCCTAACCCACCTAAACACCTTAAATCCCTAATCTTCCCTCTTTAGGTCACCTTGCATCGGGTTGGCCATCATCCCACTAGCCAAGTCAATGGTGTGTCGTAATCGGTGGTGACCCATGTGAATCATCGTCAACCCTATAAATACACCCATACCCCCTCAAGAGGCAATTTTTGAGAGCTTAGGTCTTCTTGTGGATTTGTTGTGTTTCTTTCTCATCTCCTACCTCGGTCACTATCTACCCATTCCATTCTTTTTCGACCGACCTAGTCACCGTTGACCTAGATCTAGTCATCGTCGACCCAACCCAGCCTAGTCACCGTTGACCCATACCCGATCCACCGTTGACCCGGCTAATCACCGTTGACCCTATCTGCAGTTATAAAATCTATCAATTTTCTTGCATCTTTTTGTTTCCATGCCTTTCCCATATTAGATCCAATACCTTCTCAGTATTTCATAGCATGTTGTAGACCTATTTTCTTTATTCTTTTATCCACATTGTTGTTATTTTTGTCAAATGTACATGTCCATCTTAGGTCTCTGTCAACCCAATCATGTTTAGTTTAATATCATTTATTTTTATCATATATGTTAGGGAATGAGGGATAAAATATGTAGAACTATCCCACACAAAATCGCAATAGTAGAAACTAATATGGATAAAATATTACACATCTGAAAATAAAGTGGAGAATAATAAAATATCGCAATATAGAGACAAAGTATTTAACATGGCTCGCCCAATTTGGGATATGTCCACTAAGAATCACTTGCTCATATTTTGTTACAAGCCACCTCTCTCTCAATACAATACCTAGATCTGTTTGGAGTTGTGCTCAACAAACTCTCTTGAATTCACACCCAAATTCATAGACATCTACAATGTTACTTCAACCCTACCATATGCACAAAACCACATAAATAGGTAACTATTTAAGTATTTTTACAATACCATGGGCCAAAACCATCCCATAAACCTACAGAGTCAAAAATCCCGCCCATATGAGAAGAGCACATTTACGGTGATAAAATTGTGGATAGTGTACAGTCTTCAATACTTCCACACATGAAAATAGACTCTACAACATAACAAGATCTTCATTCTATCTTATCTAGTTCATCTCATTTTTTTTTTTTGAGTTCATATTCTTATACATCTTATCGTTATCCTTTATCAAAAAGTGGGTTGACATCCATCCTAGGAAGTTTTCACTTCTCGGGACTGCATGGTCGAAAACCTACCATCTTATCTAGTAATCCATTTTCGTGTTGATTATCTCTTTGTTTTACAGGTTATCAAGCTTGTTGCAAGGAGGATATTTTGCGCCCATATCCATCATCATCTCATCTAGAGGTAGCTTTAAACCCTCTCATATTGGAGTTTCTTGTTTTATTTTTTACCATTTCATTAACTTGAAATAGGAGCAAGAAAACTGGTTTAACTCCATGGTAGTTAAGCCATTGTTCTTGCTTCTTTCTTTTGTTGTTGGTTTCAACTTATAATGTTATTAGTTTGGTGGTTTTTGGGTTGTTTTTGGTTTCACTTGGTTTTTTTATTTTTTTAATGTGGTCTTTGTTGGCGTATTTTCCTTGTGGTTTTGGGTCTCGTTGTTTTATTGTTGATGTATCTCTTTATCTCCCGAGTGGGTTCTTCTAGAAATGTACAGGTGTAGGTCCCCTTAACCCTCATTTACCATCAATCAAAAAAATTATGATCTCTCTTAGAAATTTGAATCCCCTTAATAAACGTACACATTCTTCTTCATAAATAACCATGAAGTCTATATTAAAATGCACATTTCTTATTTAGTTTCTCCAAATGAAATTCCTCAAATCTATAGAAATATCTTGTTGATTATCTTGGAACAAGATGATATTAGGTTCTTAACAATAAAGTATTACCCATGATGGTCATTCTAAGTAGGCATGGGACTTATGATGTTTGTGGGTGCTAAAAAACTATTGGCATAATATTTTGTAGTCGAAAAAATAAGGATTCCACAACCTTTTAAGGGAAAAAAATCTCTCCTCTATTATGTGAGGATTTTCCCTCTATTAAAATCAAAAAAGTAAATTGAAGGAATATTTACGTGATTTCCACTATTTTACTTGGAGTTAGGCTTTGAATCCCATTTGGTGGAATTTTCATAAAGGAAGAGAGAAGTGAAATAGAATAGGAATGAAAAGAGGGAATTTTATGAAGGAAGGGAGGAGGACAACATTTTCATAAACGAAAAACCAAGTCTTGAATTACTCATGCACGTCGGTGTGAATTGAAAAACTTGCACATTTTATAATGAAAAATTAATTTCCCATAAATCACATAGTCCTACATAAAATTACTATGATTCAAAGAAATCAAGACACAAAGTTTGATAAATTTATTAAGTAAAAATTAACTCAAAGTTTCACATTAATTTCCTTACAAAATGTATAATCTTGAACATAAAATGGGAAGAGAAAGGACAGAAACATGAGATCTCTTTGTTATCTTGCTTTCCAAAATTTTCCAATCCTTTGTAATGAAAAAAACTCTCTTTAAATAGGATTAAGATCCATAACGTATACTAGTAATTTTAATAACGTTTACATTTTATTATTCCTCTTTATGAATAACTTAAGTGAATTTAATATTTTGAAATTAGAGGAAAAGGAAATACAAAAAGTGCAACAAAGGCTTAGAAGAGTTGCACAAATAGAAAAGACTAGGATGCTTGAGAAGAAGAAGAGACTTTGAGTTTAATCACTTGCATCTCAAATCATGTAATTTCTCCCACAACTTCCCTCTCTTTTGGGATTACAACATTTGAGAGGTTAGTAATCTAGGTGCCCATTTTATTAGCCATCTCAAAACTTCCAGCATCAAAATTGGTCAATATTTTGGGTGCTTCAATTATCAAGTTGTGAATCTCATAGAGCTCATCCATTTTTCCTTGTTGAATTCATCGAGATAAAACAAATCTTCCTTAATCATTTTAAAAATATATATTTTATTATTATTATTTTATTGAGTTCGAATAATTATCTTGGAAGATATCATAATATAGAGATTTTATATCAACAAATATCTCTAATTTTAGAGCTTTACCTTTTTACATATGAGATTGCAGTTCATTTGTGCTCTCTTCCAATACTTTGATATGCCCTTTTATGCTTGAAACCAACTTTGAGATACATCATCATGAGAGTCATTAAAAATATTCTTAGAGAAAAGGATTTTCTTGTTGGTGGTTGTCATGCTTCTCAAATCTTAAGTTAAACTTTGCAACAAGGAAAATTCTTTATTGGTAGTTCTAATCTAACTTTTCCACTTCTTATGTGTACGTACCAATTTCTCATATGCTTTTGGCTCTCATCAATAAATTTGATGTCATCCACTAGAAATTTATCCACAAATATTTCATTACTTTTCCTTGATCGTTATGTTTGTGTATCTTAAATTTAACCTTGGGATTAATTTATTCAACAAAAATTGAAGAAGGTAGAGATGTCCTGGGAGTGGAATCTTGAGGCAAGAAGGATTTGATATATGTTGTGAGGGTGAAAACCTACTCCTTAAGTTGTTCTTGAGTTTTTTTCCTTTTCCACTTTTTGAATAATTATTTAGGCTATCTCCTTGAAATTATGTACATCTCCCTTGTGATTAACTCCTCCCAATGAGAATCTTACCACTCATAATTATTCAAGGTGGTTTTGTTACACCAAGAGGCATTCCTACAAAGTGGTAGTCATGGTTGTAATGGCATGAGTGGTTCATTTTTGGGCTGACATAAACAAAATTAAAAATATGAACCAACACAATGTTTAAAAAAATTAAAAAGTTATGAACCAACACAATGTTTAAAATGTTTAGGAAATCTATAAATAACAAAAATCAATATTTAGAAAATCAAAATTTGAAATAAAAATCGATCCTTGGAGCAAATAGCAGAGAAAGAGCAGAAAATAATAGAGAAAGAGAAAAAGAAAAGTAAGAACAACTCTCCCCCAAACCCCATATTATATACAAAGAAATAAACATATACGGGCTCTAGCTCACGTGCCCTTCGTGCCACTACCCCCATTTTTCTCATAGGCACAGGTGGTTATTGTGTGGCTTCCATGTTAAGGGATTTTCCTTTGCACATTGATTTTAAGATGGATGTTAGCGAGAGCTCCATTTAGCACTTTTCCCCTACTTGTCCTTCCATCTCCCCCTCACAATTCTCTTCTCCTCACTTAGCCTCCTTCTCCCTTCTCCCTCCTTCCCACATCCATCATTTCATGCACCACAAACCATAAAAACTAGAAATAAGTAAAAACAAATAAAATCAAAGATATAATAAAATAGAACTATAAAAATGAATCCAATGTCATGGATTTTAGGGTTTGGTTTAGCTTTTAGTTTTTAGATTAGAATATTAATTTATATACCATTGTGTGTGTGTGTGTGTGTGTGTGTGTGTGTATTAGTTGTTGTAAAGTATGTGGATTAATATCCAAGTCATGATATATTTTATTAATATATAACATATTAATTGGTGTATATAGTATATAAGATATCTATAAATACTTATGGGTAAAAAGGTATTAGTTAAGTTTTAGGTGGAATTAGGGTGGGTAGTATATAGGGTAGTTATGTACTATACTTATTTAGTTATTTTTAGTATTTATACTTATATTTTCTTTTAATTTATATGTTTTGGTTTAAATGTTATATGGTATAGTATGGTTTAATTTTTTAATTTTTTAAATTTCAAATAATTTATTTTCACGTCTCAAGAATGTGAAAATTAGAGATATAATTTTTTTATCATGATTAATAAATATTTTTTTAATCTACATGTTTGTAAAATTAGGTATGGTTCGCCGACGTTTTCCTTTTGAAAATGAAGTAAAATGAAGAGAATATTGAAGATAATATGCTTGATAATATCGAAGACAACAATGTGAAAAAATAAGATAAACAAAGACAACAATGAAATCAAAGTGAAAGAGAAAGACATGTTAAACGCAAGGCTGAAATACCAGTTGAAGAACTACAAACACAAATGAGGGAACACACAAATGAAATGGTAGCACACCATGCTCTAACATCACAAGATGATCAACATATATTAAGAAGAAGGTTGCAAATATAAATACATTTAAATGTATTCATAGACGAAGAACGATGTAGTCTTTTATTTTACCAAACAGATCCAAGGTGCACTTTGGCACATCACTCGGAAAACATGAGTGCTCACCTAAAGTGTGCAAGGGTACTAGGTCCCTATTTTATGGAATATTTATCAAGGAGTTAGTATGATAAGCACACACATAGATATATTCCAAATCCATAATAAAAATGAAATGATAAACCATAAACAAATATAGATCATAACCATATGCAAGAATAACTTATACAAGAATCAAGATTAAATTTACCATACAAGAACCAATCACAGATATGTCAACAACCAATATCTAACCACAAAGATCCATTGTATTAATTATTGTAAAACACATAAGCTTAATACATACATAGCAGAGTTACCATAAGTTATGTGTTCTCATAAACCAACAACATAACTCTATTTCAATCACTTATTACTAATCTATATAGATAATACATATATATAGGAGTGGGGACTTACCCCTCACTACCTATACATCCTCAAAATAGAATACATGCTAAGAATAGCCATGCGCCCTTACAAGATAAATACAAAATCATGAAATCTTGCTAATAATAGACCATCTAATAATATCAATTGTAGATCTAATCTTATTAATAGCCCAAAACTATGCATGTCGCTTGATCTTCCACTTGTCCAAAATAGCCTTGCTTTATCCTCAAGTCTTCATACTGATGTGTGTTTTCCAAGTCTTCTAGCAAGACGTGCTCCACACTCAATCTATCTTTAGCCATGGTAGGTAAACAAAAATGGCTAAGTCCTGAAGTCATATTTTCCCATGCGTGCCCTTCTTCTTCTATATTTCTACGTGCACCTTCGTGCCCTATGCCTGCGTGCCCAATCCTTATGCACCTTCAATACTTAGGTTGTAATTCATCAGCCCAACATTACCCCACACTTACTTCATTTTCATCCCCAGAATGGGTAACCATGATTTATCTTTCCATGAATAAAGAATAAGGAATGAAAGAATAATTATACATAAAGAATGAAAGAATACTTGGGCACTCTATCCCTCTATAGGTAGAATTAACTCTAGATATTCACTCTTTATCTTTGCTTCTAACTTGTTCCAATCATGAGCACCTTATTAGTTTTATCCGGGATGTCCGGAAGCACTTGCTTCAATTTCATCTATAGTCATATTTTGGCCCTCATTCTATAGTATCGTAAGGACATTTGCTATACTTGACACCATCATGTCCATTACATCCATTTTATGTGCTATGAGTTTTCCTATCTCTTTAATTCTCTCCTTATGAGGGTCACGGGCTGTTGTAAGTGCATCATGCTTCTCTACTACCAAGGTCAACCTCTCCTCACACCTAAGTGTATCATTCTTCACCGCACTAATAACCTCATCCTCCTCGACAAATTCCTTGTCTTTATTATGTTCTTAGGATCCATGCACATATTTAGTATTAAGTATACCTTTTTCAATTCATCCTTCAATGTCTATGATATAGATTCATACCCATTTATCTTACGCACAATCGTGGCCTTTGCTTTTTTTGCATGTACTGTAGTATCCTTTGGTTTTGGCATGTGCACTTGACCTTCATCCATTACCATATGAACTAGGGTGCGTAATACTTGCATTACAGATGGAAAATTCTCTGGAACTTTCTCTTCTAGATCTTGCCTTGCCTTCAAAATTCCATCACCAATTTGTTCTGTCATACTCAGTACCATACGTGCCTTTGCCTCAATTGTCTCTTTTTCCTCCATTAAGAGCTTGATCTTGGTATCTTTATCTTTTATATCTTTCAATGAGAGCTGAATAGTTTTTGATTTATATATGTTTATGTGTGTAACCTATATAGATACCTTTGTTAATGCATTACTCACCTACTCATCTCGACATCTAAGTCGGTTTAACCATGTCACATGGCATGAATGTGGTGCTTTCTTCATTTGAGAGAGACATGATTCTTCACACATGTCAAAATCAAGCTCATCCATATGAGTCTACATACTCCATGATAGTTTCTTATGTGTGCGTATGGTCACCATCTCTGAATCCATTAACTCCCAGCCATAAAGGTCATTGGGTTCTAAAGTACTTTGGAACCTAGCGCGTATGATTTTGGTTGGGTCATTGACATACCCAACTTGTAGGAGTTTCATACACTCCTTCATCCTTCCCAAAGTGCTTACCTTTGGGAATGTGTACGCCCATATCAAGAACTGGCCCTCCATCAATCTATGTATCAATATGCTCACCAGATGGCTCACCCTTATCTGCATCTATCTCTATATCAATGGTGTCATTGTCTATCTCCTGCTCTTTCAACTCCTTTGTATCATGTTTCAATTCTTCCTCCTAAGGTTCCTCTACATCCTCAGTGTTTCTTCGGAGTCTTCAAAGTGAGTTGTCCTCTCGATTTCTTGACCTCATCATCCTGAGTAGGGATGTACCTGCACCTTTTCTTCATTGGTCCTACCTTCACCGGAGAGGTCCTAAGTGACCTCCTTAATGGTTTAGATGGCCCTATGCCCTGAGTCCTTGTTCTCCTTAACACTCTCCTATATTGTTGGTTGTTGGTGCCCTCTCTTGAACTCTCGTCTCCATAGCACCTATCTCCATTCCCACTTCCTTACCTTCCTTCCGCAATAGAGGAGTTGTTTTCTATGATCTTTCTCTCCTATGGTGGGTTGTCTTCTCTTGACATGTTGCAAGCCACTACTATCTTTCCATAGTTTCTCCTCTTCTTCTTCTTCTTTATGGGGCAAAGTATCATCTTCATCTTATAGTATGCCCATAGTATGTTTTCCCTTGGGAAACTCAGGGAGATTGAATTCATTCTCAACATATATCCCTTCTCTAACTTGAGCTTAAGGTAGATATATACCTTAGCCACTCCAATCTTCCCAATGTCCAAGCTCATGGAATTAATATTAATATCATCTGAAATCAACTTCTCAATATAAGCAGACTTACTTAGATAGACATATGTCTTCCGAGTGCATCTGAAATCTACCTTGTCTACATTGATGATCAACCTGCGTGCATTCAAAACCTATGTATATATTCTTAAAAATAGTGTGCATTAAAGGCATATGGTAGTTTGCACCGTGGACTCCAATTTATGTTTGGTTCGATCTTGATTATAGCTTCCTCGCACTTTCTCTATGTAATTATCTCCTCGCTCAATAACTTCACACTCACAAGGTAAAAATGATTTCACCAACCCACCTTTTATAACCTTTACATATTTTTTTACATTTATTTCTCTCCACCTACCATCATACTTGGCATTAAATGATTTCTCTTTCCTTTTTCTACGTTGATTTTTCTACGCCCCGAATCACAACCTTCTCGTGCACCATAACTTCTCGAAAAAAAAAGATCCCTTACGCATGCCTTCATGCACCAAAGTACTTATCCAATGTTCCTTAACCGAAGTAGTTTCTCATGTTGCAACCTACCTTGCATTATATTGTGTATCCATTCATCCACAAGTGGTTTTTTTATGAGAAATTTTTTCTTCTCAGTATCTACATTTTTACTTCAAACACGAACGATTTCTCAATGCATACCCATCTTCCAGAGAATGTTCAAGCTTGACCCATTTATCTTGTATATAATCCACCCCAAACTAAAAGTATGTGTGGTCCTCTATGTATGAATTCAATAGATAGTAATTAGCTTAAAGGCGTGCAAGCGTGCTTATTACACAATACACGAACTAAATTGACAAAGTGTAACAACAATTAAAGGAACACACATGAAGGAAATGCATTAAAAGGGAAACCTAAATAATGGAAATAATGCCTTATTATAAACACCAAGAATACTTATTTATAGTATGGCTTCATCCTACTCCCGTTGAATTAACTCGGGAAATCATGTCCCATCCAAAGCGTGTAAATGGAAAGCACTGAATCAAGTATGTAAGTCACCACATACGGTCCCAACCAATACACTTTGAGATTTCTATGGTGGCGCATAACTTTTAATCATAAAGATGAACCATCTACCCAAATTTTATCTTTTTATCCTTAATATACCTATCATGCCAAGCCTTATGCCTGGAATTTTCTATCTTCTGACTCCAATGAGCAATGGTGCACCTTTCATCTAACTCCATCAATTTATTGATACACTCTTCAAGTGCTTGTTCATCATTCAAACCTCCTACATGCAATACGTAAAGAAGGTAACATGAATTCCACTAGTAAAACAGCCTCCGCACCAAACACCAATTGAAAGGGTGTGGATTTGTTCAATCTTTTATAGGTTTTCTGGTATGCACAAAGTACAATAGAGACCTTATCATCCTATTCCTTCCTTCCAACATCACAAATATATGACAATGTATGTTCCAAGATCTTGTTGAAAAGTTCGGTAGTGTCATTAGTTTGCAGGTGATAGGGTGTTGTTTTATGGTGTGCCACCATAAATTCATACAATAGTATCCTAATATTCTCATTAAGGAAATGAATACCCCTATCACTTGTCAAACTCAATGGACATCCATACCTGCTGATTATATTTTCCCATAAGAACCTTGTTGTTGTAGTTGTCATGAAATCCTTTATAGGCATTGCTTCTTCCCACCTTGTAAGATAATTTGTACAAGTTATAATGTAGTGTGATCCAGTCCTACATGTGGGTGGGGAAATAGGACCCACAAAGTCAATTGCCCACTTTTCAAAATGTTCTACACTCGTAATATGTCTTAAAGAAATTTCATCTCTATGCTCGGGTTTTTAAAGGTGTTGATAGTGATCACATGCCCTGCAATATTCTATACAATCCATATATAGTGTTTCCCACCACAAACTAGCCAACAAAATCTTACGCATGGTGACATCACCAAGATAATTTCCTCCTACAATCCCACCATGGAATTCCACTATAATGGTCATACGCTCATGCTCAAGCACACACCGCAAAACTTCATCCCGTCCTACTTCCACTAATCAACATATAAGGTGTGAAGCGTATGACAAGTTATTTATTTTATAAACTCTTCATTCCTTTAGGCATCACACCGGTATGTAAAAATACAACAATATTTCTAAATCAAATGGTGTACGGTTCAATCTGAATAGTTGTGCATCGGGAATTGTATACTCAATGCACCTTGCACGTCCTCACCTGAATTAATCCTTGACAAATGATATGGTCCAGAATTTTTCTTGCTTGGCTTAACCACAATCAGAATTCAAATTCTTGAAACATTAGAATCCAAAGGCATATGTGCCCCTGCAAAATGGTCTTGTTCACAAAGTACTTCAGTTCCATGTGATTTGTATAGAATATAAATGGGGTAGCTAGAAATTATTGTCTAAACTTATGGAGCGTGTAAATCATGGAAAAGAATTCATACTTTATAGTTGTATAATTTTGTTCAGCTGGGGTTAACTTCCTACTTACAAAGAAAATAGTATGATCAACAATACCTTCTCCATGTTAGGCTAATATTGTGCCAATGGCAATGCCAGAGGCATCCACATGCACATGGAATGGTTTAGTCCATGAAGGAAAGTGTAGAATAGGCATTGTAGTAAGCCTTTCCTTTAATGTTTCAAATGTGTGTTGTTTTGTTTCACCCCAATTAAACTTTCCCTTACTCTTCAAAAATTCCTCCAATGGCACGGAAATCCTAGCATAACCTTTGATAAACTTCCTGTAATAACTTGTGTGCCCCAAAAATCCACACACCTTACTCTAGTTAATAGGTTCCTCTTAGCCCAAAATAACAACAACCTTAGAAATATCTACCAACAAGCCTTTCTTACATATAATATGTCCTAACAGAGTCCCAAAGGGTGTAGCAAAAATGCACTTCTTAATGTTTAAAGAGATGCTCAACTATTGGCACCTCTCAAACATAAGTCTTAAATTGTCACAATGATCTTTTACTAGTCCATAAATTGTCCATTCGTCCAAGTAAAGGCATGAAAAATTATGAATGAAGTTCTAGAATGCTTGTACAATAATGCACGAAAAGATGGTAGGTGCATTCTTCAATCCAAATGGCATAACTATGTATGCAAAACTTCCCCATTTGGTGGTGAAATTTGTCTTTTTCTGGTCTTCCTTCACTATGCGCACTTGATGATAACCAAAAAATCCATCAGCGAAGGAGTAGATTTTGTGCCCTACAACACCTTCCACGATTTCCTCAATAAATGGTGTGGGAAAGGGATCTATTACACATGTAGCATTCAAATCCCTATAATCCACACAAATTCTTATCCTTCCATCTTTCTTTATGCTTATTACCATAGGGCTAACCCATTATGACTCCTTAATGGGCTCAATGATCCCAAATTTCAACATCTTATCAATCTCTTCCTTTACCTTGACATGCAAATTAGGATTCATCCTGTAAGGCCTCTTCCTAATCGGGCATGCACCTTCCTTTAGCTTGATCCTCATCTCACCCAAAGAGTGATGTACTCCTTTCAACTCATGATATCCCTAGGAAATAAGTCTTGGAATTCATGCAGTAACTCAATGATTTTTGCAACCTCTGAGTCAAAATAGTAATCACTAATGATGACCTCCATAGGTTTAGTATAACTCCCAATGTTGACCTTCTTCATTTACATAGGCTCATGATACATGTGTGCCTTCTTATTTGCACTTTCTAAGACCTCACGCATACCCATAATATGGTCAACATCCAAATCCTCCACTTCTTCATCATAAATCATGTAGACCACTTTCCTTTCTCTTTTTCTAACCAGTGTGCCCAAGTTGTTTCTCATCCTGTCTCTTCTTCTTTAAAGCACACCTCCGATCTCGACTCACCTAATAATTCTTGAATAATTTCCTTAACTTTTTCCCTATATCCCATAGTCAATCACTTCATAACTTGTAATTCCTCATTCACTAGAGGTTTATTAGAAAAATATTCAAAGTTTTGAATCATACCTGTGATCGAGTTCTTTCCAATTCCATGTTATTTTATTCAATTACTGCATATACATACCATGTGTGTGCATAGCCTCGCAAGGTGAAGTAGAAATTTTGCACCCACATTGAAGGTGGTAAGGCCTCCTGCCCCTCTATCTAGAGTCTCTCACATTTCTAAACATGATGTGAAGTAGAATCCTTCCCATGGAATTCACATGTCTTGGTGGGTGCATTGCTCCAAAGAAATATAGTAGAGAAGGAGATTCTCACTTCTTACAACTCTAAAACACCATATTTATCTATCATCCACTAGTGTGATGTTGTCCCACACAATGTATACACCAGAATATTCCTTATTTCCACTTGGTTAGTCCACCGGACCTCCATAGCGTGTAGAAATACTTTAGGATTTCCCTCACCCATATACCTTGGTACCTAGTTACTACCTAAATTCCTAACATAGTGTAGCCTACTTATGTGTGTAACTACACTCTTCATCTCATGCCCAATCATTTCATAATTCCCATGTGCCCAATTGTCACAAGCAACGCTGATTGTATCACTCATAGACTATGCATCATCCCATTGAATAACTCCTTCCTTTGATGGCTCAAACACTTCAGATCTCTAATGGTGCACACATAAATTATGTTCAAATCCTCTTCACTCAAAGGTTCTACATAAGGTGCAACTTTTCCATCTATCAAAGGAATAATCACATGCTCTATTTTTTTCTCAAAACTGATATAAACCTTATTGAAGTGTAGATCAGCATTATTTTTATAACACCAAGGGTGCCCAAGCAATGTTGAAAATCTATCTGCTTTGGCAAGAACCAATACTTCAAAATCCCTAATAAAATTGGCCCTTGTATAGTAATAGTGGCATCCTTCATAACTCTAATGGGTGTGGCTTTAGTTTTGTTCGCTATATACATAACATTTGAAAATGGTTGTAATGGTGGCCTCCCCTCTAGTTCCAGTGTTCGGGTAAGTATATTCACTTTTGCACTTGTATCAATTAGTATATTACTCAAGAGCCACCCATCAATAACAACATTCAAAGTTATCTCTTTGTCATAATCAAGTGTAGCTTCCTTTTACCTACTCCCTTTAAACCCTAAATGCATTGGTCTATCACCCAACATTAGTTGGATGCTCACCCAAGGTGCGTACATGTGTTGAGTCCCTCCTTTATGTGAGCTTTGTAAAAATTTCTATCATTAATGGAGGAATGGTTGCAAAAATAGAAAATACATGTATCCATTCTAGTAAAGAAGTAAAATTAATGAATTCAAGCATATATGAATCATAAAAGGATGCATACATTATAATTATATAAAGGAATTAGATTTGTTCCATGAGCAATTTAAAGAACGCAAGGGTTTGTACCCATGAGCATAGATGTTTAGAAAAAGAATCATATATTGATTTATAACCATTTACAGTAGCCATATTACATCAAAGAGGGTCATATCAGACCAAGAGCACATCAAGGAATGATACTCTAACCATATAAAATGACTCTTCACAAAGAGCCCTAACTATATTCTTCCATGCACCTAAATATTTCTTGACTGGTCTCTCGCACCATCTCTTCTCTCTCTCATGTCCTCTATCTTCCTCATTATACAAGCATCTCTTTACTCACACCTTTCTACTCGCACACACCAATCTTTTAGATCCAAATTCATCCCTAAATATAATAGGGATCTCTCCTTCACCACCTCAGTTTCACTCATGAGCAATCCACATGCCAGGTGGAATCATGCTCCTCCATGATCAAGTGCCTATGTTAGCTCGCCAAAACCCTGATTAGCCTCCACTAACCATAATGATTCCCCTATGGAATATTATTTTCATGGAATATTCTTTCCTTGAGCTCCAAGACTCCAAGTTGTAACCTTATCCACTCATCATGCCTACTCATGTCTTCATGTGTTTTCCATGTAGTACCATATCCAATGATGTGGCTAAGTCTTCAAACCCTATCTTGCTTCCACGTGCCAACCTTTGTGTGCTCCATGTTTACTCGGCCTTTTTATAACTCCTTGAACTACCCGTACGCACTCATGTTCTCTCATGTGCCATTCCTTGAGCACTTTTTCCCTTACTTGCCTTGCACGCTATGATTCTCTACTCCGAGAATTAGTAAATTTTTGGGCTCAACATTACCCCACACTAGACATGTTGTCTGTCCTCAAAAACAATCTGATCTTCCGCAAAGAATAAAGAATGGAAGGAAAGAATAACCTTTATTTGGCTTACGCCAAGGAATAAAATAATTCTTTCACTGTTGAATAAAGATTGGGAAGTATTTATTCAAAGTTGCTACAATATTATTCCAAGCATCCACCTTATTCTGCACTTGTTCAAATAAATCCTCTATCAGTGCACAGACTTCATCAAATGATAACTCTTCACCCTTATCCTTCAATGTATCAATAATATTTTCCATTTCCTTGCTAAGGTCGCTCAACCCATCTATCCTTCGTGTATCCTAGGGATATAATTCCTTCAATTTATTTTTAATCGAGACCCTCAATCCTTTGATCGCCTCGAGACTTCTATTGTACAAGAAACTTCGTTCTCGAGCGGGGTGAAGGTCGATACTGGGAGCCACCACCAACTTCGAATGATGGAGGGCTTAGGACCTCAGATGCAGATTTGGATCTAGGGGCGCAAAGAAGATAGATGTATGATATAAAGAAGCTAGATCTACAAAATTGAAACAAATAAGATTAGATAACAATATGCGGGGTTTCCCAGACAGACAATGCCGGTTCCAATAGGATATTAACTCCCTTGGAGGATGTCAACCCCATGTCAAACAAGATAATAATAGATCATGAATAGTAGTTATCATGCAAAAAAAATGGAATATAAAATGACAAGTAACTAAAATGACGAGGGACTTAGCTTGTGCTTTACTATGGAGATGAATTGGGCATCAAGATGGTAAGATAATAAACTATGGAAAAGATTTCTCCCTCAAACTTGTAAAACTTAATTAAGCTCTTTCTTCTCCTCTTTGGGCCTAGGTCTCTCTAGGTCTAGGTTCTCTAGGTCTTCTTGAAAAATATATATCTCGGTCCTTGAAATATGGGAGAAAACCCATATTTATAGCTTGGATGTGAGGTTAGATTGGGGTTAACAAGTAACTAGGGTTGGGTAGAGTAACCCGAGTTAAGAGATATGATGTGATCATGTGGGGACCACGACTTGAATTATTAGATGGAGTGGGGAGTATGATTGACATGGTAGGTGAGATGATAGATTCCATATGAAATTTAGAAAGGGGTGTCGGATGGGTTTATTAATACCCATGGATTGAATGATTTTGAGATATGGGGATAATGCCTAAATTCAATTATTAAATGGGTTTATATGGAGCCCATTTAATAATTAATTAAATTTGGTTGAATAGATGATGAGGTTTATTGAAATTTAGGAAAAATAAAGGTGAGATAGGAAATTACATGAACGCGAGATGACGGAGGGTGTTATACAAAAATCGGTGTCTACATTTGCTCCTTTTTATTGAGTGGTTTGAGATAGCAATCCATGAGACAAAAAAAGGGGTTAGATGAAATATGTGTTCGAGGATGGATGAAGACATGACTAAAGGAAAGATGCCTCAGGAAAAAAAGGATCACAGTAATAATGAAAAAAATATGGCGATGACTTCAATATCACATCAGTAGAAGACAATTTCGGTCTTAATGGAGACAGATGACAATGTTCTATAGACCAGTGAGTGGGTGAAGACCACTACATTATGGATGTAAACCAAGATGAGTAATGGGTCATAGGGAAAACATCAAAATATGCGTGACTGAAAGTAAAAATATGTGTGAAATCTTTTGTGAGAATCATACAAAAATCATGTGTCTGTAAAAGGGACGTAGATGAAGATAATGATGCCCTAGCACAGGGCATGAGAAGGACACAAAGTGAGTTATATGTGTTGACAAGTACAAGGATGAAAAGGTGCCCCAACATAAGACATAGATGGATGTTGAAATAAGATATCCCAGGGGAATAATCATAAATGTGGACATGATGAGCAGATAGGATAGAAAGGTGAGATAAAATTCCCTAAAAGGGTGATAAATATGATGGTAATCATGTTTCATAGGAAATATGCATAAGTGTTAGCAAATTATAAGGTAAAAGCAGTCTACTTGTTCGATAAGTAGGAAAAGAAGTCAAGATACTTTTGCGACAAAACAAAAGTAGAGAAAATATTCATGGAAGAGAACAAGATCAAATAGGTGATGGCTATTATGGTATCTTCCAAGATAAAATGTTAAAGAATATGGGGAGAGATTCTTAGAAATGGATATGATGATGTCCCTACAAGAGGATGGGTGAAGATAAAAGATGTGACAGGCATCTCAAAAAGAGAAGAGGTCAATGCTATAGAGAGAAGAATAAGAACGGTAATGAAATGGATTGATGGTGGTACATAAATGGAGAAACATTGGCATTGACCATGAATGCTAGGTGTGAGGGATGTTGAGAAAGAGAAAAGGGAATAGACATGAGGATTGGTTGATTATGAGAAGAGTAAGAAAGATCGAATGTGAAGGTGACAGGGTATGGAATAGAGGGATGGAGACAGAGGAGGAGAAAAGAAGGAATGAAAGGGGAGGAAGAAGATAACAAAGAAGGATTATAGAGAAAGGGGGAAATGAAGAAGGACAAGCAAAGAGAAGACAAGAAAAGGACAAAGTAGAGGGTGAAATTATGAAAAAGAGAGAGTTATTTAAAATGAAAGGTGTGAAGGAGGATGAAGTAGAGGAAAGTAGAGAGGTAATGGAAAATGAAAGAGATGATAGAGCAAAGAAAATTGAAGGAAATTGATCATAGTGAGGAAATCCAAGGCAAAGAATATGGAACTGACCACATGGAAATGCATGTGGATGATGAGATGATAAAGGAGATGGGATAATGCTGAAGATTCGGGTTATCGATGGGGAGTAAGGAGGAGTTTGAGATAAAATGGGGAGAAGGATGATGTAGAGGAAGTGAAATAAGACGAGGATCAGAAAGGAGGAGAAGAAAATGGAGAAAATTATACGAAGGAAGGGAACCAAGAGTAGGATATTTGATAAAGAGTGAGAAGCACAAGGAGCGTAAAGAGAATCTTGAGGGGAGGAATGACATCGATTGGAAAAGATGTGGAGATGCATGAGATGAGTATATGAGATAGAGAGAGGGTGCATGTGAAGACAGTTAATGATGAGAAAATAAGAGAGAGGGTGTGATGAAAAGAAAGGAAGGGATGAAGACAAGAATGGATGTTAGAAAATCCAGGAATAATGGAAAATATGGAAGTGAGACAAGGAAAAAAGTAAAGGATGGGATAGGAGAGGTAATGCCAATGAATCTATGTTAGGAGAAATCCACCTATAATGATCGGTAGGGCAAAGATGGGAAAAAGGAATGAGATGAATGGAGGAGGTCGAAAAAATGAATAATGGGAGGGGGATGCCAAAGAAGGGATGTTAGGAGAAGTCCCCGATAATTACTAGCATGGAAACAAAATATGATAATGAAAGAATGTTAGGGAAAGATCAATGGTAATGACGGGTAAATTATGGGGGTAGATATGTGGGATAACTCTAGAAGATGGAGTGGAAAGAGTAAATAAAAGAGGGATAGTGATTTCTAGGAAGATGAAGATGAGGAGAGGATGTAGTGGATGAGAATGAATGAGAGAAAAATTAAGAAACAAGACACAAAATGAATGGAGAAGCAATGGTTAAGTAAGATTACCCAACGATGGATGATGGAGATGAAAAAGGGGCAAGGAGGAAGTGGTGTTTGCATGAATGGAAGAGGAGGTGAGAGTATATGATGATGGGGAATGATGAGAAAATGTAGATGGAGAGAATGTGGGGTAGTGGGTGAGTGCAGGATGACTAATCATGCTTAAGAGGGACTCTTAAGTAAGATCACCATGTCGTAGGAGGATTTAAGTAAGATCACCAAACCGGTGACGATATGGAAGGAGAAAGACAACATTGTATTGGATACATGTGTGGAAGGGTTGGTGGGAGGATGAGTATGATGAGAGGTGGGAGACAAAAGATGAGGAAGATATGATGGGTGGTGGAAGGGTTAAATGAAAAACCATTCTTAATAGGAACTCTTAAGTAAGATTACCTGCGACGGGGATGGTTAAGTAGGATCACCAAACCGAAGAAGAAGAATGATGAAAATGGAAAAGAGATGAAAGAAATCAAAGTGAAACAAAGAAACATAAGAGTGTGACATGAGTGGATGGAGGAATATATGCATTGTAGATAGAGAGTGTAAGGAAATCCTTAATTTGGATGCCCACGTGGTGGGATTGATGATGCAGAATGTTAAGTGGAAACAGGAGGAGTGGAAAGACATTTGTGGTGGTGATTGTTGTCTATTGAAAGAGGAAATGGTGAGAAGCATATAGGTAGGAGGATCCAAGGAAGAAGATATACCTTAACTAAGATTTTGTGGCTATATGGATGGTTAAGTAAAATGATCAAACTGAAAGTGGAAGAGTGAAAGGGAAACTCAAGAGGAAAGACAAATAATATTTCTGCGTGGTGTAAGGGGATAGAAAGGTGAGAAGGATGATGTGGAGACAAATGGTGATGAGTGGAAATGGGGAGTAAGGAGAAATGGATCAAAGACATTTTTGAACATGTTGAGAGATAAGGAGCTATAGGATAACAAACTTTCCTTGAGAAGGATCCTCAAGTAGGATTTGTAAACTACAATGGCGATCAAGTAGAATTCACAAACCAAAAGTATATTTGTAAATGCATTCATGGAGATGATGGATAGATATAAAATTCATAGTGTGAAATTTGATGTGATTTTTATAAAAGATGATTTGGATGAGATGAATGGAACATAGTTATAGCAAGGGCATATAGGGAAACTATGTTTCAAATAGATTGGAGATAAACAAGAAAGGTTACCACTCGAGGCATTACACTTGCTACCGATAGTAGGTGTTAATACATAACCAACGATAGTTAGTTATACCAAAAGACCATGAGGGAAATATGGATGAAAGATGTTTGTAATCCTAAAGTTGACATGAAAAGGGATTGGAGATGTAAATTATACATGGGAAGAGGGATCTCTAAAGGTGTGTTCCCTAAGTCTATGCCCAGCTCTGGAAAGGGAAAGAACAATAGCAAAAAAAAGCTTTCAAAATGTTGATAAAGGAAGGTTGATCAATGCGGAAAACCTTCCAGATGCCATAATAATAGAGTAGCCATCCTTCGAGGGTATGTTTTACTTTATATATAATATGGATGGAAAAATAATATGATAGTTGTCCTTCAAGGGATCGGTCTATCTCTTTTGATTTTGCTTTGATTTTGATTTGTATACTTTTTTTTTTTATTTTTACATGAACAACTGTCCTTCGAGGGATCAGTCTATTTTTGATGACTTTGATTTTTCCTTTTGCATACATGAATTTGAGCTTCACATGGGGGAGATTTGGGAATAGCTAAATAAACCACTTAAAATGGGATAAGCAATGTACAAGAGACACCTAGACCCTTTATGGTTATAATAGGAGAATGAGAAGGTGACAAATGTAATGGTTACAGGGTCACATCAAAGTAGTGAAGGAAGGACCACATAATTCATATCATTATAATGATAAATGGAAAGGGATAAGGATGGTAGAATAATCTAAGGATACAACTAAGTGATCATTGGTAGATATGCTAACAGTAGATTGGTCACAAGTGCAATGCATTAAGAGGTTAAGTCTCTGGTTTACTACCAAGAGAAGGAAAGATAGTGAAGTTGTAATAAGATGAGATGATAGCAAACAAGAAAATAAAACTATGTCCTAAAGAAATGAACATATGACCACAACGGTGGATTTTGATGAAAATAAATGATGCCCCAAGAGAGACACAAATTTAGAAGGACAATATGGCCTCAAAGTAGGACTTGATGAAATAAACGATGTCCCAAAAGAGACACAAATAGATCCACAATGGTAGACTTGGAAAAAATGGTCCCTCAACAAGAGACAAACATGGCCTAAAAAGAGGACTTTAATGAAAAGATGATGCCCCAAAAGAGTCATAAATATGGCCATAATGGTGGACTTAAAATGAGTGAGGATTTGGGCAAAAATAGTTTAGATTTGATGAATGTGAAGGAGGTAGACAAAACAATGTTAAAGAGCGAAATCCCCTAGTAACAAGGGAGTTGTATGGATGAGACGCTCAAGGGAGAGGGAAGGTTTTTCCCCCAATGAGTTAAATGTGAAGGAGTTAAAGGATGTCGAAAGAGTTTAGATGAGATTGTTTTAGATTTGGATGGGATAAACGATTGGAGACCACAAGTGTGTTTGGAAAAATAAGATAAGCGGTATTGATGAATAATGAAGGACCTTCCTTAGGAGGAATGTCATGTGTAGAGAGGGATGTTAAGGGATGATGTGGATGGAGGAATCATGGGAAACCCGATAGATGGGATATGAATTGGATTCAATGTAGATGGAGAAGGAACTTTCCCTTGAATGAGGAAATCATCTTTCTCAATAAGGTTGTGGATGATTGACCGAAATGCCTTACAATGTTTGATGTCATGGCCTGGGGTATGATGATAAGTGCAACTGCAATTAGGATTGAACCATGATGGCTTGGGACCATAGGATTAAATGATTTAATGGGAGGAAGTGTGATGGCAAATATTTGAGTTAAATGTTGAAAGATATCTGTATGACCCCATTGAAGTGTCATGGGGAAGGTAACTCTTGTGGGTTTTGATAGGATATCTTAGCTTGGAGTTAGGAGAAAAAGTGGATGTAGATTGGATGGGTGAATTTCATGTTTTGGAGGAAAAATAAAATTTGTTTGAAGGATTGTATTGTTTGGATGTGGATCGATTATTGCAAGATGTCATAGATGGAGAGACTGATCCTAACATAGATGTTATGGCATTGGATTATTGAGAAAAGGGAAAACCTGAATGTTTTTGAGGATGTGCAAGGGACTATCGGGGATGTTTTCCCTGAGCCTTAGACTTCAACCGAGAAGATTTACCTCTAACAGATGATGATTATAATTTCAACCGGGGATCTATAGTGGTGGTGTGGTTATTAATGGAGAAAATGTCCTAAAACAAGATGAGGACATTAATGGAGAGATAGGTGTTTGTATGATGCGATTAATGATATCTATGTGAGATGTGGATTGTTTCAGTTTTGGCATGGGAAGAGTTGATTTTGTAGAGGGAGAAGGAAAATCATATTTATTTGATTTAGGTGGATGTGTTGGTTCAAGAATGATCCAGGGTATATTTGATAGGGTTATAGATTGAGAGGATTGGGTTGGTGTGATAGAAGGATTAGGTAAAGAATATTGGGGTAGACTGGGTGATGTGGCCATGGGTAAAGATATAGGTAAAGATGTCAAGGTAGGGATAGGTGTATTTGTTGGTATGATAGATATAGGGGTAGTTGGGATAGATAGGGATGTAGGAATATTTGGAATATGTGGAGATGTGAGTGATGTGATGACCGATGGAGTAGACCTTATGGGTAATGTAACAAATGTAGGCATATTCTCAGGTGTAGAAGTAGATAGGACTAGTTGTTTCATAAATGTTTTGAGGGGTAAGAATGATATTTTTCTAAGGGGTTTGATGTCGAAGGTAGGGTTGTAAGGGTGCATGTAGTAGAACTAAGTTTAGTTGGGATGGTTGTGAGCAATGTAGGTGTAGTAACAAGTGTGTTTGATGAAGATGTCGGTGAATGAATAGGTGTGAGAGATGTAGGGATATGTGTGGATATGAGTGGGGCTGAAATGGGTGCTAAGGAGGAATCTAATGTGGTAGATTGGGGTGTATTTGAAGCGGTGGAAGTGGATGGTATAGTTGAATTTTATGTGGATGTGATAAGGATAGGAGAAGGTGTAGGTTCAGGATAAGTAGTGAAAGTTGATGTAGGTGTGACATGTTTTGAATAAGAGGTGGGAATAATGTCCACTATGTGGGAACATGTGGAGTTGGTGATAAGATAAGATCTTGACTAACAGTGTCAATCATATAAGCATTCGATAGTTGAGATGTAAAGAGCATGGCTTGATTTTTTGGTGGTTGATTAGTTTGCACAGTGGAGCTATCGATTTGGATATCCCCTTGATTTATGAGTTATTGGACACGATATTTGAAGGAATGACATTTCTCAATGTCGTGACCTTTGACTCGATGATATTTACAATAGTGGGCTTCATGATACAAATAGGCTTGGCTTGCAAAGTTGTCCACGGGTCATATGGGAGGAAGTTGGATGGAGTTTACGCTCATCAATTTATCAAATACATAACTATATGATTCTCCTAAGGAAGTGTAGTTGGTTGTTGATTGAGGGGATCATTGTTGAGACCATGTGCTTGATGTAGATGGGGATGAGGGTTTAATGACCACAGTGTTGGCCGCACCCTTAAACTTGTCGTTATGTGTGAATGGTTTAGTAGATTCAATTTTAGGTTTGATTGAACTTAGTTTAAGATGACCCTGCTCAATGGCATGGGTTTTGAGTTTGTGAGCCATTGTGAAAGCTTCATCAAAGGTTTGGAATGATTGGATCTATAAGTGGATGATATATGTTTTGCACAAATGCGAGAATAATTCAATGAGTTCGGTTTGCTAGGATAGTGAAGGATAGTTGGTTTATAACACCATGCCATCATGTGACGAAGTCGGTGATGGGCTCGTCTTCAAACTATCGAATGGTATATAGATCAACGATAGTGGTTTTGCGTGTGATATTGATAGAAAAGTGTTCTAAGAATAATTGTGTAATTTGGGTGAAGGAGAATATGGAATGTCATGTGATATATTGTACCCAATCTAAGACCGGACAAAGACATGGGGAAAGTGCGAAGAAGTAGATTATGATCATGTGCAATAAGACAACATGCATGTTTAAATGTGAGGAGATGTTGTTGGGGATCTTCCTTATTGTTGAACTTAGTAAATGCGGGAAGTTTCTAATGAGGAGGGTAGGATTTGATTGGAACCGATGGATGAATGGTTCATTACAGATTTTTCATAGGATAAGGTGTTCTTGGGTGCTACGGTAAGGGTTTCTAAATTGTCCAACCGATTCATTAAGGCATGAATTAGATCACTCGAGGTGTTGTAAGGTTGAGATTGGATTGGCTGTGTGGTTTGAAAAGTAGTTTGATAAGGTGAATGATGTGTTTGTGGGTTTGTGGGTAGTTGGGACAACATCCTAATAAGGTGGTTGATAAAGTTTGTGATAGGATGTTTGCGGAATGGTTTGATAAGATAGTTGATTAATTTGTGGATATGTAGGTGTTTGGGGAGCTGCTTGGTAAGGACTAACATGTGTCACAGGTTGGGATTTTGTATAGGATGATGTTGAGCAATAGGGGCATGATGATAAGTGGGGATATGTGTGTTAAGAGTTTGAGATGGTTAGAGCATATGATGGGTAGGAATGTAAGTGTGAAGAGGTTGAGATGGTTGGATATGCCTATTAATAGTGGATGAAATGGAATTGTCAAAATGGGATGTGGGTGGAATGTGATCCACTAATTTAGGAGATTGGGAGGATTGAGAGATTGTAGGAGATTTTTGGAGTAAGAAGTCATATATGGGGTTAGGAGGAGGCCCAAGTGTCTCGAGAGGAGTAGGAGATGGTGGTGCGATTAGTTTAGGAAGACTTGGCTTGACGAGAGATATGAGGGTTGGTGTCAAGGTGGGGACAATTTTGGATGACATGGTTCTCATGAGGTGAGACCATGGAGACTGGAGGTTGGGTGACTAACGATGTGGTTTTGAGTTTAGTATCTTGTTGGGTGAGATCATCAGAAGAAGTAATATCATTGGATAGAGTAGATTGTTTGTTTGTCTCGATTCGAGAGAGAGAGTGATAATAGGTGTGAAATAGAGAAACATCTGTTTATGTATGTTATTGACAAACAAATCAAGCAAAATATTTTTTATCATCATGATTAATTTTGAGATGTGAATAGTAAAAGTAGGTAATGAAGGTACCTAAAGAAGTCTAAGGTTGGTTTCAGATAGTTTTGGATGGGGAGATGTCTGAGACGGTTTCCTATTGGGTGTTTAAGTCCCAATCAATTAACCAGGTGAGAGGAATGTTTTGATGTGTTAATTATGTTTGTGCAGTCTCAGGCAGTGTGTGATAAGTGAAATGTAGAGAGTTAAATCCCTTACTTAGGCTATGTAAGCAAGTAGGATGTAGAAGGTTTATTTTAGACCAAAATGAAATGTGACATTCGATGTAGACAATCACTCAGAAAAGGAAAATTCAATGCAAAAAGAGAAAATAGAGAAAAATGAGGAATACCTGGAGAATCGCTTATCGTTGTTATTTGATTGCACATGTTTAGAGGTATTAATCATGGACCCGAATGTCTAGTGACCTTAAAAGTGCATCGTTCACGATTGGAAGAGGGTATGAGAAAGAACTTTTAGGCATGTTTGTTGTTGTTTCCTTTTTTGTTGTTAATAATTATCTTTGACAACGTAGTGTTGGTGATCACAATGTTGTGGAGTTTGTAGATTTCACCTGCAAGAGAGAATAGATGTAATTAGCTGGTGTAATTAAGACAAAAGGCATAAATGTCATAAGTATTTTGTTTACAACAAGCGTCATCTAATAAAGTAAAATGATTCTAATAAAATCATAATTTAACGCTCCTTTTTTATTAGAGTAACTAAGATATGAAAATAAATTGATAAATTGTTATCTAGGGAATAAACTAAAAAGTGACAAATGACAAAATGAACGATAAAAGAGATTATGACTTATGGAACATATTACAAATCATATAAAGACGTTGAACTAGAGACAAATTAAAGAGAAAATAATAAAAAAGTTATCTAAATAATGAAGCAAAGCATTATGCTCTAAACAACAATAGTATTGATAGGTGAGATAAATGATCAGTAAGATACCAAGAAGAAAAAAATGTTTTGATGAGGGATATATTTTAATTGAATCGATTAAAAATGGATATATGTATTTATACGTAGGTAGATAATGTCAGACCATTTTATTTAATGTGGTTTATCCAATATGTATTTATATATCAAGTCTATAATAATTATTCATTACAATTATCTAACACGTAAATATACAATTTGATATACATTTAAATACAATTAGATATACATATTAGATAATTACGTATTAGATAATTATATACATATACAATTAGATATATGTAAAAATAGACAATTAGATATATAGATAATTGTATTTTAAACGGTGGGCTTTGTAATTAGATATGAGGTGACTGGAACTTACAAGCCACTGGAAAGAGCTAAGCTGTCGGCAAATTTTGATTTGACAGGCAACTATAATGTGATAGGCCTAGTTGGAAAGCACAAAAATAAATAAAAACAGATCGAATCTTGCTTTAGAAAAATTTGATCATCGAAAGTTTCCTAATTGGTCATATATCCCCTACCATGTTAATCATCCAAAACTCATGTCAATTTGATGTGAAACACCTGGCTAAGTTTATCCAAATGTGTATCGCCAAATTATTGTCTGTGACTAAATCTAAGGTAACGGTTGCATGTAATTTTAGATGAACTTTGGGTTGTGTTTCACATCAAATTGACACAAGTTTTGGTGCGTTAATCCCTCCAAACATTCACGTCTGTGTAGAAGCAGAATTTGGTAGTTGGGTATTTGATTTGTTAGGATATTTATGCCATTTGGAAATTCAAAAATCAAAATTCGTGGCTCACAGCGAGGGTTTCTATTTTTTATTAAATCCAAGCTTGTTTACTTTTTGAAAATTCCATGGAGTATAGTGAGGATTTGGAGAATGGAATGGATTCGTGGGGAGAAGGATTCGGTGAGGTGGGAGCTTAGGATAAGGGAAGTGGAGATGCTGAGTGGCTACATTAGGCTGGAGGACTATGGGGAAGGAGTGGAGGAAGTGTGGTGAAGGATTTGTGGAGGGAGGAAATGGAGAGAGCTCGAACAGAGGAGGATGGAGATCGGGGTCGATGGAGAGCAACACAGAGGCAAGAAGTGATCCCATGGGTGGAAGGAGATGATGAGGTGGGAGATTTCTTGGTGTGTGTGTGGAGGAATCAATGGCTCGTGGAGAGAAGGGAGGATGGTGGGAACTCGGTGAGGGAGTCGTGGGGAAAGAGTGGAGAGAGGTAGATGGTGGAAGAAGTCAGTTGGGGAGATGGCTGAGTACGTTGGAGGGAGTCGTGGGGTAATAGGAATGACTCAGCCGAGGGAGAGGTGTGTGGGGGTGGTAGCTCAGTGGAGTGGAAAGGAGATGGGAGCTCGGGTAGAGGATAAGTCCAATGGGAGCTCACAGAGTTGGGGGAAATACGTGGGAGTCGAGATATGAGCTCGGTGTCGGATGGGGTTGAGTAGAAGGGAGATGGATGGAAGGGAGTCGGTGGATAGATAGGTAGGTGGCCAGTGGAGTAATGGGATAACTCATCCGAGGGGAGGGAGATAGCTTGGTGTAGGGAAAAAAGGAGATGGGGAGATGGGTAAGGATATATGGGGGTAGCGTAGGATGCTAACAATTATCATTAATTCTTTTTTCATTTTTTTTTTATATTTAATTTAATTGAATTGAATAATAATTACACATTTTTATTTTTATTTTTTTAATTTTCCTTATAATGACGGTTAGTATTATTATATAAAATAATACAAATGAGATGGTATATTAACGATCATCCAAATAAAACCAACGATAGTATCATAAGCCAGACAGATGGAATGAACTACAAAATTAATCAATATTAAACCGATATAAACTTTTATCCTCCAAATACTAATCTTTTGATGATGATTAATTGTGATATTTATGATATTTAAAAAAAAATAAAGTGAAGTAATAACAACAAGATATATATTTATTGCAAAACCAAGTTCAAAAACAAACGTCAAGTCATAAGGTCAATTTCTGGATTCATTTCCCATGCGCGGTAGATTTCAAGAAAAAAAAGAAGACCACATACCTCTGAGTGATTAGTTGATGGATTGACCATACTGACCTGAAATCAAAAATACTAAGATATTGCAAACAAGCAAGTTAGAAAAGATGAGTAAAATAACAAAAAAATGACCAGATCTAAGATCTGGTCCCACCGGGTGTGCCAAAATGTTGTACAGGAAACTTCGTTCTCGAGTGGGGTGAAGGCTGATACTGGGAGCCACCAACAACTTTGAATGATGGAGGGCTTAGGACCTCAGATGTAGATGTGATCTACAGCGCAAAGAAATAAGATATATGTATGATATAAAGAAGCTAGATCTGCAAAACTAAAACAGATAAGATTAGATAACAATATGCGGGGGTTTCCTGGACAGTGTCGGTTCCAAGAGGATATTAACTCCCTTGGAGGATGTCAACCCCATGTCGAGACAAGATAATAATAGATCATGAACAATAGTTATCATGCAGAAATAATGGAATATAAAATGACAAGTAACTAAAATGACGAGGGGACTTAGCTTGTGCTCTACTATGGAGATGAACTGGGCATCAAGATGGTAAGATAACAAACCATGGAAAATATTTCTCCCTCAAACTTGTAGAACTTAATTAAGCTCTTTCTTCTCCTCTCTGGGCAGGTCTCTCCAGTCTAGGTTCTCTAGGTATTCTTGAAAAATATATATCTTTGTCCTTGAAATATTGGGAAAACCCATATTTATAGCTTAAATGTGAGGTTAGATTGGGGTTAACAAGTAAGCGAGGTTGGGTAGAGTAACCCAAGTTAAGAGATATGATGTGATCATGCGGGGACCAACTTGAATTATTAGATGGAGTGGGGAGCATGATTGACATGGTAGGTGAGATGATAGATTCCATTTGAAATTTAGAAAGGGGTTTCGGATGGGTATATTAATACCCATGGATTGAATAATTTGTGAGAGATGGGAGATAATGCCAAAATTCAATTATTAAATGGGTTTATATGGAGCCCATTTAATAATTAATTAAATTTGGTTGAATAGATGATGAGGTTTATTGAAGTCCTCTATGCATTGAAAATATGACTCATACTTCTTCTCAAGAGGGGCCAAATCTGGGCACTTTAAGATAATGGAGTCTAAATAGTCTTTTCTTTCTTGTAGGCTTCACACACTTGACTTCTCTTCCCTTAATTTAGCCTTTAATTACGCAATTATCGACTCCCCGCTTGCTTGATTTCCTTATCTCTCTTAATTATCTCCTTATTCTTTTCCTCCAATTCTTCCTCCAAGGCTATGATTTTGTTATTCCTCCCGAAAAACCTTTCCTCTACTTCCACAAGATACCTTGTTGAGCACATTACAAGCCTACTCATCCATTAGTCATTGGGCATCCACAATAGGATTCACCTCATTGGGGTTCTACATTTCTATCAATGCATTTGCATTAACTTCAAATTTGGGCTCATCAACATGGGACTCGAAGCTCCATGATAGCATCTTCCTCGTGCGTGTGTATGCATTACTTCTATCAAAAAGTGACCAATAAAAGAGTTGGTATTCGGGAATTGTGCTTTAGAAATGCGTGGGTAGGACCTTGTTTTGATCACTGACATAAGTCATTAAGGGTCCTTGCACCATTGTCACGCCCTTACCACTAGTGCGCACTACCTTCCGAAAGCTAGCCGCTAGACTCTTCTCTTGGTCTACACTCTCTTCCATCTATTTTAATATTTCTTCAACGATGTATTCCACCTCATGCTCTACCACGTTCTGTATGATATCTACTACCTATTTTTCCACAATGTCATCCAACTCTCCTTTGGCCAGGTGTGGGTCTTATGTGCATTCATATCCACCTCTTCACTTCCTCCCATATCCTAAGTTCCTTCCTCATAATCATTCTACTCCTCATTAGACTTGTGCATATCGTTCACCGGGATTCTCACCTTCCTCACACTCCTCATTATCCTCCTTGGACTTGTATCCTTCATGCTCTCGGTCTCCTCGAGTTTTAAATTTGTGCCATATTTTTATTCCTCTTCACTGGTGACTCCCCTATCATAGGGGACCTTTCCTTCTCAGGTGAATTCTCCTTCACAGGGGATTTTTACTTTGAGCGTAAGTACTTGGGCTCACTCCTAACTCCCGCACCCTGCGATGGCCTAAACTTTATGTGTGCTCAACGTCCTAATTGTTGTAGTTTCTTTACTCTCTCTCTCTTTTCCCCTTTCTTCCTTCCAAAAGGGTCATTAGAGATGGAGACATCATCATCAACGTATGTTCCCTTTTCAAACTTGGGTCTTAGGTGTATGTACACCCTTGTCACCATTTTTCTTATAAGTGGTAATGTTATGGGCCTTAGCATATGTATGTCATGAGAGACATACTTCTCCACATATGCATGCTTCTTAGGATACACCAATGTCTTATTCAGTGTGTAGTTCTCATGATCTACCTCACTTAGATCAAATATAATATTCTTGGCCTCCTTGAATCATTAACTACATTCTGAAAATACTACGCTGTGAAGGAAAAGGGTAGTTTACACCATGGGGCTCTTAGTGACATCTATCAATGTGAATCTACCAATGCAGAATTATTGGTACATTGCAAATTTAGCCTCATTCTTCACCAAGGCTGACAGTTGTTTTGGAATTCTCCACTTTTCCCTAAATGCATCGCGTATTTGTTTTTACAACTTGTCCAAGTGCACCTTATATGCAATAGTCATTGTATCACAAGTGTATGCTTCAAACCTCTTAGCGGGGAAGGGTCCTCATCAGGGTACTCCCATATGTAGCTATTTGGCCCATCGGGCACTCCAATATCTGAAAATACAATAGTAATAAGGATGTTACCATACATGATTTCATCCTCATTGCTCATGACATCTATGATATCCTACATAATGAATGCCAAGAGGTTGTAGATCGTTCCCTCTAAAATCTTCCTGCAAATGTTCAACCATCTCTTGTTCACTTGTGTCCATCGCTCTTGTCCATTCAACTTGGTGAGTAGGTGCGTGGCCATCTTCATGGTTAGGTTGGTGATCTTGGTGATATCAAAATAGCATGAGCCCTTCTTGTATTCATATGTCGCAGTTTTTCCTTGACAATGTCCTTGTCACCCAAGTCATCCTCTAGTGATTCTCCTGTGTAGATAAGTCTAGTGTATTTAGAGATCAACTGAGCAGTTAAGCACATTATCCTCCATACGAAGTAAAAATAATCTTCACGCATGTGTGACATCAGCCACTAGTATAACCTTTTGGGTTTTCCGAAATATGGAAACTCATAGAGTTGCAAAATTCTAGCCTTCTCCAATGTGGTCTTCACAGAGTCATCATACGCAGTTTGTCATCATGTTTCCTTTCTCCTGTAGGGCGAACTAGCTCCAACACCATCTCTTTCTTAGCGGTGCTCGTCTTATGGTTATAATCATTTATAGATATCTTTCATACATGATACACCTAATCTATCCCCAATAGAACGCCATCCGGCACTTTGCATCTCCACATACCACTCCTTGTTAAAACTGGTTGATATGGAAAGTTTTCCCTTTCCCTTGCCCTTCTTCTTTGGTGAATTGTTCACTCCTTTCTTTGGTGCCATTTTTCTTGTCAAGCCCTTATAAATTATTCCTTGTGTCTTACTTTAACAACTTAATTCCTCAATTCCACTCCTTCTACAAAATTTCTTCAAAACTTGTGCCCTAGCTCTACAAACCCTAACCTGGAAAACTCTTCTTCCACAAGACAACGTAAACACTCACAGGAATCCACCAAACAATCTCCTCTATGTATGCCCGTGTACTCCATTCCAATCTGTTCACAAATATGCCAAATTCTCTACTTCACACGCAACTCTTCGCAAATTCTCTCACAAGGATGCCCTAGTTCGTAAGAGCTCTTCAACAAAAAAATGCAAGGTAAAATGAATAACTTACCCCGACCTTCTATTTATAGTTTTTGCTTTTTCCTACATTAACTCCCATACCACCTACCACTATACAATCGCATTAAAGTCATATTTTTCCAATGCTATCCTCCCACATGTTTTGTTTAGCACTTTTCCTTCACATGAAAACTTGCATGAAACTCCCACAACCTTCTGGCATGAAAAACTACATCGACCACAAAACCTTACGTGCGCTCATAACACTGAAGTCAATCTTCCTCTATGTCTTAAGCCTAGTTCTTGTCACTACCTACCTCATGTTGCTATATGCTTTTATCACTATACATGGTTTTCATAAAGCTTTTGACACCAATTTCCACCCATAATCACTTCTGCTATGCGCACTCCTCTAAACCCACACACTTTTAATTTTCTCATTTTAGGCCACCAATCAACATCACTCCCAACACTTTCTTCTTACTACACTATTCACTAAAACTCTTCTTTACACTCTCCACCCCACACTAAATAGATGTGTGGTCCTCTACACATAAAACCCCTTTAGATAGTAATGGCTACCGGCATGCAAGCGCACCCACAACAAACAAAACTAAAAGACAAAGCATAGTAATAATGAAAGGAAACACATATAAAGGAAAATGTATTAAGGGAAATCCTAAGCTAAATGGAAATACTTGCCTTATTTACAAACACACTGAAGACTTATTTATAGTAGGGATTCAACCTACTCCCATTGAAATAACCAAGAAACATTGTTCCATCCAACGACTTGTAACTTGCGCACGAATCAAGTATATGGGATATAACATATGGTCCCAACCAATGTACTTTAATTTTTCCAGATGGCACAAAAATTTTGAATCATATAGAAGAACCATCTACCCAACCTTGAGCTCCTTATTTTTATTTGATGATCATATCATGCCTTTTGTTGTGCTTTCTCCATCTTCTGAATCCATCTGGAAATGGCTCACCTCTCATCTAACTCCATAAGTTTATCAATTTTCTCCTCTAATTCTTGCTCATCATCCAATCCTCCTACACACAACACGCAGGATGGTAACATGAATTCCACAAGCAAAACCACCTCTACACCAAATACCAATTGAAAATGAGTGGTTTTTTCAATCTTTTATAAGTTATGTGATATGCCCATAATACTACAGATACTTTATCATCCCAGTCCCTTCTTCCGATATCACAAATCTTAGTCAATGTGTGGCTTAAAATCTTGTTAAAGGCCTCAGTAGTTCCATTAGCCTGAGGATGATAGGGCATAGTTTTGTGATGCACCACCATAAAATCTATTAATAAGATTCTAACTGTCTCATTCAAAAAATGAGTACCCCTATCACTAGTTAAACTCAACAGAATCCATATCTATTGATTATATTCTCCCATAGGAACCTAGTTGTTGTAGTTGCATTGCAATCATTCATAGGTGCCACTTTTTCCCACCTTGTAATATAGTTTGTACAAGTGATAATATAGCGTGAACTTGTCATGCGTGCGGCTAGGGAAATAGGTCCCACAAAGTCAATTGCCCATTTTTCAAATGGTTATGAACTAGTAATAGGTCTTAACGGAATTTCATCTCTTTACCACAGCTGTCTAAGGTGTTGGAAATGGTCACAGGCATTGCAATACTCTATATAATCCTTATAAAATATTTCCCGCCAATAGGATCTTGCGCATGGTTGCATTCCCTGCATAGTGACCTCTTGCAATGTTGTCATGAGATTCCTCCATGATTGTAGTATGTTCATGTTCAAATATACACTGGTGAAAAACCTCATCCCGTTCTAGCTTATATAGGTCTCGGATAATGAACATATAGGGTGTGGTACATATAGCTAACTGATTTTTCTCCAAGGCCTTCATTCCTTCATACGCGACACCTGCTCATAAAAAAATAGCAATATCCTCCAAATCAGAGGGTGCACACTACAATCTAAACAACTATGCATTTGGCATTATGTCCTCAATGCTTTGCACATTCTTTCCTGAACTAATTCTAGAAATATGGTCAGGTCTTGAATTGTACTTCCTTGGTTTGACTACCACCAAAAAGTCTAATTCCTGAAATAACAAGATCCACCGGCATATATGCCCTTGTAAGACAATATTGTTTACCAAGTACTTGAGCACCATATGATCCATGTAAAAGATAAATGGAGTAGCCAATAAGTATTTCTTGAACTTATGCAACCTATAAATCATAGACAACACGTTGTGCTCCGTCATGGTGTAATTCTACTCAACTGGAGTTAGCTTTCTACTTACAAAACACAAAGGGTGATCAACAATCCCTCTCTAAGATGTGTCAACACTATTCCTATTGTCATACCTGACACATCCACATGCACATGAAAGGGCTTATCCCAAGAGGGAAAGTGCAAAATGGGCATAGTAGTAAGTTTCTCCTTCAATGTGTCAAAAGCCACTTGTTGTGCTTCACCCCAATAGAATTTACTCTTATGTTTCAACAACTCTTCCAATGGTGCAGAGATCCTGGCATAGCCTTTAATGAATTTTCTGTAGTAACCCATATTCCCTAAGAATCCATGTACCACACTTTGACCGTAGGCTCCTCCAATCCTAAGACAACAAAGCGACTTTGGTAAGGTCTTCCAAAAATCCTTCCTTGCATATAATGTGACCTAGTAGTGTGCCAAATGGAGTAGCAAAGACACATTTCTTAATGTTTAGAGAGATACTTAACTACCTATACCTCTCAAACATTAATCTCAAATTGTCACAAGTGATCCTTTACTTACACTGTCCAATCATCCAAGTAAAGTTAAAAAAGTTATGGATGAAGTCCTAAAAGGCTTGCACCACGATGCACGAAAAAAAAAGTAGGCAAGTTATTAAGCCCAAAGGGCATAACCGTATAATAAAAACTTCCCCATTCATTGGTGAATGTAGTCTTTTCCTGGTCTTCTCTCGCAATCCTTACCTGGTGATAACCTAAGAATCCATCTCAAAAATATAGATTCCCCTACCTGCTTCAAGATCGTTAGTGCAAAAATCACAAAGACTCTACTGACGCACATCGAGCTTCTAGGTTGATGTTCGTGCATCCAGTGTGATTGCACAACATGGAAACCTCTCTCCAAGCGTGGAGACTTGTGAAACCGAGAGAGGAATCTCCGAGAGAAGGCTGGTTCCTGCTCCTAAACTACTTAATTGTAAGCTTATTCCAAAGCGAGCAGCAAGCTAATCTAATCCTAATCTAACCGTGCCAAGGAGACAGAGAGAGAGAGAGAGAGAAAGGAAAAACAGCAAAAGCCTACACTAAAACGGTGATACACCAGAGAAGGAGAATGTTGGACATCTATCAAAACTGCCATGGGACAAAGAGAGGTGAGCAATGGGAAGGATGGACAGATGCATCACAGGCCCAAGGATAGATTTCACACGAAAATGTCCCAAAACTCCATGAACACAGCTCCAAACCTGCAATGAACATTCAAACATGCACAAATACCTGCAATGAAGAGAGGCAAGAAGAGGACAAGCAAAAACGAGGAAGGATGGACAGATGCATCACAAAACACGTTTTGTTGCTCCAGAAGTTTGCACAGAACATCATTCCATTAGTAAAAGGCAAAAACGCCATTACAGAGCAAGGGAGGAGGTTCGAACTCCATTTTCAACCCTAGAGAAGAAAAGAAGGGAGGGCAGAGCAGAAAGAATGAACCACCTTTTTTTTAAAATGAGCCAAATCTGGCTTTTACATTGCATGGGTCGAGCCCAGGGGACAGAAACGTAGGAAAACGTGCCAGCCCATTCCTCATTGACTGCAGATGCATTAAAACAGCATGGGATACCTTACCAACCCATACCCTACCATCTTTTTACCGATTTGGAGGAGAATGCGACCCATTTGTATTAATTTGGCCACTGAAATGTCACTTCTGGCCGTGCTGAAGAAGAAAGCGACCCATTAGCATTAAAAAAAGGTTGTTGAAAGGTCGCTTCTGGCCATTATCACGCGTCGCCCGTTTCTCTATTTTCTCTCTTTATACTACACCAAAACTCGAGATTGATCCCAGAATCATGTAGAGCATCTCACAAGCTTTCCGTTGATATAAAGAACGTGCAAATCCGAGCTCTGATGAAAAGATATGACGATCTGAAGATTTAGGGCATGGAACAGACCAAGACAAATTTTGAAATATTTTCCCGCGTTCTGCCACCTGGATGACACGTGGCACGTGCTGATTGGATGAGCAATTCTCTCTCCTCTACCTTTCGGCGGGCTGTCTTTTGAAATTTCCTTGTGGGCCCCTTAAACTTGGACACGTGGCGCCATTTCATTGGTTCGGTTCAGCGCTTCAAACCTTCCACTTTGACTTTTTTACTTTTCTCCTTGTGACACGTGGCGTGATTTCATTGGTTCTCGGCCCTGCCGGCTCTTTCGCGCCCTTCACGTCTTTTTGTCCCAGATGGCACAGTGCTCCTTGTGCTGATTTCGGGTGAACCGGCCGGTTCGCGTCCATTTGTCCCAAATGTCCCAATTTGTTTCGGACTGCTTGTTCCCATTTCACCCGGTTCGGCCGGTTCGCGCCTTTTTGGCCCGCTTGTCCCACTTTGTTTCAGACTGTTTGTGCCGATTTCACCCGGTTCGGCCGGTTCGCACCTTTTGGCCCACTTGTCCCACTTGTTCCAAATCTGCTTGTGCCGATTTCGCCTGGTTCGACTTCGCCGCACCTCGCACCTTTGTCCCAGATGTCCCAAAGGCGACCCTTTCAGCAGTTAGCCAATTTTTCTTCTCGGTCGAACCGGCATTTCGCGCCCGCCGCGTACTTTTGTCCCATTTGTCCCAAATGCTTAGTGGGCCGCCTGGAGGTTTTTCGGCCGATCTGCGCCTTGACGTCCCAAATGTCCCGACTGCTCCTAGGACTAGGACTTAGCCGATTTTCACCATTTTTTCTGGATCAACCTATTTGCCTTTCTGTAACTTTTTTCGCATTTTCTCAGAGCTTGCTCCTTCCTTCTTCAGCCTGGGGAGTTAGAAAAATTCCTGAAGGGACCCTAGAAACCCGATGTTTGCTCAATCAATCAATGTGCCTGGACTTGAATATTCGATGCATGTTATCCAAATTACCCAGGGGTGAATTTTGGATAACATACACCTTCCAAGATCTCTTCAATAAATGGGGTTAGGAAAGGATCTATGATGCATGTAGCATTCAAATCTCTATAGTCTACACATATCCTTATCCTCCCATCCTTCTTGATACTAATCACCATTGGGCTCACCCATTCAGATTCCTCAATTACCTCAATGATTCCAAATTCTATCATCTTATCAATTTCCTCCTTAACCTTTATGTGTAAATTTAGGTTCATCCTGTAGGGCCTCTTTCTAATGGGGCACACACCTTCTTTTAACTTAATCCACATTTCCCCTAATGAGTGATGAACTCCCTTCAATTCATGGTACCTACATGGGAATAAGTCTTAGAAGTTGTGCAATAGCTCAACTATTTTTGAAACCTCCTGGTCCATCTAGTAATCTCCAATGACAGCTTCTTTTGGCTTTGTTTTTGTACCAATGTTAAATTTATTTATTTTCAAGGGCTCATGGTAGGTACATGCCTTCTCATATGCATTTTCTAATACTTTTGCTTATCTTAAATGTGATCGACATCCAAATTTTCCACTTCCTCGTCATCTATCAGGTACACCAACATATCATTTTATTTTTCTAGTAAGGCACACTCAAGTTGTACTTATTCTACCTCGTCTTCCACGAAGAATGCCGCCATCTCATGTTCTACTAAAAAATCTAGGATTCAATCCTAAACATGCCACTATTCCCCAAGGTAGGGTGCTTGACTACCTAACATGCCTTATTCACTGATGGCTTAGGACTTAAATACTCAAAATTTTGAATAATATCCATCGTCAACTCTTGCAAATTTCCCATCTAACAACGTAGCTCCAAATGGACATACCATGTGCACTCACAACCCTGCAAGGTGGAATAGAACTTATACACCCATATTGAGGGAGGAAATGCTTCCAAGCCTACTATCCATGTTCTCTCACACTCCTATACGTGAAATGAGGTGTACTCCTTCCCATGATAGTCACATATTTTAGATGGTGCATTGTTGTGGAGAAACCTAATAGAGAGCGTGATTCTCACTTCATGCCACTTTAGAAGGTTGTCTTGATGGGTCGCCCACCAATGCATTGTTGTCTCATGTAAGGTATAAGTAAGAATATTCCTCCTTTCTACTTGACATGTCCACTTGACTTCCATCACACGTAAAAAGACATCATGGTTTCCTTCCCCAATATAGCTTGGTAACTATCTTCCTCACAGGCACCTAATTGAGTGTGCTCTGACCACTCTAGTCTCAGTATCCTTCATTTATCTTCCAACTAACTCATAAGTCCCATGCGCCCAATTGTCACATGCAATGCTAGTCATATCACTCATGGACTAAGCATATTCCCACTGAATGACTCCTCTCTTGATGGATGAATAACTTCAGGTCCCTGATGGTGCGCACATATATTTTATCTAGATCCTCTTCTCCTAAGGGTTCCACATAAGGCGCATACCTCCCATCTATTAGTGGAATAATGACGTGCTCCTTTTTGTTCTCAAAGCTAATGTACCCCTTGTTGAAGCGCAAATCAGCATTATTCGTGTAACACCAGGGGTGCCCAAGTAATGTTGGGAAATTATCTACCTCAGCAAGTTCTAGAACCTCAAAATCCCTAGTAAACTTTTCCCCTTGAATGGTTATGGATGCATCCTTCAAAACCCCGATGGGCATAGCCTTTTTCCTATTTTCCATATATAACACATTTGAAGATGGTTGCAACATGGAGGCCTCCCCATTTAATTCCATGCATATAGGGTAAGGACATTAACCTCTGCACCCATTTCAATCAATCTTTTCTTAAAATCCATCCATCAACCACCGCATTTAGTGTGATTTCCTTATCATAATCAATATTGTGAGGAGGTAGATTAGCATGTAAGACATGTCTCTCACGCTCACCTCCAATGTGTGGTACTTTTTCTCTTAGCCATTCTCCCAATAGAGGAATAATATTCTCCTAGCGCAACATCCTACACACTTATTTGACCTCATCCATGTCCTTCTAAGGGACCTTAGTGTTCTTCTTCTGCTCCAACTTCTATGATTGCTCCTTTAGACATTGAATCTCCCCTTGTAGGCTTCTAATCACCTCCATGGTTTCTTGGTAAACCTCCTTCTGATGGCTTGGATCAAGATACTTTCCATGTAATACTTCCTCTCATGTAATGAGGGGCCTTTTCTTTGGTTCTTCCTTGATGTGTGTGGCTTCCACCCACATAGTTACTAAGACAAGTTCCAACTTAGGGTTATGCACCACCCTAGGCATCCATAGCAGGATCAGCCTACTTCACACTAACAATTCCTATGCCCATGACCTTCGATGTTTTTCCTCATGTGTTCATACAACTTAGGGAACTCTTCATACTTATGCTTCTTTTCACACTAGGAGCACTGTAGCAAATCCAGATACTTGCACTTGTAATGTTCAGTAGATCCATAATTGTAACAAGTCCCAAGGGGAAATTCACTTCTTCCTCCCCATGACTACTACATCCTTTGAATCATTCACAAAATCCTCTTACTCAACCTCCTCCATCTGCGTTCCCTTCATATTGATAACCTTCATTCTTATAACTTCTCCCAACGCTAGTCTAGTGCACCCCAATATCAATAGCATCATGAATTTTGTCTATCAGTCAAAATTCCTTCATGTCATGAGTAGTGGACGTATAAATTTTACAATAAGAGGTCACATTCTTACGAGATCACGTGTTGAAAAAATGGCCATCTATTTGGATCATGATCTCTATGACAGATTTCACAATCTATTGACATAGAACCCATTGACCTTCGAGGGAAACTATCCTTCATGTGCCCTTCTATCTCACAATCCATACACCAAAGTCCACTGCGAGTCTTTGGAGCTAAGTTCACAGATAGATTTTCAAGTTATTTTTCATGGTAGTGATCTGTGATTCTAAAAATGGGCTTACTCCAAAGTGTCGATGCTTCCAACAGGACTTCGGTGCGTAGAGAAACCTCCAAGGCCTCACATGGATCCTTGAAAGTCTTGTGGGAAAGTACTCATCTGAAAGGTGTTACCAATCCTCAAATGAACCATTAAGCATACTCTAAGGGATGGATATCATGAGACAATTTTGTGAGAAGATTATTAAAGTGTGCATCATACTCCCACGCACTTTTTCCATACCTTGTTGAATTTGCTTGAGCGTGTTGATGCTCTTTTTCTCAAACTCAGGAATATGAAATTCTTCCTAAAAGGCATCACATAGCGCAATATAATACACTTTAATTTTATTGGGGTAATACTTCTAGTACTAGCTATGCACACGCCCTTAACGCATTTGTAAATTGACTTACCTTTTGCTCTAGGGAAATGATGCCCTTAGCACACCATAGTAACTCACATTTGTGTACATGCTCTGCAACATCCTCAACACCCTTGTAATCAGGCAAGTGAAGAGACATCTCATAAAACACTTGTTGATGGTGTTGTGGCCCTTTCCCACTAGATCTAGGACCTTGATTCCCTCCTGTGTTTCCTCTACCACCAAATCCACTAGCTCCTATTCCTCCCAATCCACTAGATCATCCTCCCATCGCAGGTAAGGGGCTTGACGCGATTGCACTCTACGTACCCACTTTTGTGGTAAACTATGCACCGACAGGTCTATGACATTGAACCACTTCCACACGCACTATGCTAACTTTGTGTACCCACACCTTACCCAAATGATGTACCAGATAGGATGCCTCCAAACACATGAAATGTCTGTGTTGCCATAGATGAACTAAATGAAAAATTATATCTACTAGGTGTTGCTCAAATACCAATACCAACACTAACTACATTAACAACACTTATCTCAGGAATAGGAAAACTAAGCGCCGGGTTTAGTCACCGGTGGGTTAAGATGTACACCTATGGCTCTTATTCTTTCTCTATATGATGATATCTCACCAGAAGCTAAGGGGTTTCTCTCCCATGCTTTCCAAGATGGGGTAGCATAGACTGCTCAGGTTCCTTGTTCTCCATGTGAACCTCAAATCCTTCCCGTAACATCTTCCTCCATAAGTCCATTACCCCTATAACTTCACGTTTTCTCGCTAACTCCCTTTCTCGTGATTCATTATACTTGAGCCACCTCTCCTCTCTCTCCATTTCCACCGCAAGGTCTGCCATCTCTTACCACACTAGCTTCTACGCCCGTGCCTAGTGGGAAGTTAGCCAGCCATAGGAAATGCCTCCATACTCAGAGTGATGATCAGGATCTTAATGGCTAATGGTATAGCATGCAAGAATGATCCTCTTAGATCCCTCAAGAACTCAAACTCAACAATCTTTGGGAAAGAATACATAGAAACCACGTATTCTAATGTATATCTAGTTAACACTCCACTCCACCACCGATCAATAGCATGAGTCTAGGTCAGATCAACATCATGCAGCCTTTGATACTCTTCTTAGGTCCAAACATGAGGTCTATAATACCAACTCTTCCTTGATGCATATGTTGATAACCATTCATACAACTCTACTAGGAAACAACAAAAGAATGTTTCATAGAGTTCATGATACAGTGTTCCTCTACCCATTTACGTGCATCAAACTCAGATCCAGTATTGAATCTCTACACAAACTCATCCTCCGTGCTTTTAAGCCAAGTCTTGATGTTGTCCAAGGTCAAGCATTCTGTCATCACACACCATTCTCACAACAACTTCAAAAGAGGTCCCGACAATGGAACCAAAATGTAGCCTCATTTTACCTACTCCCTTTAAACCCTAAGCGCATTGGCCTATCACCCAACATTAGCTAGGTGCTCACCCGAGGTGCACGTAGGTGCCGAGCCCCTCCTTTATGTGAGCTTCATAAGAATGTCTGCCATTAATGGAGGAATGGTTGCAGAAATAGAAAATACACATATCCATTCTAGCAAAGAAGTAAAAACATTAAATCTAAGCATAGATGAATCATAAAAAGGATGTATACATTATAACAATATAAAGGAATCATATATGAGCCATGAGCAATATAAAGAACACAAGGGGTTTGTACCCATGAGCATAGATATTTAGAACAAAGCATCATATATTGATTTATAACCATTTACAGTAGCCATATTACATCAAAGAGGGTCATATTAGACCGAGTACATCAAGGAATGACACTCTAACCCTACAAAATGACTCTGCATAGAGAGCCCTAACTATATTCTTCCATGCACCTAAATATTTCTTGACTGGTCTCTCGCACCATCTCTTCTCTCTCTCTCTCATCACCTTTATCTTCCTCATTCTATATGCATGTATTTACGTGCACCTCTCTACTCGCACACACCCCCTTTTTAGATCCAAATGCATCCTTAAATAGAACTATAATCTCTCCTTCACCGCCTCATTTTCACTCATGAGTAGGTCGTATACCAAGTGGAATCATGCTCCTCCATGATCAAGTGCCCATGTCAGCTTGCCAAAACCTTGATTAGCCTCCACTAACCATAATTATTCCCCTCTGGAATATTCCTTTTGTGGAATATTCTTTCCTTGAGCTCAAAATCCAAGTTGTAACCTTATCCACTCATCACGCCTACTCATATCTTCATGTGTTTTCCATGCAATACCATATCCAATGATGTAGCTAAGTCTTGAAACCCTATACTACTTCCATATTCCAACCTTTTTGGACTCCATGTTTACTCGGCCTTTTGCTTCAACTCCTTGAATTACCCACGTGCACTCCTGTTCTCTTGTGCACCATTTCCCCTTACTTACCTTGAGTGTGTTGATTCTTTTCTCTAGGACTTAGTCACTTTTATGGGTTCAATATCAAGATTATGAGGAGGTAAATTATCATGTAAAATTTGTCTCACGTGCTCAAATCTAGCGCACGACATCTTTCCCCTTAACCATTCCCCCAATAAAGGAATGATTTTTTCTTGGCACAACATCTTACAAACCTCCTTCAAGTCATCAACATCTTTCTGAGGAATCTCAACTACTTTTTCATGTTCTAGCTTCCGCGACTACTCCTTCAAGCATTGTATCTCACCCTATAAATTCTGAATGACCTCCATAGTCTCTTGATAGACTTCCTTTTGATGGGAAATATTTGGATACTTTGCATGTAATACCTCATGTTTTGTAATAACAAGTTTTTAATGTGGGGTCTCACATGTGTGCGCAACCTCAACACACGTAGTAATATTTATCTCAGTATTACCTCTTGGTCGAGCTAACTTTAGTATCCACTGATCTTCCACAATGCACTTGTACTCTAACCATCCCCATGCCTTATCCTACTTGTGCTTATTTCTCAGGTGTTCATAAAAATCTGGGCATTCTTCATAATTGTGATTCTTTCTACACCAGGAGCAAATAATATTCCGAGGGCACTTACGCTTATCATGATCATGGGATCTTTAGGGATAACATGTTCCATGAGGAAACTCACTTCTTCCACCTCCATGACCTCGGCATCTGAATCCTCCACGATAGCCTCTACCTCTACCACCTCCATTAGAGCATCCTTCATTGTGACTATGATTATGATGCTCACCTTGTTCCTTATAATTATTTACAACACTAGCCTGATGTACACTAGTCTCAATGACATCATGAATCTGATCAATCAATCTATATTTATACATATCATGAATGGTAGTCTTACAAATATTACAAAGAATAAAGACACGTTATTCCTTATCGTGTCTTTGCGGTAGAGAGAGGAACCTATTTGAATCATGATATAAATGATAGATTTCACATTCTAGTAACATTATGCACACCGATTTTCAAGGGACGCTATCCTTAGTATATCCTTCTACTTCACAATTTGTGCACCAAATACCACTACACGTCTCATGAGCTGAATTAGCTGAAAAATTTTCCAATCATTTTTCCATAGATGAAATCTAAGCTTCCAAAATGGGCTAACTCTAGTGTCTACACTCCCAACTACCTCAAAGCACATATAGATGCCTCAAGCACCCCATTTCGGTCCATATAATTCTTTTGAGAGAGCACCCTTCTGAAAGGTGTGATCAAACCTCCAACAAACCATTGAGCATGCTGACTCGGTGAATGTGATAAGATAATTTTGATAATAAAGTTTCAAAAGTGGGCATCATACTCCCTTACACTCTCGATCATGCCATGTTTGATGTCCTTGATCTTGATGCTTTTTTTTTTCAAACTCGGGTATGTGAAACTCTGCTAAGAATGCATCACGTAGCACAAATATAGTCTACATAAGTCTGGTTCATATCATATTTATAGTACCAACTATGTGTGTGTGCCCTTGCAAAGTAGTAGAAAATTGGCTTGCCTTATGTTCGAGCTACAATCCCCTTAGCCTACCATAGTATCTCACACATAAACATGTGCTCATCTACATATTCAATTCCTCTATACTCTGGTAGGAAAAGGGACATCTCAAAATAGACTTGTTGGGGTTGGTGTGGACCATGCCCACTAGATCTCAAGCCACTGTTCCTCTTGATCCTCCTCTGTAGCGGGTAACATACCGAGGATGTATTTCCTTGTGTCCCAACACTTGTGCTAAACTAAAATCCCATGGTCTGCAAAGTTTTACTACTTCTATACGTAATACCAACATTTTTTGCGCCCAAGTTTTGTGTTGATGACGTGCCGAAAAATATACCCCCAACAAGACCTCTCGAATAACACAGACGACAAAAATGCACTACCATAGATGAATAAGTTATCTAATTAACTCCTAAACTTAAGGTAAAATGAAATTTATTTGTCACCGGTCTACCACCCACACTAGCTTACTAATTAATGACTGTCGCAAAAATTGAAAAACCAAGTGCAATGGCCAGGTTGCCATGAGGATCAAATACACACGCACGATCCTTTTAGTTTCAACTGGCATACTTTCATCTGAAGCTAAAGAGTGTTCTCTTCCATTCTTACCCAAATGGGGGAGTACTAAATGCTCTGGCTCCACGTCTTCTACGTGAGCTCCAAATCCTTCACGAGCCATCTCTCTCCACAACACCATTTGTTCCATAACATCACGCTAATTTTCTAAGTCCCTCTCGCACACTTCATTAAACTTAAATTGTCTTTCTTATCTTTGCCTCTCTACCACCAGGTCTAACATATTTCACCACACGTACTCCTACACATGCGCATTTTGTGGTTTAGCTAGCCATAGGATATTGTTGTAAATCCATGGTCATGGTTAAGATATTAATCGCTAAAGGGATAGTGCTCAAATACGATCATATGGGTTTGTGCAAGAACTAAAACTCATAACCTCGGGATAGGAATAAGTAGAAACTACATACTCCAAAATATAGCTATTCAAAACACCACTCCACTAATGATCTATAGCATGTGTCAAAGTAAGGTTAGCATCATGTAGAGCCTAGAACTCTTCTAATGTCCACACAATTGCTCTATACCTCTAGTTTCTCTTTGATGTGTTTGCTACCACCCACTCATACAACTCTATAGGAAACATCTCATACAATTCATGATATAGATTTTGTTCAACCCACGCACGTGCATCAAATTCAGGTCCAATGTTAAATCTGTGAGCAAAATCTTCCTCTAAATTCTCTAACCAATCCTCAATGCTGGCCAAATTCAATTGGTACATCTTCATCATGCAACATCCTTGCAAATATATTAAAAAGAGGTCCCGGTAATAGAACCAAAATATAGTATTTTATTTTACCAAACATCCCAAGGTGCATTGGCACATCACCCAAGAAAACCTGAGTGCTCACCAAGCATGCAAGGGTACCAGTTCCTCTTTTATGGAAGATTTGTCAAGGAGTTAGCATGATAAGCACACACATAGATATATTCCAGATCCATAACAACAATGCAGTAATAAACCATAAATAGATCTAGATCATAACCATATGCAAGAATAACTTATACAAGAATCAAGATTAAGTTTACCATGCAAGAACCAGTCATAGATATATCAACAACCAATATCCAACCACAAAGATCCATTGTATTAATTACTGTAAAACATAGAAGTTTAATACATACATAACAGAGTTACCATACGTCATGCATGTTCATAAACCAACAAGTATAACTCTATTTCAATCATGGTACTACTAATCTATGCATATAATACATATCTATATATAGGAGTGGGAATTTCCCTTCACTTCCTATGCATCCTCAAAATAGGCTACATGCTAAGAATAGTCATGCACCCTTACAAGATAAATATAAAAGCATGCAAGCTTGCTAATAATAGACTATCTAATAATATCAACTGTAGATCTAATCCTATTAATAGCCCAAAACTATGCATGTCACTTGATCTTCCACTTGTCCAAAATAGCCTTTCTTCATCCTCAAGTATTCATATTGATGTGTGTTTCTAAGTCTTCCAATAATATGTGTTTTGCACTTAATCTATCTTTAGCCCATGGTAAACAAAAACGGCTAAGTCCTAAAGTCATATTTTCCCACATGCACCCTTATTCTTATATATTTATGTGTGCACCTTTGTGCCCTATGCTCACGCACCCAATCCTTATGTGCCTTCATTACTTAGGTTGTGATTCATCAACCCAACAAATGACAAAGACTACAAGAGTAAAATTTTCTAATAGTCCAAAGGAATCATCAAACTAATTCTAATGTTGAGGTTAACTCAGAAGGAATGAATTCATTTACCATAGATCATGTGTTACAGACACCAGAAAATAGAGACCTAGAAGTATAATATACAACATAACAATGATCAACAAGAATACGTGACATCTCAACGTAGGAGAATAAGACAATAAAATAATCATGAGATAGATTTCAAGACTATACATTTGTTGTTTCGACATGAATTAGACAAAATTGCATCTCCACACATGTGTTACATTTGTCAAGAGAGTTATGGTGGAATGAATATACGATGATCTCCTGAAGGACCTGTTTGTAGTAGATGCTGACAAGAAAAAGGCATCCATCAATTTTTTGAAGCTAATAACATGGATCCTGTCCGCAACCACCTGAGTTGATGAACTTGACTCAAGTGGAGGAGATGTTGATTTCACATGTCAATCCAATTCTTCAAGTTACCCATGCAATAGGAGGTCAAGTACAAATACAAAGGACATACCATTTGTTTTCCACAAGAAGTCAAATAAATTGCAAAAGTTTTACCACATCATATTTTAGATCTTCCAATTATCATTATGCAGAGAAAGCAACAACGTGGAACGACATACAACTTCACAATGAATAGAGACCGAGTTTATAAAGCACTTAAATATAAAATTGATCACAAAAATTTCTATAGAGATGTGGAGATTGATGAAATGGCTTTATAGGATCTGCCACACAATACGACATCTAATGTCTTTGAAAAATTAAACTCCATCCACATGGAGTTTGATACAATTTAAATGAATTTGTTTTCACTGGTCCAACACTAGAGACAGATGAAGAAAATGTTATAAATCACACCTCGTCTATGGCCACCAAACCACCCAATTCCCAAGAGATATGGAATTCATTCGTGCTTGGGTAAATAATCGAAATACAAAAACTGGTGAAATAATAGCTTGGCCACAAATTGGAACATCTCCACTAAATGAATATGTGACAAAAGGTTTACTAGACATGGCATTTCCAACCCTATTCCCTAATGGAAGGTGTGACTAGCTACAACCACGATTAAAATATGTACATTTACATGAATATGTGAAACATTTAATATGATACAGAGATAATTGTTTTGGAAAACATCCAAGGTTTAGATATCTTGCACTGAATAGGATAATGTGAAATCGAGCACAAAATTCATCGGTAGTTTTTGTAAAGAAAAGTCTTCAAGAATTACCAATTACAATTGATGAATTACATGAACACATGGATAATATGCCAAAATCTCATCTTGTTGATTGTTTAATGTGATACGAAACTACATTACGAGGAACACATTCCTATTGGACAAAGTGTTGTGCAGAATTAATGGATTTGTTACATCAAATTGGAACACCAACCATATTCTTTACTTTAAGTGTAGCAGATATGTATTGGCCAGACCTTCATTCATTAATGTCAGGAACTCCACCAACAGATCCACATGAAGCACAAATATGGAGACAAGAAAACATAATTGATCATCCTCATATCGTTTCTCATTATATGCACATTCGAAATACTATATTCTAAAGAGAAATATTACAAAATTTTATGAAAGTACATGATTTTTGGTGTAGATATGAATGGCAACATAGAGGATCTCCCCATGTCCATGGATTCTTATGGTTGGATGGAGCACCATGTATGGAAACTTTAGATTGGAAATATAGTAATGAAGTTAAATACGTTCAAAACTATTTTGATGGAATTATACATGCATGGAATCCACATCAGAGGAATATACAGGTAAGAAATGTTTACACATTTAATTTTCTTTTTTTAAAATTAAGTATGAAAAAAATTAAACAAGATTATATGAATATGTGGTTCAAGTAATTCATGATTTGAGCTTACATCCATGTTTGAGGAACATGATTAATATTAATCAAATAGATCTAGAAAAAGACTATGAAGAATTGGTTAATTGTGTGGAGTGTCATACCATGTGTAGAGATGGGGCTTGCTTACGAAAAAGGAGAGGGAAGAAGGTTTGCAAGTAATAAGATGGGTTTTTAGAATTTTCTTTCTATGTTTTCTACATGATTTATAACAAAAAATTATATTTCATGCAGGTATGATGCCCCGTGGCTTTTACATTTGAATGGTTCAAAATTATACATAGATGCAAAAATAGGAGATAAAAAATATGAACCAAAAAGAAATGATGACTAGGTCAACACTCACAATCGTTATGTATTACAATCATGGCATGCAAATGTGGATTGGCAACATGTACTTTATAAACATGTCATTGTAAACTAAATTACAAAGTATGCTGCAAAAGCAGAGAAAATTTCAAAAACATATCAGTGATTTACTAAAATTGGGGTTGAATGCAAGGAAGTGGTAATCCTATTTAATCTAATTAGGAGGACTAAAATGATGTATAAATGCAATAAAGCATAATAAAGTAGATGTAAATAAGTATGCTAAGTGAAATGAAACCCTAAATGTGGAATAGAGTAAGGAGAAATGGCGTAGCTGATTGTTGTAGATGGTCGCACGGTGTGTGTTGCAGTCTAAGAATAAAATCAGGAAGTGCATACGAACACTCAAGGACCCTGTGAAGGGCATATCTAAAGTGACTGTGGTGCCTAAGAGTGTACTAGGGCACCCCAGGGCACCCTGGTCTACTATCCGGGCACTTTGAACACTATAAACGCTCAAAACCTGCGCAACGGTATGGTTGCAGTAAGTGATCCAATCTTAACATGTCATGTTTGGATTCGTGATGATATGGAAAATGACCTGCAATGCAAAGAGAATTATCAAACCCTAGAAAAATAAAATATGCATATGAATGGGTTAGACTGACCATAGTCGCCAAGCTAGTGGACTTATCACTGAGTGGTGCACTATATTTTAGACCCGAATATAGTTCTAGTGTGTGTGTGTGTGTATGTCATGCCCTAGGAGATCTCGTGTCGGTCCCATTTTGTGAAGTAGTGAGCAATAGTAACTATAGAAGATGTAAATAGCATGTGTGCATGGAATAAAATAGAATCCCTCCCCTATGAAGTGTGTGTGATGCAGATTTCCTAGCCTTGATGCATGGCACTATGTGGATGTAAGTGATGTAATGGATGCAACCCTAGATGGAGTGATAGTAGTGTGTAATGTTATGACCTAGGACCCTCATTATGGTCTTATAACTTTATATTTATAGGGATCTCAAGCTTAATTTCATAATTAATCCCGACAAGGCTGACTGAGAAGAAGATAAAGATGACCAACAGCTATAAATGACCCAAAAAGGATCAAAAGGGGATTTTCATAGACCGGGCACCCAGTGGGACCGGGCACCCCAAGATAGGTGAGGCACTCCAATTTAAGACTAGAATATCGGGAAGTTGCAAAATGGGTGGATAAGTGATGGAAAATACATGGGAACTATGAAATAAAATATAAAATAAATATGACCAAAAGGTGGGATTAATTAGTATTTTATACACTTGAGAACCTTCTAAATAGTAGTATAAGACCGGGCCAAATTATGTGTAAAGTGCATAATTTTGTGTCTACATTTTGCCCCCACTTTATGTTGGTGAGTAGAAATCTCAGTAACATAAAGTAGATAGAGATGCATACTGATATCCATGTAGAGTGTAGAAGAAGACATGCAATGGACTAAACTCAAGCATGGAATGAAAAAAATTAAAATTTGGAGGAGTGTGGATTATAAAGATGAAAATGTGAATAAAAAGTGATGAGAGTAAACCTATGGCAGAACACATGTGTAGATGTTATGGTGTGTAATGTACCTATATGGTTAGTATGGAAAGTACCATCACGGTGTGTTGTCATTGTTTTTGTTGTTCTTCTTCTTCTTCTTGCCCCCAATTTGACTGCTTGTTTCTCATACAGCGGACCTACAAGGAGAAAATGATCTAGTTAAATATGTATGTAAGTAAAAATGTTATGTAAAATATGCATGTGTAAAGTACATAAATGAAAAATATGCTAGAAAAACTATAAATGGAACATGTGCACCTGATCCATATTGAGAAAAAGGGTGTAGAAGGATATCTTGTATTGTCGTGAGTTTTTCGGGTTATCTCACGCCACCCTAGATGAAGAAGTGTAAAGAGGAAATGTTTTGTGTCCTCTAACTCTAACTGTTTCTGCTGAAATTTGTTAATGAGATCTGTATTGTTCTAGTTTTTTGGGAGATTCGACACCACCGGATGGAGAAGTGTAGAAAGGCACACTCACTATAACTCCCGAGCATGTAACCACTCTGCATAATTTCGAAGGATATCATGCCCTATTAAGGATGTTGTGTATGGAGTTTATAGACTAATCTTAATTCACTCACCGTGTCCGAACAAGTGTAAATACATTTTTAGTACAAAACCCTTAATGATGCCCCCTATTTGGGGGCGCATGTGATGACCCCGGTAGGAGAATGCAGCCTCAAAAGAGGAATAACCACACTCTAACCTATAGAACTCTACCCCCGTAGGGGAAAGTGAAAATGCTTGGTAGATACCAAAGCATGCGTAAAAGGAGATGGCTAGCCAATATAAGTGTTAATCCAAAAACACATGCATGCAATAAGTATAAAATACATAGATAATGTAGAAAAACTACCCAAAGATAGTAGTGTAAACACACAAGAAGTAGCAAAAGACTCGCACAAAGTGGATTAGAAACATGGGACATCACTCATGATGTCACAAGACATGCAAAGCCATCATCGCCGCAAAAATAGATAGACAAATGTGCACACAAGCAAAGGGAAAATCCCACATACAAAGGTAAATAAATCATACAAGTAGAAACAAAGAGGTAGTCATGGAAACATGCAATCCTACAAAACAAGTTTTGCACATGGAACACCCCTTAACATGTTAGATTTATAACCGATATGTCAAAACGTGTATAAACAAGTAGTATAAGATGCTAAGTATAGAATGAAAAATAACACATGTATGAGACAAATGTTGATGCCCCGGTGACTAGTATGGTAAGGGTAGAAGGCGAGCATCCATGTCACATGTAAATTTCATGTATCTGTGATCACACTAGACAAAGGCATGAACATATATGTGTGTATGATAATGAAATAGAAGAAAGCAATCTAACATGTGTAGTAAAGTGACCATGTAAAACACTAGTAAGAAAGAGTAAATGCTACCAAGACAATGCAATATGTTGTGGATGGATGGAATGGAATGTAAGATGGAATGATAGGAGCAACATGTCCCCAAGTGTATGGAAGTGTATGTAGTGAGGTTTATTTTGTTTTCCCCTCGAAGTCAAGAATAAACCGTAAACGAGAGTACATCATCAAGAAATGGTCAAGTAGTGTAAGTTGTGTCTAGCACGCTGTGATGAGTGTGTATGTGTAGTGGTGATGAAATGTGACATGGGGAGAAGATGTGTGTGGACCCTATAGTGTAAGCATATACCACAACTTGGTAGAATAGATGAGTGATGATTTATCCCTAAGTGTATATCACTATGGGATGAGCGGTAGTAAGTGGTGATGAAGTATGTGATTGTATAGCAAATGTGCATGAACCATATAGCCAAAGTGTATATCATGAATTTGTTGAATAGGTGAGTGATGATTTATCCCTAAGCGTATATCACTACATGATGGAAGAATAAGGTGACGATTTAGCCTATAGTGTATGTCACTACAAGATGGGTGATGAGGGTGTAGGAAGTGTATATGAGTATGTGGTGGATAACGGAAGGTGGTGATTTAGCACTAAGCGTAGACCACTACGTGATGAATAAGAATGTGGTGGTGATTTAGCCTAAAGCATATACCACTAAGTGATGAGTAGGATAAATGATGATGTAATAGAATGACGTAGGATAGGATAATAGAATGTGTGATGATAGGATGTAAGAGGATAATGAGAAATTGACTAAAAGAGTGGTGATTTAACCTAAGGTGTATACCACTACATGATGATAGAAGGAAATAGTATATATGGTTGAGCGGATGATAGAATAACTAGAAATGATGAAGGGAGTGGTGATTTAACCTAAGGTGTATACCACTACATGATAATAGAAGGATTGATAATGTAATAGAATAACCTGGAATTGATAAAAGGATAATGTAATAGAATAATAGAATACGTGATGATAAAATGTGATAGTATAAGGTAGAATGGATGAAGGGAGTGGTGATTTAACCTAAGGTGTATACCACTAGGGTATGTGATGATGAGTGTGGGTGACGATATATCCTAGAGCATTGGTCACTAGTCCGATGAATGTGGTATGATGACATGTCACATGTAGGTAAGGTCCATTTTATTGGTAAACCCTCGGTAGTCGAGTATGGACCGGAACTAGAGTGCGTCATAGGGTGATGAGTGTAACACGTAGAAGACAACATAGTATCAATGACCATGTAAAGGGGTAGGGTATGTAAATGTGCATTGTGGGAAAGGAAATGTAGAATGTGTAATGGGTATGGAATGTGTAATGTGTGAAATGTAACAAGTGTGTAGATAGAAATAGATTTTGTAAAACTAGACTCATGTATAATGAAATCTAGTGTAGCATGTAGAATATATAGGATGCATGGATGTGGTGTGGGTGTGTAAGATGTAGTAGTAGGTGTAGATAGAAAATGGAATGGGTAGTGGTGATATAGAAATCTAGACTCATATATAATGTACTCTAGCATAAATGTAGAATGTAAAGATGGGATGTGAAACTAGGCTCATATGTAATGATGACTAGTGTAGTATATGGATGATGAACGCTATGAAGATATGTGATGTATAGGTGTAGGATGGTAGAATGTAAATGTGTAGGACCTATAGTGCAGTGTGTGGGGTTCAATGTAATGGTAATCCCTCAACAGTTTAGTGTGAACCGAAGCACAAGAGTGCATCATTGGGTAACAAGGGAGCTACAACGCTGAGATAGGATGGATGATGTCCTCGTTATAAATATGTAGTAGAATATTGTATAGGTATGTGAGACTATAAGAGGGGGAATATAATTTGGTGCTGCCCCCAAAGCATGTCAAAAGGATAAATTAACCAAGAAGGTCAAAGGAAAAATGTCCCTCAACTAGTGCTTGAGATGATACGAATGGAAGGCCACGATCTACTAGCGGGGAGATAGTAGAGAGGCAAAGTGCGGTGGTGGAGTGGAATTGATATACGTAGGAAGGATGGCCTAGTGACGAAGATTCTGGTGTGAAACCCATAGGGGGAGATAGGGAATGTGATACTAGAGGTTGGTGTTGAGATGGTATGTGGGTAGGGTGTGTTTGATGCGATGAATGGGGTGAGCCCGAGGGATGTAGAATAGGAGGAGGTTGGGTGCTAAATGAAAGGAGGCCTAATTGTTTGGTATCTTTGATAACATGGGCTAATGCATGGAAATAATCTGTATGATGTCCCTGAATGTAATGATAGTGACAAAATGGATGATCACGGGTGTGGATTAATCACGAAGGAGGATAATAACAAGTAGGTGGTAACGTAAGGAGTTGGTGGTGAAGAAGGTGACCGAGAATGTGTTGTGGCATAGTGTTAGAGGGAAGAATAATGGGTGAAGGGAAAGGTAGAACTGGTGGATTAGGAGGGGACCAATAGGGGAGGTGGATGGAGTAGGATTTGTAGGAGTAGTAGGAGCATGCTAAAGTTTTTCTATCTCAAAGCATGAAGAGACGCAATTGTGGTTTTCATGGATTGAAACTAAACTTGTAGTGTGTGTATAGCCTCCCATAGGTGTGTATTAGAAGAAGGATTGTGTGAGTAAGAATCGAATATTGTCATGGAGGAGAGAGAGTGTATTGTAGTAGGAGGTGAATCGATATTAACAAGAGGGTAAGGGAGAAGGAAGGTCTTCTAGAGAATCATCAAGATAGGCATCAAAATTGTATTGTACAACATGAGATACTTGATAAACAAGGGTATGTGGTTGGTTTTCTAAATAACCATGAACGTGTAAAATATGCATGACCATGACATATTGTTTGTGGGTAAAGGGAGGAAATGGGCAGCCCAAGGCATACCAAATAGTGAAGTTAGGGTGAATAATAAATAAAAGAACATTACAAATACACACATCACCAAATAGCATGCGAAAAGGGATATCAACGTAATCAAGATCAAGTGTCCCTCTAATATAATATAGCCAAGATCAGCCAAGAGTGAGTGGAGAAGTAGGAGGAGCACATGCAAGATGAACGACAAGGTGGAAAACACGCGGGCCATATGCAGCAACAAGAATGACATAACCATGATATAGGTGGGGGTCGTATAGAGGAGTATGAAGGTCATCGAATTCAAACCCAAGTTAGAGGAGACCATCGTGGGAACATACAATGGTTATGTAGGATGTGTCAAGTGGTATGTGTTCCCAATAAGAATTATTTATGAAGAGAGTGCAAGTGAAAGGTGGGCATACGAGGAGGAGAATGTTGGCAAAGAGGTAAGGAGAAGATCCATGGATGATGAAGGGCCTTGGTATGGCACAATAGTGGTGGTAGGATCAAATGGTGGGGAAGATATTGTACTAAGTTGGCGGATAATAGCCATGAATGACATCTCATAAAGAAAGGGATATAGGGGAAGAATGGGAAAAACAACCGAGTATTGTGGAGTATGCGTGGTGGAGGGTATGATAGTGTTGGCAATAACATGAGTATGTGGTGAAGTAGAAGGGACCTTATCAACCATGCAAATGGTAGGAACTAGGTCATGCGGGGTGCTTTAGATGGGGAAGGAATCATGGATGGAGAAGGAGGAGATGTAAAAAAAGGTAAGGCAGTGCTAGAGTCATTTGTGTCCATAGGAGGAAGAGCCTCAACTTCTGCTACCAGTTGAGCTAGATCTCGTAGGATAATGGTGCATAGATAAGCGGTGACAACATCTTGGATATCCCGAGGATTCATTCTAGAAGATGGCAATTGGATAAAAGAAGGACAATGGTTATAACCATCAAGAATAGTGAGAGTGTATGACAAAATCACAGCCATGGTTGTCAATTTGAAAAGTAACTACAACTTAGAGGAATTAGAGGAAGATTAGCTACCTGGAACAAGACGGGTTCACCAAAATGATTAACTTGGGGTTGAATGCAAGGAAGTTGTAATCCTATTTTATCTAATTATGAAGACTAAAATGTTGTATAAATGCAATAAACAATAGTAAAGTAGATGTAAATAAATATTCTAAGTGAAATGAAAACCTAGATGTGTAAGAGAGTAGGGATAAATGGCTTAGCTGATTATCAGTAGATGGTCGCAGTGTCGCAAGTCCGAGAATAAAATCGGAAGTGCGAGACAACACTCAGGGACCTTGCGAAGGGTAGGACTGAAGTGACTGGGGCATCTAGGAGTGTACTGGGGCACACTAGGGCACCTTGGTCTACTATCTGGGCATTTTGAACATTATAAATGCTCAAAACTTGCAACTAGTATGGTCGCAAGTTGATCTAAACTCTACTTGTGCTGCACTAGATTCGGATGATCTGGAAAATGACTTGCAATGCAAAGAGAAGTATCAAACCCTAGAAAAATAAAATATGCATATGAATGGGTCAAACTAACCTCATCCACCAAGCTAGTGGACTTATCATTGAGCATTGCACTACATTTCAAACTTGGATGTAGTTCGAGTGTGTGTGTGCATGTCATGCCCTAGGTTCTCTCGTGCTTAGTCATACTTTGTGAAGTAGCAAGCAATAGTAACTATAGAAGATGTAAATAGCATGTGTGCATGGAATATAATAAAATCCCTCCCCCTATGAAGTGTGTGTGATACAGATCTCCTAGCCTTGATGCATGGCACTATGTGGATGCAAGTGATGCAATGGATGCATCCCTAGATGGAGTGATAGTAGTGTGTAATGTTATGACCTAGGACCCTCATTATGGTCTTATAACTTTATATTTATAGGGATCTCAAGCTTAATTTCATAATTAATCCTAACGATAAGGTTGATTGAGAAAAAGATAAAGATGACCAACAACTAGAAATGACCCAAAAAGGAGTGAAAGGGGATTTTCATATATCGGGCGCCTAGAGTGGGGCTGGGGTGCCTTGATTTAGGGCTAGAATGTCGGGGCGGTTGTGAAATGGGTGGATAAGTGCTGGAAAATACATGGGAACTATGAAATAAAATATAAAATAAATATGGCCAAAAGGTGGGATTAATTAGTACTTTGTACACTTGAGAACCTTCTAAATAGTAGTATAAGATCACACCAAATTATTTGTAAAGTGCATAATTTTTTGTCTACAATCAGCAAATGTTAATGTGATTTACGAATATTGAAAATCCTAAGGAACCTACTGCATGAGTGTATAGAAATTTACTTCAAACAATACTTGAAAGAGATATATGTGCAATGGAGACATGCCACATGTTGTTAGAACTTCCTTTGATGGAGTGTAGTAGGGTATTTGTATCATTGAATGTTGGGCATAAAGTTTTTAAACTAGTATTAAAGGAAAATGACGAAAACAAAAATCAAAGAAAATCAATAATAGATGGGTACATTGATATACCTCACTCAATGGAACATGTACCACTCATTGAAGCTACTAGATCATGGATCTATAATCCAAAAATTTGTAAAGGAGAAAAGTGGAATCCTAGAAAAACACATGTTATTGTCAGAGTATGGCCAAGATTTTGTAGCATCCCAAAGCAAGATAGTAAATTTTTTGTGGACTTTTGTTGGTCGGAGTTAGTACTATACAAACCATTTCGTGATATTCAGATAGATATTGGCCTTGAAGATGATATTATAAAAGCAAATTGGGAAGAATTTCAATATAATCCTTGGCATATACAATGGGTTATTGAAACACATAATGATGATCAAAGAGAAATGGATGATGAAAACAATGATATCATCAAACCAAACAAAATTGAACATGATTGGGAGAATGTTTATGAGATTGATATATTGGGTTGAAGGGATATTGATATGCGAAACACTTTGGAATGTAGATTATCCCGTGAAGAACAAATGAAAAAGATATTAAATGTATAAGCATGATTAAAGATAATTGTTTACTCACGCATAGATGAAGAACCAAGTTCACATTTTAGCTATCATAGCCTTAGTGTAAAACAAAAAATTATGTTTGATATAATAATCGACCATTATAATCAAGGAGAAATTACACTTCCATTACATATGATAATCTAAGGAACAACAGGTATAGGGAAATTGTATCTTATTGGAGGAATCAAACTATCTATTTTAGAGTTGTCACAACCACAATGTTTCCCCCTTTTATTACTTGCCCCAACCGCATTTACGTCATTTAACATTGGTGCATTAACAATACATACCTTGCAAATTCCTATTTCATATTTTGAAAAATAGAGGAATTAGGTTAACAAAATTTCAAGAATAAATGCAACATGTTAAGCATATTTTAATTGATGAGATGAGCTTCATAGGTCAAAATATGCTTCAACATATGATTACATAATACTATTCATATGATTCATAAGTAAGAATGGTACTAATTAACCCATGTCTTTGGCCACCTTTCTGTCACTTTTCTTAGTCTTACACCTCTCTTGCTCACCTACCTTTTCCATTTTTGGCATTTATCATATTAGACACCAACACCTAAACTAGGACACCAGCCTTAGGTGCCCTCATCCAATCTAGGTGCCCTTATCCTCTTTTTACTTTACTCACACTTTTTGGGTCCTTTCTAGCTATTTGAGCATCTTATCTTTTTGGTAGTCAGCCTTTTTGGGGTTAATTATGAAATTCAAGTGAAGGAATCATATAAATATAAATTTATGTGATCATAATAAGGGACCAAACACTAAGAATCTACTATCTCCACCTAAGGTTTCATCCATCAAAGGCATCTATAGCTCCATTTGCATCCATCTAGCTCCATCACAAGGGACAAAGGTTAGTTCATCTACATCACACTTCATAGGAGGGGAGTCTATTGTTTCCATGCACACATTATTTACATTCTACATCTAGTTACTTTCTCACTATTCAAAAAGTGTCACACACACACACACACACACACATAACTACATTGGATATGAGATGTAGTGCAGCGCTTAGTTATAATTCCATCATTTTGGAAGTTGAGGAGATTCCAACCCCTTCATTTGCATCTTTCTTTTTAGGGTTTTGATGCTTTGTTTAGGGTTTTATAGGTGATTCATTCATTCCAAATTTATAGGTACTTCGGTGATCTTACAACAACCTAGAGGTGATCAAGAGCAAACAAGTGAAAACATCTTACGACACATCGAGGAGGTTTTCTCGAGCATCTACGCAGACCATGGCACCCAAAATCAAAACCAGGGCACCCACCAGTTCCCTTATCCCTCTCCAGGTGCTACCCAATCAAATTTTCTGGATCTACATTTCTCCAAGCTTATGTGTGACGGTCCTCCATCTATGTTTAGTTGGTCTCCACTACAACATACTCCGAAACCTCTATGAATCAGCTAAGGATCTTTTAACCATCTTTTCACATCAAGGTTTCATATTTTAAATACTTAGTGGCTTGGGTATTATTTCAGTATTTAGTTATTTACTACAAACTTGCATTAGATTAGGCTATTATTTTACATTTCAGCATAATCGATTAACAATATTTCAAGAAGAAATACGACATGTTAAGTATATTTTAATTGATGAGATGAGCTTTATAGGTCAAAAGATGCTTCAACATATAGATTCTTGACTACGCCAAGCATTTCCAAAAATGCTAGATATGTGTTTTGGTGGAAGGTCTATGATTTTAGTTGGAGATTTGGGATAGTTTCCTCCAAAGGTGTGATATCCCTTGATATGCAAGTAAAACACAAACAAAATTCTTATGTCAAACTTTTAAAACTATTGTTACACTAGATATGGTATTCAAACAACAAGTCCAAACTGAAGAACAACAATGGTTTCATCAACTTATAACAAATCTAAGAGATGTCAATCGACAGTTGAAGATTAGAGGTTGTTAATGACTAGAAAAATGGTTCACTACAAAATGTTGAAAATGAGAATTTTGATGAACATATTCATTTATTTTCCATAAATGATGTTGTGGATGAACATAATAAGAGGAAATTATATGCATTAAATTGACCCATTACTTGAGGAATTTCCACTAAAGGACAAAATAATATTTCTACTGGATTAAATGATGAAAAATTTCAAGTTGAATTATTTATTTTTGTTCATGCAAGAGTGATGCTCACTAAAAATTTATGGACTAAAGTAGGTATTGTCAATGGTGCACTTAGATTTATTCGAAGCATTATCTACAAACCAGGATTAGGACCCCATGAACCACCAACATATGTAATGGTTTAATTTGATAACAACAAATGCATTCCTTTTACTAATGAAAATCTAACTATAATTCTAATAACACCTATAGAAAGGGGTCGTGTGTGTCAACTACCTTTGAAATTGGCATGGGGATTGACAAATCACAAGGCTTAACTCTTAACAAAGCCACAATTGATATAGGACATAAAGAAAGACAAGGTTTGACCTTTGTTGCTATTTCACGTGTCAAATCATTAGATGGATTGAGAATCTTACCTCCATTCACATATGACCGGTTTCAGAATTTGAAGAATGCAAAAGGAGTTGATAAGAGAAAAGATGAAGAAAAAAAGACTCCAGTTGTTGGAACAGCAAATGTATAATATTTGAGAATCACAAACTTAATGTTGTTCTTCATATATATATCATATGTGTATTTATTTCTTTTATTAATTATTAATATGGTGTTTCTTTCTATTTTTAATTTAATATTATATTACATATAATTAACATGAATGTTAAAATTAGATGGGCATACATTTGATTTAATGAATAAATAGTTACTTTTACTCTACATGGTCATGGATGCTACTAGCATACCTATCTTAGAAAATCTATGTAAAAGACGCCAAGAGGTATCATTCTCGAGGTGGAATATGTGCCTCGATAATGATACCTCTCGGCATCCTTTACATAGATTTTCTAAGATAGGTATACTAGTATGCATTCTTGTCTGATATAGGCTGATTAATTTCAATAAATATAAGGTTGTAAGTGTCTGTGATAAGACAAGATATGGTCTTGGGATTTTAAGGAGCAAAGGTGCATTGGAGAAAAGATGCTACAACAACATAATTAGGAACAATGTCTTTTGAATGAGTCTTTATTTTCTTCTCAATGATTGGTTGAACCTAGGTAAAATAAGAGTCACTATCAACCACCTCAGGTTGATTTGACTTGGGAAACTTAGAATGAGGGGAGAAAGAGGAGCAAGAGTTTGTGTAGATGAGATGTTAACAAGTGTGGAAATATCACATAATTTTCATGGACATGCAGGAGGTTTTATGATGGGTAATTTCTATCTTGAGTTACTTTCTTCACCAATAATTTATGAAGGAACTCTTTTTAATCATACTTCTCCATGTCAATTAGTATACCATCCACTTTCATAGATTATACCTTGGTACATGAAGGTTGATGGCACGAGGATGAATATGCATCAAGTTACTCTTGAGGAGTAATATTTATTGTATAATTTGACTTGATCAAATTATCATTAAATAATTTCTTGGTCATTACCAATATTGGATTTGTTGGATCATCAATATTGTCTTTCTCCTTTTATGACTAGTCAACAATAGGAAGAGAAGAATTTTAGATTATTGCCTCAAATTTTAGGTCACAAAGCTCACGGCCATCATCCTTCCTACCTTTAGGTACTTGACTAATTTGGAAAGCATAATTTTTATCTATATCCATCCTCATATCTCTTCTTCACACTTAAAATTCATCATCACAATCGTCCCGTAAATATTCAATAGTGGGAATGTGATGATAACTTAAAGGAAGTTTAAGATTATTATTGATATAGCCTTTATTATCAAAAGAGGATCTTTAAAAGTACAAATACATGTTGAATGACATAATGGTTCTCTTGAAATTTTGAGCATCCATATGTGATATTCATAAATAGTGACATAAGTTAAAAGGACATTTGATCCCTTATACCCTTCTCTCTCTACATAGTGTTTGCAAAGCATCAAGTTTCGTACATAATTCAATGAGGATTGACTTATCATTGAATAAAATAGGGATTTTGAAATGTATGCCTTCAAAACTTGCTACTCTAAGGTAAGTTAATCTCTAAAATTGAATAAAGAAGCTTCCATGTGTTTTGATTAAGTCTTTTTCTTCTTTAAAAATGATTTTAGTTGTGTTTCCTTCCAATACCCACACAATCAACACATCCTTCACCCTATTGAATGGAATATTGTTATTATTATACATTATTTGAGTGTGATATTCATATATAGGGTTTGAAAGACCACATCTACCTATTCTAGAGAGGCAAACCAGGACCATGTAGGTTGTTGAAGTATACATTAGCTATGGAGTCATATACAATGACTTGGTAGAATTTAATTGGGTGGGTTGCTTTGACAATTTTATACCCATGATTTTACCCTAATTAATGTATTATTTTCCTACAAAAATGAAATTAATGAATATGCACATCCAATTATGAAATTCTTTGGTTGTTTACAATCCCATGATCCTTTCAAAAGGGTGATCATATGTGAGATTTCTTCCTCAAAAAATTTATGGTATAGGGTCTTGGGAGTTTGGAAGGTCATTTATTATTCACATTCAACCAAGATTTAGCAATCATGGTCCAATATTTCTTTGCATTTAGATCAAATTTTGTTTGGTCCATTTCAAGAGTGATTATGTTGCATAGTCTTGCAAAGTTGAATTTCCAAGGCAACAATAATGTGTTATGCATCGAGTTGGGAAATTACTTGACTATGTGGGTATTTTAGCTCTTTTTTTGTTTTAATTAAAATATTGAACACAAGCTAATATTTTTTTAAACATTGAACTAAATTTGGAAAACCTACTACATGAGATAATCCAATATTGAAGATTTTTTCTACCATTGGAGTTTTCTTGTCATCTTACATATAAGTCTAAAATTGATAAATCCATATGTTTAGAATTACTATCACCAAATTCATGAATATTGGTTTTGATTAGGACAAGTGTTCATATCTTACATATTGTAACTTCATGGTGGTAATTTGGAAATTCAAATTTGTAAATTTGAAGGAAAATGAGCAATTTTCTAAGTAGATTGGAAGGAATGAACAAATCGGGCCTAAATGATAAGAGATATTGTGTAGAGCAAGATCATCCACAAAAATCTTCACAAAACTATTGAAAATGATACTCACATGAAGTGGAAGATAATGGAAATTTTAAATTTGTAAAACTTTTGGGGGTAGAGAAAACATAGAGGGAAAACAATGGCTAGGGTGACGAAATTGAGGGTAGAGATAAATTGTCTCGGTAGAGCTTGTTTTAAATGTAGTGAAAATGATTGATTTCTTAAATTTATAAATGCCTCAAGGCTCTAGCTTGTGAACTACCCAATGAATTTCATTTAAAACCTTTTATTTTTAGTTTATCACCTCAATCGCTTCATTGTAAAATAGAGGAAACAAAGGAATTATTCCCTATGTTCCTGTCAAATGGGACTTGAGCGATGGGTATTATATTATTGGCTTCTATATTGACCTTGGAACACCCATTGCACTTTGTTGCAAAATAAGTGGAGCTTAAGAATTATTTCATGAGTTCCATGTGGGTGTGATACGTTTTATTTAAACATGTTTTAAACTACCCAAAATCTTGTTAAATCAACCAAAGTGCTTCATCACGTAACAAGTGGAACATAGGAATTATTCCACGAGTTTATCTCGTGTGTGAATTGAGTGACACAAGTTATTTGACCTAAATGGTTAAATTTAAGGGGGTAGTAATCGATGGTATATTATCCTAATCAACTAGTTTCCAAAGCTAATTACAACAATATCAGGATAATACCTGAACAAAGATAAATAGTGATAGATAATGAAACAAATTATTGGAAATATGGGATGGAGAGAAAATCAGCTCATATTCTACATACCGCATTGATTTATGTTAGGTTAATGAATAGAAATGGTTTGATAAAGCTTCATCTATGAAAATTTGTCCTAAAAATATTCCTGGGCCAAAGCATATGGTATGGCCTAAAACATATCGCTGTTATGGCCCTTTCTGTACGGCCTTTTCCATATGTTATTTCAGCTCTTGAAACTTTTTGGGTTTACACACTATTTCTTGGTATGATTTTGCATGTAATTTGAACTTTTGACATTACATGATGCTCGTTGTGTAGGTACTTGAATCTTTAAAACCCCATATAGTGAATGAGTTCTGCAAAACAAACACTAGTTGGGTTTTGGTCACACCTATGCATCGTCGACATCATTGCTACTCCAAATAGGGCTCAAACTACATGTCATTCTCGTCTAACATGTGATATCTACAATGTATACAACCATATTGATAATCATGACCTTATAACAATGAAATTGTACTTGAACCTTTTCTTTGGCTTGAATTGACTTTAATAATGTGTCTTTTGTGCTTGTAGATCTGAGTGGATGACTACCATAGAATGACTATACAAAGTATATAAATATCATGGGAGTCTTGGAGTAGCTTTTCTTGTGATTTCTCTTAGTATTTTCTCATTGTAATGCTAGGTTCCAAGTGGATAGAATGTCCTCCTTAATGAGATATGAATAACTATCTTATATATGCATTACGGATCTGAAAAAATCAGATAAAGCTGATTAAAATTGTACCAAAGAAGTTCAAATTAATAAAATTACCATTGGAGGGAGAGGGACTAAAGTAGCCAAGTCAGTCCCATAACATATGGGCGTTATGGAACTTTCTGGGTGTTATGGTGTCAAATTCATATGAAAGTGATTTGAAAACTAGGATTGTATTATACGAGGTATAGCTTGATTTGATGAAGTAATATAACCATTATGTGAAGAAATAGGTTGTGTGTGCAAGTAAGAATGAGTGAGATATTGCTAGGGATATCATAGTTGGCCAAATTGAGCAAGTATTAGCTAATACAAAAGAGGTGTACAATTTGTGTTGTTGTAAGAGATGAATTACCAAAATAAGTGTATACATTCCCCCCCACCTTTTAAGTATGGAATTGAAAATTTTGTGCTTAAAATAAAAGGTACATGAGTGTGTAGACACATTTTTCCTTCACTTGAAGCACCTTTTTCTTGTCTAAGACTTTTTCTCTATTCTGGTTTTGTTTTCTTTATTAGGATGAGTACCCATAGAGAAAAGTGTATTCAATTTCCATAGTATAGAAATCAAAATTTAATTTGAAATTTTTAAACTTGGTGTGAAAATAACAATATGTAAATAGAAAAACAAAATAAAGGAAAGAGTACACCTAATTGTTTTACAAGAGGGGGGAAAGAGTACTCCCATTCTTGTTACCATGGAGATTCGTTAAGCTTTATGTTGGAGTTGGCTGGAAGGACTTATGGGTGATCAATCCCCAAGTGGAATGTGCCAAGGAGAATAAAAAGAAGTAAAAATGCACCTAGTATGGTGAAGATAACTATGTGGGGAACACTCCAGTTGCCCTAATCCCTTTATAATAAATGAGAAATAGGAATTCAAGCCTACTAGGATAAGATTCACCTCACACTTCCCAAGACCCATGGATAAGTACCACTACAAAGGAACACGAACCCAATTAATTTGTAAATGATGACACAATATATCGGTAAATGCTAGCTTGCACATACACTTGTTGCCATAATGTGAATTGCATCATGCATCATGTCATTGAAACTAAGTAAATAACATGTACATCTCCCGAGAAACTATACCAATTGAGAAAATTGTCAAATCTAGCCCTAGGGACGACGAAGCGTATGGAATGAGCCATAGCATCCGGACATTATGGTCTTTTCTATATGGTTTTTCCCATGTATGTTGTATAACCCAAGTCTATTTTTGAGCCATTTTTCTGTACTTTTAAACTATCGATTGTGTACCGATTTATTTTGTTTCCTAATTCGAACTATTGTGAGGGTGAGATATTATTCGATGGTTTCCCCATGTTTTGGGCACATGAGATGGAGTAATGTGAGCATGGCCCAAATAAGACAACATGTAGAAAATATGCACGTGTGTTATAGGATTATTATAGGGGAAATAGGGAGCTTTCACGGTGTATACCATGACTCATACATAGTAATATAGTAAAAAAACAAGAAAAGTGTTAGTAGCAAAGCAATAGAGAAACAACATAGTAGATGTAAAAAAACATGCAAGGACACACAAATAACAAAATTCCACATACAAAGGACACCACTAAAGATGTCATAAGATAAATGAAGCACTCGAGGCCAATAAGAAAGAATCAAGTAACATAATGCATTTCCCATAAACAAGTGAAAGCACATAACAAGCATGTAAAATAAGAAACAAGCCATAATATGAGAATGATCTCGGTTTGGAAGTAACTTTCAAAATAGATACTACACATAAAGCACAATAGATAGAGTCACGATATATGTATCGAGTGAATGAGGTAAGAGAAAGTAAAGTAGCAAAGATTGGAATTATAGCACATATATGTGAGAAATTCTAAAGTGGATGCCCCCAGTTGCTACAAAAGAATTGGTAGAGGAAGTCTTAAACATCATGCATCAGTAACAATATGTGTGTATCCTTAATTCAACTCAATGTACCATGTGAATGTACATGTGTATAGAAAAAGGATATAACATACTATGTATCAAGCTAACATGATAAGTAATGTGCAACATAAATAATATAAGTGTGTAATAAAAATAACCAAGCAAGAGTGATGCAAATATTTTGGATGTGTGTATGTATTAAAAGGTTTTTTCAGTTTTTAGAATACATGAATTTTTTTGGATTTTAGGCCCCCTAAGGACATAGATGAAATCCTATTATCTAAAAATAATGAAGGGTGATCCAAGAATTCCCTTAGGATGAAATGTTTAGATTTTTAGCACTTTTGATGAAAACATACTATGTAACCAGAGAGAGTAGAAGCAAGGTTACCCCCAATGTGTGTGTGTAAAGTGAGGTTTGGGTGTGTAGGCACTCCCTCAACAATTAATTTGAACCTATAAACAGAGTGTGTCATTGAGAAATGAGGGGGAAGTCGATGTCCCCCATGGGTGAGTAGCGTGGAGAGTCATCTAAATATGGATCAAAGCCTACTAGGTTGGGGTCAACAACATAATGTGTGAAAGGTTTATCAATACTAAAGAAGAATCCTATCATACGCAAGTGATGCATGGAAATGATATATTCTTCATCGGTGTAAGGTGGTCCATGCTTGGTCATGTGTTGATTCTAATGTATCATGTTATGCATGCAATCAAGGAATGAATGATTATTAATTGTGACCATGCTCTTGTGTAGAGGGTAAATAATAGTAGTATGGTGTTTGTCAATCTTACCACTGAGGTGTCATAACCAAGAGTGGCCAAGCATAAGTGGAACACGTTAGGTGTCAAGGGAAACCCACATCTTTGTTACAAGGACTTATGGACCGAAATCAATTAGTAGCATGATGTAGCCTTCATAATCACTAGATGGTTGTAGAAGAGGACTGGTGTCTAAGGGAGTAAGTATTAATTATTTTAGGGCTTCATATGTGCACACATTGATTTCATTAGTAGGATTAAAAGGCACATGTTTCCAATATTTCCCATGAATGTAGAGTGTGTAATTGAATGTATCGAGCACATGTTGTGTGGGTGTCATTTGTATATCTAGAGAAGTGGATAGTGTATATAGTGATTTATAGCCTTGAAAAATGGTGATGATTCCATTGGCCTTAAGGGTGATTATTTGTTGCAATAGGTATTGACATTCACTATTCATATGTCTAGATAGGCAATGGTAATCACAAAATGGAGTGTTTGGTTGTCTAGAACATTTCTTAGCATAATGGTGTTGTTTAGTGGGGCGAGTGAGCAAGCCATGATCTATGAGAATGGGTAGAAGATCATGTGGGGTATCTTGGTGTGTAGGAATAGTGACAGTGATAAAAGTGGGAATAGGATCAAGGGAATGGATAACATTGCAAAAAGGAACCATTGCATTGGTAGTAGTAGGTGGAGTAGCGGGGTAGAGTTGATATTCACTAGGGCCCGTTGTAATAAAAAGATAATGGAACATGGAGTCATCCTCATCGATAGGGTTAAAATATAACTTATGCAAGTTCTGTGGGTAAGCTCAATATAACCATCATCATTATCATTTGACTCATCAATATTGACATTAAATTGTTGAACAACATTCTCTAGAGGATTTTAGAGCAGAGGTTGAGGATGCCACATGAGAAGATATAATAAGAGATATAAGATCAGCAACAAGAGTGGAAGAAGTAGGAGGAGATGTTAGTGTGTTAGTAGTTGTTCTTGATTCCCCAATAGCATATGTATTTATATGTTAAAGGGGGAATTGATTGTAATGGATGGATAACCATAGAAGTAACGAGATAAATTTTACAATATTTGAATGGTTCAGGGTCAGCTAGAATAGTGTGTTCATACCCATCATAGGAAAATTTAACACATTGATGTACCATGGATGGGATAACCCACATGGCATGGATCCATGGGTATCCAAAAATATTATTGAATTGAAATGGAGCATTCATAACATAAAAGAAAGTTGGATTTTTTAGGCCCTATTTGTAAATCCAATGTGATTGTACTTATAGATATTCGGTGGTGGTGTCGTAACCTCACATAATATGAGTATAATTTTTAATTACCATAGCAGGAATAACTAATTACATCAGTAATGATAAAAGACATATGTTTGAGGAAGATCCATTTTCAATGAGCAAGTGCTTAGTGAGAAAACTCTAAATGTTGGCCATAATCAGAAGAGGAGGACAAGGACTACTAGAAGAGGTGATTAAAATATCCTCATTAGTGAATGTAAGTAATTTATCCATGATCTTAAAAGAAACCATGATAGATGAAAATAATATAGGAGGATTATCACTTTATTTTCGAATAAATCAAAATACCGATTCTAATGTGCAATGAAAATCTAGAGCTTTGTAAAGAAGATCAAAAGGGATATCTTAGTAGGGGTAGTCTTTTATCATAATCTTTAGATGATTTAATAAGATGAGATGGTAATGCACTAATAGGTGGGGGAGTGGTTTAGGGCCCCCGTGGTTTTCTTATTTAGTCAAGTAGTCACAACCTTTATAGCAAAATCAACAAGGGGAGGAATGAATTGAGGAGGGAATTGAGTGACAACCAATATATATTTATATTGAATAGTTACTTGGGAATACACATGGGTGGGGGTGAAAGAATAAGAATTATCCATAACCCTTGAAGAAATATGCAAGAGAGGAGAAGAAGATAAATCCGATGCACAACAGACAAATGTTGGGTTCACCAAATAATTTAACCTAAAGCATTAAACTTAAGGGGGTAGTAATCGATAGTATATTATCATCAACTAGTTTCCAAAGATAATTGCAGAATATCATGTTAATACATGAAAAAACATAAATAGTGACAGATAATGAAACAAAGTATTAGCAATAGGGGATAGAGGGTGACTCAACTGATATTTTTCCTTCTTCACCGATATATGTCAGTTGGAAAGGGTTGGAAATGATTTGATAAAGCTTTGTCTCTAAAAATGTGTCTTGAAAAGTTGTCTAGACCAAAACATGTGATATAGTCCAAAGCGTATGACCATTATGTACCTTTCTCGTATGTCCTTATCCCTATGTAATTTCAACTCCTAAACTTTCTAGGTCTATGCATTGTTTCTTGATATACCTTTTCCCGTAATTTAGACCTTCGACACTATGGGATGTCTATGTGTGCAGTTGATTGAATCTTTAAAACCCTAGATGGTGAAGGATTCTTACAAAAAGCTTTAGTTGGGTTCCCTATGTGATGTCGATGTTACCACTACTCTGAAGAGGGATCAAACCACACATCGTTCTCACCTAACATGTGATATATAGAATGTATGTAACCATATTGATAATCATGACCTTGCAACAATGTAATTGTACTTGAACCTTTTCCCTAACTTGAATTGACTTTGATAATATGCCTTTTGTGCTTGCAGATTTGAGTGGATGACTACCCTAGAATGAGTATGCAAAGTATATGAAGCTCAAGGGATTCTTGGAGTAGATTTTTTTGTGATTGCTCTTATTATTTTCTCATTGGAATGTTAGGTGCTAAATGGATAGAATTCCCTCCTCGATGAGAGATGAATAACTTGCTTATATATGTGTTTTGGATCTAGAAAATTGTAGTGCTTTGCATACCTTTTTCCCAATCAATGAGGGTAAGGACTCTTTTCATGAAAAGATGTTTTATCAAGCGATTCGCTACAAAACCACTTCAAGTCCTTTAAACTCAAGATCATTATTAACTTCATGACTTTGAGAAATTATAATAGAATGAGGTTTAATCAAAATAAATAAATAAATACTAAGATGATCAAATATTAAAATTAAATTTAAATTAACAAGAAAAATAAACAAATAAAATAAAAATATAAAATGAGATTTAAATAAATAATAATAATAAATGAACACATTTAAATTTTAAGAAATAGTCAAATGACATGATTTTTGGGGGTGAGTTAGTGAATGGAGTAATGGCTTCATGTGAAGACACATGGGCTTGTCTGCTTGGAAAGTGATAAAGTTTTGTGGATGCCCATAAGGTGTTTGACCAAATGAAAGGACAAGACAACTTCTCATGGAGAACATGGTTACATGTATTACACAAAGTGGATTTGTTGAAAAGACCTTTATGTAGACACTAAATCACGCACTTTGGGTATATTTCTAGGTCCTAATCACATACTACTATCTATATGATTCCCTTCATTACTTTAACTTCTCTAAGTTTGGACACCATTTCCCAGCATCCCTATCCCCTCCGGGTGCCCCTAACCTTTTTGTATCTTGTTCGCATTTTTAGGGTCTTTTCTCGTTGTTGGGCATCTTATATTCTTAGTGGTCCTCCTTTTAGTAGTTAATTACAAAATTCAAACAAGGGAATCATATAAATACAAATTTATATGACCATAATGAAGGACCAAGCACTAAGCATCCATTACTATCACCTAAGGTTGCATCCAAAGGCATTTCAAGAGCATCAAAGCATCCATCTAGCACTCACTCAAGGGATAAAGGACTGTATTCTTCTGCATACACTTCATAGGAGAAAAATTTCATTTTTCCATGCACGCGTCTATTTATATCTTCTACATCTAGCTATTGTTTGTTATTCAAGTGCATCTCGCACAAGAGCCACCTAGGGCATGATTCTACACGCACCCATGCAGAACTACATGGAGTCTGAAATGTAGTGCAGCACCTGGATCGTAATTTCACTCGGTCGGGTGACCTTTGGGGTCGGTTCGAATCCCCATTTGCATCTTGTTCTTTTTATGATTTGATGTGTTTTAGGGTTTTGCAGGTGATCTTTCTCTTTGTAGGTTTTAGGAAAATTCTATGAGCATAGTATGACACACAAGTGATCAAGAATGAAGAGTGGTGACATAGAAGCGACACAGAAAAATAACTTTCGACCATTTTCAAAGTCACATACACCTAGAGAAGGTCTCGGCACCTAGGCACCCCGACCCAAACCAGCACCCCAGTCCGGAAGATCCGGCACTTGCACAATTTTATGGGTTCATTTGTGATAGTTTCCTCCTTTTTATCCATTTTCCAATTTGGCACGTCCAAGATTAATTGTGAAATCAACTATGTATCTCATCCCTCCTCTTGCACTTAGGGTTTTTAATTTACTATCTTACTTACTTGTGTCAAATATGTACTTCATTGCTATATCATATCATTTTGTTGTTACTTTAGAATTTAGAATGTATTTATTTCAATATCTATTAAATCATTTGGTGAACTCGACACTCAATTTCAACCTTCTTTCTAGTGTTTTCTTCTTATGTCAGTCACCACCCTAGTGTTCGTTTTGGGTATTTTGAGCATCTCGAGCTTCCTCCATCTTCCCATAGGGTTTTTAAATCAATGGCTGAAATTGATAATCCATTCGCTAACTCTCAACAAGTTCCTTTCAAAACATTAAAGCATCTGATAATGAACACTCATATGATGAAGACACAAATGTTGATCAAGAACAATTAGACAAGCTCACCAATTTTCATCAAGCTTTGTGTGATAATCATGCTCATCTTCCACATATTCTTCATGTTTTGATTGCTACTAAAAACTCTCATGATGTTTCTTCGAACCTCTTATCGCTCTTCCTCGGTTGTCATGGCATCCACCTAACCCCTTCAATTCCTACTTCCATTCCCACTACTACTCTCCATCATTCCACCTAATGTTTCTAATGCACAACCTGTTGTTTCTTCAAACATGCCTAATTTAACTTCTTTATATCAGGATTTGAAAAATCAAATTCTTCAACTTCAATTGTCCACTTCTCATGAATCTACATCTCTAGATTCCACATCTCCTTCATACTCCTTTCACACCTACCATTTCCACTTAGGTGCTTCCTCTTAAATTTTTCAATCCCAAGCTTCCCATTTTCAAAGGCCATGGCGACCCTCAAGACCATCTCCAAGCATTTCATGTTGTATTTCTAGATTTTGTGGATGACCATACTCTCTTAGCTAATCTCTTTCCTAGAAGTCTTCTCAATTATGCAATGTGTTGGTTCTATGATCTACCTGTCCACTTGGTAACATATTTTACGCATTTAGATGATGTTTTGCTTGCTCATTTATCTATCAATATCGGCTCTAAGATATCCATATGCTTAACTCCCACAACTCAAGCAAGGATCTAACGAACATCTAGTGTATTATGTCTTATGATATAAGAACAACTTAGCTAAGATGTCTAATGTGCTTGCAGACTATGAACTTCAAGATTTATTTTTCCAAAGTATATTACCACCTCTCTAGATAGTGTTATCTTCGAGACATCTCCATCATTTGATCATTTATGTCATACTCTTAAGCTACATGAAACTAAACTATTATCTATAGGAAAGCTTAAGTATCATGAGAAGGCTTCATCTTCTACACGCTTTCAAAGTAAATCAACTTTCAAGCCATCTACAAACTTATTGAAGCTAAATCGATTTTTAATGTTGTATCTAATCTTGAAAATCTTCAATGGCAAAACCGCCTAAGCATACATTTACTAAATTTCCTTTTGCTCCACATATTCTATTACCACAACTCATTGAGAGAAATCTTATTACGCTTCCTCCTCCACTTAATCTAGACCCATATCACCCTAAAGGTCATAATTTCATATGTGACTATCATTAATGCATTGGGCATTCTATAGATTGATGTTTCAAACTTCAAAATCTTATTCAAGATCTTATCGATAATAATGTAATTGAGCTTCCCGAGCCTTCGACATCTATGTTGGTCAATGAAAATCACAAGATCCAAATATTTAACAATCCTCTTCTAAACATGAGAAGCAAGCAGATGACTCTTCATCCAATCATACACATCATCATAGTGCCTCCTCCTTAATCGGGGGCTCTTGATTTTCTAGTTGCTCATGTTGAGGCATCTCCACCGATTATTGCATTCTCTGATCATGACTATCATGTTACATTATCTTCTAATCATTTGCACATCAATGCTTCTATTGAACTATTCTAATTAATAACACCATGGTTGATCCATCATTTAGCATGAGTGCATGTTCTATTGCACTTCTTGTCATTATCACTATCCACTTTCACAAATTTCATATCCGGTTCCTAAATCATATGGTTATGTCAAGCTTCTAATCATATCAGTCCTCTCACCATGCTTGTGCCTTTCCTTGTGGCACCTAGTGTCAAATATTGTGACATGCTCTTAGGTCTGCCTTGGCTCCTTACCACTCAGAAATCATTTCCATGCCTCACTTATGTCTTAAATTCATTCATAACAAGCAAATTTTCACTATCCAAGGTGTCCCTCCATGCACACCATGGCCTCAACATCCTCTTGAGGTGTCCATTACACTCGCTAGAGCATCTAGGTCCCTTGACCTCTGAAATCTAAAGCACAATCTGCTCCTAGCTCGCTTTGTTCACACACGGCCTCCTTAGTTTCATAGGTCTCTACTATATCTCATCAATCTAGATCTACCACTTGGATGGATCCTTCATCTAGGTGTACATCACCTCGTCAGTCTCCTTCATCTAGGTACACATCACCTTGTCACTCTCCTTCATCTAGGTGCACATCACCTCATCATTCTCCTTCATCTAGGTGCACATCACCTCGTCGGTCTCCTTCATCTAGGTCCACCTCACCTTCATGGTCTCCATCTTATCCATGTTCACCATATCGGATTCCACATATACATTCTCGGTCCCATTCACTGCCACCTTTAGAGCATGGTCACACACTTTATCTCCCCATACATCGGGTGGAGGACACTTGCCCTTCATTTTTATCAAATAGCTTCCGCATACTCATACACATGGGGGCATCATGCTTATTCTCCCCCCTTTAGCATTATCAAGTGTCTTCATTTCTATTTGTTTACTCTATACTTCATATATACTCTTTCACACACATCTTGATACACTTGTATCGTCGTTACCCAATGGTGTACTTCTGTGCTATGGTTCACACTTGACTATTGAGGGTTTACTACATACATGAACCTCACATATACACATAACACATTTCACACTCAATGCATTCACGACACATCTTTCTAGGAAACTTTCATCACAAAGACATTTCCCAATGACACACTCTAGTTCCATGGTTCATACTCAGATGCTAAAGGTTTAAATCTGAAATGAACCTCACCACCCTCACTGACTGGCTTTTACACTCTACACTTTGATAATCATATCTTTCTAGCACACAATTCAACACACTTCCCAATGATGCACTCTTGTTTTATGGTTCATTCTCGACTGTTGAGGGGGCATTTATCAATGAATCTCATCTCATACATACTCATTCACAATCACTCGGGAGAACATTGGTCCTATAACACTCACTTTGCATTCCATTCTATTTCACACTCACAAATATACATATCTTGGTTTTACTTCATTCTTGCTTACGTATACTCACATGTACACTTTGCTTACTATGTTAGACAAATATTTTGTATGTCATTATCTTTATCATATACACATGTGTGTTTGCTTGCCTTCTAGTTTTGAATGCAGCCTTTAAAAAAATTGTTACATGTAGCACAGATGCTTAACATTGTACCTCTTACAAGTTCCACAGTGGCTCCTAGGGGCATCTACTTTCATACACGTCATAGGTGTTATTGTTTCATTTTATACTATTTCATATTCATACCAACACACTACTTTATATCGGATCATACACGCTTTGACATACTTTTCTATTTTCTAACATGTTAACGGGTGCTTCATGTGCAACATTTACTTTGCAGGAACTATTTGCTATCATGGTTGTCTATTACTATTTGCTTATTACTATTTTCCATTGTTTTTTATTGTTTTCCATTGTTTACTTAGATTTTCCCTTCTGTCTAGTGTGCACATTATATGCTTTTGGACACAAAGGGCCTCAATTTTGTTTGACATTGAGCGATGTGCCATGTTTACAACCCCCTTTTTCACGTCTACATTATCTTCCTACTTGTTATCTTACATATTGTCTTCCATATGTGTATTTTTCTTGTTTGTGTTAACACTTGTTTCCATCCACTTTGTTTGTGTGTGCCTTTGTTTCTACCAAGCACATTCCCTCCCCCTATAGAGCTTCAATTTCAAATGTACATCAGGTCCTCTTTTGGGCCACATACTCCTTACAATGTCCGATGCACCCTAAATGAGGGGGGGCATCATTGGGTGAATCAGCACCCCATACAACAAGTTTATAGTCACAAAAAACACAGCTTTAGTACCAAGACAACATAGTCTTTAGTCTCAAAAATGACCCAAAATCTGACTTGGGTATTCAACACAACAAAGATGTTAATGCCCAGACATGAACATGAGTTCCTGGGCGCTCCTGACCCTTCCTGGGTGCCTACGACCAGGGGGTAGTTACTTTTTCTTAGATTAGCACAGGTTTACAGTAGTCGGTAGTTTTCTTAAGACAGCACAATCCTCCAAAGAATCAACATGCATGTTTTCACCTTTTCTCTATTTTCATTGGATCAAAATGGATCGGATTTGAAAAAACATGATCACACTATATGCATGGTGTTTACATTTCGGGAAGCATTCAAAGGTTAGAGAATAACACTAGACCTTTCTCCCTACACTTCTATCATGGCATAAGATCACCCAAAAAACTCATGCTTTGCACACTTGGCATGAGATCGCCCAAAAAACTTGGTATTTGGGTGAGATCGCCTAAAAACTCGTTTCTTATACATCATTTTCAAGATCCTCTCTATTCTTTTCACTCATCACAGATCAAGTGCAGATGTTCTTTTTCTTTTTGTTTGCATTTTTACACACTTTTTACATATTTGGATCGAATTTTTCATATACACATATTTGACTACTCGTTTGCTCCTGTTTTGCAAGTCCATTCTTATGGGAAGAAATAGTCACATCATCAAACATCAAACAACATCGACAATAGGTACAATAAGACATATATACATATGATTTTCACCCCTAGGGTCACTTCCTCTTCTCTAGCTTCCACACTTCATTTTTTCACTCCATGCTTTGTCTTATCTCATCGGCATGCTTTTTACCATTGATCTACATGGTTATCGTGTATGCGTCTCTTATCTACTTTATATATTATTGAGAATTCTCTTAAGAACATTAAGTGGGGCAAATGTAGACACTAGATCACACACTTTGGGTATATTTCTAGGTCATGATCACATACTACTATTCATATGATTCCTAAGTGATAATAGTAGTAATTAACCATTGTCTTTTTCCTCTTTACTCTATATCTAGTTTTCATCTTGGTCTTGCACATCCCATTTCCCAATCTGACCTTCATTACTTCAAATTTTCTCTCGCATCTGACACCAAGATCTTGAGCCAAGACGCTGCCCCAAGGTGCCCCCATCCCCTCTAGGCACCCCTGACCTCTCTGTATCTTATTTGCATCTTTTAGGTACTTTCTAGCTGTTGGGAATCTTATTTTGTTGGTGTTCATCCTTTTAGTAGTTAATTATGAATTTCAAACAAGGGAATCATATAAATACAAAGTTATGTGACCATAATAAAGAACCAAGCACTAAACATCTATTACTATCACCTAAGGTTGCATCCAAAGGAATTTCAAGAGAATCAAAGCATCCATATATCACTCACTCAAGGGACAAGGGACTCCATTCTTCTCGCATACACTTCATAGGAGGGAAAGTTCATTTTTCTATGGACACATCTATTTACATCTACATTTATCTATTATTTTTATTCAAGTGCATCTCGGCATAAGAGCCACATAGGGCACAATTCTACACACACACACACATGTATAACTACATGGAGTCTAAAATGTAGTACAAAGACTGCATCGTAAGTTCACTCAAACCAGTGACCATAGGGTTAGTCTGACTCCCCATTTGCATCTTTTTCTTTTTAGGATTTGATGTGTTTGGGGTTTTAGGTGCTCTTTATCTTTGCAGGTTTTAGGTGAACTTTGTGGGCATAGTGTGATATACAAATAATCAACAAAGAAAGGGTAATGACATAGAACCGACAAAAAATCACTTTCTAACCATTTTCATAGTACTAGCACCTAAAGAAGGTCCTCGGTACCTAGGCGCCCATGACCCGGTCTAGGCGCCCCATTCCAGATGATCCAACACTCACACAATTTTTTAGGTTTGTTTGTGAAAGTTTCATCCTTATGTTTTTTTTTTTTTCTAGTTTGGTATAGTCAAGCATTATTTTCAAAATCAGCTTAGTGTCTCATCCCTCCTCTTGCACTTAGGGTTTTAAATTTATTAGCTTACTTGTTTGTGTCAAATATGTACTTCATTGTTATATCATATCATTACGTTGTTACTTTAGAATTTAACATTTATTTATTTCAATATTTGTTAAATAACTTTAAAAATCCAAGAAAATGCAATATACTAGTTTCAAGACAAATTCCACAACCTATTCTCGCACCCTCCACTGAGCCAACATCCCGCATCCTATGCCACAATAGGATATGTGACCTCTTGGGTTGCCATGGTTTCTAGATATACGTAGAATGGATTTTCTGAAATGGTGTTGGAAACTTGCAAGTAGATGCAATGAACAAGAGCTTTGTAACTAGTTGTGGACATCTACCAAAGCATTATGGAGGAAGGACTTTTTATTATTAAATGTTTAGTTGTCGGTACTCGAAAGAAACATGGTCTATGGACAACAAAGATTGTAGAATGTGCACAAAATGAGTTTGTTTTAGAGGTGTAAAAAACTACTAAAATGCAATTGACATATGTAGAGTCTAACTGTGTAACCATAGCAACACTTTCCCCTATTGGTCGTATTACAGTGTTGTGAGTTTGAGTTGGTAGTAGATGGATTTGGCATTATATGATGCTTGTTTTCCATGCTGAAATCTGGGAGCATGTGCTTAGCATGTAAATTGTTTAGCTATTTTCCTAAAGGGAATGTGGACACATGGAATTGGAATTTCCAAATGATTTTGCTTCAATTTTGCAAGGCCTTTCCATCCAACCCATTTAGTTCACACCCTACAATCTTGTCTCATAATCACAATAGTCCTTGATTTCTCATTATTAGAGGAATTTTTTCAAACAGTTCTCTTACGTTGTGTATATCCACACCTTACTCTGTATTTCCCATTTTTCATGGGCCTAGATTATGTTGGCACCGATTATGGGGTATGGCTTCTCACCTTCAAACTCCACTACCTTTTCAGCTAAGTTATTAAGCATACCAATGATCGAGTTATCCAAAGAACATAAATTGCATCCAAACCTATGACATCCTACAGGCACAAGAACTAAGGGCTAATGTTTTTCATTTGTTATAGGCTTGTGTTGGTTTCATGTCATGCACAAATTAGAGTTTTAAAATTCATTTGAACCGCATAAATAGATACAATTAACACATGCAATACCAAACTTCGCAACTCAAATAAGCTAGTTATTCGGGCATGGTTTTCTCATTTATATCTTGCATGATTTTTACATTTCTATTTTTTCCCTTTGCAATGATATCAAAAATAAAAGTAAATGAAGAATATACTTTTGGTTAATTGAAACAAATTGTAGCACAAAACAATGAATTTTTTTCTCTTTCTACGCAACTAGAAGGATCATTTTTTAGTGTAAACCCAATTCTCAAATTACCTCCTTAGATGTTTGGATAGCTTGGATAGCCATAGTGGATAACGGAAACCACCCGAGTGATGATTCAAACTTGATTTATATTTTTAAACTATCATATTTCTACCTTACAAAAGTTAATAAAACATGATTTTTGTGACGTGTAAAATGCCTCTCCAAACCCCAAAATGGGAAAGACAAGTTTTCACCATGTTCCCTAGCACATGGAGTGTTATATCAAGCCTTAGAATGACTTTGAATGTCCGTGAATTTTTCATAACCCCTCTAGAGCCCTTCCGCCTTTTATAGCTTTAGAAAGCTATTGAAATTTAAAAGTTTAATTTGGTTTTGGCTTGCATTTTACGCCCGGGTGGAGAAAAGGAATCCACCTTTCTCTCGCATACCCCGTATTTATCCATGACAAACACTTTCAATCCTTAGTTCTGAGAAAATTACTTTACAATCTATTTTTAGAAGGGGGTTTTGTAGGCCTTCACTCATTGGGCAATAAGGTCAATCTAGGACAATTATGATTGGTAGCTCCTAAAGGTAGTCACCATTCGAACTCCGGTTCACCAAATTTGAGTTTCATTAACTCTAATTGTTTCCATGTATATAGTTAAGTGTATAATATTTGTCGCAAGGTGAGTTTGACAATCGAATATCAATTTCTTAACACAATTTCATATCCCTCGGGTAATTGGGACATTTTCGCCAACTTGTAGCAAAATGAGAAAACATTGTCATAAAACCCTCATCAAGTCAAATAATTATTAGAAAACTTGTAGAAATTAACATATGATTATATGGAACTCCATTTGGTTGCTCTTTTTAAGAAAATGGATTGTGCAAAAAAATGGTGTTATTTCTCTCTCCTCTCTCTATTTTTGAAAATAAAATGAAATTGAAAATGCATCTCTTACCTTTCTTGTATGTGCAAAGTGTTTTTAATTCATTGTAAATGGAAAATTAGTAATTGTGAATTGTGCTAGATCATAAGAGATTTCCATGCCAACATTTTTCACCGGTCGCGTTTACAAAATTTTTACATGTCAGTAAGTAGCGCAACAAAAGAAATAATGAAGGGGATTCTCGACTCTAAAATTTTAATTCTTTTTAATATGGGTATTATTTCAAAAAGATGAGATGTATCGTATTTTTGAATAATTATGTTTATTTACCCTTTTGAAAAAGAAAATAAAAGTAAAATTTCGTTATATCATGTATGCATTGAGATGGATATGTAGTTATATTTTAATGTTGTACTTATGATTTTGTAGACACAAAATCACGCACTTGGGTACATTTCTAGGTCCTAAACACATAATACAATTCATATAATTCCTAAGCAAGAAAACTAGTAATTGAAAATTATCTTTGGTCTCTTTTATGTATTTCTTATTTTTTATTTGGTCTTACACACCCTATAACCCAATTTGAACTTTACTTATTTATCTTTGATGACTTCGACAACAGCACCTGTGTGCCCTCGTCTCCTATGGGTGCCCCCGACCTATTACTCACCTTTTCTTGGGATTATTTTATCTTTTGGGAATCTTATTTTCTTATGGGTCAGCCTTCCAGTTGTTAATTATGAAATTCAACCAAGAGAATCATATAAATACAAAGTTATGTGACTAAAATAAGGGACCAAGCTCTAAGCATCTATTATCATCACCTAAGGTTACATCCAAAGGAATCTAAGAGCATCAAAGATATCCATCTAGCTTCCACTCAAGGGACAAAGGACTGCATTTTTGACATGCATTGTATAGGAAGGGGAATTTCATTTTTCCATCCACACATTCGATATAAATTGTTATATCTAGCTAGCTCGCTATCAAGTGCACTTGCACAAGGGCATCCTAGGGCACGATTCTTTCACACACTCACAAGAACTACATGGAGTCTGAGATGTAGTGTAGTGCTCACCATAATTTCACTCATTCAGTGTGACTGCCATGGTCATCCGACTCCCCATATTACATCTTTAGTTTTTGGTTTTGATGTGGTATTATGGGTTTTACATGTGAATCTTTGTGTTGTATGTTACAAGTACATCCAACAATCAAGGTGTGACATACAGGTGATAAACGATGACTATCAGTGACACTTGTGTGATATAAGAAAAATTAGATTTCGACCACTTTTGCATTCACGGGCACCCGTATAGACTCTAAGACCTGTGCACCCCTTACCTAGTCTAGGTGCCCTACCCGACTCTGTCTGGCAGCTTTAGAATTTTTCCCGAGTGATTGTGACACTTTGTCATCTTCCTTCTCATCAGCTTTTCCAAATCGAGAATAGTTCCAAGAAAAAAAAAGAATCAGCTAAGTCATTTCCTCTCTCTCCTTGCATATATGGTTTCAATATTTTATAAGCTTATTTCTTGTGTCGTATTGTATCTAGCATTTTTACTTCATTTTTTCTACCAGCTTACCCTATAATTAGGGTTTAGAATTAAATATATATTTTTAAAATCATTTGGTGAACCCATCACTCGAACCCAACCTTACTTCTAGGTATTTTTTTATTCTTTTATCTTGGCTGCAACTTATGCCCCTTTACCGATGAATACCTTCACGATCTCAATGCTCATCTTGCTAAACATCCACAATATCTATATTTTCTCTTATTCACTACTTTTGAGGAGTCTACCAATCTTGTTGAGCTTAATATTCCTACATCTACTATCGCTTTGATGCTTATGGCTACTCATCCCCCTAATTCCACCCTTCCGCCTACTTCTATTATTCATTTATTTATTCTTACTGCCACCAACCACTTCACTCCACCTCTTATTTATCACATGCAAAAAGTATCTTCCACTGGCACTAAATACCTAGCCTCTCTCTATCAAGATCTCCAAGTTCAAATCTATCAACTTTAGTAGGCTACTTCTCATGCATATCCATCTCTTGATTCCACCTTACTTCTTCATACTCCTTTTGCACCCGTCATCTCCACTTATGCACTTCCTCCTAACTTCATCACTCCTAAGTTATCCACCTTCTATGGCCATGGTGACCCTTAACAAAGAACTCCGATATTTTCATGTAGCATGTCTAGATTATGTGGATGATCATACTTTTCTAGCAAATATCTTTCTTAGAAGCCTCCAAGATTATGTTATGTGTTGGTTATGCGATCTACCTTTTCATTTGGTAACATCGTTCGCACATTTAGTCGATGTTTTTATCACACTTTTTTAAATAAATATCAGTTCTAAGATATCATATGCTCAACTTACACAAATCAAACAAGGATCTAATGAGCATCTAGCTGACTATGTATCACACTAAAAGAGTAACTTAGCTAATATGACCAAAGGTACTTACAAACTCTAAACTACAATATCTTTTTGTCCAAAGTCTCTTATCTCCTCTTCAAGAGAGTGTCATCTTTGAGACGTCCCCTTCATTTGATTAACTATGTAATACTCTTCAATTACATGAAGGAAAACTTATCTCTATGTGAAATCTCAAATAATATGATCAAGCTTCATCATATTTTTATCAGTTTCAAAGAAAATCAACTTTCAAGCATCTCCTAAGCCCACTGAAGCAAAATCTATTGTCAATGTTGTTTCCACTCCTAAAAATATTCAATGACAACCTCCAAAGTGTACATTTACTAAACTACCTTGTGCTCCATGAATTCTATTACCACAAATTATTGAGAGAAATCTTATTAGGATTCCTTCTCCACTCAATATGGACCCATCTCTCCCTAAAGGACACAATTATAATGAAAATATTAGATGTGACTATCATCAATGCATTGGGCATTCTACTCGATCAATGTTTCAAACTTAGGCATCTCATTCAAGATCTTATTGACAACAATGCAATCAAGCTCCCTGAGCCTTCGACATCTACGTTGGTCAATGAAAAAAAACGCAAATTATTTAATGATCTTTTCCCTAAATATGACCGGAAAGTTGTCGACTCTTCACTAATCATACATATGACGATGTGTCTCCTCCTTTATTGGGGCCTCTTGGTTTTCTAGTTGCTAATGTTGATGCATCTCCACAATTCATTACATTCTCCAATCATAATTATCATGCTACATTCTCTTCTAACACACTTCACATCATTGTTTCTATCGATCTTATACCGCCAATAACACCATGATCAATCCATTGACTCCTTTTGGTACGTGATCTATTGCACTCCTTATTGCAATCAACTATCCATTATTCCAAATTTCTTATCCAATTCCAAAATCTTATGGCTTCATCAAGCTTCCAATTATAGTTTGGCCTCTCACCATGTTTGTGCCATTCATTGTGGCACCTGTCATCAAAGGTTGTGGTATGCTCTTAGGTCTTCCTTAGATCTATGTTGCTAAGGCTATATTTTCTATGACCCACTTGTGTCTCAAATTCATTCACAATAAGCAAGTTGTCACTCTCAAAGGTGTTCCACCATCCACTTCATTGCCTCTACCTCCTCTTAAGGATGTCCTCTCACTAGTTGCAGCATCTAGGGCCCCGGGCCCCTGAAATCTAAGCCACATTCTCGCACCTATCTTACCTATTCACGAGATGACCTACTCATCCTCATCGGTCTATTAGTCCACCTTCTCGGTTTAATTCCCCTACTCGAGCAACCCCTTCACATAAGTGTTCATCACCTCCCCATTATCCTTCACATAGGTGTTCATCACCTCCTCATTCGCCTTCACATAGGTGTTCATTACCTCCTCGGTCTCCTTCACATTGGTTCTCTTCACCTCCTAGGCTTCCTTCACACATACATTATCAGTCTCATACACCACCAATATTAGAGCATGGTCACACACCTTTATCTCCTCAGACATCGGGTGGAGGACCTTTTCCCTTCACCTTCATTGGATATCTTACTCATCATCACACACTTGGGGGCATCATGCTTACTTCTCTCCCCTCCTAACATCACCAGCTTGTCTATTATTATGCTTTGTGCTTCATATTTCATCTTTTAAGCATCCTTACATAGCTTGATACACTTCTATCATCATTACCCTATGATGCACTCTTTTTCTAAGATTCACACTTGATTTTTGAGGGCATAATACATCCATGAACCTCACACACTACACTTTTCACACTCGTGCTTCATGATCTCGTATTTCTAGCATCTCTTTCAAACCATTCCCGATGACGGACTCTTGTTTTATGGTTTATTCTTGATTGTTGAGGGATCTTTTATAAATGAACCTAATCTCATACCTATCCACATCTGATCGGATCATGTTACCCCTATCACATTCATATTATGTATCATTCCATTTCACTCACTCACAACATACTGCATATCTTGGTTGCTTTTATTATTTCTTACTTATGCTTACATGTACACTATGTTTCCCATGCTACACAAATACTTAGTATGACATTATCTTTATCATATACACATATGTGCTCACCTTCTCTCTAGTTGTGAATGCAAACTTCTTATAGATCCTTACACGCTAAAATGATGCTTGACACTATACCTCTTACTAGTCCCATTGAGGCTCGTGGGGCATCTACTTTCTTACACATTATAGGTGTTATTATTTCATTTTATACTACTTCCTATTCTTACTAGTACACTACTTGTTCCATTGATACATACATGCTTTGACATATTTTTATCTTTCTAACATGTTAATGGGTGCTTCATGTACAACATTTTCCTTGCATAAACTATTTTCTACCATGGTTTTCTCGATAGTTGTTATTATTTTCCATTGATTGCTTTTGTATGTTATTATTTGTGGGTTATTGATACGAAGCATCATCTCCATATTTGTAAATAGATCAAGTTGTCATAAATTTTTGACTTATAGGTGTGGTTGTAGGTCCAATAAGTGTTTGTGAGTCATTTAGGGGTGTCAGTTGGAGGTTAGGATTTCAAAATTCAAATTATTCATTTTCCTCCCAAAGATCAAATTCAAATTTTAGAACCATTTTTGGTTTGTTTAGGAGTTTAGGAGCATTTTGAGGTCATTTTTAGTGTGCTAAAGTTTTAATACGAGACCTAGGAGTTAAAATAAGTGTCTTAAGAGGTCACTTCGTCTTAGAACCTATTAGCATTTAATGTTGTGCACAAAACAACTATATAGTCATAAGGTCTCTAATGTACCTATCAAGGTGAAAACTGACTTGGGAGGTTATAAATGCCATTGTGTAACTTTTTTCATTCATTCTTGCCTGGGTAATGAATTAAATGTGGATATTTTTCAAGAAAATTTGAAAGGAAGACTCGAGTTTTTATGATTTTTTATCTCTCGATGACTATATGTTGCAGCTTTGATTGTAATGCTTAAATATTAAGGTCTCGTAATTATGGATAGATCATGGTTGTTGAGAATCCTAGTTTGCGTAGTTGCAAGCAATGAAGAGTAGAACTTTACTATTGAGGGATGAGCCTATTTAAGTCAAGATAGAAATGATCTTTCAACTATTTTTACAAACTCAAATAGTGACAACTCTTGCATGATGGATGTATTTTCCATTATTGTGTTCTTGGTCTCAACAATGTAGGTAAAGTAGCTTTAATCTGTGTGAAGGGCAATGAGTTCTTGAGGGTTGATTTTGGATTCTTGTATACTAGTATTCTTTCAAGATATAGACCAAACTTGTTCATATATATAGAACTAGTTGTTCATATTTGTAAGTAGGAAATGATTTTCAATAAGCTACGAGAAGAAACTCATAAGCTTGCTAAATTTTGGTTAAGACCTCTCGCATGAAATGTAATTATGAATGAGAGGGGGGAATTGTGATGAACCTTCAAGGTAAGACTGTGAATGTTCTATTTCTTGTTTAAGCAGAGTAATTTAGGGAGACCGTATCACTTTATGATAGTGAGTTAAGCCTAATAGTTGAGAATAAATTGTGTGAAGAAATGAAAATATATGCCCTTGATTGTTATTAAATATAGAATGAAATTGTTTACTCCTTTACTTGTTAAATGAAACACTCTTAAGTGTTTTGTATCGATCATTACTCAAAGTTAAAGATACAAGTATTTGAGTTTGAGAGAACTTTGAGATCAAGGAGGTCACCAAGTTGGACTCATACATGCCTCTCTATCAATAATAGAAATCATTGTCACTATTTTCCATGAAACATTTAATCCCCATCATAATGGATACCCCGTCTATAAGAACCGTAGCAGACTAAGAAAGCTTGCAAGAAGGATTTGGTGGTTATGTCATCCAGAATAAGGAAGTTGGTGGTTTCAAATTCTCTACCACATGATCCTAATCCATCTCGTAGAGATAAAGCATGAGGTTTTGAAATTAAGAACCCCGGGCTTACAAAATTATGTTCCTTCACATTAGGACAGGGGAAAATAAGAAGAATCTCAAGCTCGGGGAGTATCAAGACCACTAGTAATATCATCATGATGATATTGATTAGACATACTCAGGTATAAATCTTACCCTTTGATTCGAAGATTTGTATAATTTATAGTTAATTCTCCTTTATCGGGGACATAAGAAACTACAACAAGGTTCAACCTAGGGTTTTAGATTTGGAGGGTTAATAGTGGACTTAGGGTTCAAATTTGGAGGTAATATTTTTGACACCATCCTTTCAAGGAATTTTTAGGATGAAATGAGTTTTTAGGTTACATTTTACCCAGGGCCTCGATGTAATAGAGACTCGGGACCGTATAAACCTGCAGACCTAAAAGACATGCATAGTAGTGGGAGTCCTGGAAGAATATGTAAAAGGAGCACCGAGATTTTTATTGGTGTACCATTAGAAGCCTCAAAATGGATTTCAAATATGTCTTCATCCTTTCTTAAGTCTACACAAACCATATGTTACATTAATCAAATCTCATAGTCAGGGTAAGTAGGAGACTTATAACAGTCACGAAGAGTTTATACCAAAAGTTGTGCTTTCTTAAGGAATTAGTTAAAAAGACTAATTACACATCATTGATGGATTTAATGGATCTTGATAGTGATTTTAATTTACATGGTAGAGTTCCTCACCAATCCTACCCTTGTTTAAGCAATTAGTATTGTTCTTGAGCTCAAGAAAAGGAAGAATTAGAGAAGGAAGTTGAGACTAAGACTTCAAGTTAAGTTTGGGATCCTTAAATGGTAGAGAGTAATTAGTTATAGGTATTAAATGAGTGTGACAAGTAGTGAAGAGCAATAAAGTCATCGAGTAGTGAGGATTTGAATAAAGAAGAAATCTTGAATGCATAGAACTTGAAAATACAACATCCTCCAGCTTTACTAGAAGGTGAGTGCATTGCCCTTTGATGGTTTTATTTCTTCCAAAGATTAGAAAGACATTAAAAAGAATGATAACTTATCAGACCGGGTTGGTTTTTGTATATTGTGATGCAAAAATGAAGAAGATACTTGCTCAAAGGTTGATTGAGACTATCAAGAAAGCCTAATTAATAATTTAGAGATTATTAGAAGAGTTATTATTCTCAGTTAGTGGTAAGGTTGAGTTAGTATTAATTTTCCATGAGTTATGCCCTATGTCTTGTTTGATCATTGTTTGTATGCTTTTGGTTGCTTCAACTCTGATTGTCTTGTGATATTGTGAGTAATGTCCCATGTTTGAAACTCACTTTTTGTGGTCCATCTTGTATGCATCCTTACTTGTTACACTATTTTTTTATTACATGCTTACTACTTTTCTACTAACATATGCATCTAGCCACTTTGTTTGCATGTGCCTTGGTTTCTACCATGTGCATTCCCTCCTCCCTCTCGGGTATCAATTTTAGATCAGCATCAATTCCTCCCCTTTAGGTTGTATTCTCATATCTATGTCACATACACTCGAAATGAGGGGTGCATACATTAGGTGAATCAATCACCCTATTTAATGACTTAGAGATTCAAGATGTACATGCCTACACAATACATGAACAGAAACATAGTTATAGTCACGAATGACCCAGAATCTTACTCAAGTCTTCATTTCAACACAAACACCAAAGCCTCAACACCGTAAAATAGTGCTTAGGCATCTATGTCCTCCACCGAGTGATAATGTCCTTGGGGTACACATAATTAGTTTCTCGATTAGCACAGCTTCACATCAAATCACATAAAGCTTTCATAGTATCAAGCATTGGCTTCGAATACACAATGCATGTAATCTCATACAATCTCTTTCAATTGGGAAGATCAAGACATTTGGAATAATACTTAACTAAACATGAATCACACCATCTATAATGGTGTATAATTCGAGAAGCAAATCATGGAAGGAGAGTAATTGATTTAATAAAATCTAAATATTTTATTTAAATCTGAAAGTAATGACTGTTATAAATGACATACAATGAAATATAAATGCTAGATAATTTATTTGATTTTAATTATGAAAGGAAATGAGAGAGATAGGGGACTTACCTCAATTTCACTTTCCCTGAAGTGTGCCTAGGCGGAGAATGTGATGGAACAGAGCACGCACTGCAGTGCAAAGCCTCAAAAAAATGCATAGGAGATGGAAATGCTCGACATAGGCATCTACGGGTGCCCAAGACCTCTTTGGGGGCATTGGAGTCTACATAAATGGTTAGAACCTAGTTCCAATGGTGTCTTTATGGTTTCACACTTGTTCACCTTTGGTCTCATGTATGTCGCACTTGGATTGCCGAGGTACCTGTAAACCTGCACACAAATATCCTCCTATAAAACCCTCAAAAAGACATCAAATCCTAAAAAGAAAGATGTAAAATGAGGGGTCAAACTGTCCTCAACAATCACAATGGTGAACTTATGACTAATTATTACACTACATCTCGCACTCCAATGTAGTTTTATGTGTTTGTGTGTGTAATAGTACTCCTAGGTCACTCTCATGCCAATGATGTTAAGATAATGTATTTGTGTAGCTAGATAAAATGAAAATGTGTGGATGGAATAGAATGAACTCCCCTTCCTATGTAGTGTGTATGCAAAATAATGCGCCCAAATGTAGTCCCTTAGATAGCCCTTGATAATAATTGCACCCCTTATTATGGTATGTATGTTATGTTTATATAGGGATTTCTTACTTGAATTTCGACACTAATGACTCGAGATAAGAGTGGCAAAACTGAAAATACCAACCTTAAATGTAAAAAATAAGATCAAACATAAAGAGGGCACAGGCGCCCAGTGATGACAGAACGCTTGGGCATTAGTGTCTGGTTCTAGGTGTTAGTGTCTAGAGATAAATGACGACAATGAGTGGAGACTAACTAACAAGGATCTATGTGCTCTTACCGAATCGAGTGTATGAGTGACAAGTGTGAAAGATAAAAACAATAGAAACTAATAAGACAAGTAGGTGGACTAGGGAATGGGTCACCAGTGAATACTTTTCTTACGTAAGATCCATATATAAAACAACATACTTGGTAGTATAGTAAATAGTAGTAAGTGTGTGATTTTGTGTCTACATTTCCCCCTTTATGTTATTTGAATGAAATTCAAGTAGTGTAAAGGAAGTAAGGAACATACTTGTGAGAACTCTAGAGAATCCCATGTTGCATAAGTACGAGAAAAATAATAACACATGGCATGGCAAACCATGGATCGGCGTGTCAATCCATGTGCTATAATGAGAGATGTGGGACCGTTATGAGGATCACTAAGCAATATTAATGATTTTGATATTAAGTGATTAAAGATTTTGATTTTTTCACTGATGGAGAGTGTTGGGGTAGGGAGTGATCAGTTCCCAACCTAATTTTGTGTGTGTGAAAAACTGAGGATTTGGGCTTCATTCCACCAGAGGAAGAGTGTAGGGAAAGAGGTTTTAGTTTTACTCTTCGACTTTAACTACATCCTCAAAATGTCTAACCGCTGCAAATGGACAAAGATGGGATTTTGTTGATTTGGATCTATTTCACTTTATTTTGATCAAACATGAATAACCTATATATGAGTAGTATAGGAAAGGCAGTGATGTTTCATTTACCCCACTCTAAGGGTGTTGCCATAATGTATATAAGATGTATTCTATGTTAGGTCATCTAGAAGTGGTGGAAAATGTAGAATAACTTCCCATGTTAGGTCATATGGCAAAGTGGTGATATAACTCCCAAGTTAGGTCATCTGGGAGGACAAATACGTTGTGTTGTGTCAATTTGATTGAAGTGATTTCTGATAGTAGAAGGTTTGTGTTGTTAATAATTGAACATTAGTGATTGATTGATTGATTACTCATGGAGAGATTTTACGCTTGTTGCCCCCAATTAAGTTGTTAAGGGAATCACTAGAAAGTGGTGTGAAATGTCACATGATGTATGAGTAAATTTTTTATAATGATGAATTAGAAATGTAGAATGATCACGTAATTGTGTGAGAGGTATTATGGGATGCCCCGATTGTATGCCCCCCTTTCAAAGGTGAAAGGGGGTGATGATGGGAATGAATGGTGAGCCGAAAGTAATTGTATAATGATGAAATAGTGAATGTATGATAGATATCACAAAAGTGTGTGTATATTAAGTTGAAAACAGCTTTCAAAAAGGAATATATCATTTGTGGAATGTGTATAATACAATCAGTAGGTAGAATTTTGGAGAGAATGACACAAACGAGTCAAAAATTGGAGTAAGGTTCCTCAAGATAGGAGTGAAATTGTGTGATGTGTATTAGTTTAGAGGATAGGTGTAAATAATGACTATAGCGCGATAGGTAATCAAAAGTTACTATAAATAATAATGTGAAAAAGTGAATAGGCAAGTCATTTGATTATTGCACGAGTGTGATTTTGAGCTCGTGTGTGAAGATGCCTCAAGTGAGAGCACCACAATTGAGTCGGTTTGAGATGGTGGCAGCAATAGTGGCATCACGTATGATAGTTGAGCTAGTGAGTGTGATTGTTTTCAAAAATTATTTTTAAGTTACTCAATTTTGATGAATTTTTGCGAAAAAATTGTTTGTGAGTTTCTAGGTGTTTTAGACCTAGGAAAGAGCGGTGAGGACACTAATGACCTTCGTGGATGTCGGCGCCTAGGTATAAGCACCGGTGACCTAATCATGGGTACTTGCATCCTGCTCCTAGGCGTTGGTGACCCGTAAGGATTGTTCTTAGTCCGAGTTTGAGAAATGCAGAAATTAATGTTTGTTGGTGCTAGTAGTAGGTGTGTTTGCATATGTATGAGGTTCTAACATCGTGTTTGTTGTCATTTTGTGTTGTGCAGAGGGATATTCATTCACGGGAGTTTCATGGTGGTCATCATTTGAGTACGTTGTTGGGGCTGGGTTTTTCAGATGATGAGTGGGATGTATTGGACCATGTCGGCCTATGGTACATAACGAGGATGGGGGATGTTCCCATAATATGTTTATGACCACCACATTGTGCGAGAGATGGTGTGCATATACTTGCATAGTTTGGTTTCCTACGGGAGAGATGACCGTGACTTTAGAGGACGTATATCGCATATTATGATTGCCTATTGTTGGTGAGAGGGTGCAGTGATGGAAATAGATGATGCTCAGAGACAAATGAGGGCCTCTATGTGGTATTTTACAAGGACCCGAGTACATACTGAGGTCAATATCAGTCTAGATGTTATACTGAGATCAAGGGTTCTCGCGATTGCTGAATTTTATCATTGTTGTGATTATTTTATTGGTTATAACGGAGGGAGGTGTTGAGGCATATTGTATAAGATGCATGATATTTGTCATTGGATAGAGGAGAATGGGACAAGATATTCTTGGGCATGATGTGTAGTGGCCCACTTATATAGATATCTATATAGATTCATGCAAGAGGAGCACGGGGTGGGATTGGAGCTACCACATTGTTACAAGGAGATGTTAGATCATGTAGGGTCAAAGGTCGTGATATGGAGGCCATATCAAGACTAAGGAGGGTGACTAGAGGATGTAGTAGAGCTATAATGTATTTGGTGAAATATGTGGCTACAGGATCGCCTTCAGTGGGTGAGCGAACTATTCCATGTAGAACATGTTTCACGGCAGCTTGATATGGCCTTAGATGTGCCTCCGATCCATATGTATGAGCGAGGGTCATTAGGGCACTAAGGAGGGCTTGAGCTAGACTAGGGCCCATAAGAGTGCAGCTAGTACCTCTTGGGCTGCACAAGGAAAATGTAGCGATAGAGCCGATAAATGTGGATGAGGCAGGGGTGTACGGAGGCATACCGTACATGGTGGGCATCACATTGGTGGACATTTTTGTTTCTAGTTTTTGTGGATGTGGTAGGAGCACCACCAGGGGAGGAGTAGAGGGGCAAGAACATGCCCTCAATAGCATAGTGACATCGAGAGTAAAGTGTGAGTATTTGTATAGTGATGTTTTGCGATTGGTTAATGGGTTGTTTAATTATCATTGGTATCTAATGTTTTGATCTATGGATGCAGGTGATGTGTATTGGTCATTGATTGTGGACACATCCATCTCGCACATTAACGTGGAATGTGCCCACCAATGTACTCATAGGTGGTGGTATGCTAGAGCGTGTGGATGGTATCATAGGTGAGCATGCGCACTTATTTGATCCAGTGGTGCTAGTGGTGACTATGTGTACCATGTTATTGGGTGAGAGATGAGGCATGAGAGGAGACACAATGAGCTAAAGAGGTTGCTGGTGGGGGTCCCTTAGGATAGGATTTATTTGCAAGGTTTGTAGAGCTATAAGGTATTTTTTCGAATCAATCAATTGAGGTTACGTTATTGCTTGCGAGATAGAGAGATATAGGGGCAACGATCAATGATGCAGATCAAGCAGTGAAGCGTCTAGTTATAGAGCTCCCACAGTTATAGATAGTGATAGTGATGATGATATATCATATGTAGTGATGTAGTGATGCATGGGGGCTTGCCCCCTAGCATTGACATTTTTATAAATATGATTTTGAATGATTTATATATATATAGACTATTGGCATATGTTCATTGTACTTGATGTGTTGATTATTGTTGTTATATTTGATGTGTGATGATTGGAGCATTGTTGATTTGGTTTTCATCATGTAGTTCTTGATTTTGACTAATGGACAATGATTATGATGATGATATAGTGTATGTGATAATAGATAGTGTATATATAGTGTGATTGTTTCACGCAAAAATGATGAAAAAGTGATGAATTGGAATAGTATGTATGAAATGAATGATATTAAAAGTGTATAGAATTACGTGTGAGTATAGTGAAGAGAGTGTGGGGGAGAATAATGATTCCCCCTAATGTGTGAATGATGAGGTTCATTTATATAAGACTCCTTGGGAGTCAAGAATGAACCGTAAAGCAAGAGTCTATCATCGGGAAGTGATATGATAGTGTATGCTAGATAAATATATCGATATAATGTGTAGCATGGAGATATGGTGAGGTTCTTATTGTAACAAATCCCTCAACAGTCATGTAAGAACCATAAGAACATGAGTGCGTCATCGGGGGGTAAGGTGAGGAAAATCACCTACCAAATACCAAGCAGGCATGGAGCGGTAGAAGCATGTGGAATAAAAGAAGCATGAGTGTATAAACCAAACTGAATGCCTAGATGAAATAGTGCCAATGATGAGAGATGCAGCGGTGGGAAGTGCAGATGTTAACAGCTTAGGAAGCAAATGTGTAAAAGCAACATTGTGTGGCGGATGAGATGGTGCAGCAATGGATGAATGAGATGGAGAGTGTGCATGAGTAATGATTTATGGCGGTGGATGAATAATAACCTTAGAAATAGAAAAAGGAGATATTTCAACTAGAGAAACAATACGCTTGCCTAGAATTAGAGACATAGACCTCTCACAAGAGTGAGATCCAAATGAAATAACACCCTTATCTTCTAATTGTTGTAATCTATCATGAAGGGTGCAATAGTCATTATCATGATGGTCATTTATATGATGATAGTTATAATAAGTTCAATCACGCCGAGGCTACAAGTGATGAGGTGGATGAGGTTGATTAGAAGGTAAATAAATCAAATGCTTGTCAAGAAAGGCACATAACACATCATGAGGTCACATGATGAGAAAATTGTAATGGATCTCGTGAAGGAGATGCAAAAGTTTGAGGTGGAGCCCTACGTGGTGGAGGAGATGAAGGATGCTTATGTAATGGAGAAGATTGAACTTGCTTGCAAGGTGGAGGAGATGGAGATTATGGAGGATGCTCAATAGATGGAAGTGGAGAATAACTAGATGATGTAGCAATATCGTGATAAGAGGAGGATCTATTACATGTGCGGTAATGAGATCTTGTTCTATATTGATAACCTTATAGCATAAGAGTGTGAATGATTCACATGTTTCGCATAAAGAAATGCACTTTTAAATCAAGAATCAAGCCACAACAAAATTTTAATTGCTTTTCTAAGTCAATGGGATGAAAAACTAATCGATACATGCAAGCATTCAAATGCAAAATGTAAGCCAACTAAACGGTCATGTATGACTCTAGGGTCGTTATTAAGTATGAAGTGACAAATAAAGAAGTATTTCATCTCATAATAAGTATTAAAAGATCTAAAAGATAAATGTGTGTACCATTGGAGAGAATCAGTAGTAAGACTATGATGAAAGGCTTTAAGAAATAATCGATCATTGGAGTAAGAAGCCATAGCTTAATGATAATGCTTGAGATGTAAATATGGGTTTCAAGTACCATCAAAGCATGAAAATGTAGGCATAATGAAATCCTTGGGGAATGTTGAATTTGGACTCTTCTTTGGAATAGGATTGTGTTAGCATATGGATTTGCACGCATGCAAATGACATGCAACAGTAAGGGAAAGAAGGTCCCTCCTCAATGAAGGTTAGGATGCCTTTATTGAAAACCAAAACAATATTTACATTTGTACATTCAAAATTGTATGTGGGGGTGTTTTGGAACATAAAATGGAAAGAAATGTGAATGAGGGAGATGGAATGGAATGAAGGAAAGAAATGGAAAGGAATGAATGGAAGGAACATGCAATAGCTAGGTAAAAGTAGAGCCTAATATTGCATAGAGGAAAACAATGAATAACTAACTCAAATAAAGCAGAGTTCGAATCAGCTAAACAAGAATAAGTAAAAGGGAACACACATGAGCAAGTAAATATTAGAGCTTGATCATTGTGAACAAGAACAATAGATTAATAACATTGACAATAAGATCCAAGACAATATTCACATGCAAGATTTAAACACTAACATCTAATGAACATAAGAACATCAAATGCTACAAGAGATAATGAATGGGACACAAAGTTCATATTTCATTAACTCCAAAATGTCTTCACAAAAGAACACAAAGTTTCTTTCTTGAAACAAAGCTTGCACACAAAAGTATTTTCTTCTCCTCTCTCAAAGTCACCCTTACAAATGAGCCCCTAACTTCCTTTTATAACCCAAAAGTTGGTTACAAAGTAGTTAGGGTTTACATGAACATTAAATAGGGCATCTTAAGTGACTTTGACTTTTTCAACCAACTTTTAAAAAGTAACTTGAAAATAGAAACCACTTAAGTTATCAAAAATTTGTCAAAAGTGAGTTTAACAATAACATCACTTTATAACAAATTTTAAAGTCATTTTAGGAAAAGTACATAAATAAAAACAATGGGTACATGTGGACCCCACTTAAATGACTTGGACACACACATAGACATCTTAGTCAACAACGCACCACCTAGATCAAGACACCTGGATCAATGCCTTATCCATTGGGCAAGAGTCCACCTATCCCGGTCATACAGGAATGAACTCATTGACTGTGCTCCGCAATCCTCCAGATGACAAGAGAGTCGAGCTTGAAACTTGAGCAATTCATCCACCTCTCCGTTTGAGCAACATCCTGGTGTGAGAAATTTTGTCTTTATTTGCATTCACGCATTCACAATTACACACAATTCTCCACATGCTTTGAATACCTTTCCATGGTGAATTCTTCATTTGTCGCGAGACCATAGTCATTACGCCACCTTGGCTTGTCAGAATCTAGCTCTTGATCTTTCACCATTGAGAAGATCTTCCAAGAGTCGAGATTGCAATTCACTTCCTGGAGTTATGTCTTTTGTCTTTGTCACCATCCCGAAGTGTTGCCATTCTAATTCACTCATGATCATCCAATTCAAGAACGCTCCAACTTTAAGACTGGTCGATGAAGTATCATGCCCACGCTTACTAACTGAGAGCTAACAGGGACATGCTTGAATGATGTGGCCTTTCTTGATGATCCACATAACCACACTTGTTTGAAGATGACATGATTGTGAAGACGTGATAGAAGATTGATTTTTGGCTATTACTTCCAGACTTCAAAATTGAACAAATCACCTCTAAAACTGCCTTGGGAAAATTACCATAACTTGTTCTAAGAAGATCTCATTAGATGAGAGAGTCTATTAAGGTACCATAATTTTACATGTCAAAGGTTTTTTTCCAAATCAAATTCTTCAGTCAAATATTAAAGGTCAAAGATGACTTCTCTGAAACTGTCAGGAAAATGCAGGTGTGAAACTGTGAAAACTCGTTTTATTTTAGCCTTGGGAAAAATACCAAACATCACTCTAGGAATCTACAACTTAGTAAGGGGCACATGAATTTGGGGAGAATCCAAATAACAATCCTTTTCTCTTGACGATCACCCAAGTTCAAAATATCGACTCTCAAAGTGAGTCCCCTTGACAGGCTAAAAATTACACGCGCAACGAAATCAAATAAATTGTCTTTTATTTGGGTCTGCAAAAAATACCAAATGAGGTGTTGTGCATTTGTAACTTGGAAAAGGAGTACATGAAGATGGATAAAATCCAAAGAACTAAACCGTTCTTCTTCTCGACAATCACTCAAGCCCGAAATACGATGCTCAAAGTAGGCCTTCTGACAAGCTGAAAACTAGGAGCGCAACGAAATCCAACAAACTGTGTTTGTTTTGGGTTATGAAAAATATCAAATGAGGTGTTGGGCTTAAGAATAAGTATAGAAGCACCTTAACATGATTAAAATTGTGGGCAATGATTGGTTTTTCACGAAAATCACCTGCTTTGAGATATCAAGCTCCAAAGTTGACTACTTTGATAGATACAACCCGCAACAACCTTCATTCCACATCTATTATTTTTTGCATTAATAGCCTTCACTTTTTTGTTGTTCATAATATGATTTTTCCTCATTTTTTTCATGGTGGTCTCTTTTAAATAACTTCATGAGAATGCTTTCAAAAACACATTTCAATGCATCTCTTGCATTCATAACATGAAATCAAATTTATTTGAGGCATTTTGTCAACAACTCACATACCATGTGTATATTTCCATATTTTGAGCAAATATCCACCATTTGACAAACATTGTAAAAAAATCCTCCTTAAAATTCAGTGACTACTTGTGGAAAGTTAAAACTAATTTCAAAAGGTCGAAATTGAATTACATCAAGTGTGGCTCAAGCACCTTCATTTTTTTTATACAAATGCTTTCATAAGCATAAACCCGATATACACATTTGTCACCGTGTATGTTGTTGTTGAATGCAAAGTTTCAAAAATCCTTATTATTTTGATCCACGTGAAGACTATCTTGCAAAAATAGTCGTGAAATCAGACGACGGTAACTTTCACAATGCGTAATGACATCCATGTCACTTGTGTTAACTCCAATGTGTAAAGCTTTAGTTATTACGTTTTGGGAGAGGAAATTCATGCAAATGTATCTAAATGCTTCATAAAGAACTCATACTTCTCACTACTAAGTAAATCAATCATAAGACCCTAATCAATCTGCAAGAGATGAATCTCTTTCCAAATCAAGAAGAATAAGCTCAAGACAAATATTCATGACTTTTTCTTGACTTAGTTTGTTTGACAATCTTTTATGAGCTTTAATTCTTTCTTTCTCCTGGCAACATGGATCTGGATCTTTTTTTGTTTTTTTTTTCAAATGTTAGCTATTTCTTTTCCTATGCATTTTTTCTTGGAACTACTTTGGCCAATGTGTGGCTTCTCTTTGGACTGTGTGGGATCCTTTGAATTTGTGGACTAATGTGTGGCCTCTACCTCCTTTCATGGACATATTGCATTACTTAGGTGTTTCATCTTTCCTCCTACATGAACAATGGCCTTCACCTAATGCATTTTTGTGAGTGCGTGATGAATCTTTCATGTTGTGTGGTATTTTTTTGACCAGATTTTCCTTTCCAATGCATGGGTTTGTTTGATTTTGGACTATTCTTACCTCTCACACTGAATGTTGTTTCAATGGTTATATGACTTTTATTTTATAGTGTGAACGTATTTTCATCCTTATTGGTGTGTGGGCTTCCCTTTTCCTTTCCTTCAATGCATGTACTATTGCTAAGGTAAATGTGTGGGATTCTTTGCAAAAGAAATGTGTGGACTTCTAATTCTTTTACCTGTGTGGATTATTGAATGGCCTGTTTTTTTATTCAAACAATGCGTGAATCTACAATATTCTTTTTACGTGTGAAAATTCTCTTGGAAAATAGTGACAATCCTCCTTATTTTTACCTTGGCATGGGCTCTTTGAGGATGTGAATGAATGTGTGAATCCTTTGGAGGAAATAGTAAGAAGTTGGAAATAACAATAAGAAGTTAAAAATAAAGAGCTTCAATCGCACAACTTCTTCCATAGAATTTCACAGAAGAAAATTATGAGGATTTAAAAAGCTTCCTTATAACCCTTTCTTCTTTTGTCCCATTTGAAATAACCAATTTCCTCTTTCTTCGGGTAGTGGGCATTAATTACCAGGGGAATATGGGAAGAAGTTAACCATTTTCCCGTGATAATGGCAAAGTCGGGCTGGAAATTCCCATCCATTTCCCACATGGGAAAATAGGAGATATTTTACCGTTTGATATCCAATTGGGTTGGCAATCAACAAGAGAATTTCCAACAAGTGGGGAAAATGGAAACTTTTCCAGGAAAGGGAAAATTGGGAGTGAAAAGCCAACTTGGCATTCTCGGCAATTGGAGGCAAAATTTTAATTGCCCACGTGGTAATGGGGAAGCGAGAAAACTTCTTCCAAATTTTTCAATCAATTTTAATGAAGATTAAATTAATATTTATTTAATTAAAAACCCCAAAATTTAATAAAATTAATTTTATTAAATAAAAGGGTAAGAAATTAATTAAATATTAATTAATTAATTTTAAACACAGTTTGTGACATGGCGAGAGAAGTTCTTACCCAAATGGATGAAACGAAGGCAAAATGCTTGGGAGAATAAAATGATCATGATGAAGGTGATAAATCACGAGAAATGACACTTCGAAAAAATTTTTGAAATTTTTACGTTGTAATTTTGTGAAGTCAAAATTAGTTGATAATAGCTGGCTCTAATTGGGGACAAGGACTTCACAGATGCAAAGAACTGGACCCAGACCCCAAAATTATTTAATGAACATGATCCCAAAAATGATGATGCACAAAAATGGGATGAAAAAGAGAGGAAACCGAAAAAAAGGAAAGGAAACAAACCAAAACCCTAATTACCTATATACATATGGGGGACAACCCATTTTCAATTTTGATAGTGCTTGAGATATTGCCCATTGTAGGGTAGAGGAAAATGAGTTCCATCAGATATGCCAAGTAATATGTGTTATCTCCACAGAAATGCCTGATTTTGAAAGGGCCTAACCACAGTGAATCAAACTTCTCGTGTTTTCCTTTTGGTTCACACCTTTTGTCCCAAAGAAGAACTAAGTCATTGATTTGAAATTATCTCTCCTTAGTTTTATGTCAAATAATTTCTTTACTTTGATTGGTGTTCCTCGATCCTGTTTTTCCACTTGACTTATTTGTTCTTCAAGCTTACTTAGAACATGATCCTTTTATCCAACGCATTGGCGAAGCATTCATCGTCAATTACTTGAGCTAATCATAATGTCGGTAACTCCAATGTAATGGGAATTTGAGCATCAATTCCATACAAGAGTTGGAATGGAGACATTCCAATTGTCTTTTTGGGAGTTATGTGGTCATCCCATAATGCATCATATAACTTTTTGTGCCAAGTTATTTGATTTTCTTCGACTAACTTGTGCACGATAGTAATGATGTTTTTATTACTGATTCTACTTGACCATTTCCCTACGGGTAGTAATCTAATGAATGAGATAAAGATATCCCATACCCATAACAAAAACCTATCATCTCTAAAAGAGAAATTGGTGGCATTATCCATCATGATCTTTTGTGGAATTCCATAACGAACTAATATATTCTCTTTGATGAAGTCACATATTACTCGTAGTAGATGTTTGTTTCACTAGAATGGCTTCTACCCACTTCGTAAAGTAGTCAGTTGCAATGAGCACGTGAGTATGACCAACACTAGAATTTGGGTTCAAGACCCTAATGAAATCCAACCCCATTATTGAAAGGGTTCTTCAATGACAACTGGCTTTAAAGGCAAAGCTATCAATTTAGGTCTTCCAACAAATTGTTGACAAGCTTCGCATTTGGCTACCCATTTTTGAGCATCAAAAACATAGTGGGCCAGTAATAATGTGCTCACAAAATCTTATGAGTTGTCACTAGTCTAGATAAATGACCACCACAAGCATGATTGTGAAAAGCTTCAAGCAACCTAGGTTGTTGTTCCTTATCAACACATCTGAGGAACATGCCATCAATTCCTTTCTTAAACAAGGTGTTGTCCCAAATGACGTACCTAGCAACTCTCAATTTGATAGCTCTTTTTTCCTTAGTATCAGATTCTCATGACATTTTCCATATATGAGAAAAAGTAAGCTATATCAAAATACCATTCATCTGTGGTACTAACAAAACTACTAGTGGTAAATTTTCTTCAACTAGTTCTTCCTCGAGTCATCTTGTGGCTCATTCTCTATGATGAGTTGGTAGAGTCCTCTTCCTCAAACTAACTTGGTAGGCTTGATATCCAAGTCATATTCCTATATCTTGGAGACCCAGTTACCTCTTTTAGATCTTGGTTCTTATTGTGTCAACATTGATTTAATCATGTGTGTCCAAAACTAAGACTTTGGTGTGAGAATTCAATACATAGTATCTAAAATGTTTCAAGGCTCTAACTACCACGTATGCATGCCTCTCAAGGGGAGTGTAATTCAGTTCATGTTTCTTAAATCCGAACTCATGAATGCAATAGGAGATTCAATTCCCTCTTGATTATGCTTTGAGTCAGGATGGCGGATATCGTGTGTGGAGAAGCATAGCAATAGACTATGAAATCCTTTTTAAAATCGGGACACACCAATGTAGGAGCTTTTGCAATAACATCCTTGATTTGTTCAAATGCTTCTCTACCTTCCTTTGACCATTTGAAGGATTCTTTACCTTTCATCATATCAGCGATTTATTTGGTTAGCTCGAAAAATCTGGCATGAACCTTCTCAAAAAGTTCACCTTCCCAAAGAATGAGTGAACTCCAAGCTTACTTGTGGGTAAGGAAAGATTCTTGATAGCTTGAATGTGTTTAGGATCAATCTTGGTTCCTTCTTTAGAAACAATATGACCTAGGAGTTTCCCTTCCGTAACTCCAAACACAAACTTCTTTAGATTTAGGAGATTCTATGAAGTTTGCACCTTTGCAATATTTTCTCCAAATCTCTTAGGTGATCTTCTCGCTTCTTTGAGAAAACCGTCAAGTCATCTAGGTATATCACAATGATCTTGTCTTTATAATATGTGAATGCCATATCCATAGCCCTTTGAAAATTTACATTGGCATTGATCAAACCAAAAGGCATTCTTCTATATGTGAACATACCCTAGGGGGTGGTGAATGCGGTTTTATGTTGGTCTTCTCTAGCCACTTCAATCTGATTATAACCAAAGAAATTGTCTAGTATGAATAGCATTTCTGATCCAGCTTAGTGCCTACAGAATATGGTCCATAACCAGAAGTGGATAGTTATCCTTCAAGGAATCTTGATTAATATTGTAGAAATCCACGCAAATTCTAATTTCTCCATTTTTCTTATGAACCAGGACAATATTAGCTATCCAAGTTGAATGTCGAATAGGAAACACTATTCATGCATCTAACATCTTTTGAACCTCGTGGAATATTGTCCCTGCAATTTTGGGGTTATATTGTGTTTTCTTCTATCTGAATGGAGTTGCACCAAGTTTTAAGGGTTTGGCATGCTCCATTTCCCTAGGTTGGAAAGAATTCAAGTCTTCATATGAGTAATCCAAGACGTCAAAATATTTGGTAAGGAGGCTTACAAATTTCTTGTGCTCCTCAGGTGAGAAACACTTACCAATGTTGATCGGGCGAGGTTTTCCTTGTACCAATGTCAACTTGCTCATAATTAGCGAGAATTCACAGTCCCACATGTTCTTTCTCTTTGATAAACCTATCATGTTTATCAAAAATTTCTTCAAGTGAAACCAATCCTTTTGGAATTTTATTTCCTTTGAGTTGAATGATGCCATCACCAAGATCCTCGTTCTCAACTCCTTCCTGAATGGGCTAGGTTGTCGATTCGTGAAAATGTAATCACTTCCTTCAAAGTACAACTGTTCCAAATTATCCCTCTTTTCCAAGAAGGTAATAATTTTTTGATCATCATTGAAGACTTGCCAATTTTATGCATTGTCAGAACACTTGGCCTAAAAACCATTTCAATGGTGTATTTGTCTTGATCAAACTCTGCAATGAGGAATCATCAATGAAGCTAAGACTACTAGAGAATCTACTTTTCATTCTTTTCACGAGGGATGGATTCTATGGAAAAACAATCGAAGGTTTCTATCGCGTCCCACACTTTATTTCTGTAGTGTCTCAAATGATCATTCTTTACTTGAAACTGATTTTTACTTGTTTTACAATCAACTCTATATTTAAAGAATTTCAAATTTTTTATCCCTTTCTCTTCTACAACTTAGAGGCCAAGGATTAATGCCTCATATTCTAAAGTGTTGTTTGTATTTAAAAATTAGAGTTTGTAATAAAAATGAAACATTTTACCATTTGGAGAAACAAGCACCACTCCTACACCCGAACTCGTTGAGAAACAACTTCCATCAAACTCAAGAATCCAGATCTCATTAGATCTCATTAAGTGACCTTAGGTGCATGAACCTTTATAGTCATCATATAATTACCCATACTTGAGTTTTGAAACAGGACCTATGCGCGAGGATCATCAGTTTTCATTACCGTGAACTTTGCCCGAGTCTCAAGCATTAGCTTCTTCATTTCTCCACCGACAAGGATCATAGCATGGACCAGGTCCATTTGAATCTCTCCACCTAAATCTCTACAAAATTTCCTACTTAACAACATACCATATGAAGTGGGAATGTCGATAACTAGAATGGTTACCTTGACTCACTTTTGAGGAAATTGAGCTAAAATGATTTGAGCATCTTTAATCTGCCTAATCGAGGAACTTATCTTGTCTCCATGGAGTAACAAGATCTGAATGTTCTCATATAAGTCAACCTAAGAGCATGTGCTAATTTTGCAGGCATCACATTATCTGAGGCTCCAAAATCTATAATGCAATTACTTAATTTGCATCCATTGATCAGAAAGGACACAAAGAAAGGTTCAACCTTTTCATTTGAAGGTGTAATGACCGCCACAATATTTTGAGTCTTCTTGTCTTTGGGATTTTTAGTAATTCCTTTAGAGGAATGAACATTAGAGTCACCTTTAATAAACTAGACCATTTTCTCAAGTTGATCCTTATTGGACTTCAAGTACTCTTCTTGTGACATGGAAATTTTTGTTTTATTGATATGATCAATGATATCAAATTTGGGAAAAATGATCATACTTGATGTCTCAAATACTAGTTATTTTGAACTTGATGATGGCTCACTTTTGATCTTTGCTTTAGGCTTGGTTGATACTGATGTGGAAGAAGAAACTTCCTTCATAGTTGATTTATCGATAAATTGACTTGACAAAGGTCATCCTTTCTTTAAGATAGATCTGACCTTGGGAACTTCAGTCGTCTTGGACTCTTTAGGAGTCTAATTTGTCTTGGATTTTTTGGAAGTTTCTTTAATCTTAGATTCTTTAGGAACTTCCTTGGGGTTCTTTTTATCTTCCACTTTAGTGTTACTCTGCTCCTTTTTATGAGAGCGTGTGAAAACAAATGAAGGATTGACTATTCATATCTTCTACAATTTCTTCATATTCATCTTCTTCTTTTGAACGGTACTTAAAGAAATGATTATTACTTTCTCCTTCAGGCTCTTTGACTTCAGTTTCGATGTCCCGAGTCCTGGCTCTTCTTCATCAACTTTGATAACCTCGACTATATCATCGATTTCTTCAACGACATCACACTTTGAGTTAGTTGTAGGAGTTGCTTCAATAGCAAGCCTTGTTGGAGCACCTGCAATTCTAGCTTTGTTAGGAATGTAGCCTTTTCTTGGGATGTCTTTGTAAGTAGCAGGTTTACTACTTTGAGCAACTTACTTTTTCAAAGCTAGCACATCATTAGCCAACTTAGTGAGTATGGTCTTAAGCATTGGGGTTTCTTGACTCTTTCCTTGAGCCAAGTTTTCTTAAATTTTCCCATCATGATTAAGTCATCCTCAATTTCTATGGCCAAGGATTAAGCAAATTCCAAAGTAGCCACTATAGCCCTTCTCACCGATAGCACACTTTTGGGTTGTTGTACATTAATAAAGAAAATTTTTATCCATCGTGGTTCAATTCGATTCCAACAGAACTTTGTTCACCATTTTGTTGAACTTAGCCAAAAAATTCCTCATGGATTATGTTGGTTCTTTCTTTACCTGAGATAGTTGGGAAAGAAGGGCATGCTCATCTTCTATCATTTTGAAATGTTCTTCAAACTTACTCTTCACAGTATCCTAGTTTGTAATGCATCCATTCGGGAGATGATGAAACCAATCTATGGAAATGTGTCAAATGTTTCAATGAAGAGGTGAACAACAATATCTTCATATTCCACTAAAAAACTGCACATGCAACAAAGAAGGTAGAAATGTGGTCATCAAGTGAAGTCTTCCCATCTCCATTGAACTTGGGAAGGATCTTCATCGATCCTCGTGGGAGGTCATGTCGAGTTGGTAAGGCCAATGGGCCTATGGCATTTCCCATGGTATGTTAGTTGTCCATCTTGGGAAAGGTGGTATGCAAAGATAAAACAATGTGTGCAAGAACAAGTGCTTGACATGTAGTGATTCTTCCCTTTCTTTTTCAGGAATTGATGCAAGTCTTACAAATTTACGGGGAATGTTCCTCCTTGGAAGAGATAACTTGGAACCAAACTTTCCTTGAAAATCAAAAATTGGATCAGATCAACCTTTAGCTTTTTATCCTCGTGTAAACCTCTTTCCTACCAGTTTGAAATATTTACTTTGAAAGGATCATTAGCACATTCTGATCAGCTCTAGCCTTTTCTCTTTTCTCTCTTTCTTCATCTCTTTTCATCTGAATGACTCTAGCAACTCTCATGCAGCTTGATTTTTTTCATTATCCAATACTAATGTAGTGAGATGAAAATGATAGTCATTCGTGCGCTTTTCCCAAATATCTTGCCTCAAATCTGATGATATGTCTTCTTGAGTATCTACAAAAAGAAGATTTAGTTGCAAGATAGGTGAGTTACTTGTAATAGTCATACAGATTATTGCCTTGGTGGAAGAGGGTCACATCGGTGAACAACGATCAACACATGTCTAGGAGGTCTTCTGGCCAAAAGTGTGGGTGCTCTTCTTCTAAGGACTTTAATGTAGATTTCTATGTCAATGGCTCTATCAACAACCACAAATTATTGTAAGTTTTCACGGTTTTCCCAAGCTACTATCCAAGGATGGCAAACAATGTCTCATTGAAAATCTTCATTGGGCACAAAATTAGGTTGAATAACTGGAGCTTGCGTAGAGGGGGTAGTCATAAATATTTAACGAAGTACTAGTTAATGATTCTGAATCCCCTAGCGGAGTTGCCAAAAATTGTTAGCATATGGATTTGCACACATGTAAATGGCATGCAACAATAAGGGAATGAGGCCCCTCCTCATCAAAGGTGAGGTTTCCTTTATTGAAAACCAAAACAATATTTACATCTGTACATTCAAAATTGTATGTGGGGGGTGTTTTGGAACATAACATGGAAAGAAATGTGAATGAGGGAGATGTAATGAAATGAAGGAAAGAAATGGAAAGGAATTAATGGAAGGAACATGCAATAGTTAGGTAAAAGTAGAGCCTAATATCAGCATAGAGGAAAACAATGAATAACTAACTCAAATAAAGCAGAGTTCGAATCAACTAAACAAGAATAAGTAAAAGGGAACACACATGAGCAAGTAAATATCAGAGCTTGATCACTGTGAACAAGAACAACAAATTAATAGCATTGACAATAAGATCCAAGACAATATTCACATGCAAGATTTAAACACTAACATCTAATGAACATAAGAACATCAAATGCTACAAGAGATAATGAATGGGACACAAAGTTCATATTTCATTAACTCCAAAATGTCTTCACAAAAGAACACAAAGTTTCTTTCCTTGAAAAAAAGCTTGCACACAAAAGTATTTTCTTCTCCTCTCTTAAAGTCACCCTTACAAATGAGCCCTTGACTTCCGTTTATAACCCAAAAGTTGGTTACAAAGTAGTTAGGGTTTACATGAACATTAAATAGGGCATCTTAAGTGACTTTGAATTTTTCAACCAACTTTTAAAAAGTAACTTGAAAATAGAAACCACTTAAGTTATCAAAAAATTCCAAAAGTGAGTTTAACAATAATAGATGCACTTTATAACAAATTTTAAACTCATTTTAGGAAAAGTACATAAATAAAAGCAATGGGTACATGTGGACCCCACTTAAATGACTTAGACACACACATAGACATCCTAGTCAGCAACACGCCACCTAGATCAAGACACCTAGGATCAGTTCCTTATCCATTGGGCCAAGAGTCTACCTATCCCGGTCATACAAGAATGAACTCATTGACCATGCTCTGTAATCTTCCAGATGACAAGAGAATCGAGCTTGAAATTTAAGAAATTCATCCAACTCTTTATTTGAGCAACATCCTGGTGTGATAAATTTTGTCTTTATTCACATTCGCATTCACAATTACACATAATTCTCCACATGCTCTGAATAGCTTTCCATGGTGAATTCTTCATTTGTCGTGAGATCGTAATCATTACGCCACCTTGGCTTGTCAGAATCCAACTCTTGATATTTCACCATTGAGAAGATCTTCCAAGATTTGAGATTACAATTCACTTCCTAGAGTTATGTCTTTCATCTTTGTCACCATCTTGAAGTGTTGTCCATTCGATTCACTCACGATCATCCAATTCGAGAACGCTCCAACTTTAAGATTAGACAATGAAGTGTCACACCCGTTGCTAAATTCGAAAGATGACAGGGACACTCTTAAATGATATGGCCTTGTTTGATGATCCACACAATGCACTTATTTGAAGATGATATGATTGTGAACACGTGACATAAGTTTGATTTCTAGCTTTACTTCCAGACTTCAAAATCAACAAATCGCATCTAAAACCTTGCATGGGAAAATACCAAATCTTTTTCTCGAGAAGGTCTTACTTGGATGAAGGAGTCTATTAAGGTACCATATGTTTTCGTGTTAGAGGGTTTTTCCCAAATCAAATTCTTCAGTCAAATATTAAAGGTCAAAGATGACTTCTCTAAAACTATCAAGAAAATGCAAGTGTGAAACTGTGAAAACTCCATTTTATTTTAGCCTAGGAAAAATACCAAATGTCAATCTAGGAATCTACAACTTAGCAAGGGGCACATGAAGTTGGGGAGAATTCAAAGAACCAATCCTTTTCTCTTGACGATCACCCAAGTTCAAAATATCGACTCTCAAAGTGAGTCCCCTTGACAGGCTGAAAACACATGCAAACGAAATCAAATAAATTGTCTTTTATTTGGGTTTGCGAAAAATACCAAATGAGGTGTTGTGCATTTGCAACTTGGAAATATATTACATAAATATGGATAAAATCTAAAGAACCAAACCATTCTTTCTAACAATCACTCAAGCCCAAAATACGAATGCTCAAAGTAGGCCTTCTAACAAGTTGAAAATTGGGCGCGCAATGAAATCCAACAAACCGTGTTTGTTTTGGGTCCGTGAAAAATATCAAACGAGGTGTTGGGGCTCTGAGAATACGTATAGAAGCACCTTAAAATGAGTAAAATTGCGGGAAATGATTTGTTTTTCACGAAAACCATCATGCTTTGAGATATCAAGCTTCAAAGTTGACTACTTTGACAAATACAAACAACAAATTTCATTCTCGCATCCATTATTTTATTGCATAGGGATAGCCTTCACTGAATTTTTGGTTGTAATTGATTCTTCCTTATATGGATAGTGGTCTCTTTCAAATAATTTGTGAGAATGCTTGCAAAAATTTTCGATGCATGTCTTGCAGTCACAACATGAGATCAAATTTATTTGAGGCATTTTGTCAAACAACTCGCATACCATGTGTATATTTCCATATTTTGAACAAATATCCACCACGATGTTTGCAAAAAAATCCTCCTTAAAATTCAGGACTGTTTGTGGAAAGTTAAAACTAATTTTAGGAGGCCGAAATTGAATGACATCAAGAAGCTCAAGCACCTTCATTTTACTAATGCTTTCATTTGTACCGTTTATATGTTGTTGAATACCAAAGTTTTGAAAATCCAGATTATTTTGATCCACGTGAAGACTATCTTGTAAAAAATGAAGTCATGAAATCGAGACAATAAAAACTTTCACAATACATAATGACATCCATGTCACTTGTGTGTAACTCCAGTGCGTAAAGCTTCAACAGCCATGCTTTTTGTTAAAGATTGCTAATACGAATAAGCTGGTTATTATTACGTTTTGGGAGAGAAAAACATGCAAATGTATTGGAAGTGGAAAACATGCAAATGTATCCAAATTCTTCATAAAGAACTCATACTTCTCACTGCTAAGTAAATCAATCATAGGACCACCAATCAATCTGCAAGAGATGAATCTCTTTCCAAAGCAAGAAGAATAAGCTCAAGACAAAGATGCACGAATTCCTTGACTTGAGTGGGATGTGTTGACAGTTGATGCATGAGCTTTAATTATTTCTCCCTTGCAACGTGGATATTTTTTTATTTATCTTTTTTTTTTACATTGTTAGTTATTTCTTTGCCTATGCGTGGAATCTTGCGTGGAATGCATCGCTTTCTCTTTGAAGCGTGGGAGCTATTTGTCTTGACCAATGTGTGGTCTCTACCTCCTTTCACCAGAGAGCTAGGCATTTCATCTTTCGTCATGCGTGAATAATGGCCTTTTCCAAGGTGAGTGCGTGATGAATCTTTCATGCAATACGTGGTATTTTTGGTAGACCAGATTTTCCTTTCCAATGTCATGGGCAACTTTGATTTGGACTATTCTCTACCTCTCACACATGGGTTGTTTCAATCGTTGTGTAGACTCTTCATTTGGTAATGTGAACTGGTCTTTTCTTCTTGATTGGTGTGTGGGCTTCCCTCTATTTCGTTTCCTTCAACTGCATGCACTATGGCCAAGGTAAATATGTGGGATTCTTGCAAAAATAAATGTGTGGACTTCTAATTTTTTACTGTGTTGATTATTGAATGACCCTTGTTTTATTCAAACAATGCGTGAATCAGTAATCTTCGTTGGCATGGAAACTTCTCTTGAAAAATGCGTGACACTCCTCCTTATTTTTACCTTGGTGTGAGCTCTTTTGGGCTATGAATTAATGCTTGAATCCTTTGGTGGAAATAGTAAGAAGATGGAAATAACAATAAGAAGTTAGAAATAAAGAGTTTTAATCACACAACTTCCACAGAGTTTCACGAAAGGAAATTACGAGGATTTAAGAAGCTTCCTCATAACCATTTCTTCTTTCATCCAATTGAAATAACCAATTTCCTCTTTCTTTGGGTAGTGGGCATTAATTTCTAGGGAATATGGGAAGAAGTTAACCATTTTCCCGTGACAATGGCAAAGCTAGCTGAAATTCCCATCCATTTCTCCACATGGGAAAATAAGAGATATTTTTCCTTTTGATATCCGATTGGGTTGACAATCAACAAGAGAATTTCAAGAAGCGGGGAGAAAATGGAAACTTTTCCAGGAAAGGGAAAATTGGGAGTGGAAAGCCAACTTGGAATTCTCGCAATCGTAGGCGTAATTTTAATTGCCCATGGCAATGGGGAAGCCATAAAACTTCTTCCAAATTTGTCAATCAATCTTAATGAAGATTAAATTAATATTTATTTAATTAAAAACCCCAAAATTTAATAAAATTAATTTTATTAAATAAAGGGTAAGAAATTAATTAAATATTAATTAATTAATTTAAAACATGGTTTGCGACATGGCGAGAGAAGTTCTTACCCGAAATAGACAAAATGAAGGGAAAAAAACGATCGTGACGAAGGTGATAAATCACAAGAAATGACACTTGGATTTTTTTGAAATTTTTACATTATAATTTTGTGAAGTCAAAATTAGTTGATAACATGTTGTCATATAAAGAGTTGTTATCAATGGAAGCATAATAGGCCTTGCTTTCAAGAGTGAGAGATTGGACCTGAGATTGTAATTGACCAACAACATGCATGAGTGATAAGATATCATGTGATGGAATAGTAGGAGATATAGATGGTGTATTGAGCGGTTGTATTTTTCCATTATGAGTGATCATAGGAATATTAGAAGAAGAAGTGAAGGATGTTGATGTTATAGGCATCATAGGTGTGGGTGTGGAAGAAGTAATAAGTAGTGAAGAACATGGAATATCGATACCATCACTAGGAATATCATTGGAAGAATTGTTAGGAGATGAAGTAATAGAAGGAGATGATTCAACATGCATGTTGTTAGACACAATCTTAGAAGAAGATGAAAGCGGAGCGGGGATTCACATTCAGCAAGTATGCAAAGAGGTGGAATCATTACTATCATGTGCCTCATCAATATCAAACAAATATTTGGAGGCAAGGATTTCATCAAGCGTATCATCAATGTATAATGAAGAAGAGCTAGTATGATATGTAACCTTAGAATCACTAGAAACATTTTCAAAAATGCAAGGAGTATGAGATGTAGCTATACAATTATCCTGACTAGTATTAGAAGCAATATCATGCACATGTACATTGTCATTATGTGTTGTATTTATACTACCATTATCAATGTTAAGTAGATAATCAATAATATCCTCATCTAGAGTTGCAATAGAAATAAAAGGAGGTGGAGGAGGCCTATTGCTGATAGGATGGATAGGACAACAAAGAAAAAATCTTATTGGATCCAAAATAATACTAACAATAGAATGATCAAAGCTAGTAGGAATATTGCATTCATTTTCCAAAATATGTCTTAGAATATCCTTTGGGATAGTAAGATTGCGATAAAGAGCATGAAGCTCAATAATAACTACTTCAGCATAGATAAGGTTCATAATCTCGTGAGAGATAGCCTTGGTAGGAGAAGAAGAGATACTCTTAGCCATTAGGGTTTTAGTGGATCCTAGGGCAATGAGTTCTAAGCTACGGGTTCACCAAAATGATTTAATAAAATTTAAATATTTTATTTAAATCTAAAAGCAATGACTGCTATAAATGACATACAATGAAATATAAATGTTAGATAATTTATTTGATTTTAATTATGAAAGGAAATGAGAGAGATAGGGGACTTACATCAATTTTTCTTTCCCCAAAGTGTGTCTGGGCTGAAGAATGTGATGGAACAGGAACACATATCATCGCAAAACCTCACAAAAATGTAGAGGAGGTTGAAATGCTCAAACACAAAGTGCTTAGGAAAGAATAGGGGTGTCGGCGACCAAGACCTCTGTGGGGGTGCTAGAGTCTGTAGAAATGGTCAGAACTTGGTTCTGATAGTGTTGCTAGCATTCTGCACTTGTTCTCTTTTGGTCACCTATTTTTCGTACATGGAAAGTCAACGTACTTGTAAACCTACACACAAATATCCTCCTACAAAACCCTAAAAAGACATCAAATCCTAAAAAGAAAGATGCAAAATGAGGGGTCAAATTATCCTCAATTGCCACAATGGTGAACTTACGACTAATGATTGAACTACATCTTAGACCAATGTAGTTATATGTGCTTCTATGTGTAATGGTGTTCCTAGGTTGCCCTCGCACCAATGATGCCAAGATAACATGTGGTAGCTAGATAAAATGAAAATGTGTGGATGGAATAGAATTAACTCTCCTTCCTATGCAAAATAATGCACCCAAATGTAGTCCCTTGAGATATGTAGATAGATAGCCCTTGATAAGAATTGCCCACCCTTATTATGGTATGTATGTTATGTTTATATAGGGATCTCTTTCTTGAATTTCAATACTAATGACCCAACATGTTGACTAGTACCTCGGGATATGAGTGGGAAAACTGAAAATACCGACCTTAAATGTCAAAAATAAGATCAAACATAAAGAGGGCACGGCGCCAAGGATGGAAAGGAGTTCTTGGGCGGTAGTGTCCATCTAGCGCTAGTGTCTAGAGACAAATGATGACAAATGAGTGGAGACTAACTGACAAGGATTCCTATGCTATAATCATAACTGATTGTATGAGTGGCAAGTGTGAAAGGTAAAATCAATTGAAACTAACATGACACGTGGTGGACTAGGGAATGGGTCACGAGTGAATACTTTTCTTACGCAAGATCCATTTATAAAACAACATACTTGGCGGTATAGTAAGTAGTAGTAAGTATGTGATTTTAGGTCTATAATAACACTAGACCTCTCTCCCCAACACTCTTCTGTCGTGGCATGAGATCACCCAAAAACTCACACTTGGCATGAGATCACCCAAAAAAATTGTTTTTGGTGTGAGATCACCCAAAAACTCACTTGGTGTGATATCACCCAAAAACTCATTGTCGGTGTGAGATTTCCCAAAAATATCTCTCGGCATGAGATCGCCCAAAAACTCACTCTACACAACATTTTCAAGACATCTTTCTATCCTTTTACACTCATGCTCATCAATTGAACGCCTTCCTTTTACACACATTTACATACTTTTACAAATTTTTCATAATACATGACTTCAATTACTCTTTCGCTCTTCTTTTGCAGGTTTATCCTTAATACGCAACAAGAAGCAACCCTACAACATGAATAACAACAAGTACAACATGGTACAACACAATACGCTTCCCCCTATGATCACTTTCTCTTCCTAGTTTACGGGCTTCATTTTTGTATCATTCCACGCTTTCACTTGTCTCTCTAGTACGCTATCACCATCACACTCTACAGAAATAAAAGGTACACATCTTCTAACTAGTTTATGTTATTGAGTATTCACTCAACAACATAAAGTGGGGAAAATGTAGACATAAATTCACGCACTTGGGAACATTTATATGTCTTAAACACATGTTGGCATTCGTATGATTCATAAGAAAGAAAAATAGTAATTGACATTTATCTTTAGCCTCTTTTATGTCTTTCTTATTTTCTATTTGGCCTTACACATCCTATAGCCCAGTCAAAACTTTACTTGTTTATCTTTTATGACTTTGGAAACCAACACCCAGACACCCTCATCCCCTGGGTGACCCTAACCTCTTTCCACTTTACTTGCTCTTTTTGGGCTTCTTTTATTTTTTGGGCATCTTCTTTTCTTATGGATCAGCCTTCCAGTTGTCAATTACAACATTCAAATAAGGGAATCATATAAATACAAAGGTATGTGAAAAAATAAGGGACCAAGCTCTAAGCATCGATTATCATCACCTAAGGTTACATCCAAAGGCATCTAAGAGCATCAAAGGTATCCATCTAACTTTCATTCAAGGGCTAAGGGACTGAATTTTCTACATACACTATATAGGAAGGGGAAGCTCATTTTTCCATCCACACATTCTATCTACATTGCTAAATCTAGCTAGCTCGCTATCAAGTGCACATGCATAAAGGCATCATAAGGCACAATTCTTTCACACACTCACAAGAACTACATGGAGTCTGAGATGCGGTGTAGCACTTGGTCATAAGGTCACTCAGTTGGGTGAATGTCGGGGCCATCGACTCCCCATATTACATCTTTCTTTTTTGAATTCAATGTGTTATTGTGGGTTTTACATGTGAATCTTTGTGTTACAAGTTATAGGTACATCCAAAGAATCAAGGTGTGACATACAGTGACCAATAACGATTATCAACGACACTTTTGTGACACAAGAAAAAATAGATTTTGACCACTTTTGTTGTCATGGGTGACCGTAGTAGACTGCGGTACCCATGCACCCCCGATCAAGTCTAGGCACCCTAGTCCCGCTCTGTCAAAAACATTCAAAATTTATTCTCGAGTGATTGAGACATTGTCATCTTCATGTTCATCAATTTTCCAATCCAAAACAGTTCCGGGGAAAGCACGAATTAGCTAAGTTCTTTCCTCTCTATCTTCGCACTTAGGGTTTCAATATTTTATTATCTTATTGCTTGTGTTGTATTGTATCTATCGCTTTTACTTCATTATTTCTATCGCTTATCATGATATCTATTATAGTTCTCCCTTAACACTTGTATTACTTGGTAGAACTCATTATATCTAGACCATCGAAATAAAGCAAGTTCCTATCCCTTATTGTATCCTTCCTTCTTAATCGAGTCTTGTCCAGTTTATAATATCCTTATCACTTTAAGAAAAGACTTAAACTTATCACCGCTTTTTTCGTATCTTGTACCTAGGAAAAGACTTACAAAGACCCTTTTCTTAAGTTTTATGTGTGAGGAAATGGCTATTATGAGTACCCCGTCATACTTGGGGTGAGAAAGACCAACATTCCTAGGTGTAGTAGTTCTAGTCTCATCATGGACAAGTTATTCCTCATGTGTGTATTTGTCCTTGGTACCCTAGTGGGTAGCTAAATCCTTGTGAAGATAATTGGGGTGTTTTCACCTATGAATAATCTCATTAAAGATATATAAATGACACAAGTGGAGCCTATGTCCTAGGTTACCCGTGCATGAAACTTTTCGTTTAGACCCCTTAATCCCTCACGAGATAAATGTGTTACCTTAGCAAGTAATATCAAATTACCTTCGGTTGCGTGAAGGTTTTGGGAGGTAAAGATATTTGATTACTCTAAGTTTAGCCTCGTAGTAGGGTGTAGAACCCTTTAAGTGATGATGAAATTTGTGATGCCCGATTAAAAACAACCCACTTGAGACCCATGAACAACCTAGGTTTAGTTAGAAAATTATGGAATGTTTTTTTATTAGGAGTTAACAACCAAAGTCTCAAAGACAATTAAATTCAATTGATAACTTTTCCCATTATAAAGTAACAAGTGTAATAAGTCCACACCTAGCTCAAATCTCCCTAGGGATTAATTTAAATATTGATTACACTGACATTTTAGCTAAATATTCCCTGATTAAAAATTTTAGGGTTAAGGGACCCAAAACAATTAAATACCCAAGGTATTTAATTCCACAAGATCAAGACAAGAGCAAGGTTAAATTACAGTGAGGAAAGGAATACCTATTTAAAACATCAGAGTAAGGTCTCACTTACCCACTCCCCGAACTCGATTAAGAGTGTCTATAACCAGGTTACAAGGCAACAACTGCCACTAACAGATTTCAGAACAAGTCTAAAATTACTAGATCATACTTTTCATTTATTAACAATTATCAAGGTCACATGGTTCAAATTTTAGGGTTAGAAGTTTCAGTTAGGTTCAGGGAGTAATTTACCCCCATACCCAACTCTCTAACAGGCTCATAGTTTCAACTTGATTTTCTCATACTTAACACTTCCAAAATTTCCCTAAATCATTCCCATTGGATAGGAAATTTTCTCACCTTTCCGGTGATATAAAGAAGTCCTCCTAACTCCTTCAGAACTCAAGATATGAGCAAGCGGACTTTAGGGGTCAAATTTTCCCCAAGGGGACACATGTCAAGAGGAGAGGAAAACCCTTCGTCGGGTTGGCGAGTCGCGAGGCGGCTTAAGAATTTTTTCCTTGCGTAGGAAAAATTTCCCATTTGCGTCTGCACCTCCATAGGTCCTCCAGGACACGTGGCGGCCTCTGAGACATCGCCGGGGAAAAGGGGAAAGGTAGAGCGGTGGAAGAATTTGGGGCATTTTGCCTAAGGGGAGAGAAAACCAAACGGTGCATACGTGCCTGCAAGTCCACCCAGGGACACATGGTGCTCCATGATTCACCACGGGGAGAAGAGAGAAGGAGGGCACAGAGCAGCGGGGAGATTTGGCACATTTCGCCAAAGGGGAAAAATGGAGTGAAAGGCGCGCACAAGTCCGCGTGCCCACGGAAGAGAAAAACCCAAAGCGAGGGCGAGGATGCGGGGCCACGGGGAAATTTTCCAAAAATTCCAAAGGTAAAAATTCAAAATAACAAAGGGTCCATGCCGCTCTATAAGCACCCAAAGTTGCCACGTGGCGGCTGTGATTGGCAGCGGGCCGACGGGCGAAATGGAAAAATTTTCCAAAAAAATTCAAAAGGGTCAAAGGGAAAAAGACACCGCGCCTCCGCCACTACCCCATGAGGACACATGGTAGCCTTTGATTGGCTACGGGCCGACGGAGGAAAAGATGAAATTTTTCCCAAGTCAAAATTTTCTAAGGGCAATTCGACGAAATTTTTTTCATGCGAGCCCTTGAGAAAATTTTCCCAAATTTTCGCCAAGGAACAAAAACTTCAAAGTGCCATAACTTTTGCTAGAAAGCTCAATTTTGGGAAAACAAGGACTTTTTGGAAATCTCTCAATGCCCTCTTTGCATAGGAATCATAAATTTTACTTTTTGTTAAATTTTAAGGGGTTAATTTTGAAAAAATGATATGCAAGCTTTTAAAAAAGCCAACTGGTAATTTCTAACTTTCAATTTTGATTAAATTGGGTCTCCTCCTTCACTCAACATGTCAAACAGACATGGAGGATTACTCTAGGAAGGATTTTGAAAGGTTTAGGAAGTTAAATTTGTTCAATTGATTTAAATTTGAATTTTGTCCAACAAATGACAGAAAACGGCTGAGGAAGGGATTGTGTTCAAATTTGCAATGGTTAAATTGTTTCCTTAAGTTTTCTTTGTCAATCTGAGTTCCATGCTAATGTATCATGTTAAATTTTAAGGTTTCCAAATTGATTTAAATGTGTAGGTCTGAACTGTGCATTTTTATTAAGTTTGATTGTCAGTTTTGAATATTTACAAGAGATCAATTTCTTTTAAATTTGTATAACAAATTTTATCATTCAAGTTTGGAATTTCATTTCTAAACTAATCTAATGCATTTAGTTGTTTACAACAAACCATTCTGAATCAAAAGCAAATACTAACTTTCATTTTTACACAACTCCAAAAATACAAAATACAACATTGTTTCCACGTGCATTTCTTCCTTCCAAATAGAGATCTAACTATCTCTTTTGCCATACAATGAAACATTGCATTTAATTCAACAATGCATATAAGAGAAGGTCTTTCAATTCTTTATTAATTCCAATCATATACTTTACATATTTCAACATTGGAAAACAATAACAACATTCAATTTATTTCTTTCCAATGTACAGAGCAGAATGCAAATGTCTTTCACAATTCAAGTGTACATTTTCATAATCAATTACAACATCATTTCTCCATAATATAACTATTACAATTTCATCCACAACAAGTGGGAAAGGATTACAATTAAATATGTTTCACAAGGGACTGTCAAACTACATTTTCCTTTGCTCCAGGACAACAACATGCACATTTTCTCTTTCTCCAAGTTGATCACAACAAAAGAGGGGGAAAGGCAATGCTCTCCACCCAACCAAGACATCCAATGAAAGGAGAATCCTTCCTTCATCATTGGCCCCCGAGCCCCAACCAAAATATAATAAAAGGTGCAATTCAACCCATGACAACAACTGGCTTCCACAACACACAACATTCTTTCACATACACATTTCCTTTTAAAACACAATTCAACACAAAAACAATAGTTCACAACTGCATTTAAAAACATTTCAAAACAGAACTCAAGCTTGATCATGCAAGCCAAAGGAGCAAGGTCTATGGGGGAAGCTACTTATGCCTCCCAATTGGGAATTGGGCATCCACCAGAACAACCTGCCAAAATAATTCATCCCACACACATCCTTATGCCCCCACAAGTTTCTCCTTATGCCCCCACAGATTTCCTTATGCCCACCCCAAAGTAAGAAATGCAAGCTATTTCTTTTCCATGGTGGATCCCAAACCCAAACTCCCTCCACAAAACTTTGATGCCAATGGCATTCCTTATGCCCCCACATGGATTCCCCATAGCCTTCTCCTACACCTTCCCTAAGGCAGTCTACCCAACCAGCCAACAAATAAAACAAAGCATGCACTATCCACACAACACAACAAGAAAATGACAGCATATAAAAGAGAGTTAAATTCCTACCTCTCCATGGTTACTTTTGTGTCCAAACAGCAAGCTTCAAGTGCCAAAACACAGTCCAAAACAAAAAATTCCAAGCATGCAAAGCTTTCTCCAACTTCCTCCAAAAACAAGAGCTCCACACAAGAAAAATGTGCCCCCAAGGAAGTTGCAAAATGATTCAACAACCCAAAACAAGCAAAGAGTTTGAGTTAAATAGAAGAGGGAAGAGAAGAGGATGATGTGGATCCATGTAGGATGCCACATCACACATCCTCAAAATCAAACACAAAATACAAAGTTCCATACTCCAAAGCTCAATAAAGATGTGGGTGAAAATATGACAAGTTACTTGCACACTCCAAAAAGTCCACACCTCAAGGGACAACAAAATAAATAAAAAGTAAGAAAGTGCAATCCAAAACAAGCAACATGATGAATAAAATTCATTATAAAAGTCACAAATCACTTCTCCATCCATAAGTATGGTTGGTGGATTAAATTTAGAAGCATGGGACAAGTTTTACTTGTCCCACAAGCCTCCAAAAATAGCCCCCAAGGACAAATTCGAATTTTTCATGGAGGTGGAGTATTTCATACTCAAAAATCTGACTTACACAAGCTCTTACACATCCCTTACAAATTTAATACAAACAGCCAACAACTCTTATAATTACTTTCCGTATCCCAATTTAATTTATTTAAATTTTAACCATTGTTTCCTCACATTATTCCATCACAATTTTAATTAATTAAAATAAGGGAACACATTACTAATAAAATACATACAACAATAATAAAAGAAACACATTAATAAAATACACAAACCCATGGTCACATATAAAGGAAATCCCCCCATGGGAATCCCTAACAAAATACAACACACACACACAAGACATGTTGCCATGGTGACCTTGTTGAATTCACCTAGAATTCTATTGTGGTTGGTCTCCGATCCCCGATGTTTGTTGTGATATTTAACCTACAAAACACAAATACCTCCTTGACCTCATGGCCATATCAGAACATTCAAAATGAATATAAATAAAATCACAAAACCAACTATATAAATGAATCACAACAACATCGAAGTAACAACTACATCATTTGCATTTTTAATCAACAACTATATCATCATCAAATAATTTCCATTTTCTAGGTTTACTCCAAATATCAAATATCACATGTCCAAACAACATCTACAATATAACCATGTCCGACAACATGTCAACATCTATATAAAATGTCTCCAACAATCATCATGCATCATATATGAATCAGATCCAACAATAATCCAGGATCTAACATCTAACACCATACTAAATCCAAACTATAAGGATGTCCATCATATAGTCTACAGTATCATGATCAGTAATAAAAGGTGCCAAAGGGAAGTGGGCGCTACAAAATTAATAAGACATGGGACCTCTTATGAGGATATTTGTAAGAGAAAAATTAATTTATGTTTACCCAACAATTGGAAATAGTGTCGTACAAGACATAAAATGCATAAAATTGTATGTAATGTCTCACTTGTAATATGTATTTAATACTTAAGTTTCCTACGAACAATAAAATGAATTATTTTGGGTGAGAGCACACTCCTTAGAGCCATGATATCTAAGTTAAGAACAAGCGTTATATGAATCATAGTTGTTTTAAAATGATGTCAACACGAGATCAAAGTAATAACATAAAGGTAATAAGAACAAGAGTAAATGAGATGAGATTTTTGAATGTTTGTTATGAATATCATATATACCTTGAATGATGCAAAAATGACTAAAATGCCTAAAATGATTTTATATAAAATAAAAATAAAGTAGTGCCTCATTGGTGATCATTCATTCTATTAAAAGAGAAACTTGCAAAATTTAAGGAATGAGCATATCTTTGGTACTCTGATTGTGGAATAAACAATGATGTTAAATGAATAAATTCAACTATAAGGGAACGAGAATTAATTGATCTATATACCTTATGGGAAAATCCTCTCTACTTATTTCATTTAGTGGTTTTTTTATTGTTTGGTGTTATGCTCCTTTGAGAAAATATGTTGTGAATTATTGTTATCCCATCCATGAGAACTAGTGGAGAATGTATACTTTTTCATTGGTTCATGTTGATATACAAGAATGTTTTGATTGAGTAAAATGTAAGCCTTGAAATATTTTTATGGTGATGGATAAACACCTCACTCCTCCTCTTTTGTTTATTAGAAAATAATGTCTTATCGTGTCATGACTTGATGGATGTTTTATATCTCATTTGAGTAGTAATGTTGTTTTATTACATTTCGTATGAAAGAGTTATAGCCAGGATCACTAGATCAATGAATGCACATGATGGAAGATAGAGTGATCTCACGAGTCAAGCAAGTGCACATCACAATGAAGTTGTTGGTAAATGAAATCAAGCATCAGATAATATTGCAAAGGAAGAGAGAAAATAATGGAATACTCCATATCATTTAGAATAATAAACACAAAGGGAGAGGTTACATATATAGGAGGGAGAGAGATAGAGGCCCCACATTCCAGTGAATGTGGGACTAATCTTCCCAAATGACCTATATTTCCCTAAGCAAGCATAGAGAACCACATAGGCAAAACCCGGTGCGATTAAAGCCTACACTAACACCCCCTTAAGCGTAGCTTAGGTGGGCTGGAGAATTGGGTCCTGCAATAAGGCCTGATGAGGTACCCAAGTACATAGCGATGATCCCCAATATCCTAAAAAATATGAAGGATGTGTGCCTCCACAAAGAACATAGAGAAGGAAAGTGCAGAATGTCACATGGCAAATGTTGTAGTAGGTCCCTCTACAATAAATGATGTCTCTTCCTTTCGGAAGAAAGAAACCCCGAGCAATCAAACTACTAAATTCCCACTCAAGTGGAATGTAGGTAGGAATCAAGATGTATATCTCTAAAAAATTCTCAATTGTCTCCCTGTTAGTGCTTGAATGTGCCAAAGTTAGTATCACATGACTAACTGTAGAAGATGGCAATGATGAAGCATACAATGAAGGGAAGAGAGCACCCAAAGAAGAAGATAGGCATGGAACATTCACTGAAAGAATGTCCACGGGAAGAGGAGAGCAAGGGTCAAAACCATCAAAATTGAAGATTGGTCTGCAAATGAAACACTCGGTCTACAAGATGAATATTAACAGGAACACATGCACAGCTCTCAACAAGTGTATTCTCACTAGAAGCAGTAGAGTCCTCCAAAATGCAAGTATGTGAAGGCTCTAAGACAAAAAATCTACATAAGAATAAATGTAAAATATATAATGAGACAACTAAGGTCTGACATAATCTCGTCTTGTAGTGGGGACTCGATAAAAGAAAGAGCATTGTCCACCATTAATGTGTCATCATAAGAAATAAAAGCAGGAGGAGAGAGTAAAAAAATCTCAAAAGAGATGATAGAAGGGGGAGGAGGAGGTGTAATATAGGTCACAGTAGGATCCCCGAAAATACTCTAAAGTGTGCTCCAAACAATAAAGGGACACACAGTGTGCTCCACATGGTGGTGTAGATCCCATGAAACATGCTACAATAAGTGACCATAGGCCATGTCACTGGAATTGGCCCAATCATTATATCGATGTGGGTCAATAGGAGTAGGAATATATCCATATAAGAATGGAATAAGTTCTCAATCCGTGAGTGAGTGTTCCATGTATGACCGCCATGAAGCATAATTGGTCTTCCCTAGAAGAACCACTGGATGCGAATCAACTCTCCTCCTCTGGAGTCTCTCAAATAGAGTCGTCATGACCAAGAGAAGACACCAATGAAATGTAAAACAAAGTGGTACAAACCATAATGATCCCCCAATGCACACTCATGAATGGGACGTCGGGCACAACCGAGAATGCATCCAAATGAGCAATCAGTGTAATAAATACAAAGCATAGACAACCCCCCAAAATGTGGCACTTTATAACTTAGTGTGTTTTACAAAATAAATAGGTCCATGACGTGGGAAACAAAAAATTATGCACTTTTGCAAAAAGTGGCACTCAATTTCGAGTTACCGTTTGCAAGATATTAAAAAAATGATTTCCCGTAAAATAGCCTATTTTAATAAAAATTGCACTTAAAGCTTTAAAAATCCTCTGTGGCGAGGGTGGACCTATGCTTCCAACCACTTATTGGAATTGGAAAAGAGTGAATGATATTTTTGTCTAACTCATGAGGCGGAATCAACGTCCTACCAACCCAGGCCTCACCCTTCATCTTCGTGGGCGGAGATACAAGGTTCAATAGACAAATAATTTACCCTTTTAATGTTTTTCCCAAAATTTGACTTGTATGCACAAAACATACAATGCTAAATGACAAGTTAGAATTTGAAGATGAGAACAAACAAAGCCAAATTCCATGTGAGAGGCAATAGAAGATGTGGTAAGTGGGGTCCACATACAAAGTGCGCCAAAGGAGTAGGGGTGAATTTTAGGTTTTGTAAAACCTAAAATCCTTATGCGATCTTGTTTGTTTTTCGTTTGCGGGTATGCATCCAATATGGAGTGCAAGTGATCACACCAAAGCTTATTTGTAGGCCTAAGAAGGTAAACATATGGAAATGTAGATTTTTTGAATTTTTTTAAGATAAAAACTAGTTTAGAGATGAAAAAATTACAGATTCATCCAAAAACACCCAATAAAGACATTGTTGGGTACCGTGTAAAACCTTCTAAGAGTTTAAAAAAATTCCAACAACCTTCGGATGCCTACAAATAGACTAAAATACCCTTGATTAGTAAAAACGGCCATCGCAAGGCAAAAACACCCTCCAAATTCGATCCAAAGAAATAGAGGTTGCCACTGGTCGATTTTAGCAAAAAAATATCATCCTAGCCAAAAGAATGGCACCCAGATCTGCAAAAAAAGATTGTACCAATGCAAACCAGACAAAACCAAACAAATACACAACCAATGCCAAAGCTATTGCAAACACTAAGGACCCATAGATCTGAATATTTCTCTCAACAATTCCTTTGATAAGACAATATCAAATCTCAAGATTTCATAAAAAATAACAACAAATAACCAACCTAGACAATCGTGAACACCAATTGGCACTCTGATACCATGAAAGAGTTGTAGCCAGGATCACCGGATCAACGAATGCACATGATGGAAGATGGAGTGATCTCACGAGTCAAGCAAGTGCACATCACAATGAAGCTATTGGTAAATGAAATCAAGCATAAGATAATATTGCAAAGGAAGAGAGAAAATAATGGAATACTCCATATCATTCGAATAATAAACACAAAGGGAGAGGTTACATATATAGGAGGGAGAGAGATAGAGGCCCCAAATTCTAGTGAATGTGGGACTAATCTTCCCAAATGACCCAAATGACCTCTAGGACCCTAAGCAAGCATAAAGAACCGTGTAGGCAAAACCCAGTGGGAAAAATTCCTACACCAACATCGTATACTTGTTTATTACTCATTGGGGGGCTAACAAACATAATTGTGTGTATGGGGGAGGGTAGGGTTATTATGAAGGTATAAGTAGTAGTGAAATTGAAGTAAACAATATGTGAACTTCGGGAGGAACCAAAGGTTTATGGATTTTGTTCTAGTGGAGGGATAAGTGGGTTTTGAATAAACCAGGTGGAGGGATAAGTGATAATGCATTCTTATTTGTTGCTTAGAGGAACCAAGAACTTACTCCCATACTTTAGTGGAGAGATAAGTGGTTTAGAATGACCCTAGTTCCCCTTACAAGCCATTAAAGGATTGGTAGTGCATACTAATGTTTGTAAATGTCCTTAGTTCCCTCTTTTAAGCCTCGTATGAAGGCTTGATATTATGATACATATATGATGAAATGTAATTTTCACTCTTCCTTTATTCTGAATTTTGTAGAACTTAATTGGTGGCTCATTGGAATGTGTGTATATTAGATTGATGAGTTTTGTTTCTTGTATGCATGAGTATGTTATGCATGTGTGTATGTTAGGGACTTGCATTGCCAAAGGTGAAGGGATAAGTGTTATCATGGTGTATGGGGTTTCTTATTTATTTTAGGAGGAAACAAAGGTTGGTGAGACTAGTCTTAGTGGAGGGATAAGTGTGTTTTCATGAACAGGTTGCATGATGATGCATTGAAGGAACCTAAGGCTAGTCTCCCTTCTTTAGTGGAGGGATAAGTGGAAGTATTGGCACCATTTCCTTTTTATAAGATATTTTATCACTTAGCAATATTATAGTTTTTCTTTCTAATTTTTGGATGACAACATAATCTCCTTGTTTTGGAGATACATAAGAAGTGATACATGTCGTGTTTTGGTTCATGAATTATGTTGTTGTTTGTGGGCCCAAGTGATAATGTAAGTGTTGTTGATATAAGTTACTTTTTAATTATTTATATTTTGGTCATGTTGCTTGTGTGGGCATTACAAAAATTCGGATAAAGATGACTAGAAATTTACCAAAGAAGTTAACATGAAGAAAATTATCATTAGATGGAGAGGGACCAAAGTGGTCGGTCGAGCCATAGTGTATGGATGATATGGCCCTTTCTAGGTGTTATGGTCCTAGATACATGTGTGAGTGACTCAAAATTGGGATTGTATTATGCGACGGTATAGTTTGATTTGATGAATTAATATGACTACTATGTGAAAAAATAGGTAATGTGTGCAAACAATAATGAGTGAGATATAACTAGGGATAACATAATTAGCCAAGTTGAGCAAGTATGGGCTAATACAAAAGTGTTGTACAATTTGTGTTGTTGCAAGACATGAATTACCAAAATAAGTGTCTACATCAAGTATGTTTTAAACCAAATTTTCCCAATAAAAATCCAAATACCATCACACCATCACATATATTGTGGAACATAAGGAACAACTCCTTTAGTTCCCTCTGGTGTGATATGCATAACTTTTTCCTTTAAAACCCCAAAAACACAAATTTTCACCAAGGAAAAATTATGAAAAATGTACAATAAGAACCCTTGCACTTGGTAAAAAAATGGAACATTTTGAGCTAAATTTTGTAAGTTGTTTTCATGTGACATTAACTATCACCCATAATTGCGTATGTGCATACACTGTGAAACATAAAAGCAATATAAACACACATATGATCAAAGTAGAATGACTACCATAATATTAAGCACATATTAAAATGAATCTCTCTTCTTGATGATTCCTCACACACCATCTTTATGCTCTTATAAATAAAAGCTAATAGGTTAGAGTTAAGTTTTAGAGATTAGTTCTTTATGCAAAGTCTTAAAAAAACTATTATTGGTGGAAGTCGATAAAGTCAATAACTTGATTGATAATGTTATCCATTAATAGATGTGAATAAGTGTGCACCAATGAGATGATTACCCACATCTTATATTACAAATAATATTACAAATGCATCTTAAAAACCTACAACATTGTATAGAAATGTAGACAAAATCACACACTTGGGTACATTTCTAGGTCATAAAAGCATACTAGCATTTATATGATTCCTAAGCAAGAAAACTAGTGGTTGACAATTATCTTTGGCCTCTTTTATTTATTTCTTATTTTCTATTTGGTCTTACACACTCTACAACCTAGTCAAAATTTTACTTATTTATCTTTTATGACTTCGGACACCAACGCCCGGCCCGGGGTAGAAGTGCTCGGGCGCTCTGTCTCCTCTGGGTACCCCGACCCTTTTCCATCTTATTCACTCTTTTCAGTCTCTTCTATCTTTTAGGCATATTTTGCACTTATGGGTTGGCCTTCTAGTTGTTAATTACAAAATTCAAACAAGGGAACTATATAAATACACAATTATGTGTTCAAAATCAAGGACCAAGCATTAAAAATTATTGTTATCACCTAAGCTTGCATTCAAAAGGCACCTAAAGCACTCCAAGGAATTCATCTAGCATCCATTCAAGGGACAAGGGACTGCATACTCTGCATACACAACATAGGAAGGGGAAGTTCATTCTATTCCATCCACATTCTATTACATTGTTACATTATAGTTACGATCATTCGCTATCAAGTACAACTTGCACTAGGGCATTCTAGGGAACAATTTCTACACACACTCATAAGAACTACATGGAGTCTGAGATGTAGTGCAACGCTCGGTCGTAAGTTCACTCTCGGGGTCACCATCAAGGTTAGTCCGACTCCCCATTCTACATTTTCCTTTTACATTTTTATGCAATTGTGGGCTTGTGTAGGTGAATTTCTCTTTTGCGGTTTATAGGTACCATCGGTGATCTAAGAGCAAAGAACAGTGATCAACGAGGAATAACCGTGACACCTTTGTGGCATAATAAAAACCATATCTAGAGCTTTTACATAGTCACAGTGCCCCGAGATCCAATCATCGGACCTAGGTGCCCTTGTCTCTACCACAAGCACCCTTGCCAACCTTGTTCGTGAGTTATAGAATTTATAGAGGTCGAATACAACGTTGTTTGCATCTTTTCATTGCTTATCTATGCTCATATCACTTCTAGATTACACATATATCACCTAAGTCATCTTTTCTTTATCTCGTGCTTAGGTTTCATATTCTACAACTTAGTTCACTTGTGTCATTATCAGCATTCTGCAGATGATTAAAAAATTAAACTAAACTATGGGTTAATCTAATATAGGAGGACTAAAACATTGTAAAATACGCTAAAATAGTATGGAATGATTTTAAATAATTATATCAAATGAAATAAAACCCTAAGTATGCAAAGATGTAAAAGGAAAGGACTTAGCTTGATTGTCTAAAGACTATCGCAAGGTGTCTCGAGTCTCTATGTGGATTCCAGGAGCAAGAATGATCACTTAGAAGTCTCGTAAAGGCCGGATCTGGAGGATTTGAATGGACTAGAGTGTCAGGAGGGTATACTTGGGCACTCCTGGGGTTCCCTAGTTCTGTAGAATAGGTGCCCTAGTCTCTGTAAAATCTCAGAATCTTGGTTCTTTCAGTGTCACAAGATACTTTGAAATATTCCTTGTTTGTCACACTAGATCTACCGAGTTGCGTCGGATGTGTATGAAATAATATAGGATGAAGGAATGACCTACAAAAGAAAAAGAAGTATCAAAACCCTAAAAATAAAAGATGCAAAATGAATGGGTTGGACTGACCTCAGCTGCCACAATAATGGGCTTACTAATATGAGCATTGCACTACATTTCAGACCCAAATGTAGTTTTGTGTGTGTGTGTGCATGTCATGTCCCTAGGTGCTCTTGTGTCAGTCACACTTTGTGAAGTAGTGAGCAATAATAACTATAGAAAATGTACTAGCATGTGTGCATGGAATAGAATAGAATCCCTCCCCTATGTGTGTGTGTTGATGTAGATCTCCTAGCCTTGATGCATGGAACTATGTGGATGTAAGTGATGTAATGGATGCAACTCTAGATGGAGTGATAGTAGTAAGTGATGTAGGACCTCATTATGGTCTCATAACTTTATATTTATAGGGTTATCTTGCTCTAATTTCATAATTAACCCCAACATGGCCGACTAGGAAAAAGATAAGGATGAAAAATGGCTAGAAAGAGCCCAAAAAGAGGCGGGAAAGTAAAACAAGGATCGGGGCCCCGGTGGGGGACCAGGGCACCTCATATAGGCACAGGTGTCCTAGTTTAGGCTAAAATGATGGGACAATGATGAAATAGTGGGCATGTATATGAAAATACGTGGGAATGAAAATAAAAGGTAAAATAAGATGGCCAAAAGGTGGGATTAATTAGTACTTTCTTCACTTGAGAACCTTCTAAATAGTAGTATGAGACCGAGCTAAATAATGCCTAAAGTGCATGATTTTGTGACTACATTTTCCCCCACTTTATGTTGGTGAGCGAGAACACTCGGTAACATAAAGTAGATAGAGATGTGTACCTTGATATCCATGTAGAGTGTAGTAGAGACGTGTCGAATGGACTAGACTCAAGCGTGGAATGACAAAAATAAAAAGTGGAGGAGCGTGGATTCTAAAGATGAAAAATGTGCATATAAAAAATGATGTGATGAGAGTGAACCTAGGGTGAAACGTGTGTAGCTTTTGTGGTGTGTAATGTACCTCCATGGTTAGTAAAGGCAAGTCATCATCATGTGTGTCATTGTTGTTGTCATTGTCATTGTTGTTGTTTATTGCCCCCAATTTGACTACTTGTTTCTCATACGACCGGACTTGCAAGGAGAAAATGATCAAGTAGTCAAATATGTATGTATGTAAAAATGTTGTAAAAATACACATGTATAGAAATGTGTAAAATACGCAAATGTAAAATACGCTAAAAAAGAAAGTGTAAATGGAACATGTGCACCTGATCCATGTCGAGAAAAAGGGTGTAGAAGGATATCTTGTATTATTACGAGTTTTTTGGGTGATCTCACGCCACCCTAGGCTGAAGAAGTGTAGGGAGGAAATGCTCTGTGTCCTCCAACCTTTGACCACTTCTGTTGAAATGTGTGTGAAGAGATCTCTGTATTGTCCTAGTTTTTGGGCGATCCAATGCCAACTGGCCAAAGTAGTGTAGAGAGGCACACCCACTTGTAACCCCCAAGCTTGTAACTACTTCCCATAAATGCTAAGGACACCATGTCCTATAAAAGCCACTTGTGTATGGAGTTCATAGACTAGTTCTAAACTCACTCGTTATGTAAAACCCACAATGTCAAGGGTGGAAAGTGCATTATATTGAACCGATGTAAATACGTTGTGTTAGTATGTAAAACCCTCAATGATGCCCCCTCTTTGGGGTGCATGCAACATCATTGAAAGGAGAATGCAGCCCCAAAAGGACCTACCACACTCTAACCTATAGAACTCTACCTTGCAGGGGGAAAGGGAAAGCACTTGGTAGAAACCAAGGTGTGCACAAAAGGGGATGGCTAGCCAAAAAACAAGTGTTAGTCCAAAACACATGCATGCAATAAGAGAAATGTAAAATATGCAAACAAAATGTAGTAACTACCAAAAAAAGTAGTGTAAACACACTGCAAGAAAATAAGTAGACTACACAAAGTGGGTTGCAAAACATGGGACATCACTCACGATGTCACAAGACACGCAAGGCCATCATGGCCAAAAAAAAAACAAGTGTGCACACAAACATAGGGAAAATCCCACATACAATGGAAAACAATAAAGACAAGTATAGAAAAACAAACAAGTAGTCATGGAAACATGTAATCTTACAAAACAAGTGTTGCACATGGAACACCCATTAGCATGTTAGAGAAATAACCAATATGTCAAAGCATGTATGATCAAGTAATGTAAGATGTTAAGTACAAAATGAAACAATAACACCTGGATAAGACAAATGTGGATGCCCCCACGACCAATATAGGAAGGGTAGAAGGTGAGCATCCATGTTGCATGTAAAATCATGTATCTGTGATCACACTAAACAAAGTCATGAATGTACATGTGTGTATGATATAGATAATGACATATAAGAAATCAATCTAACATGTGTAGTAAAGTGATCATGCAAAACACTAGCAAGCAAAAAATTAAATGCCCCCAAGACAATGCAATGTTGTGGATGGATGGAATGGAATGCAAGATGGAATGGTAGGAGCAACATGCCCCCGAGTGTATGGAAGTGTATGTAATGAGGTTCATTTTTTTTCCCCCTCAACAGTCAAGAATGAACCATAAATGAGAGTGCATCATCGGGAAATGGTCGAGTAGTGTTTTTGTGTGTCTAGCGCGTTGCGATGAGTGTGTATATGTAATGATGATGAGATGTGACATGTGGGAGATGTGCGTGAACCCTATAGCCAAAGCGTATATCACAACTTGTTGAATGGGTGAGTGATGATTTATCCCTAAGTGTATATCACTATAAGATGAAAGGATGAGTGATGATTTAGCACTAAGCGTATATCACTATAAGATGAAGAATGGGTGATGATTTAGCCTAAGCGTATATCACTATAAGATGAAATAGATGAGGGTGGTGATTTATCCTAAAGCGTATATCACTATAAGATGAAATAATGGAGGTGGTGATTTAACCTAAAGTGTATACCACTATAAGATGAAATAAGGGAGGTGGTGATTTAGCCTAAAGTATATACCACTACTAGAGGCAATGATGGAGGTGGGTGACAATTTAGCCTAAAGCATATGTCACTATCCTAAGAATGTCACATGATGAAATGTCGCATGGTGAGTGTAAGGTCCATTTGATTGGTAAACCCTCGGCAGTCAGAGTATGGACCGAGGAACTAAAGTGCATCATAGGGTGGTGAGTGCAACAACATGAAAAATGTAGTGTATGTAGTAATGATAAAATGACTATAGGATGGGTAGAATGTATAAATGCATGCGAATGTGAAATAATGCAATGTAGGATGTGTAGGGTGTATAGAATATGTAATATGTAAGATGTGATGATAGGTGTAGATAGAAATAGAATATGTAGTGATAAAATGTAAAGCTAGACCCATATATAATGTAATGTAACCTAGCATAGTATGTAGAATGTATGTGGAAATGTGTAGTATGATGATATGTATAGGTTATGTGTGGATAGCCTAATAATGTATGTGGTGTGTAGGGTAAGGACTAGTATAATGTAGAATGTAGGATGAAATGTAAAACTAGACTCATAAGTAATGATGTATAGTATATAGAAAATGTATGATATGAAAATGTGCATAATGTATAATGTGACTAAGTGCATAGATATCATAATGAATGTAATGCGTAGATGAGGACTAGTATAATGTAGAATAAGCATAGAATGAATGGTGTATGACACACAATGTATGATGGAATGCAATGTATAATGCCTAAGGTGTAGTGTGTGGGGTTCAATGTAATGGTAATCCCTCAACAATTCAAGTGTGAACCAAAGCACAAGAGTGCGTCATCGGGTAATGATGGTGCTATGATGCGATGATATGGTATGCTTATAGGAAAGGAAAGAAATGAGAAGTACGAAAGGTGTGATGTAATATTATGTAACTATGTGGAAACATGAGGGGGAGGAAGTGTGTAATGTGATATGCCCCCTCCCGCGATAGTGTGCCAAGGGACTATGTAAACTCATCAAGAATATCATCATCCTCGAGATCGAAATTGAATGGATATGCGTTAGTAACTTGGTAGGATATAGTGTTAGGTTGATCATGTAATGAGCCATTGAGACATAAGTGATACATGCCCATAACATATTCCTCATCAGTGAATGGAGGGAGGGGAACCATGTGCATACCAACGAGTGAGATTTTGTGTATAACCTAGGAAAGAACTATTACAGATGATAGTGCATCCAAAAGGCATAGGAAAAGATATATTTGTATGATCCGGATCTAGGGTGCCCCCAATATAGTCTAGCCAGGACTGTCCTAATGTGAGTGGTGTAGTAGTAGGAGTACGTGTAAGAAAAACATCAAGATGAAAGACACGAAGTCCATAAGCGGTTGTGACATGGACCAACCCATGGTATAAATGAGGGTGGTATGGCGGTGGATGAATATCGGTGATGGAAAAACCTAAGCAGGCTAAGCCCTCGTGTGTACATATGGTTTTCGGGTGAAGTAGGATCTAATGGAATGTGCTCCCAATATGAACCATGTATGAAGAGTGTGCAAGTGAATGGTGGGTGGACAAATGATGAAGATGAAGATGGGAAAGTAGTGTCCATGGAGGGGACATGTGGCTGATATGGAATAATAATAGTTGTAGTAGTAGGTGGTGGAGAAGGGACAACATCTAGTAAACAAATAGCTCCCTTTGAGTGGTGGTAAATGAGGTGGGTCATCCATAGGTTGAGGCTCATCTATAGTATCAATGCGAGGGATAGGAAGACTAGTGTTAAGGTCATGGACATAATATTGGAATGGGTCACGGTCCCAAAAGATAGTATACTCAATGCGTTCATGTAATAACTTAACGCAATGATGGACCATAGAAGCAACAACCTGCATGGCATGGAGCCATGGCCTACCCAACAAACAATTGTATGAGACGAGAAAATCTATAACAAAGAAAATTGTAGGGAGAGTTTTGGGACCAACAATAATGGGAAAGGTAACATGACCAAGACATGGATGAATGGTACCATCATAAACATGCAAGTGAAATAGAAGAAGGACTAATGTCATGAGTAGACAGACCTAAATCTTGAAAGAATGACATGGGGCACAAATTAAGCTCAATTATCAATTAGAGTGCATTTGACACCAACATTGTAAATGCGACACATAATATGGAGGGGTGGGTCATTGTCAAAGGGATGAATGTCAGCAGGAGGATTGCCTTAAATGTTATATGTTGTGAGAATGCATCGACAAATGTGTTATACATGGAATCCGGATGCATGTTAACAAAAACATTTGTAGTAGCAAAAATATGTTGAACACGATGAAGTAAATCAGGATGAGTAAGAGATAATCGTTGATGGAGATACTCATGATGGCTAAATGCAAATGCAAACCCTAGAAGGTGTTATGAAGAAATGAGGGGTTCACCAAAATGATTAACTAAAATTAAACTAAACTATGGGAAAGTATAATAATAGTTAATCTAATATAGGAGGACTAAAACATTGTAAAATACGCTAAAAATAATATGGAATGATTTTAAATAATTATATCAAATGAAATAAAACCTAAGTATGCAAAGATGTAAAAGGAAAGGACTTAGCTAATTGTCAAAGATTGTCACAAGGTGTCGCAGGTCTGATTGTGGGATTCTAGGAGTAGGAATGATCACTCAGCAGTCCCGTAAAGGTTGAGATCTGAGGATCTGAATGATGACTAGAGCACCGGGCACTAGGGGGTACCCTGGGCACCCTGGTCTACATAATAGGTTCCTTAGTCTTTGTAAAAGCTCGAATCTGGTTCTTTCGGTGTCATGAGATACTCAAAATTATTCCTTCTACATACTTTGGATCTATTGAGCTATGTCGAATGTATGAAAATAATGTAGGATGAAGAATGACCTGCAAAAAACAAAAAAAGTATCAAAACCCTAAAAATAAAAGATGTAAAATGAATGGGTCGAACTGACCTCATCTTGCCACAACAATGGGCTTACTAATCTGAGCATTGCACTACATTTCGAGACCCAAATGTAGTTCGTGTGTGTGTGTGTGTGTGCATGTCATGCCCTAGGTGCTCTTATTTCAGTTGCACTTTGTGAAGTAGTGAGCAATAATAACTATAGAAAATGTACAAGCATGTGTGCATGGAATAGAATAGAATCCCTCCCCTATGTTGTGTGTGTTGACACAGATCTCTAACCTTGATGCATGTAACTATGTGGATGCAAGTGATGCAATGGATATAACTCTATATGGAGTGATAGTAGTAAGTGACGTTAGGACCCTCATTATGGTCTCATAACTTTATATTTATAGGGTTCTCTTGCTCTAATTTCGTAATTAACCCCTGACATGGCTGACTAGGAAAAATATAAGGATGAAAAATGACTAAAAGAGACCCAAAAAGAAGTGGAAAGTAAAATAAGGATCAGGGCACCCCATGTGGGACAAAGGCACCCCAAGTACGATGCCTCAGGCACCTCGGTTTAGGCTAAAATGATGGGAAAGTGACGAAATAATGGGCATGTATATGAAAATACGTAGGAATGTCAAAAAAAAGGTAAAATAACATGGCCAAAAGGGGGATTAATTAGTACTTTCTTCCCTTGAGAACCTTCTAAATAGTAGTATGAGACTGGGCTAAATAATGCCTAAAGTGCATGATTTTGTGACTACATACAACATTTGTACCTCATTTATTTCAATAGTGACTCTACGATTATATTCAATTCTACTTTTATTAAATCAGGAAATTAAATACACGAACATAAAAGACATTATTATTTAAAGTACAATGGTGTTACTTTTATGCTAGATTTGTGCCACATAAAATGATATTAATTCCCAAAAGTCTTGCATGTCAAATCATGAAAAAATATCAATTTACTTAAGTAGATTCGAGACAAAACATGGCACAAATCACACTTTATGTATTGATATTATGATGAATCAAGGGAATTTCTACAAGATCAATTAGATTTAAATTTAACCCACCACTATATCTTGTTGAAGTCTTGGATCTAATGAATTTGGATGACATAAAATATATAACATTTAAAGGAACAACCAATATTACATAAGAGCTAGAGCTAGAATACTTAAACAAATAATATTTAACCCTGGGTAATTGACAAAAAAGGCAAGATCAATCATTTAAAATGTAATAAAAAAACGCAAGTTTAGACAAAGTAAAAACCCTAAGTTGAGTATTAACCGATTATATTTTGAGTTGGGTTTATCAAAGGAAAGCCCTAGGTAAGGTATTCAATATAATAAAGGGTTCACAAAAATGTAAAAACCTTAGGTTACATGCGAGGTCGAGACCATTGTTGTTATTGCATAACACCCCCTTTTTTAAGTAGTGATTGGCTTTTAAAAATGAGGACCATCATTGGTGTGAAATAGATCAATAACATTAAGATATCTACTTTCTTATTTCTCAAAGTGACCTTGATTTGCCTAAGTCATTTTAATAATCTTATTTCAAGTTGTTTGATTTCCATGAATTAAGTCCTTTAATTGGGGTAAGACTAATACTCGCACTTCAAAATTTGGTACTCGCACTTAGTCATTTCTTTTGGTTCTCACACTTTAAATTTGGTACTCGCACTTGGTATGTGCGAGGACTCATGCTTGGTCATTTATTTCAAATCCTCACACCCACCCATTAAATTTTGGTACTCACACTTCACTAAGTGAAAGTTTCTTAAATAACTTAAGGTCCGACTTTTCCTCACAAATTTAAAGAGCAAGAACTCGAACTTCCAAGTGCAAGAATTTTAAAAGAAGCAACTCGCAGGTGCGATTATTCAAAATCTCGCACTTCTCACATGTGATTATTTAAGGGATTATCCCCAAGGATGTGAAGACTTAAATCTTTAATCTTGCACCTCACACTTCATGCTCACATCAACTAACACCTCTAAGTGCGAGAAAAGTCCAAAGTTAAAGAAAATCAAAGACACGTCTTGAGGAGGGTGGGCCAATCCCATTATTATACATAACATCCCACATGTTATACATGTGGCTTCCTAGCTCCAAAAGGAAAATCTAGTTAAAATTGACGATATGTGGTTTAACCTAACTGCACAAGCATAAGACCCGTATTCAAAAGGCTAATGAATTCAAAAAGAAACGTTCCCTAAGGTGAAAAAACATCAAGTCAATTATTATGTGCCAATAATATAGAGCACACCGATTTATATGAAAGATTTCCCAATTTATGAGGATATCGCATTAATCGAGATGGTTTATATGAATTTCTAAGTTGTAGAGTCACCTATAGAAGTTGAATCCCTCTATCTCGTTATCAACTAAATTTATTCAGAATATTTACAATTAATACTGCAAGCTAATTGTCTTCAACAATGGCAGGAGAACCAGGGCCTTCGAATGTGGATGCATTCTTGTTCTCTTACTCCAGCACAAGGATATTCAGGGATCTGTGTTCGGTTCCACAACACTCGACCATGAGTTTCAACATTATTCGACTATCTTTTAAACCATTCAGAGGGAAAGACTTGATATGGATGTCATAGTCTAAACATAAATGTCTCGTAGGACCGAGTAGAAAGTGTTGTCGACCTCGGGGCATTGAAAAGAGAATACCTCCATCAAATTATGGCCAAACTCGAGGTATTCCCATGCCCAGAGCTACTCTCTTTCCTTCTCATTCATGTTAAGGCTAAATTGGGCATTATATTCTGAAACTAAGGAAAATACGATAGCCTTCTTTGTTGGTTATGCTTATAAGGCCTATTACAAATTATCTGAGTCCGGTACTATCTACAACTCAATAACCATTGAAACATGGATGACTCTAAATAAGGACCATTTTATTAAATTAGGTTAAGGACCCAATCGGCAATATGGATGATGCAAGCTTAAATGACATCCTTATTCTCAGATTAAGACATGGAGTGAGGATCGGTATGGCCTTAATGGATAGATTATATGGAAAATCTTCCGTCAAAAAGTTAGATGTGTCATGGATCCTGCTTGTTATGATAGTGGATGAGAACAAGATCCCTTCTTTAGAACATGAAATTGTATCCAATTTGGTATCTCAAAGGGCCTTTTTATTGACCATAAGAAATAATTTTTCATGGCCTCTTACCAACTGGATGCAACTGGAGTCCTATTCCTAAAGTGTATTGAATTATGTGTCCCTTGCTACCCTCATGCCCTATGGAGGTAAATGAAGTATATTTAGACTTATATGCTCATAGGTTCAGAGCTCATATTGAAGACATCTGCGTTTACTTCTACCTTCCACTATACAAGGAAATATGTGAAACGCAAATGCCTAGGGTCTCTATAAACATGCTCAAATATATTAGATAGTAGAGATATTTTTTCTATCCTAAATACACTGTGATAATGATTGAAGGATTTCTCACACCATCATTGCGGCTTACATTACTATGTATTTGATAAATTGGCTAAATAAGAGGTTGTCTATCAGATATGTAATGGAATTGTTGGAAAGTGTAAGGAAAATACACTAAAGACTCACCCTCCTTTTTAAGAACAGTGAAGGTGCAGGGGAATTCAAAAGATGGCTAGAACTTATAGTTACAACTTCCCACTGCAACTCTTTAAACTTACCTCAACATCCCCTGAGAAAATATGATTCAAGAAAGAGAGTTGCAAAGCATTTAGAATCACTCAAAGGGTAGATTAATTTTGCATATGCCCATGAGGTTGATGTTAATGAATGGGTATGGATTACTCAAACAGATGAGGACCTCATCCAAGAAAACATGAAGACCACAAGGGAAATTCCTCTACCCAGAGGAACAATTAGGAGGGAATCCACAAGGTGAGAGGCACCTACATATATGGAGCCATCAAATCAACCTCAATATCCTAGCTCTCCCACCCCTTCTCCATGACCAATAAAAATAGAAAATATCCCGGAGGTCCAGAGGTCACATTACTAAAGTAAGTTAAATGACCTTTCTTAGTGGCATATGACTTCAGATGATGAGACCATCTGAGAAACTATCATAAAGAATATGGTGGCTCAAACTTTTGAAGAGGAAAAAAAATCCCAAATAGAGCCAAATTAGGTAGCCACTACAAATATTCCTCCACTAGAGCCTCAACAAGACTGGGTCGAACAAGCTATGATCACTCATAGGAAACAACCAGATTAGGTGGCCCAATAAGAACCCCAAATCAATAAAGAGTTCAACCCAAAGACTATAACCTTAAGGGGGATGACAAGGAAGAGAATGTCTACCCAACACACCATTATATGGCATGAAACATCTGAGGATCTCTTCTCCCTCACCAAGAAAAGAAAACCAAGGGTTCTCAGGTGGCACAATATCAAGAGGACCTAATTTCCTTCATCAAATCCTCAACAAAAGTGGTAGTGGAAATGGTAAGAGGAATGAAAGCAAGAAATAAGGAGCTTGAGACACAAGACAAGGCCACAGTCCTAGAAAACATTGCCTTTGATGTGGAAGAAGCCTTGTTGATTCTATATGATTTAATCAAGGAGAACATTGACACCAAGAAGAAAGGACATGCCTTCTCCAAGAAAACCACCGCAATGATCATTGACAAAATGAAAGTTATGCATAAAATGCTGAAAATCATGGCCTAGGCCACGAGAGGAAAGAATCTGGAAGAACCCTGCTATAGTCATAATTAAGGACATTGACATATGCCAAAAATATGTCAATTATACTAAAGGATCCTTAAAGGAATGGGAAGAACAAATAAGTAGACTTTCCTGTAACTTGATGATGTTATCTTAAGAGGAAGCCAAATATTCTAAGAACTCACTATCATGGGGATCTTTAAGGAAGATCAAAAGGTAATATCCATGGCATAGTTTACTAAATTTATTAATCGATTCAGGACTCTTTTCTACAAAATATTAAAGAGGATAATGAAACGAGAAGCTGACTAAAGTCATTGAAATTGTTTCTCAAACATGGGAGAAGATATAAAAGCTAGAAACCTTGAAGGAAATTACAGGGAAAATCATGGATTTTCATAAGACCATACACCCCGATTTTATAAGTTATCTTAGTGATTATTTTTCATACTGTTGTAATTGCTGAAATGAAGGCAAACATGTTAAGATATATTTTGATCTTAAGGGAATGTGTTGCAAATATGGATTCTTGCATGCTGTAATTTATTTGCATGGGACAGCAGTTATTGTTACTTGTGTGTTCTTGACGTGACGACAAATTGTCGTATGCTTGCTGAACTCTTTATGTTGTGGCCTTCTTGTAATCGCTTTGTCGATTTACTCTTGAACTGAATTGAAGGTTGATATAAATGTGCAGCACCTGATTGCAGGTATGAACAGTTGGCACGTAGATGCCAACGGAAAAGGGTTCGATTCACGAACCATACACTGTCGTAACGTGAGACCCCGTAAGGCGAGGAATGCCGGGATACGGGTGGCTCAGGCATGTTAACAAAGGACGGAATGTCCTGTACAGTGTTGAAATTGGAAGTCAGTCGGGAAGACTTGACAGGATTGAAGGTTGATTAGTGTTAGGTGTTAGAGGGAATTAGATCCTAATCTAATCCTAAGCTCTACCTTACATCCTAAACTACTATCCTAAGTGGATTTTTAAATTATATAAAAAGGTGGAAATAGACCTAAGTTCTATTAACCTAAAGACTAGGCTATGACCTAGGTCGAACACTAATATGAATCCTAAACTAATCCTAACCTAGAAGGGGACGCACAGACCCATGGGAAAGGATAAGGATGAAGGGTGTTTAATGGCATTAATGTGAAGTCCTTACGTGGACAGCGCCAGTTTGGCGGGAACAGGAGAAAAACTAGAGGTATCTAGTTGGTTATGAAGCTAAACTTGGTTTTGCATGCAAAATTTGAATTTGATGGTTCGCCAACCCAAGTCGGCGGTGGCGTGAGAAAATAGAAAAGGCAGAGCCTTTAATGCATTTAATTTTTTTGGTCTTCGCGACTAGCTCGCCTTGGAAAGTGTATGAAGGAAATTTTGATTGTTTATTGTGTTGTTCGGATTTTTGAGAAGTTGCTCTGCATTTGGTTTTTGCTTGGTTCAGTCGAACTAGTTTCATTTGGTTTTTATCACTGTTCCTTGGAAATTTGGATGTTGTTGCTGAGCCTGAAGAGGAAGGGACTGTTTGGAAGCTCGCTGCTGTCGCCGTGGAAGGAAACACCTTCTGTAAACGCGGTTTTCTTCGAGTTTTGAGAAAGAAATTGCAGGCATGTTAAGCCCTTCTCTTTAAAACACTTGCTTTGTTTAAGCGTCTCATTAAAACAACCCTGCTCTTGGGTTTTGGGTTTATTCGATTTTGTTGTCATTGTTTGAAATGATATGAGTGGAATCGTTTCTTGCTGTTGTGTTTGATCTGTCTTTGCATGAATTGGAGTAGGAAATACGAACTTGCTGTGTGGGTTTGTTTGACAGTTTGGAGAATTCGAAATGGGTATTTTTTTCTGTTAATGTTTATATGAAAACGGAACAGGCAGTATGTGTTGTTCTCATTACTGTGCAATCGTTCTTTTGTTATATGAACTTGAATGATGAAATCTGTACAGACAGTAGGAGTTGTCTTTCAGTGTTGAGCAATTGTTCTTTTGCTATATGAATTTAAGTGATAAAAACTGTACAGGATGTGCGAGTTGTTTGATGTTGTTTCTATACTGAAATCTTTAAAAAGGAAATAAGATCCTTTTCCTTCTGCTGTTTTGGATTTTGATGGAAATAGCATTTGGGTTTTATTTGAGCTTATGAACTCGATTTAAAGGAAGTAATGGTAATATTTTATTGTTGTCCCTTTTTCTTGCATAAGAAATGAACGAATAACGTTTTGGGTATTCGTGGAAGTAGGAAAAGTTAACTGTTTTCCTTCTGAACTTGCATTTGATTACATTCCTTCCTTGCTGTGAGGACAGGATGATTTTGTTGTGTTTTATTGATGTTGTTCGGTCTTCTGTTCGGATTGTTGTCACGATTACCAACTCGGCTTGTTTTTCTGTACAAGTAAATGGAAAAATATAGAAATTTGGTTTGCTGCTTGAGTCTGTTTGACTGTACCTTGTTGTGCATCTGATATCCTATGCGGGTTTTCATTAATAAGGGTATTGTTGTATGAAAATCACATTTTGGGTTCTGTACATCATTGTGAATAGAAAAATGGATTCAGGTAGAAACATTAGTTGGCAAGGAATACAAATTGAGTCTTCATTGTTTATGGGTTATTGAATTGAAACAGTTCAGACTATGTGAGTTTGCTTATTCATTATGAACGATTGTTCAATTGTCATTATGAATTGAGCTGTCCTGGTAAGGTAAACACGAATTGGGTGTTTTATTTCCTTGGTAGAAGATGATTGTTTCTTACTGAAATTATAGGGAAACAAATTCTTCTTCTTTCTGTTGTTTTCGATTCAAAGGAAACAGTAATTTGGTTTTTGATGAACGTTATGAGTTCAGCTTGACAAAGATGACAGTGGCATTTAGATGGTTTCTGAGTGCTGTTATTTTTCTGTACAAACGGAAATTTTGAATGTTTCGTGTGGTCTTCTGATCTTTGCACTGTCATTCAAGGAAAAATGAATCCGACTTGACTGATTCTTGTTGAGTTGAAGAAAATGGTTGTTTTCTTATTTGAATAGTTAAAGGAATGAATTCTTCTCTTCTTCTTTGTTGAATTCTGGAAATAGCATTGGAAGCTTTACTGTGCATATGATTGGGTCTTGCTGTAGGTAACAACAATGTGCAAATTGTTATTATGAACTGTATGCGTTCATGGATATAGAAGGTCATATGAATAAGTGATTGCGTGATTGTATAACTGTTTATTTGGTTAAAAATATAGTGAAAGAAGTATGGAATCTTCTAGTACAGCAAGTACATAGTATGCATCCTTATACTGCTTGTTCTATGATGAATACGATGTTTTACTAACCTGTTTTTGGTATTCGTATGAACCTGAATTAAATGAAGTATTGATAAGGACGATAAGTTCTTCCTTGTTTTCATTTAAAGCTGATTATGAATGAAATTATTCTTGCTGCTGGAAAGTGAATTCCGAATGGATTTTGTAAGTTTCACTCTGAACTGTTATCTTGATTTGTGTCTCGTTTGGATTCAATTTTTAGGACAGTCATGAGGAAAGAAATAGGAATGTGGATGGATAACTTGGAGAAATGATCTTTCTCTTTTCATATGGTTGGAAATCTGTAATCGTTTAAGAACGAATTTTGTATTGCTTGGGTATGAGCAACTGTATTTATTGTTGTTTGCTTTCTCATCTGTACTTGATTGCTGGGAATCAAATGAGATGCATGAACTGAAAGGAAAGTAATTGGTTTACATTTCAGTTAGATTTTATCCTTTGCATATACTACTAATGAAAGGGAATGGGATTGATAGCCGTTATGTTATAACAGCAGTATGCTTACTTTTATTCCTAGTTCTTACAAATATTGTAATCTGGAACTTGTAACGGTTATGTGGAAAAATAGGACAGCAATTCTTGGCTGATTGGGATGGTATTTTGATGGTTTAGTTGTTATGCTGTCCATTCTTTTGATGCTTAATTCTTGATTGATGTTCATACTGTCGTTTCATAAAAGCAGGGTTCTTTTATTGAGACAGTTAATTAAAGCACCTCATTTTAATGACAAGTGCTTAATATGCTCAGTTCATTGAATCCCCGGCCGTTGCAAGAAATTTTGCAGATGGAATTTGATTAGAACGAAGACATGGTTGTTTTCTGATGCTTCTTTTGATTATCTGAAGATGAATTGTATTTGTTAGTTGTTATTCCTCTATGAGGAATTGTGAAAAGAAGAAAGTACATTCTTCTATCTATGAGTTGTAATGATGTTTTATGTAAACAAAGTCCAGTCAGTTGGATTGGCAAATGTATGGATTATGAAATGGATTGATGAATACAAATACAAGTGTGATATTTTAAAAACTATATCAGTTTGATATTGTTGATTAAATTGGAAACATAATGTTATTTCTTGATTTGGATTTATTTAATTGTCCTTGGATGGATGTTAAAAAAAAAAATTGATATCTATTCTTACCTAAATGCAACTTTTAAGTTGAAATGTGCAATTAGTTCATACTTGGGTAAAGATGAATTTTTAATTGACATTAAAAAGGATTAGGAAGAATATGATTCCATAACTAATAGGTATTCGGATTAGCTTGGAAGCTAAGGAATATCGATTTACTTAGGAGCAGCCAAACTTCGTTTTCGGACTCAAAATCAATAGCCTCATATGTTAAATTCAGAAAGAAAGGATATGGGATAAATATATCCAGAGCTAATGAACCTTAACTATGTAAGGTTAAGGAGAATAAATGAATACATTTATTGGGAATTAGACCTCGTTTAGATGACGTCTAATAAGCTGGAATTCTGAATTTAGTTACAGTTGTGAAAAACTTGGTTAAGTTTAAAAGGTTAAACTTATCACGTCCGTCGGTAACGGGCTGCTTAATCCAAAGATTAAGAAGAGAACCAAGTAGAGAAAATGCAGCCCTTCGGTATGAAGGAGAAGATGCATAGCAAGCTAGAGGACGGATTTAGTCTCTCTTAGCTACATACAACTGTAACGGGAACGAGGATAAAGGATCAACATGGTTGCTGAAAGTTGATCTTAAATATTAAGATCATATCCAAATCACTTGAGCAGGATGTGTACTCTTGATGGGAGGATTCCGTAGGACATTGACATACGCCAGCTACAACAAGGTGTCTTCATGAAGACGGGGTCTTCATGACGACACAATGTTATAGCTGACATATTACAATGCCCTCCCGAATTAAATCATCAAGAATACATAGGCTGAATGTGAAGTTCTTGGCTGGGGATAGGAGTATGATCATGTATACGGAGTGACTCCTGGAGGACTAAAGATAACTAGACACACGGAGTCGTGGGGAATGACACCGTATGTCTGTGTATCTTTAGTTACTAGGAGTGCCTTCCTATATTCGTTCATATTGCTAGTTGGAAATTGGAAGTTTAGATCTGACCTTAAATTGAAAGGACTGGTAGGAACCAGGAAAGACCATTCTAGATAACAGGTGAAGTGAAGTGAAGGACGTATTCCCTTGATGTGTATCACATCCAGGAATATAATCATGCAAAGCATGTGAAAATCTTTGGCCAAAGTATCGCAAGTGCTGGTTGCGTTGTCCTAATCACTTAATTTAAGATGCAGGATGTCAGATGAATATCAATAAAAGATATTGAGATAGGCTTCTTAAATGGATCACTTCGATAACCGACAATGGTTAAGAGAACTTGTATATATAATATATTATGCATGAACGAACATGAAGGATTGGTTGTTGCGAGTCATGAAATGAAAGATCGTTTAAACTCGAGCCATGAAAATGGGAGATCGGCGAGTTCTTGAGTCATTTACAAAGAACATATAGAATCTATTATAAGATTGAATGGCATTGAATGTGTGTTCCATATTGTAAATATGCGAGCAGGGAACATTAGTTTTAAAAGGAAATTGTGTGTTTTCAAACCGTGTTATTTGGGCAAAAAACAATTATTAAAACTTGAACGTGTGTCCGAATTATATAATTCAAAACAGAGAACGTTATATTAAAAAAAAAAATTCCCTTGTTCTAGTGTCTTAAAATGGGGATGTTACAAAGACTCTGCTAGACAAGGCCCCTAAACTCTTTAGGAAGCCTATAATTGATCTCACAAAATTCCATGAGGACTATAAATTTTGTAAAGAAGCTTTGATACTAGTAGGAAATAGACCCTTTGCACCAACCGATCCAACTCAAGAGGGACCCACACCACCTGATCCATTTTAAAAGGGACCTATTAAATAAGAACATGATTAGTTCTTAGGAATATTTTGTACTCCTAGTGGCATGTTGGCCTTATTCTTGATGTAATCATCCTAACAAGAATCAATTAGGATATTTCTCCTGAGCCAACTATATTTGTAATATTCCTTTGATCCTATGCAATCATCACTTAGATAGGGCAGTGAAATAAGGCCCTTAATTGTATAAATATGTATGCTCCCATTTTAAAAAATGAAGTGAAATTTTGATGAATTAATGCAAGTCGGTTCTAAAAGTTATCCTATGTGAGTTGAAACTTTTATTTTCTCATCTCCATTTTACTATGAATTTTTGTCTATAAAGTTATTGGTATCTAAATTATGACTATGCTTTCCTTGTGATCTTTAAATTTGCCATTCTTAGTTTAAATGAAGTCACCTTGGTAGATTGTATATTAGATTGATCAAATAGATGTGTGTTATAACAATTTAAATGATATATTCAAATTACAATTTGCTTGTTTTGAACTACTCGAATCTCTGCATTAGTAACACACAAATTTAAGTATGAATTAGATTTGATGTTTTTGCTAAATAAAATGAAAGCATACAATTTATTGTTTTTAGATATTAGTTTCTTAAAACCCAAGTTTACAATATTTTATTTTCTCTTTGCTTTTCTTTATTTTCAATTTTCTTTCAAGCAACATCCTTTTAGATAGACTAGATTTAGGAATTATTGAAAGAAACATTTAGTGAAGAAGGTGCTACTGACCGACACTAAAAGGATTCAAAAGATCCATCAAATACTCTCCATTGATCTCACATATTAATGCCTTGTAGCTCATGCATTGAGTCATTCATTCAACTCTAAAATGAGGCGGACATAAGAGCTTGTCGTTCTCCTCCTTTGGCGTGTAGTCTATATGCATCAACAACCGCAATGTAAATATGGGAAGTGCCTTGCATTAATAATTACACTACACTAACCATATGTAGGGCGAATTAATTTCAATTCATACAAATAATAAATCATACCTATTACAAAAAAACAAGAGGGCTATCAAAGCTATAAGAAATATAAAATAAGTAAATTGCTTAGGAAATTGGGGTTTGAAATAGAATACATTGTATCCTGCGAATCAACAAACAATCATCCAAGATATGTCCAAACAACAAGAGTATTCAACCACTAAAATGCATTACTTAAAAGATGACATTTACCATTTATGAAATGGCCATAAACTAGTCGACTAAAAACATAGTGGGTATGAGAATGATATTTTGTTGTATGCAATGCAAAGTTAATTTTACAAACATGATCAACTGGCCTTGGTATTCGAAACATCACTCACTTTCTTTGGTTTTATTGCGCATCATTAGGAATATACTCCTCTCGGTTAAAACCTAATTAGATCTTAATTCCTTGCAAAACCCATAAAAATGGGGGATTTTAATGGAACATATGTTATCCCTCTATTATTATCAAACTTCCTATGTCTTGAGAAAATCATAATTAACACTTAATGCAAGTCAACAAATAATCCAATTTATGAAAAAGTTTCATGTTACGCCCTTAACCTATTGCTTGGATTAGTATATGAGTAGCCGACTTGTGGCTTACCATATCATTTTATTATATCATTTATAATTTCTCATGCTTAGTAGGTTGGCCTTGGTGATGGCCATAACATATGAATAATATATATAGGGGATTGTAGGTAGTAGTTGATCATCATTGGAGCATTTGAGTCTTATTTTATGGTTTGGAGGTTGCCCCCTCGAAGTGGCAAAGCTATTCTAATTACATATTGAGATCATTATTCTGAAATATTGTGTTATTTGGTGTTCTATTACTACTCATAATCTGAATTATACAAGTAATTTCATTACATTTCAACCTTTATCTTTAAATACATACAACACCTAGTAAATGCTAGAATGCTCTAAATGCTTTAATTAAGCTTTTGGCATGAGCATACTCTTAAAAATAGTAAATATACTCTAAATGGTTTAATATCATTATCACAATACAAATTCAACATGTAATTGCTTGTCCTAAATGTATTAATGCACTCATGTATGCATAAACTTCTTGATTTCAAATTAAGACTTTATTGGCATTGAAATGACACAATGAATGGGATCGTTAATAAAAAGTCATAAACCTAAGGTAACTCGCAATCTACAAGAAAAAGGGTCCATAAGGATAGTGGCCATTTCTTAGCGAGTACAAAAATGACATAACTAATTATGCATTGTTGTATGGAAATGGTCATTACCCGACCACAATAAAAATAGAAGGAAAATAATAGAAAGAAAAAAAAAAATCGGACCAAAAAAATAGAAAGAAGAAATAAAGGAAAATGGATCAAAGAAATAGAGAATATAAAGACAAACACAATCAAAGATGTTAAAAATCGCATAAAACATAAAAGAATTAAATCGAAAATCAAAGAGGAAGGAAAAAACACACTATTAAAAGTTAGCTAGATTACCCAAACTGCTCCCCCAGGCAAAGGCTATTCTCCCTACTGAGAATGCACCACCATACATAAAACTACCCATAAAACACACCATAGAGACATGCATGCCCATGCATGGGTGGGACCCACACATTAGCAGTCAAATCATATGTTTCTTATTTTTAAATATATCCAATTAAAATCATATTGTTGCATGTGTCAAGTGTTAGGCGGGTTGGTAGAACGTGCACTAATAACATGCAAGTCGTGGGTTCAAATCGATGTAGGTGTCTGTACACAATTTTGAAAAATACAATGTTTTTCAACCAAACCAAAATTGCAAAAAAAAGCTAAGTGTTGAACTACTTGTCATGTGGAAACAAATGAACATGATAGTGCAATAGTCACCATGGTGCACTTTATGGTTGGTTTTATGTATGTGGTGCATTTTGTGGAGAGAATAGCCCTTGCCTTCCTCCAAACGGGGAAAAATAAATTAAAAAATCAATCAATGAAATGAAATGAAATGAAAGATTTTAATGACATCCACGAGACCGAAGAGTCTATGGGACCACAAAACAATATTTTTAATCTAATTTCAAACTCCTTTCAATATCCGCTCTCCGGCTGTGAATCTTGAGAATGAAACCCATTGATCGCTTTGAAGCTTTGTTCCTTGAAAGTTCCTCTAGTTCGTCCACCTTCGGGTTGTTTTCGTACTGGATATGAATATCATCATATGCCGAACACTCCATAATGAAATACCATTCTGTCTCAACGACCCCTTTGCTGCAGAAAAGAAAAATTCTCCTTTCCCAATCTTCCTTTGGAATAGTCCATCTACTAGTTTCACATCGAAGATGGTGTGATCCGGTCCTTAACTGCACCACTAGAATCCTTGTTTTACCCTTGATAGCTGCCCCTAGATAAGCTTTTTCATCATGCTCCCCAGTGGGATTGAATTCTCTGATATAATGTGCTTTCTTTCGACCAATTTGTCCCGTCCACATGGCAGTCCTGAACTTTTCTATCACATAATTTTTTATTTCCCTATTGTTGTTAGGACACTCTTGCAAGTTGATGCCCCATTTGTTCATCCATTTATTATTCTGTTTCATCCAAGTTTTCTTTCTATGCTCCAGAGTATCATCCACAACTATTTTGGGCCAGCGAAGATTGTCATTCTTTCAATTTTTTCAAATAGCTTATCATCCGAGATATTGCCGAAGCTTCCAACGAGGAAGTACCCGCTTCAGCCAGCAGGATCTCATAAGGAACAGTTGATTTGACTTTGAGAGTGCTTGTGATTAGATGTTTCTGGATTCTTTCTATCTGTCTCCACCCGTGATTTGACATGCTACTTCCCCAAACCTCACAGCCATAGAGAACAACCGGAATGACCAATAGACCAAAAAGGGTTTTCTTAGTTTTCCAGTCCCAAAGCTCAGCTTTCCTACACCTGTTTTGAAGTAGGTAAGATGCTTTCCAACCTCCTTGAATCCTTTTTGCTTTACAAGTCTCCCAATTAAGCTTGTGGTGAAAGTCAATCCCAAGATATTTGTATTCAGTGACTATTTCCAAAGGGCTCCCCTCAAAAAGAAAGTTAATTTGTTTCTCTTTCCTTTTCAAGGAGAAAATCATGATTTTTGTTTTGCTAGTGTTCACTTGCATCCCGACTTCTTGGCAGAAGAGCTCTAGTGCTTTTAGTTATTCCCTCAATCCTTGGGCTGTTTTTGAAATTAGGATAAGATCGTCAGCACATATGAGTAACTTCACCACGTAACTTGCTAACTGTATACCTCCTCCCTCAGTTTTATTTAACCATTCCTCAAGCTTGTCAATGTATAGACCAAATAAGGTGGGAGAAAGAGGGAAACCTTGCTTGACACCAATGTCACTGCCAAAACATTCAGACATACCTTCTCTGGTTCTGATTTTAGCTCTGACCTGCTCATATAGCCTATGAACCACTGTGCTCTCTAAACTCATATGGAATCCCAAGCTCCTCCATCCTATTCCAAAGTTTGTTTCGGAACCGTGTCAAAGCTTTCTGAAATCAACAAAACAACAAAAAAACTTCTTCTCCTTGGGTGACCCAAACCTTTTCAATCAAATGCCTAAGAGTGATGTAATGGTCGATTGTTGAGTGTTTAGGCCAAAATCCTACTTGCCCTTTTGCTCTTTTACCCTCTCTTTCGGCCCAACTTGCTGATTCTCTGCTCTATCATGCCTCCAAAAAGTTTACCAAGAAGAAGATTGATCATAATGGTGCGATATTTAGATAGATTATTTATGTCACCACTTTTAAATAAAGGAATAACAACACTAGTTGTCCACTTTGTTGGAAAGCCATTCTGATTAACATTATTGAATATTTTTCTGATGTGTGGTGTGAGGACCTCAACCCCCCATTTTAGAAATTCAGCCTGTAGACCATCGATGTCTTGTGCTTTACCACTTGCTAGATTATTTATGCCTTGCTTGATGTCTTCTGTCGACAAAAAAAATCTCAATCGAAGTCTTGATTATGGGAGGAATATATTTTTGTTGGGAACGCTCATAAAGGGTCATTGCATATTCTAACCAATGAGCACTGTGATATTATTTTCTATGTATTTTTTCTTTTGTTGTAACTCCCTCCAAAAACCTTTGGGGTTGTGTTTTCATAGAGAAATTAATTATGTCCTTCTCTTGCTCATATAGCTTTCTTTTTTGTGTTGTACCAGTCTTTTCTTTTTTTTTTTGTTCATCTCACTTTTCTTCAAAGCTCTCTTGCAACTTTACACTCTTCATCATACCACGGGTTTGCCAGAAAAAGTATTTGTCGCTCCCTTTATAGGCTTAGATCTTTCACAAGCACTTAGAGCCTTTTGGATTAAAGATATCAACAAATTACTACGTACATAACCACTCATTCCCTTAGGTGTCGTGTTCTCTATATCCTTCCTCATTATCTGAAATTATTGATTAAGGGTTGCAACAAAGATTTCCTGATTTTCTTTATTTAGAATGATTTTCCTTGTTTTTAGATGCCTTTTGCATGTGATGAACTTGATTTCTTTGTTGCTGATTTAAGATTGTCCCGAGCTTTACCAAAAGAGGACTATGATCTGATTTTAGTTCTATAGGGCAATCTCCAATTTCAAATTCAAGAAACCTGGAGATAGAACTTTGAGAACATATTACATAGTCTACTACACTTTGACCATTGTATGTTTTACAAGTGATATTGCCTGATTTGGGCCAAGCCCTCATGCCATTACAAATGACCATGTTGTATAAGCTACATAGGCCTAGAAGCTCAACCCCAAAGTGAGTCACCCCTCCATTACCGTCTTGAGATAATCTTTCCCAAAGTTTGTTCTCTTCTTCCTTAAGCCATAACGGATTGTCTTCACCTCCTTCTAAGCTGATCAACTGAAGAGATTGATTATTTACAGTCCTCACATTGAAATCACCCAATAAAATTATTTCTCCAGATGTATTGAAAACAGAAATGTCTTTTTTTATTGAAGCGTATGGATCTTCGCTATCTAGTTTTCTTCTCTTATGTCTTTGAACCTTTCGGTGCAAAAAAGTAGCGCAGCTAATCGATTGTTGTCTTGCCATCTATTATTTTTAGCTATATGTATTGCTTATTTGGATCTTCCTTTTCAACTTTGACAATTTCAAGCCATATTTCCTTGATTATCATTGTGATTCCGCCGTGACCTTTCCTTGTTTCATTCCCTTCGTTCCAAACTGAGATTTTCTTGTAGCCTTCAAACTCTGGGACCTTGCAGCCTTCATGCTTATGTGTTTCCGTAAGAATAATAATATCTTTCCCCTTTGTTATGGGCCCCAAACCCGGTCCTCTTCTCCACAGATATCCTCTACAATTCCAACTTACTATGTGCATGAATTCCCATGGGGCCCCTAATTCCTATTTCTTGTTTGATAAATGATTACTGATTTGGGCTTTCCCATTTCTCATTTGTGCCCATTTTCCTGCTTCCCTTGCTTTTCTCACTTTCTCCCATTCTTTCCTTGAACTTCTTGTTGAGCGAATGTCAAATCCTCGTCTAGATATATGTGTGTTCCTCTAAGAAGTCCCCTATTTTTTAGAATAGTATGTTTGTCTTCTATTTTTCTCATGACAACTTGCACATGGTGGTCCTTTCCTCCCTCTGTTCTCCTGCCAATCCTGTTTGCTTGTTGTATGTAGCCTGTCCATTTCAATTTGTCTTTAAGAAAGTCTCTTGCCAATATGTCAGTTCTCTCTTTTTCACCAAAGTCTTTTAGACCCTTGATAATAAAATTTACTGCTCTATCTTGTTGATCTTTCTCTTCTTTTATCTGTGTTTTGATGTGTTTCTCAATGACTTGCCTTTGTTCATTTGATGATCCACTTACTAATTGTGACCAGTTTTGGCTTCTTCTATCCGATCCTTTAGTTGATTTTCTTTTATTTCCATGTCTTTAATTGCTGATTGGATCTCATTTATCTCAGTATTGTTTCCTTCCTTTTACCATTTCGGGGCTTTTTCTCCTCTTGTTTTTATATGTCCTAGATCTTGTTTTAGCATGGTTAACTCTTGCTTGTCCTCTTTCCATGAGGTTTTGGAGATTTAGTACCTGTTTTTGAGAATTTTATTTTCTCTTTCCAACCTATATCTAACTTCAGTAAGTTCTTTCCTCTCACTTGTTTTCTTGCAATCTTCGATTTTCTAAAATTCCAAGCCTTTCTTTCATGTTCATGAGCTCATTCACATACTGATTCTCAAGACCACAATAGAGGGGGGTTGATGTAGGGCGTATAGGTATTTAGGATCCTCAACTGCGTCCTCTCGTTCTTCTTTGTATGTTGCGGTTATGTATCGCTTTGTTCGCTTTGACTCCTTTTTACTATCCTTCTAACGTGATTGTTTTCCTTCCATTTTATATTCTCTGAAAAAGAAGTTCTCTTTGTTGTTTGTTGTCTTCGGTAAAATCAAAGTGAGGTTTTTCTTCTAGGTTCTTCTTAGTTTTTTGGCCTGCCTACGTCGTAGGATCCCCTTGTATTGTTTTGCATTCACAAACACCAACTTTTTAACTGTACCCGCTATATGATTTTGAGAGATTTCTACATTTCCCAAAATTTTGTTTTCTATTGTTGTATGTGTTTCCGAAAAGTAGATCTCTGTAGTGCCATATTTGGGTTATCTTTGAAACCCTCATGTTTAAGCATGGTTTGCATGCCTTGTTGAAACCAGATTTGACAAATAAATATAAAGAATGGTGCAGAGAATGATGGGGTTTGGTGGGTTACCCGAGCTTCACCGTATTGTTCTTTCCCACAGTGTCGATCTTATGTCCTGCCCTAGTGAACTAAGCGCTAAAACCATCCTCTAAAAATATTAAAATAAATTTGGTGGGTCTACCAGGCTTGTCGGTGTGCCCTAGCTCCTAAACAAAAATGTTGAAGCGGGGCCCCGTTTTTGTTGTTTATTTGAACCGCGGGGCTCCTGTCCTTTGTCTTAAACTTTGTCATTGTTTGTTGTCCGTCTTTGTCGCTTCTGCCACTCCAACCCTTTCTTCACATGCAGTCCGTTCACATCGCCCCGCCACAATAAAAAGTCTATGAAAATCTCTTCGCTATCCCGCTCACGATTGCAGGTCCGTTCACCGTCCCGTTCGCTCGCATGCGAGACTCTAGAAGCTCATGAATATGGCATTGAAAATATTCATAGGTAAGGGAGAGGAAATAAAATATAGTAGCACCAAAAGCAATGAATACATAAAATATTATATCAATGAATACATAAAATATAATAGCACCAAAAGCAAAATAGTAGGTGTCTATAGGAAATAAAATATCCCTTGAAAATCCATGATGCCCGGCACCCTGGCCACAAGGAAGAGTAAAGCTTTTCTCTCTCCACTCAAGACCTTTTGTTAACCCCAGGGGAATGATTACCTCAGAAATGGCATGCTGACGCGCTGACCCCGACCACGCCAAGCACATATTTCATCAGTTAATGTGGGCATCGAATTCCTGGCAAAATGAAAAGTAGCGAGGAGGCATAAGAAGTAGCATGGAGGGCGTTGCCATGCTCAGGCAGCTCCTCGGACAGCTTCAGGAGCTCTGGGATGTCTACGGTTCTGCTTCTCACAACCGCAGGTACTTCGTCTCCTTCTTCCTTAGGGTTTCCCTAAACGAAACTTGTAACAAGTCACAGCGATGCGACATCTACTTGCATTTATTGCGAGTACATACTAGAAAATGCTATTCTGTAGTCCAACTGTGAACAAGCCTGTTATTTTTTTTCTAATCAAACTCAAATCCATGCTTCGTTGGATGAGTTTTTGCTTTGATCTATGTATGAAGCTGTGGTATCCTTGGTTGAATGGCCGATTAATTGGTCAGGGCTTCTGCCTGGCATTGTTCGTATTTTATTTCATTCACCTTTTTTAACCATTATTCATCTTATTCGACTAATGCTTCTCACTAACTCCAGACTAAGAGATATATAATCAATGGACATGGTTGCCTCATGCTGTTGTAAACATAAAATAAATAGATTTTATGCTCGTGTTTTTGATATTTCTTCACTATCCTAAACTACTCTTCATTAGGTAGTGTGGTGACGAAAACGTGCAGGGTATGACATACATTGATCAGTTTTTAATGCTAGTGCTGTGCATAGTTACCAAATACAGTGAAATCCAAATGATATTCCGCTTTTTTGCATTTGTTTCTGTCGACCGTACAAGGTTATCAATAGCTCAGCACTGTTTTGAAGATTAGCACCAGACTGGCAACACTTGGAAAGATGTGAGTCAAGGCTAAGGAGGTGTGTTGTCCTTAAAAGTAGAAACACAAAATTCATGGAATATAATTGCTACATAGATTGTCTGCTAGTTGTTTTATAAAATAGTCTGTGAAAAAAACCTTCAAATGCAGCTGCGATTCTGCAAACTGTTCAGCAAAGTTCAGCAGAATATGATGTAAATGTAAGTAGTGATGATGAAAAGCTATCAGATGGTGAATATTCAACTAATTATTAACAATATTCGTAATTTTTAAATATACAATTACCATATTTTTTCCCGTACTTATCGTATTTTTGAACAGATTGTTCTTTTTCCATATTTAAGGTCCACCGTTTTATACATTTCATACAAAAGTTGCTACCTTGGTGCTGGGTTATACCTGATTGGTATAACCTGAAAACCATAAAATTAATCCCATAAAACATTCACATGCTATACTTGAAGGTTCGCCAACAAGCAGTACCATAATTTGGATTGAAAAAATCACTAATTTTCATTTTCTCTGGCTACAAACTGATGGGTTTGATTATCAGCATCAAAATTTAGACATAAAATTTCACCAACTATCTAGTTGAATCTCCTCTCCGAAGCCTAAAAAGGTGAGATGTTGGGGCTCTCTCTAAATGCTGCCAGTAAAAACAGTGAAATTTAATACACCAAGTTGAGACTTAATGGGTTTAACACTCATAGCCATTGCACAAGTGTTTAATGTTCTGTACAATATCTTTGCAAAGAGATGTGAGAGAGTTATGAACTAAGCGAATTGTCTAGTAAAACTAATTGAACAAGATACAAGCATATCAATATGACTATATAATACAACAATAAAGATAAAGAAGAGGGGATGGTTGGAATTTGAAAAAATTCAACTTCCAACTGTTATAGAATTTTGGTAAACATTGTCATTTGGGCGGGGCACATGGCACTAATGTGGCACAGATCTGCGTGGTGTAGGCCTTGGCAACAATTGGCCTTGAAGACAAATATTTAGAATTTCAAAGGGTCCACCCTTTGTTCTATTTGGTGGCTTGGTGAAGAGATGCCAATTGGGTCAGTGAAAAATGCCAATGTTAATGTCTAAAGGTGGTAGAGGTCTTGTCGTGCACTTTGGTGCGGTGCTGACTTTGGTGTTGGGTCAGCATTAACATAGGAGTTGCAAGGGTGGAACTTAGGTAGGAGTATGATGTTTGGTGTATGTCGTACAAGACCAAAGATTCAGTCAAAGGGTACAAGAGTAAACTTTGGTGCAAGAGTGAGCATGAGGTGTGACAACAATCTGATGTAGGAAAAATGAGCACCGTGTTTTGTTAAGGAAAGTCGGTTGGCTCAAGAATAGGCTAAGACATTGTGACTAATGTTGACTTTGAGTTGACAAAGTCAAGACTTCTTCAGATGTGAGGCTGAGTTTGGTGAAGATTTTGTTGAGAAAATTGATCCTGATATTGGCAAAGCCTAAGAGGTAAGTTTTGCCGGTGTGAAATTCAAGTCTGATGAAAGCAAGACTTTGTTGGATGCGAGGCATGAGTTTGGTGAAGGTCTTGTTGAGAGAAGTGACCTTGATATTGACAAAGCTTGAGAGGTGTGTTTTGATGGTGTGAACTTAGCCAAGTTTTCACTTAAATCATGTTTATTCTTCCTTCTTAATGAGCAATACACCCAGTTGTATTCACTACCTTACCATGTGAGGAAAATTATGCTCAATCTGCTGTTTAATGTTATGATACTAATTGTAGTGTTTTGCAACTGCTGTAAACCCTAGGTCAAAAGGAAAAACTCTAGATCTGTGTTTTATCTGATTCCTAACTAGTTAAATAATATAAAGAGTGAATTAGGAAGAAGTTAAAGAATGTTATAGGTTGATTATTCTGAATTAATTAATAAACATTAACCATGCATATTCAAAATAAAGCATTAATACTTGCAACTATGCTAAAACGATATAACGATTGCTTGAAACACTCAAAGGGATAAGTACTTAGCTGCGCAGAGTGGTACAAAGATGATTTGGGTGTGTAGACTGGGTAAAAGAGTTGTTTTTGATTTGGAAATACTTTGTCTCTAAAATTGGAATTGGAGACTGCCCTTGTGCTGGACTGTACAACTATGCCTAGAACGTGGTACGGTCTTGACTGTTTCTGTACAGTCTTGGACCGATGCACAATGAGGTTCTAAAACTTTGCATGCCCTTTGCTTGCTTGGAAATTAGTGTTGTTGTTTGTTTCTAGGGCTTTAATAGCTTAGGCACCACCTGTAATGACTTGCAACAAATAAAAACCCTAGATACCTGCAACAAACTTCATGAAAGCATTAGATAACCAAAGGAGAAATCAGTGTGTGGGTGAGGTTGGACTACCCTTGGCGGTCAACCCTTGCTGAACCAATCCAAGTGCTGCACTACATCCTCTCGAGCGGGAGCAAGCCTCATGTAGTTCTCCTAGTATAGGTGTAAGTGTGCATACATATCTAAGCCAACCCCTATTGGTGTTGTGGCGTCTCTTGACACAAAGATAATGGGCTAACTATAGAGTAATTAATGTACCCAACGCGTAGTAGTGTGATGTGGTGTGTTTCAGATGCTTAGACTAATCTCTTTTGTCCCTTGAAGACCTTTGACAATGCTTGGAGTGACTTGCTCTTGCTAAGACATGGCTTTTGGACCTTTGCATGTTTGGAAATGGAGGAAGCTAGACTCTTGAATCTGGTTTGAGTGCTTTAGACCTGTGTAGTGGCTGCTCTAATTGATGTGCAATTGCTTTTATAAGATTCATAAGAGCCTTGAGTGCTTTAGTGATAATATTTGCAATGTATGTTTATGAGAATGCCAAGTGAGTTATATAGTGCAATTGACTTGCTTATATAGACTTTTATAAGTTAAACATTCATATTATGGTCACCGACCTAGTGAAGAAGAACCAATTCACATGAGGTTTTCTAATTAGAAAAAGTAGTTAGATGAGAGGGTTTGGGATCGTTTAGGTTGGCTAAATCCATAAGTACGACCCAAACTGTGATGTACGGTCCAAGACAAGCAATTAGTGAGGAAAGAGCCAAAGTTTAGGAATGATGCGTGTAGATGGATTATTGCTTTGGATAATTATTATTTCCTGGATGAACAATAGAGCATTGTGTAGAGATGAGAAAGTCATGAGAGAGATAGAAAGATATGTCAATTGAGCTTAAAATGCGAGCATTTGTCTTAGCATGGTAACAAAGCTAAACTTGTCATTGTCAAAGGATAAGTTACCAAATTTGAGTGTCTACATTTGCTCCCTTTAAGTGTGGAATTGAAAATTACATACTTAAAGAAAGAACATGGATGAGTGTGGACACACACTTTGTCTTTGCTCAAGTGTTGTCTTTTATGTTGGTGTTGGCACGTTCCATGGTGAATCCTGCAACACAAAGTTTAGTCAACGTTCATAGAAGTTGAATTGTAACTCAAATGTAAATAATGCTTGTAACTTTGAAAAATTGAACTTGTACATAAAAGGTAAAGAGATGCAAAACATGAAACAAATACATTTGTTCGTTTTGTGGAGGAAAGAGCTCCCGTTCTTGTTGTGCTTGGAGATTTTGACTTGCGTTGAGTTGTTGAAAGATTGGTGGTGATCAGCTCCCAATTTTTGCCAAAGGAGAAGCTAGAGTAGGAGATGGAGTTGAGTACACATGACCCAACATCGAAGAGTAGAGGTACCAAAGAATCCCGTTAAGAGGGAAGAGTAGTGTACAAAGTATCTAGCCACCTTGATATCTTCCCACACAAATGGAAATAGGAAAGTAAGAACATCCTACAAAGAACTTAGTTGCTTCGATATTTTCCAACCCCACGGGCCACACTTCTTTGCAGACGGATCTAGGCCCAATTTTGTAAATATAGCACAAGGTCGAAAAGGAATGGATGTCCCATGTCCCCACTATGTGTTGTACAACTGATTCGATTATCCTTGGTGGATGGTTTAGGACCAATGTGAATTCTATCACTTTTCTCAGATCTGTGTTCTTATTTTTGAGAATATGTACCCTATAAAAACTTGTATCCCGTATTATGCTTGTTTGAGATCTAGATGTAGAATATACTTCGATGAATGCCCCTTCTTTTGAGGCATGTGTGATAAAGCATTTAAGTGTGTAGGCCAAAAGAAATTGTGTACCCATGTTGAGTAAGTCGATAATTTGCATAGGATCACATGGAGGGTCAGTATTGGTGGCCATTATTAGGATCCTGTTCTGCAAAAGGGATTGCGCATGGTGGAAACCATAGCGCACGAAGAAAACAACATGCAACAAACAATAAACAATAATAGTAATATCAATCATGTTTTAGTGAAAAAACAACTATAGAGGTAAAGCAATAGTCAATCAAGCTAATAGAATCAATAGTACGTAAAAGAGTCACATCAAGGAATGTAGCCACAAACATGGGACACCCACGGTGTTGCAAGACGATCATGTTGAATGCACACATACCGCATACAAAGAAATAAGTGCGTGCATACAAAAGGCGTGGATCCACAATCATGGGACATCCATGGTGTCACAAGGCAATCAAGGCGCTCATGATGCATACAATAACCATTCAAATAGGAAAACAGTCAAGTAACAAAGCAATCTAGCAAAAATTATAGAAAACAATAGTGAAAAAACACTTAGAACAAGATAGGTTAGCGTTACACAAGACACATGTGCTAGCTTTGTTAACCTGAAATATAACATATACACAATATAAGTAATTGAGCATAATGAGGAAGTGGAAATAACTGAAATGAAACAAAAACACCTGTATAGTGTAAGAGATGTCCCCAAATGATCAAGGACTAGGCCGTCACCTCTCATTGTGTATCAAGTTGTGTGTCTCTGTATCAAGCTCAACATACCTCGCAAACACGTGTGTAAAGAGTATATAGACAAATATGTTATATATCAAACCAATATGACAAACAACATAAATAAAGTGAAGAGCTAGTAAATCTAGACATATGTATGTCCTAATTTTGTATTTTTGAAAATGTTTGAATATTTTTGTATTTGTGAGATTAGTTATGTATAGGGAGGTAGATAGCATAAGAGCTACCCAATAAAGGCCTCATTAGGAGGCGGGGCAGACCCATAAGGTAAAGGAGGCTCTGGCCTCAATTGTGTCATAGTAGAAGGATAGTCTAGTATAAACTCTGTGGGTGCCATAGTATATGCCATAAGAGACCTAGGATGGAAAAACTTACAAGGAGTAGCATGTGTGTAGGAAGACTTAGTGGTAGGCCGAAGATGAAAGATCCCCAATAATTTTCTTCTTCCCAAATCAGATTTTTAATGGATTGCAAATGACAAATTAGGGCTGTTGAAACCCTTGGAGATCAATCTAGGGCAAAGCTGATTTTTCTACAGCCAAAGCGACTAGGGTTTTGGATGAAATTCAATGCAAACAACACCAAAAATTTATGTTTTCTTTCCCAATCAATTTCTAATAATTTTAGAGGCCAAAATATGATAGAAATCAGATTTATTTGCATACAAACAACTCAGAATTGCAGATCTGAAATCTGATTGTAAACTGGCTGGAAAACCCTCTAAAAATGCTCAGAAAATTATAAAATTGCAGCTCCTTTATTTATAAAAATATAGAGATGTTTGACAACAATTTTCAAAGGAAAATACCTCTGGAATATGCCCAAACAGCCCTTAGACTGGGTCGATCCAACTGCTGCAAATTGATTACCAAAGGAACACCAAATACTGCTGGAAACTTGACTGAAAACCTGAATTAGCTCGCTGGAAATTCCTGAGTGAAATCTCCTCCCAATCCCTTGGGGTTTTCGTCCGACAAGAGATAAATTCTCAAGGGTTTTTGTCCTTGGAATTTTTACAAAAGTTGGAAGCTCTTTGCAATGAAAATATGATAATAAAAATCTGGATATCCCTCTAGCAAGTCGACTTCCCCATATAAAAGAGAAGTGACCCAAATCAGCCTCCAAAAACATCCAATGACATTGCTTGATTCTCCCCAAGCTGGTCGCATTTTTCTTATGGGCCAATTGTCACACTTTTCTATTTTTTGCCCCCACAAGCAAGTCACATTTTCTCCCTAAATACAATTAAAATTAATTGTATTTTTACATTGGCACTTTTTACTTTTATTTTAATGTTAAGCCTTATTACTTTATTACATGTGCATTTTATAATTTTATATTTTATCATTTGCACATAATAATAAAATAAATAAGACTTAGTCACCCTTTAATTCACCCTTTGGCCGTCGGGTAGACAAATGGGCCAAAGGTCTCCAATATGAATCATTCGGAAAGAGGGGACATAGTCCTTCCTCTTTGGAGTTGCTTGCCCACAAGCAACTGCTGCAAAGCTAGATGTTGAAGTATAGACTCACCCTCCCATGTGGCATCCTCCAATGGTAAGTCTTTCCAGCGAACCAGGTACTCTCGAATCACCTTACTCCGCAACCTCCTCTCCCTCCAATCCAGAAGCTCCTCAAGGACCAATCCAAACTCCCCTCATCATCCAATGGTGGTAACTCTGCAGAAGGAACCACATACTGTCCCAAGGCCTTCTTCAAGCAAGACACATGAAAAACATTGTGTATCTTACTTTCAGAAGGTAACTCCAACTCATAGGCTACCTCACCAACTCTCCTCACCACCCTGTATGGATAATAGAATCGGGGCTTAAGCTTTTCTGCACCACTCTTCTTGAAAGTGCTCTGTCTATATGGCTGAAGTCGTAGAAATACCATCTCCCCTACCTCAAATGACCGCTTTGTCCTGTGTCGATCCGCATACATCTTCTGCTGATCCTGGGCATGCTGCATATTATCCTTGAGTGCTCTAAGGATGTCCTGGCTGTCCTGTAAACTCTCCCGAGCCTTTGGGGCTCTACTATCTCCAAACGCCAAATCCACAAAAGATGTTGCATCATAACCATATAGAGCTCGGAAGGGGTTATACCAATGGACATATGGTATGTAGTATTATAACAATACTCGCACAAATATAGCCGTCTCACCCAAGCCTTCTGCTGCCCTGAAACATAGTTGCGAAGGTACCCCTCTATCCACTTATTCACAATCTCCGTCTGCCCGTCTATCTGAGGGTGATAACTTGTGCTTGGAGTCAACTCTGTACCTGCCAACCTGAAAAGCTCCTGCCAGAATGTACAAAAAAATCTACTATCCCGATCACTGACAATGTTCTTTGGAAGCCCGTGCAATCTGAAAACCTCTCGAAAGAACAAATCAGCCACATGTGGTGCCTTAAAGCTGGTAGGAACAACAAAGAAGTGCCCATACTTGGTCAACTCAGACAACTACCGCATAAATGCGATCATGCCCTTATACAATTGGAAGTCTTGTAATGAAATCCATCGATATGCTCTCCCATTTCTACTCTGGAACGGGCAGGGCTGCAATAAACCTGTAGGGAAAGTATGCTCGGACTTGTTCTACTGACAAGTCACACACTCACGAACATGCCGTAGAACATCCTCCTTGAGACCCTTCCAAGAGAATCTCTCTCTAACCTGCCTGTATGTTTTAAAATAACCTGGATGTCCTACTAATGGTGCATCATGGAGGGCATGTAGAATCTTACCCTTGAGCTTAGATTCAGAACTAAATAAATTCTACCCTTATAATAAATCAAATCAGATTTTACCTGGTATCGCTCATCCTGAATCTTGCCATCCATAATCTCGCATGCCAATGAATTCTTGGAATACTCAACCAACAGTTGAGACTTCCAATCTGCAGAAATCTCACTCAAGGAACATAGGACAACAATATGTGGCTTCCTCGAAAGCGCATCAACCACTGATTATATTCTTCCCTTGACATATTCAATGTCGAAATCATAAGCTTGAATCCTGCTAACCCACTTCTGCTTGCCTCTTGTTGAGCTCTTTTTGCTCCAAAAGTACCTCAAACTATTGTGGTCGGTCCTAACCACAAACTTCCCTCCTACCAAATACTGTCTGAACTTCGCCAATGCATGCATGATGGTGAGCATCTCCTTATCGTAGGTGGAGTACAACCTCTCATTCTCCCTCAGCTTCCTACTCTCATAGGCAATGGGATGACGGTCCTGCATCAAAACTGCTCCAATACCTATACCTAAAGCATCACACTCCAAAATGAATGGCCGGGAGAAATCCGGAAGTGCCAAAACTGGACAAGTGCTCATCACCACCTTGAGCCTCTCAAATATCACCTGTGCCTCATCTGTTCATCTGAATGCTCCCTTCCGTGTGAGATCCGTCAATGGTGCTGCAATATCAGAATAGCCCCTCACAAATCTCCTGTAATATCCACACAATCCTAGGAATCCCCGCAGCTCCGAAACGTTCCTAGGTGGTGGCCAATCCTGCATAGCTTGTATCTTCTCCTGGTGAACCTTGACCCCATTGGCCCCAATGACATGCCCAAGATACAAAATCTCTGTAAGTCCAAACTCACATTTGGACATCTTAGCAAATAGAGACTGGGTCTCCATGATGCTAAGTACCTCATCAAGATGCCTCAAGTGATCCTCCCATGTCCTACTGTAAATCAAGATATCATCAAAGAATACTAGCACGAACTTCCTCAACTGCTGTTGAAGAGATGGTTCATGCATGATTGAAATGTGGCAGGTGCATTAGTGAGACCAAATGGCATCACCAAAAACTCATAGTGCCCGTAGTGACATCTGAATGTTGTCTTGTGGATGTCCTCCTCCCGAACACGAATTTGATGGTATCCCGATCGAAGATCAATCTTCCGTAGTGACATTTGAAAGTTGTCTTGTGGATGTCCTCCTCCCGAACACGAATTTGATGGTATCCTGATCGAAGATCAATCTTTGAAAAGTACATAGCCCCATGCAACTCATCCAAAAGCTCGTCAATGCGAGGAATGGGATACCTGTTTTTGATTGTCTTTTTATTGAGAGCACGGTAGTCAATGCACATCCTCATAGTTCTGTCCTTCACCAACATCACTGAAGAAGCAAATGGGCTAGAACTAGGACGGATATGCCCCATATCCAGAAGCTCTTTGATGGTCCTCTCTATCTCTTCCTTAAATTTCTTAAGATGACGATAAGGTGTAGTATTCACAGAATGAATTTTTAAAAATCGGAACCGGACTCGGAACCGGCCGAGGTCCGGACCGGACCGGAACCGGAACCGGACCGGACCGACCGGTTCAAACTTAATGAACCGGTTTACTAAAAAATACATAAAATTTTATATTTTTAATGAAAATAATATATTTGAAAGGTTAAAAACCATAATTCCAACAAGTACACACAGAATATGCAAAGTTTTCTCTTATATATATGCAAGAAAGGTGTTTATAGCAAAATGGCACGAACTCCAAGTCCAATACACAATAAATATATCATAGATGAGATTCCGAAACAAAATACATAGACAATGAGGCTCTAAATGGTCTCCAATGATCAATCTCCATAGTTCAAGACTCCAAAAAAACAACATGATATGATCATTGATACATTACAAATACTACAAGTTACAAAACTCTAGAATAAACTAGATGACATCAATGATCAATCATCATGATCAAACTCTGCACCGCTGCTGGAAATGGGATCCTCAAGGTCATCCTCATCAATATGATCACCGGCCTCTGGCTCTGACTCGGACTCATCCAAATCCTCAGGTACATCTGCAACAACTGGAGCTGCACGGGGTTGGGGAGTAGCACGAGTGCGACTAGTGCCTGCTGTGTCTCGTGACGATGGCGGCGGTGCTGCTAATGGCTCATCAGATTCTTGATCCAAACCCATCCACCCCAAGTCATCGGGATCAAACTCTGCTGGCTGACTCTCCTCTACCCATTCTGAAGTTGGATCTATATCATCCAAGACAATGGGATCAGTATCAGGTCTTCGGTTCAACAACTGGTTACGCCTTAACCGAAGGTTGTACTGCACGAAGACAAGATCATTCAACCGTTGTTGTTCCAAACGGTTTCTCTTCTTCGTGTGAATCCGCTCAAAGACAGACCAGTTGCGCTCGCACCCCGAAGCACTGCAAGTTTGGCTCAGGATCCTAATTGCAAACTTTTGCAATTGAGGACACTGACTACCAAATGAATCCCACCAATGTGCTGCGATAAAAAATGTAAATGTTTAATTAGTAAACAATGACAACAGAAAGTTAAAAACACAGTTAAAAATTAAAAGTAAAACATAAACTTATAACTTAAAGGTTAAAGCGTAATTCAACAAATTAGAAAAATATTGTCTTATGCTAAAAATTCATGATTATTCATTAAAATTTTTAATCAAATGAACTTCAAAAAACTTAGAATTTCTTACCTGGTTGGTCCACATCCCTTGCAATCTTTGCAAGGTTTTTCCCAAAGGTACGTGTGGCTCTGGCTCTGAAGAAGGCGATCCGTCGATGAACCTCAAGTTGTTGCATCTCATCGGGACTATGCGCTCTGGCACTCGTCTGAAACCATCTTTTACTTCTCCTGTTTGATCTTCTCCAAGCTGAGCTCTGTAATGATATTTTGGGTTCAAGAAATACCCAGCTGCATGTATAGGTCGATGGAGTTGATTGTTCCATCTATTATCTATGATCTCCCATATAGGCCCATACTTAGTTACCCTGTCTTTGTATGCTGCCCTTATCTGCTCCTTTGCCTGATCCATAGCCTCATAAATATAGCCCATGGCTAATTTTTCCCCATCCACCAACCGCAACACCTTAACAAGAGGCTCAACAACTTTCACAATCTCTGCTGTTTTTTTCCAAAATAAATTATCAAAAAGTTTCTTCTTTGTGTCTTTCCCATCCTGTTTCCGGCTCCACTTTGATGCATTCCATTCATCACTTAAAAACATCCTTTTCAAGTTCTGTTGTTGGGAAATAAGAGATTGCAACGTGAGAAAGTTCGTTGCAAATCTCGTGATGGCTGGCCTAACAAGTTCTCTGCCCTCAGTGTTCTTCCTCATTAGGTTCAATACCCATGAGTGATTATAGATGTATTTGGTGATGCTCTTGCCATGCTCTACAGTGTTCTTGATCCAATCTTTTTTCCCTATATCCTCAAGCATGAGGTCTATGCAATGTACAACACATGTAGTCCAAAATATTGTTTTGTGTTTAGCCTCTAACATCTTACCAGCAAGAACATAATTAGATGCATTATCTGTTATGATTTGTACAACATTTTCTACCCCCACCTCTAAAACAATCTCATCCAAAAGCTCAAACAATAAATTTGCATCTTTTACCCTATCAGATGCATCTACTGATTTCAAAAACATGGTACCTTGTGGACAAGAGGCAAGAAAATTTATTATTGTGCGGTTCTTGCCATCACTCCACCCATCTGACATGATAGTGCATCCTGTTTTGGCCCATGAAGCTTTGCAACTTTTCAAATATTCATCTATGGATGCAACTTCTTTCTTCAAAAGTGATCCTCTCAAGTCATGCATACTAGGGCCTTTGAAGCCCTTACCAGCAGCAACAATAGAATCAAACATCGGAGCACGAATGGACCCAATAAGGTGAGCGGGCAGACATTGAAAGGGATATCTCATCATCATCATACCACCATCTAGCAATGTACTCAAAAGCTGCTTCTTTGTATTGCTTCTTCCAATGGTTATCCAAGGTAGGCTGATTTTGTGTTGGCATGGAGGCACTAGTAGTGGCAGGTGTGGAAGATGGAAAAAAGCTTTGAATGTTCTTTCTTTTTTGAGGCCGGTTTTCTCGACTATGAGTGGATGGGGGAGGCATATACTGAAAGGGGTCTCTAACAGTCACAGAAGGGTCAGAGCAAGATCCTTCAACACTCAAGGCATGTTCCCTCCTTCTCCCTATTTCAGCTTCCATCTCTTTTTGCCTAGCCTTCTCTTCTCTATGTTTTTCAAGCATGTTTTTCGCTTCCAACCTAATGTCATCAATACCAGTGCCTCACATGGGGTAACTTGGCCTCTTTGACCAGCCAAGTATTGTTTCAACCTATGAATCCCCCACGATGTGTTTCTTACAATATTTACAAAAACTTGGTCATCAATTACGTCTGCATGGGCCCATGTAGGGTCTTTTCTATAAGTTGTAACCTTTGATTTGGGGGCCATTGCGAAATGCAAACAAATTTGAAAATGCAAATAAAAAATAAATAAATTTCCTATTTCTTTTTTAATAAAATTTACAAATAAGGGCAAGTTTAAAATGTAACATACTTTTTAATGTGCACACAAATGAGGTGAGGAAATGCTCCAAGCTTGTATATAGCACCACAAAGAGCCCACACTCCAAATGTAGATGTAAATGCCACCACAAAGAGCCCACACTTGATACCAAACAACTCCAAATGAACACTATTCAAGGCTGCCCCAATCCTTCAAATCCTTGCAAATAAGAGAGGTGCTCACAAATAGAGGTGAGGTGCTCACAAATGGATGCCAATATCACCACAAAGAGCCCACAAGCAATGCCAAACAAACTCCAAGCCTCCAACTTCCAAGCTCACTACAAAAAATAAACTCTTGATCTTATGCTCACAAATGCTCACAAATGCTCAATGAGAGAGGTGTGAAGTGATAAAGGGGGTGTATTTATTATCACACTAAATTAGGGTTTAGAAGCGATAAAAATAAAAGAAAACAATTAAAAACGTGTTTTTCCACGCTTGGCGCCGTGTACAGCCGAAAAAGAATGAACCGGCCGGTTCCTTGCGGGTTTGGGCTAAAACTGGTCGGGCGATCCGAGTCACATGCCAAGTCAAATTTTTTAAGGTCAAACCGGTCAAACCGGTCAGTTCCGATTCCGGTTTGACCGGTTTTTAAAACATTGATTCACAGGCATGGCACCCTTCTCTAACTCTATGACATGCTCAAATCCCCTGTCTGGTGGTCTACCTGGAGGATGTCATCGAAAACTGGCCCATGCTTATCCACTACTTTGCCTGAATATCTACATGCAGATGTTGTCCACAATCTGAAGAAGATTTGGATGAAATGAAACATTGGGCTGCCCATGCAACCTCTCTATGCCTGATGAAAGACTCCATCCTATGCATTGAAACAACTCTAGGCCCACCATCTGAAAGAGCCCTAAGCACAATCTTCTTCCCGTCTGCCATAAACTCTAACTCCATCCGTCTGAAATCCTGCACATATCTCCCAAGGGACTGTAACCACTGGATACCCAAAACTGCATCAATCTCTCCAAGGCCAACTACATAAAAATCATCTGTCAATGTATAGTCTCCTAGTTGGATGCTAAGTCGGAATCCTCCTAGTGCAACTCAAAGCAAAGCCATCTGCCACTCGTACGCTGAACCCCTCGAAATCCTCAACCTGTAATCCACGCTTCATCACAAACCCCTCATCAAGGAAGTTGTGTGTAGCACCACTATCTATCAAACAAACAACCCACTGACCCTTAAGTACTCCTTTCAATCGAAAGGGATGGTACCTAGGGACTCCAGAAAGTGATGCAATAGTACCTGAACCTAGTGTCTCTCCCTCTTCAAGCTCTATTTAGGGCTGCTCCTCATGTGCACCATGATCGCCATCGCTGTCCTCTGTATCTGCATCTGGTGAAGACTCCTCCACATCTGAAATTACCTCGATGAGGTGCACCTTGCCTTTCCCAAGGCAATTATGTCTAGGCTCCCAATGATCCTTGCAATGAAAACAAAGCTTCTTCCTCCTCAACTCATTATGAGTCTCTTGATCCATCTTAGGAGGGGGAATACTCTTCCGTTGACTAGTGGAATGCTGAAAAGGTTTGGAACTCGTAGAAGGCTTCTTACTAGGCTGGTAAGAAGTGGGGGATGTCTCCAAGTCCAATGCCGTCTGAATGGCATCATGTAATGTCCTAGGCCTAAGGGCCTTGACCAATCCCCTCAACCTGTCATGAAGTCCCTCAATAAATAGCATCACCACACGCCTCTCAGGCATCTTTGGCACCATCATTGCTATACGCTAAAATTTGTTGATGTATGTATCAACATGCCCATTCTGTCGAAGTTGTGCCAAGTCCCTGTAATAAAGCTCCACATCCTTGCGATCAAATCTTGCAATCAACCTCTCACTAAACTCCTTGTATGATCGCAAAAGATCATGATTCTGACGTGACTAGTCCATGGTGCCACCAATCATACGCTACTCCCTCAAGGTGCAATGTGGCAAACTGGATAGCCTCTTGTTCCTGCATAGGCTTAAGAGTGAGGTATGTGTCGAGCTTGTGAATCCATGCTCTGGCACTGATCTTTCCACTACCGTCAAATGTGGAAAGGGTCACCTTGTTGGTGGCCTGCTTCAATTCCCTGTTCTGCTTGTGCTCTAGGCCTCTATTTTGTCTAGCTCTCAAGCTGTCTCTCCTCTTTGAACACAATATTGATGAAGGGGAAAGGCATCCCGTACTTCCTGTGGTAAGGCTCTCCACTCATCATGGGCTGCCATCACATTATCCTGAAAAATTGTACCCTCAAGTGGATCCTCAGCCACTGGTGGCTCATCTCTAGGTAGGAAGCTAGCTTGCATAGGTCTATCCGTAGTCCTAGTAGATCTCCTCTCCTCTGTATGTGTACGTCTCCTCTCACGGTGAGGGGAATCCCTCACACTACCAACCTCCGTAGGTGATCTGCTTGTGTCTCCTGTGACTGCTAGCTACTGATATAGACCTATCCCTCCTGTCATGTCTGTCTCTTGGCCTACCCATGTCCATCCTCTGCATCATCTGCCGCATGGTCTGTATCATCTCATGATGAGAATCAATCATACCCCTGAAAAGCTCACGATCTGGGTCAACTGGCTCATGCCGGGGAGGGCTACGTGATCCATCTCTCTTGTCCATGGTTTCAGCACTACTCCCTGTATCCAAACCTGCTAGAAGACGTGCTTGTCTCCTTGTATAATACCTGTGTGGCCCAACTTCTCTAGGCTGCATCAAATCAAAAGCCCTCCAGGTGGGAGGAACATTGCTCTGATACCACTGAAAGATCCCCAATAATTTTCTTCTTCCCAAATCAGATTTTTAATGGATTGCAAATGACAAATTAGGGCTGTTGAAACCCTCAAAGATCAATCTAGGGCAAAGCTGATTTTTCTACAGCCAAAGTGACTAGGGTTTTGGATGAAACTCAATGCAAACAACACCAAAATTTATGTTTTCTTTCCCAATCAATTTCTAATAATTTTAGAGGCCAAAATATGATAGAAATCAGATTTATTTGCATACAAACAACTCAGAATTGCAGATCTGAAATCTGATTGTAAACTGTCTGGAAAACCCTCTAAAAATGTTCAGAAAATTATAAAATTGCAGCTCCTTTATCTATAAAAATTAAGAGATGGTTGACAACAATTTTCAAAGGAAAATACCTCTGGAATATGCCCAAACAGCCCTTAGACTGGGTCGATCCAACTGCTGCAAGTTGATTACCAAAGGAACACCAAATACTGCTGGAAACTTGACTGAAAACCTGAATTAGCTCGCTGGAAATTCCTGAGTGAAATCTCCTCCCAATCCCTTGGGGTTTTCGTCCGCAAGAGATAAATTCTCGAGGGTTTTTGTCATTGGAATTTTTACAAAAGTTGGAAGCTCTTTGCAATGCAAATATGATAGTAAAAATATGGATATCCCTCTAGCAAGTCGACTTCCCCATATAAAAGAGAAGTAACCCAAATCAGCCTCCAAAAACATCCAATGACATTGCTTGATTCTCCCCAAGCTGGTCGCATTTTTCTTATGGGCCAATTGTCACACTTTTCTATTTTTTTGCCCCCACAAGCAAGTCACATTTTCTCCTAAATACAATTAAAATTAATTGTATTTTTACATTGGCACTTTTTACTTTTATTTTAATGTTAAGCCTTATTACTTTATTACATGTGCATTTTATAATTTTATATTTTATCATTTGCACATAATAATAAAATAAATAAGACTTAGTCACCCTTTAATTCACCCTCTGGCCGTCGGGTAGACAAAAGGGGCCAAAGGTCTCCAATATGAATTATTTGGAAAGAGGGGACATCACAGAAAAAGCATTTGCTATACAAGACCTAGGAGGAAAAGAGCCACTAGAGGAAGCGTGTACTGTAGAAGAACTAGCAGGAGGCCTAGAGAAAGAGACCATTAGAATGAGCATGTATAGCTGCAATAGACATACAAAGAACAACCGTAGCTTTTGACTAAGTAACTTGGGTATTGGGGCATCATATGAGATACCTTCATTGTAACAACTTGTTGATTATAAATGAATTTGACACGTAGCCTTAAAAGCACACAATCAAGGGCATCCTAGATGCATATCACACAAGTTGAGAGAAGAAGTTCCCAAAAAGGGAATAACCACAATAGTAGAACCAACTGTAAGAGGTATAACATGTCCAAGTTTGATTTTAGTATAAAATGGTACTTGTGTTTTAGTATATTTGTATAATAAGCAAGAGCAAAACAAGAGTTACACTATGACTTCGGTGATATGGGTAAGATCCAAATTGCCAGGGATGAGAGAGGATTTGAGTTTAGAACGATCAATTCGGTAAGTTTTGGGTCCTGTAGGGATAATCCAAGAATTATTGAAATCAATGGGATCAAGAGTCACTTCGTGTCACTTCGTGCAAATGCTCATTGAACATATCCATTGCTATCAATATTTGATCCATTTGTTAATCTGAATTGACCAGTAATAGTAAATCAGGAATAACCTCTGAATTTGCCTCCGTGTCACCCCCTAACTTTGCTTGTATATTGTTCTGTAACCATGCGTAATTTCTCTTGTTCGAGACATTGTTACTCAATTTTTTTCTTTGCAATGTTTCTTGTGCAATGCTTATTGTTTCCTTTTCTTTTTGCACAGTAGTATGATACAGTTCGTGCACTAATATAAACATTTCTAGATGGTGTATCACTTACATATCCTCTTGGGGAGTGGATGTCCCTTGTATGATAGACAAAGTTGTATAGTTCAATATTGCATTATGCTCATCCAATATAGATGTTTTATCCTTGGGTGCCTATATAAATTTAGGTGATTTAGATTGACTGTGTAGAAGATGATCCACATGGAGGAACATCACCCGTAGGAGACCGAGAAACCAGTACGTGCTGAGGACCCTGATGGGTGATCACAGCCTCCATATAGCGATGCCTCGATGATCTGAACCTATGTTTTTGCAAATTGCAAAAAATCCACTGTCTTCTCTGTTGCTCCTTGCTTTTCCTTGAAATCTGAATCTTAAAAAAATATCAGAAAAATCACTTGTAACTCCCAAAAATATATATTTTTAAAATTTAAATTTTTCCTCTTCTTAGGAAAAAATATTGGATCAGATCCTAAATTTGTATATTTTTCAGAAAATTAAAAGATCTCCAAAAAACTCAAAAAACCATAATTTCACAATTTTTGCACAAATAAAAATTACCTAGAGGGTAATTTTGAAAACTTAAAATTTTGGTTGGCTCAAAAATATGTTTTGGGGTATGGGAAGTAGTGCGGGAATGTTGAACTTGCTAAAAACACAGAACTCCACGACTCAACCTACGGAGAATAAAGCTTTGATACCATGAAAGAAAGGTTAATCCTCGTGAATACATCTGCTTAGTATTGATCCACTCCATGCTGAAACACAATGCGAATAGTCAACCGAATATTATTGCCTTTCAATATGAATCACAAAAGTAGATTACAATGTACATAAAGCAGAGGGTATATATAGCAAAAACAAGAGCTATCTCCCCTTTTCTTATTAGCCCACTAAAGCTGGCACACTAATAGATATCATTAAATGCATGCTTATCTTTAGTCTAAGCCTATATACAATGTACTAGTTATAGAAACTAACCAACCTAAGTTAATTTAGTAAATAGGTTCATATAGTATGTTGCACCAAGAAAAGACTCTAAATGGTAACGTGCCAAGAGCTGTATGATATGCTGTATTACTCTATATTTTTTCCAAATGCAACCGTTTGGCCGTCAAAGTCTGCTGATTTGCAATTTAACTACTCAAAGTACCCTTAAAGACATTTTTTAACAATCTTTTTTTGTTTATTTGGTTGATGGTGATAGTTGGTACTTGGGGCTAAGGTGGTCGTAACACTTTTAAGCATCTATCTCTAAAATGGATTTTTGATCCCTTTCGATGTTTTTTGGAAGTCCATGTAACCTATAATGATGTTGCATGTACGGGTTGCTCATTGTGTTGTGAAGGATATTTCCCAACGAGAGGGGGATAGATGAGCAGATAGATAAAACGGAGATGGTTATTTCTCCTATCCCTTCTATCGCAAGTGATTCTCCATCAGCTAGTACTACTCGATTCAAAACAAATATTTGCAAAAGAAATGAAACATACCAGTCCTACGACATGAAAAGTGTGCGAGACACACGAGTCAATAATCCAAAGAATCGGTACCACTATCATTTGAGCATGATGTTGTAAGACGGTAAAGAGCATACTCCTCATCCGAATCCCGTTCTTCTGCAACTGTTGCCACATGTTCCTCATTACATGGCTTTTTGTTCTACGTCGAAAGATCATACATCCACTTCCGGCAATCCTTCTTGAGGTGCCCAACCTTGTGACAATAATAACATGTGACTTGATCTTGAGTGGAAGACTCACCGTTGACGTTTCCACTTTCCCTTTGACCGAGTGACAAAAGCACTCTCTGAATGGTCACAATTAGATTCTGCCTGAAGTTGTCTCCGTTCCTTTTGCAAAGGTAGGAATTCACCTTGTCAAACGTGAGTGTTTGACTTTCAGCCATTAAATGGTGTGCTTCCACAAATGACTCATTCGAAGAAGGTAAGCTGTTCAAAACCAGAGCCACCATATCATCGTCATCCACCTTTTTATTGATGGAAGATAATTGGTCTCGGAGGTCTTTCATCCGAAGTAGGTGCTCAGACAGCGATCCACCTTCTTGTAACTTTACGGAAAAGAGCATATTTTTCAGGTATAAAACCCGACTCTTCTCTGACGTCTGATATTTATCCCTCAGACTGGTCCACAACGTGCTTGCCACAGTGGCATTCCGCACTTCCGGTATCAAATCATCCGACACCGATAACTTGAGAAGCAATAACGCTTCCTTATGACGTTTGTCATAATCCTCGAAGTTCGTCGTTGGTCGACTTTCATCACCCTTGATTATTTTATCACAATCACGAAACTCCGCGACCGTTAAAATCTTATGACTCCATACATTAAAATTAGAGCCTGTTAATTTTTGTGTCTTCGGCAACGTCAAGTGTGATATATTTGCCATTTTATTATTCCAAAGTAACGGAAAATAATAAAATAATAACTCTGCCTCACACTTAATAAAATACCTTTTTTCAGCAAATATATTTATTTTAATTTCTTCAGCAAATAGAATGAATACCTTTGTTGCTGGAAATAATATTATTCTGCCCAAATAATATTAACCTTCCCTCACGACTTTGCTTGTGCCTTCACCTTTGAACGACGAGTTGTCTTCGCTGCCCTCACGTTTTTCCTTCTGGCGACTGTGAGTGTGCTTTCGAACTGTCCTATTCTTCCTCCACGATTTTTGCAGGTTGCTGGTTTGCCGTTTGCTTTCCTTTCACAAACGTCCACGATTTTGCAGCGCTACTTGCCCAACGATTCTGGTGAAAAAACCCACGTTTCTGCAGGTTTGTGATTTTGCCTTCGACCACGATTTTGCCCTTCTTTCACAACTTTATCGCCGTCGACTGTGCCCTCGAACCGTCGACTGTGCCCTCGAACGTCGACTATGCCGTTCTTTTCCGTCAACGTTGTTTTGGTACCTCTGCCCTATTCTTCACGGTTTTACAAAAAACGACTGCACGTTTTTCGCAAAAACCGACTGTATTTTTCTTTCAACTGGTCACGTTTTCTTCCAATGGACGTCGCGTGCCCTCGTTTTTCTCCCTCGTTATGCAGGAATGGCGTCGATCTTACCGTCGACCTCACACATACTTCACTGCAACCCGTCTTCCTCCAATGGCGTCGATCATACGAACCATCAAGCTCTGATACCAATGTTGGAATATGCAAAGAGAAGAAAGAAGACAAAGGCAAAACTGCACTGTACAAATGATACAGGCAGAGGTTTATTTATTGAAGAGAGAGGTGGTTGTACAGTTACCAACCGAACAACTACATAACTGATTTTACATTCTATATAATGTGTTATATTTTAACAACATGTATATCAACAACTTGTGAAACTATGTTAATGTTCTTGGCATTCTTGGAAATGAAATGGCCATTATTTAGTCAACCAAACAACTACTACATAAATAGAGTTCTTTCGTCTTTATCTTTGGGGGCCTATATTGAAATTCATGTTATTGGATATCCATTTTCAGTTGGAAACATGCAATGGTTGCAGAACAAACCTATACTTCTCACACTCATTTTTATGCTAAGTAGCCGATACGCATTAGATATAGGTATGGACGTGAAGAATGTGATACATGGATATGATGATCATTTTGCCTTGGATATGACAAAGTACCAAAATTTAAGGAAAAATAAAAATATGTAAATTCTAGCCCGATAAATAGGAATTAAGCACATAGTATGTGCAGACACCTAATTTCGATAAAGTCAATTTTAATATTAAAATTGCACTAATTGCACAAATTTTAAGAATGGAAATCTATGAAAGACGCACTCGTTGGCTTACGGGAAAATAGTACCGGACATAATAAGAAGTACTTGGTTCGAAGAACTATGTCCCTACCCCTTTTATCGGGAGATGTTGCATACTCCCTTTCCACCTAGCTTTGATTGCCCAAATTTTGATAAATACCGTGGCAAAGGTGACCCTTGTGATCACTTAAAGGACTTCTTCATAGCATCTCGGAAGTTGCTTATAGCAAATAATTATCTTATTTGCTTATTCCCACAGAGTCTTGGGGGCCAAGCACTTGAATGGTTTCTCCATCTCCCGAAAGGGTCTATCTTCACTTTTGCAGACTTATCTGAAAAGTTTGTTCACCATTTTTCATTCAATATGGAGAGTGATATCACAATGTTAGACCTATGCATTGCCAAACAATGTAACATTAAGAACTTCGCTGCTTTCCTACAACGATTTACGAGGTTGGCTAATCACTTCCCTTGTTCCATCCTTGAGAAACAACTCGTGAGTATATTTGTGCCAAACTTACATCCTGAAATTGCCTTCCATTTGCAAATGCATTGTGTAGGCACCTTTGAAGAAGTCATTGAAAAAGGCAGTCAAATTGAAAAGTCCTTGCTGGCCAAAGGGGTCCTCAAACCCTTTCAAAAAGATTACGACACGAAACTTGTGGACAAACCAAATTTTTTCAATAAAAATAAGAATGTCGTAGGTGATGAGATCACTGATTCCAAGCATGTACAAGCGGTCCAGAACAGCCCACATCTAAAACTTGTGCACGGGACGCTTAAACTAGAAATTGTGCATAAACAATTTGATTAGGCCAATATGGTCAAATTTTTAAATACCAAATCTTTCGAGGATGATGCACCTAAACCGTCATGGTACAAAGACCACGAATATTGTGAGTATCATCGTGTCAAAAGGTCACGACACATATCGGTGTATGAAATTAAGGAATTTCATTTAGGATCTCCTAGATTGCGGAGATATTGAACTTAACGAACAAAAACCCAACAAATCGTCCAATAATCAATTAGGAATCTACAAAGAACCTTTCCCAAAACATAAACAAGCGGAAACGAAGCTGGATCGAGGTCAATCCTCATAGGGTAAAAGTACCAACCATGTTGTTGCTCAAACATCCCATCCTTTCGATTCTCTTATTAGCTATATTCATCCTATCACCAACCATGTTACTACAATCTGAATCAAACCTCAAGAGTGTGTCGTGACAACGCAACACACTCGCCTCGTTGTCTTAGGACCCCCTCTGTTTACTCCTTCAAATGACGACAAAGATTTCTATCTTAGATCTTCTTAAGATATCTACTATTCACAAGGACATCCTCTATAAGACCCTCCAGAGTCAAGAGTTCCCACGGACATTGACACTTCGCGCTTCCAAGCCTTGGTTGCGTAGATCACCCCATCCAACCAAATCATTTTTAGCCAAAACGAGATTTCAATAGATAGTTATACACACAATCTCCCCTTATATATAGAAGTGATCATTACTCGTAAAAGGTTAAACGTGTGCTTGTGACAATGGATCCGACCTAAACATATGTACTCTAAAGCTTGTTAAACAATTGGGACATATAGATGCAGAATTGGAGCCTAATTTGATCACCATTAAAGCGTATGACAATGCAGAACAACAGTTGACATGAACAATCACTTTACTTCTGGAAGTGTCGGTGAAATAATTTGTTGCAAGGGAAAGTTAGGGGCTTTCACCAATGCTCTGGGACTAGGTCCTCTTCTTAGGAATGGGGCAACTCCATTTATTGAAAACAGGGAAATATGTACACTACTCTAACCATCGTGGGTGGCCTTTCGATTGGGATCACACAGAATACTCCACTAAACCCGTGTGCAAAAAGGAGGTGGAGGAAAGGTGTGTGTATGGAGAGAGGGGAGAAAGTGAGGGGGTTTTATTCAATAAATAACAAGCTGAGTTCATTGACATAAAACCAGAATACTTCCAAGTTAACAATGAGAAGAAACCAATATGCAAAACAAGACAAACAACACAATTAACACAAAGTTTAACTGTATTATATTCATCAAAAGATTCATTCTTTCCCTGGTTGTGCGGATTACAAAGCTCTATTGGAGTAGGAGTTGAGATGGAGAGGAATACATTAAGCAAGAAATAGAAGAAACATAGTTTGCTAAAAAGGAGCAAAAATGATCTTTTACCATGAAGTGAGAACATCCTTAAATAACCCAACTCTTGCGACTCTTCAAATTCCTACATGACTGTTCACCTTCCTTTCCAGAATAAGACACTTTTTCTTATTTTAAGAAAAGTACTTTTACAAAAATGGAAAAGGAGCTAACTTAAGTTGATTTTGAAAAAGTGCTTTTCCCAACGAACAATTAGAATTTTTTAGACTACCTTGGGAAAAGATGCTTGTTACACATAGGAGTGAAAGACAAAGAAGAGAGAAGAGAAACACTAATTGAAAGACAAAGTTCGCGAGGATGATCCTTTGATGCGGTGAACTGGAGAACTTTCTCGGCTTCCCATAGCTGCGTTGTACTTGTGCATTGCTTTTGCTACTTCTTTCTCGCGAGGAATATAAGTATTGGAGAGGATGTCCAACTAGTGATTGGGTCATGCTTTGAATTATCTTGTAATGCTTAAGCTATCCGGGGATCTTCTCAACAACGCGAAATAGCTGAAATAATTTGAGCAAGTGCATCCATGAACTCATCTCCATACTACCGTGGATCGGACAACTCACCTTTTATAATATCTCTGAAATGTTTGCAAAGCTCATCAGATGATGTTGACCCCGATTGCAACTCATAACATCTCATCATATTCAAAAACTTGTTGAGCTCCTCTTTGATTTCACGCATTGGTTATGATGTTATGGGAAATCTTCCGTAGCCTCATACAAAGCTCCCATTTTCCATTCAATTGTCCTCACCCAAGTGCGAGAACAATTGTCTTCTTGGCTTGGGAACACTCGCTTCTCACACAATATATCAGGATTAACCATGCTCATTTTATGAAGAGCCGGGAGTAGCTTGTTTTATTGACTGCTTCCGTCTTTCTTTGTGGAGAGAACATCTTCTATCTTTTCGACCAACAAGGTAATGATCTTGAATATCCTGACCATCTCTGGAAGTAGTTCACACCCCTTTTGGACGATGGAATCAATCCATGAATTTGTCATTTTTCCCATTTTTCCCATCCTTTTAAACTGTTGTCTTGTCAGATGAGAGTCAATTTTGCTCAAAGGAACAATTGACTCAGAAGGAGTGAGAGGAGGGGCATTTGGGTCTAGGAAGGTCTGAACATATGATGTCGTGGTATGAATCGGCTCTCTACATTGCTCCTTGGTCGCCTTGCTTTCCCTCGTTTGAGCAATAAGTCTCACGCCAATCTGCTCAAAATTATAGATGTGTCCTTCTGGGCCAAGCTCGCCAAGGGAATATCGTGTCATCTCATAATCTATAATTCTCATTTTGCCTCATCTTTCTCCACTCTAGGTCGGGCAAACTCAACGAATTGAGATGCCGAGGCATCATTCATGAGTTGGGAGGTCATTTTGGCCTTTCTCGAGTGAGAAGAAGGCTTCTAGAGGTCGAAAGAGAGTTCAATTTCCGGAGTCTTTGCTTTGGCCATGGTACGTTGGCGGTTGATGAGATCTTGTACCCATGGAAAAACAGGACCCGATGAAGAAGATTAATCATGTGCCGTGGCATCGCACCCCATGAAGAAGGACACTAGCACGATGGCTTGTCTATGGAGAGAAGGCCTACGAGTACTTTCTTCATGTGGCTGAATAGAGGCATGACGGATCCGCGGAAAGAATGAGCCGAAAGTTCAGGAGAGTTGGGTTTGCTTCTTGCAGGAGAAACCACGAACTCCCTCAGCTCGAGAGTACTTACATTGGGTCTTTATTGACAACTTTCTCATTGGCTCAAGTGATTCCAGAGCAATTTGTTTGCTTTGAGAATCTTCCTTTTGTCTTGGAGCTCGTGTCTCTCTCATGTACACTTTGCCCCTTGTCTTATCAAACCGCTTATGGGATGAAGATGGAGCAACAATTATCTCGTGAACCTTTTTGAAATACCATTGTCTTGACCTATGTAAAACTATTGACGGGTCAAGATATCTACAGGTTCCACCTCGAACCAATCCATAGGAGGGATCGGTTCGAACCGTATAGCTTCAAGGTACTTCGGTTCGAAAATGTCACTTCCATCATCTTTGAAATCAATAGTTGCCCAATCCATCTGAAAGTCCCTCATTTGTTGCACATTTAGCCTCGAAAACCCTTTTTGTCTCACTTATGTCTCATCGATAGAGTCCTCCCAATAGTCTTCTAATGCAGGTTGATGGCACATGTTGAAAGACTTGTGTTCCCCTTCCATATATCGCTTCTTTATCAAAAGATCTCCTAGAGGAATAATAGAACAAGTTGAATGACCCAAGAGAAGCTTAAATATTGTTTGCCTCTGTTGCGTTCTTGCAAGAATAGATTCCCAGAGAAATCGGGAATGTTCTTGGTTTCCTCTCCCTTTCCCGACACCGAATATGAACTTGTGATAACCGCACTGCTGCAGAGCTCGATGAACACTAGCTTGTTATTTGGGTACCTTAGGAGTTTCAATGGCGCCTCTTTGAATCCTTCAACATGGATATATGAGGTCTGAATTGTGCAAAATAACTCCCGTATTTGCATATCAACAAACAAGCCTTGACCGAGAATCTTCGGTTGATGTCGCATACGTGACAAATACATTATTTACCCTTGCATAATGCCTCTTATATTCTCTCCAAGTGAAGTAGGGGTACATTTGATACATTGACGCGTTCTTTGGAATGTTCCTTTTTGGGGTGAGCTCAAGCCACCTCTGCAATGCTGCGACAACATAGACCAAGTATGAGGTCATTGTGAACTTCCTTGTGTTTTCAAGGTTGACCAGTTTGGGACTGTAAATAATTTGGCTCCAATCAATCACCTCGGGATGCTTTCATAGCTATGGCAATGATGATCGTGACATCCATGGATGAAAGTCCTTTGTTGATGATTCCCCCATGAGCCTATTCAGAAGCATGATGCAGTCAGATATCTCTTCCTTGAATTCGGACCTTGAGAGAGTTTTTGGCAATCACGAGAGCTTGCGTGGTGCTTTCATCTAGTTTCCGATGGCTACCCCCTGCAAACAAGACTCTTTCCTCTCCCATTCTACCAAGGCATCTTCTTTGCTCAAAAAAGCCATGTTCACGGGCCTTGAAATACATAAGCATCTTGAGATTCCCTCTGGTGTCAACACAACACCGATCGAATGTCATGTGCGGTGATAGATTGGCTTTTAGGTTCATAGTTCTTGGCGCGTGCGAAGCAGAACTCGAGTCCCGAAGAGCTAGAGGGAAGCCGGAGGCTTGGTACAACCCACTTCGATAGATCAAGTCAGCTAAGGCCGTGTGGGTCCCTTCTTCCATCCTTCGCCTTAGATCGTCGAAGTCCATATGCTCCACATTCTATCCCCGATGTCAGGGTATTTAGACACCAAAACAGAAATGAGCTCGTAACTAGAGTAGTGGAACTTCATTTTGTGATTTTAGAGTCTTGTTGGCCTTAGAAAGTGGTAGGAATGATTTGGTGCAAAGGAAAGTGGATTCTGCAACCATTTTCAAAAACCCGTAAATTTGAGTGTATTTTGGTGTTACGGGCTGCTGATTCCGTAATTCAAGAAAAATTGAAGCAAATCAAATCCAGATTGGCTGCGACTCAATTCATTGGAAAGATAATCCCAAGATGAACAAGTGCTCTAAATTTGGCGAGATTCCCTCCTCGGAATCAACAAGAAATAAGAAAACGGGTTTTGGCTGTGGGAAAAGCTTGATAAATGGCAGAAAGGGGAAAGTGGGCAAAAATTCAAATGATCATTCCATGAGCAATCCTTGTCCGTTTGAGCTGATCTTGGGCTCGTTTTGAAGCTTTTGGGGAGAGGGATGGATGCTCCAAATTTGAAGAGGTTCTCTTGTGGGGTTTGGGAGAGAACGAGGAGGATCGCATTTTCAAGGGGATTGGGTTTTGCAAGGATTTTGGGGCTGGAAAAGAGTTTTGATCCTATCTCGAGATTCTCTCCACAATAAATCATGAATGATGGTTCAAAATGATGCATTTGAGGAGGGAAATGGCTGCTCCAAGTTTTGAGTGACTCCTTCGTGTGAAATGGGAGTAACCTTGCTTGCAAAGCTTGAATTTTTGGTGTGTGAAGGCCAAGTTTGCTGGAAAAAACAGTCCTAAATATCTTTTGAACGTGGTTTTCATGTGCTATGATAAATACATCAACTTCAAGGCACCAACACGAGGGTTCTATGGTCAAAATTTGAGGGAAAATGGAGCAAGGGATCATGAGATATGGGGAAAACAAGGTTTGGGCAACTACGGCACAACATGGAGTTTTCTTAGTGTTGGGAAGAATCAAGGAACTTTAATGGCTGCCACTCCTTTACGACTTTGTTTTAAGTTTTTGTGTTGTGTGAGCAAGAGTGTGTGAACTGATATGGTGGAAGTTGAAGGTGAAGGAGGCACAACTAGGGAAAGAATGTATCTTTTGATGAATATAATGCAGTTAAACTTTGTGTTAATTGTGTTGTTTGTCTTGCTTTGCATATTGGTGTCTTCTCATTGTTAACTTGGAAGTATTCTGGTTTTATGTCAATGAACTCAGCTTTCTATTTATTGAATAAAACCCCTTCCTCACTTTCTCCCCTCTCCATACACACACCTTTCCTCCACCTCCTTTTGCACACGGGTTTAGTGGAGTATCTTTGTGTGATCCCCAGTCGAAAGGCCAACCATGATGGTTAGAGTAGTGTACATACTTGCTGTTTACAATAAATGGAGCTGTCCCATTCTTAGCGAGAGGAACCTAGTCCTAGAGCATTGGTGAAAGCCCCTAATTTGCCTTTGCGACAAATTATTTCGCCATAGGAAGTTGGGCACTGTCACGCTCGAAACACGATTCCATGTCATTGTCTTGGAACTTCCCTATAATATTCTTCTTGATCGCCCATGGATCCATGCCATGTAGGCCATTCCCTCTACCTTTCACCAATGTATTAAACTCTATCACCAAGGACAAGAGCTCACAATTCCCGGTGACCCACAACCCTTTGTCCAGTGCAGAGCGTTGGCTGGCCATTACCAAACAACTCATGAGTGTCCTTCTACGGAATTGGCTATGGAACTTGAGTCAGAGGCCCTTGCCTTTCGTATAAATCCTGATACACTTCAGCCGCATGAAAGTGGTGCTTCTACCTCCACATCCCCTTTTTGCACGCATGGGAATCCAAATTAAAAATCCTTAATAACGACTGTGGAGAGTATGGCCTCCAACAAGCCCTCATTGTGTCCAACCTTTCGTTGTCACCAAAAACACATGGCAGGCCCAACTTTAGGCGTAAAGAACTTAGGCGCCTTGCAGGTCTTGACAAGTTCCTCCCTAGTGGCCTCTTAACGGATGAACATTTAGATAACACCTCTACATCCCAATCATTCGATGATGGGAAGATGGCCTCTTGTTATCAATCCCTGAAATATGTTATCCCTAACAAGATGATGTATGCCATGTGATACAATGGATATGGATGTGGAATACATGAATAGGGTGTGCGGGAACCTCTTCTGGCACATGGAAGATGGATAGATACGACGTTGGTATTGAGCCTTATGGGGCACCACTATAGAAGTTGACGCCACCTCTTTTGAACATGAAGATAGCTCTTTTGATTACAACATCGACCCAATGTCCCCTTGTAGTCTCTACGAAGACCTTGCCTCCACGAACCTATTTTATGATACTGCCATTTTTACTCTATCCCCCTCCACAATCGAACTAGATCTTGTACACCCATCCCTTATTGATGGGACCAACAACAACACATACCGATTGATTTATTTAAGAATGAAGAAGCTATTGTAGAATTCATGGGGCTACGTGATGGTATTCTTGTTAGGGATCATAAGAAAGGATTTACCATTAACTTTGATGCATACACGTATTTCGGGAGGAGGTTGAGTTTTATGGTTAACAAAAAGAAAAAGAAGCCAAAATATCTTCCAAAAAGCTTAAAAATAGAAAATCCAAGTCCCATAGTGAAAACCTCTTTGAGGCACTTGTGGAAAAACAATGTGAAACAACAAAAATGGATAATATAAGTGATCATTCTATTGGTGAAAATCTCATTGAGATGCCAATAGAGGAAGAGCTCAATCTCCCTCCCGATCCTACGCGTATGGAGGATGGTTCCAAGTTATTAGTTGAAGAGACTATTGATGTTAACATCGGCACAAAGGAACAACCTAAATTGTCAAGTTGGGAGCTTCTCTTACTCCACATGAACATAAAACATTTACTATGCTTCTTAGAGAGTTCACAAATGTGTTTGCTTGGTCCTATGCAGACATGCCAAGCTTAGATCCTTCTTTGGTTGTGCACAACCTAGTTGTGCATGACTCAACTAAGCCCATAAAACAAAAATTGCGTAAGATGCATCCACATGTAGCTCTCTTGGTCAAAGAAGAGCTTGAGAAATTATTGTCAATAGGCTTTATTAGACCTATTGATTATTCATAGAGTGGATCTCCAATATCGTTTATGTTCACAAGAAACCAATTGGAATCAGGATTTGCACAGACTTCAGGATATAAATAAGGCATGTCCTAAAGATGATTTTCCTCTTCCTAATATCGACATGATTGTTGATTCTATTGTAGGCCATGAAATGCTATCCCTCATGGATGGATTTTTTAGTTACAATCAAATAAAAATAGTTGAGAGGACCAACATAAGATTGCATTTACTACTCCTTGGGGTACTTTCTATTATCAGTCATGCCTTTTGTCCTTAAGAATGCAAGTGCTACATATCAACGCGCCATGATTGTTATATTTCATGATATGTTGCATGATATAGTAGAGGATTACGTGGATGATATCCTTGAAAAGTCCAAGACTAAAGCATAACACCCGACAATCCTTTGTCGTATTTTTGAGTGACTATGGGATTATAAGGTCAGATTGAACCCAAAAAGTGTGTGTTTGGTGTTATTTCAGGAAAACTATTGGGCTTCATTGTTTCTAGAAGAGGAATTGAAGTGGATCCAACAAAAGTGACTGCCATTACTGAGATGCCTCCTCCCAAAAACCTTAAGCAACTTTGTAGCTTGCAAGGTAAAATTCAGGCAATTCGCAGATTCATCTCCCAACTTGTAGATAAGTGTCATTCTTTCACTCATCTCCTCAAAAAGGATGTTGATTTCCAATGGGATCTTGACTGTCAACAAGCCTTTGCTCAATTGAAACAATACTTGGCCAATCCACTTGTTCTAATACCACCTACCCCAGGTGAACCCTTGCTGCTGTATATTTCCGCTGCTCAATTTGCTATAGGCATGCTGTTAGCACAATATGATGACCAACATAAAGAAGATCCTATTATCTTAGCTCGCACCTTAATATCTTATGAGCTGAATTACCCATAGATTGAGAAGGCATGCTTAGCCGTCGTTTTTGCTTTCCAAAAACTTCGCCATTACCTTTAATAACAAAACCAAGCTTATCTCCAAAGTTGACCCGCTTAAATATCTCTTATCCAAACCCACTCTTACCGGGAGGATGGCCAACTAGATCATATTACTTAGTGAATTTAACATTGAATATGTAATCTAGAAAGTAGTAAAAGGACAAGTACTTGTCGATCAACTTGCATAAGCTCCTTTATCGGTACTAGTACCACTAAGTTTGATCCAGACTTACCGATGCATCCATTATATATATCAAAGAATATTACTACATGGAAAATCTGCTTTGATGGTCATTCACATTTCATGGCTCGGGGGCAAGAGTCATCCTTGTTACCCCTATTGGTGATCTTACACAACAAGCTTTTAGAATTAGGTTTCCTTGCACCAATAATCTTGTCAATATGAGGCCCTGATTTGAAAATCACCATCAAATGGAATATCAAACAAGTTGAGGTTATAGGTGACTCATACACTAATCATCAAACAAGTTAATGATGAGTACAATGTAAAAGATGAGAACTTATTCCATATAAATGCATGGTAGATAGCCTGAAAGAGTACTTTGTTCAAATAACCTTCCAACAGGTCCCACGAACACAAAACAAATCAATCGATGCTATGGCTACTATTGATCTTTCACTCCAACTATCTCCTAGACATACGAGATTTCCAATTCCTCATTGATCATTTAACGGTACTTACTTATGACATGCCAGAATCGTGTTTGGTATGTGAAGTTGTTGGTCCCTTTTCCCCTTGGTACGTAGACATCTATAATTACTTACAAGATGGTACCTTCCCACCTGACATTTCCCATTCACAAAAATGAACCCTTATCCAAAATAACACGTTATACCCTCCTTGGGGCACTCTCTATCATCGAGGCTACGATGGGACTTTGTTACGGTGTCTTAATTCAAAAGAGGCTATCCAAGCAACCAAAGAGGTGCACAAAGGCATCTGTGGTGCTCATACTAGTGGCATGGTTCTAAAAAAGAAACTTTTGCGCATATAGGTTATTATTGGCCTACCATGGAAACAAATTGTTGTTAGTATGTAAAGAAATGTGTTTTGTGTCAAAAACATGGAAACTTGATCCATGCCCCATCTCAATCTTTGCATCCTATCACTACACCATGGCCATTTTTCCAAATGGGGGCTCGATCTCATAGGGAAGCTTACACCTACTTCATCTAATGGCCATAAGCATATCATCACCATAATTGAATACTTTACCAAATGGGTGGAGGTTGTTCCTCTTACCTATGTTATCGATGCTTAGATATCCAAGTTTATCATGAACCACATCATTTGTTCATTATGGAATCCCTTTATGCTATTGTCTCTGACAATGGTAAATCCTTTAAGAACAAGCAAGTGAAGACCCTTTGTAAATGCTTTAAGATCCATCAAAAGTGGTCTACCCCTTATTACCCTCAAGGTAATGGGAAAGTTGAGGCCACTAACAAAACCCTTGTTCACATTATGGAAAATTTGGTTAGTAAAACAGGCCATAATTGACACCTCCAGATCCATCCTACCTTATGGGCCTACCGTACTTCTATCCGCACACCTATAGGTGTAACCCCATACTCCTTTATTTTGGCATTAAAGCTATCATCCCCTTAGAGATCGAGCTTCCCTCTTTGCATATCCTTGAAATATTATCTAAATAATGAAGAGGATTATAGAGTGGCTATAGACTAGCAGAGCTCGAGCTGCTTGATGAAAAATGCCTCCATGCCTTGGATCACCTCAAAGTGTATCATAATCAAATCCGCACTAGCTACAACAAGCGCATTATCTCTCGTGAGTTTGAAGTTGAGATCTTGTTCTTAAAGAAAACCAATTCAATACCACTAAGGAACGTGAAAAGAAAGGAAAATTTGAGCCTAATTGGTTAGGACCATACATTGTGGTTGCTAAATTTGGTTCAAGAGCTTATAAACTCACCTATCCTAGATGGTTCAAGAGCTTTGAGATCCCATGAATATCATGCATCTCAAATTTTCTATACCTAAGCTTAGAGGCATGTCAAAAAATAAAAAAAAAAATAAAAAAAAAAAAAACAAAAAATAGTAAAGATAAATAAATTTGTTCAAATGTGAAAACCATGCAATTGTGGCACTTTGGGCACGTCCTTTGGTGAAAACCAGTTTCCGATGCCATAGGAGGATTTCGTTGTTCACAAGAACCTCACACTTGGGGGCATGATCGCTCCTTCCTAGCTTTTCATTAGCTTGAGTTCATAATCTTGTGGAACCTATCCCTCTTGGCCTTGATCTAGTTGTCCTATTATTGTATATATGTGTGGGATTTTTCCTTGTATATTCTCATCTCTCTCTTTGGGGAATATCTTGGCGTATTTTTTTTTATACATAGTTTTAGAAAACCTAGAAAATCCAAAAACATTCAAAAACCTAGAAAATCCAAAACATTCAAAAAATCATGAAAATCCAAAAACATTCACAAAATCTGAAAATCCAAAAACATTGCAAAATGTAGTAAAAACCCAAAAAAACAATGTCTAACGCAAAAACACTAAACATTGGAAACTATACCACAAAACATCCTACTTCAATGCTTTATTATTCTAGCACATGACATGTGGATCATCTTGTGATTTTCTTTCATCAACAAGCTTGCTTTCTTGTTATGTCTGTCTTCCCAACATATATCATTGCTCGGGGTAGTTTCATAGTGCATATTTACTTTTTCTTGGGACTTCTATGTCCTTCATCCAATCCCTTGCATGTATCCTCTCTTGGGGCACCATCTTAACCCTTATCATATAACTCAAACATTTGGGTACTAAAGTGGATAACAAAAACATTAGTACAATTGTCTTGAATGTTGCTTGTTTGAGTGTATTTTCTTGTACTTGTTTGTTTGCTTGTTTGTTTTTGTTTACTTTCTCATATTGCATTTGCTTATGTATTTTTTTGAGTCGATCCTTTAACATCACACAAAAATTGGTATTATGGCTTTTCATGTCATTTTACCTTTTATTATATGCTTACATCAAATAAAAAGGTATTTCCAAGCCATGATGATATACAAGCTACGTTATGCTAAATCTTTCCATCCCTCATCATATCCAATCCACATCTAACTAATTCCCCATTCTAACTAACATTTCCTCTAACTAACCCATTCCTTTCCTCTACTTTACCAAGACATGATAGGTAGGTGACATAATCAGAAATGAAATGGCTAATCTATACATCTGAAACACAAAAAAAAATGCTAAGTAGATAGATATATCTAGGAAGTAATAAAAACAAGATATAGCATCTTCATACACTCATCATATGCTCATCACATCTAATCTAATCATGCATCCATCTCTACATCATCTATCCAAAACATCATAATAAACAATGTTATACATCTATAATGAGCTAAAACACAAAATATCAATATAACTTGGGCATACATAGACAAAATCCAAAAATCATCTCTATATATATGGGGATGCCAAATGGCACTCAAGTTTACAAAAAATGGTCTCAAAACCATATGATACATCTCATCATAAGCTCATATAAAAAACTATCCTAAATACAAAATGAGTCATCTCTCGACATGATTCTCTCAGTGCCTCACTCCTGGATGGTCCCTTGGAGATGGTGACCCTCTAAGGGTCCAGCAGCTATCTTGATGATCTAGGTGGGTCCATAACCGATGGGTGCCCCACTCGAATTTGTGATCTTACCAATCTTATGGCCGTCGAGACCCACTTTTTGTGCGTTGTGAATAGCTCACTACTCTCTAATATGTTGGGACGCGATCATATAAGGTCTCATATAAGTATGTAGCCTCCCTCTCCCTGAGTCACGTAATAATGCGATCTAACATATTTATAACCCCATGACCTCCACCCACTTTTCTCGTATATCTCTCTTGCTACGTATGGTCACCGCTTTGTCACTCTCAGGCTAGCATCCCTTTCATGCGGGCTGCATCTCTCTTGCTTACGGGCTTAGTCTCTCTCACTCTGATGGTCGCATCCCTCTCGACATATAACATTATCTCTTAGAGGTCATCTACATTAGTGTTGTTGTCAAGTGGGACACCTCTTTATTCAATCGGTTATCTCATCTTATCTTGTTATGTCTACACTCTACTTATCCCACCCACTATTCCATCATCTCGGACTCTCGGGCCGTTATCTTGGTGGTAAGTACTCCCATCATCCTCTATGAGCCTGTCTTGTGTCGGAAGGGCCTACTATATGCTTGGGTATATGCATCATATACATGCTATGTTATGGCAAAGGTGGTGTCTTCCCATCCATCTTCATCGCCTCCATCTCCTCCTCGGGGCTCCCCATCCATCCCATCCTCCTCCCCCTGCGGATGCTTTCATCTGTCATTATAAAGAGCTCCATCCCCATCCCCTCCATCCTCCACTCTAAATCCCACTTCCACCCCTCTAGTGATCTATTCTTGATGGTGATATCTCGGTATTGTACATAGGGCACTCTACGCCCTATCACTATAGTAAGGACCATACAGCCCTGTGTTATCTCATAAACTTCACAAACTAACATAGTCCGCGAACTATGGCATCTCTCTCTCTTGTCTTCTGTGCCCTTTTTATTGTTGCTTCACATCTTACATTTTTGGTTATCCCTGGGCTTGCCCTCCCATACAATATAAGGGATGACATCTCTATAGCTATCAACATGGATCCTCCCACTACGTTGATGAGTCCTCACCTAGGTATAATATGAGTCACTGGGTCTAAATTGCTTTGGTACCATACCCAATACTCTCACTGTAGTGTTGTGATCTATAACATCTCGACGCATGTCCATACTTTCTATGCCAATTGGCCCATAGTTTATTGTTGTTATATTTGAATACATGTCATAGTATGACCCAATGTTGAATCTCACGGGTCACATGAGTAAAAATGTGTTGTGTTGTAGGCACTTCCCATATGTAACCCAAACTACCTCATGCCATACCTTGTCTAACTTGTACTCTCTTCTACTAAAAATCGCGGCGACCCACTAGATAACTACTGTAAAAAGCATAAGCCAACTCCCTATGTCTCTCGCCAGGTTGGCATAGCTAATTATGGCCTCCATGTAATGTATATCAATCTATCTCATCATATATCTCGCCAGTATGCTAATAACTCTGTCTCTATATGCCATGTTGGGTTTTAGCCCATACGAGTCCATTCAAATGATCTGGGATCATCATCCTCTAAGTGAGCAAAAGGGACCCATCACTTAGGCCTCACTACTGATATGTGCTCCCATGCCATATCTGTAATAAAGTAGTGTGGCCTATACTCTTTCCTCACGGTGACTACAAATGTAAATTTTTATACAATTGCCCCAAAACGTGGTAGCCCCATGTGAAAACTATTCCATGCTCAATTATGTTGGAAACCACTCCCATATACCCCACACGAAAATGTCCATACTCTTATCGGAAGCAAAGAGGCCATTGATAAGAGACATAATACTAAGGGAAGATCCTCAATCATATCCCTTCATAGATCTCACTCAACACAATGTTGGTCCGCCCATCTAGGAAGTCGGACCGTCCATGTAGCTCTAGCCATCTCATAATCCATGGTAGTAGTATATTAGTATACATGGAACCCCGCATTGTATGATCGGATACATTAATATTCGATGCACATCCTCTAATGTAATTCATCATCTCTCCTTGTCGAGGAGCTTAAAAGTGTTGGTAGTGTCTAATGCCACATCTCTATAGGCACTCAATAATGCTCTATTTGCATACAGAATCGCAGGCATCAAAGCCACATAAAACAATCCCAATTCATCAAGTAAGGACTAATCATGTGGATGGAAATCCTCTAGAACTCACAAGGCATGCGAGATGAAGCTCACGTAATGAATCACATCCTAAATCACTCCTATAAAATCACAAAAATACCACAAAAACACATGTTAGACTTAGCCATTTTCATGAAAAATACTTCAAAATTTCACAAAAACTAATAAAACCTACTTCACGGCAAGGTCATTCACAAAATTGGCTCAAAGCCACTAAAAATCATTAGGATGTTCACCACAACATATAATGTGTAGGGCCTCTAAAACCTAAATTGGCAAAACTTTAAACAACGCGGGGCCGCTACATGTTAGGGTGACATTTCCTAGTTGTAGTGAGGTCGCCACGTCCAGCGAGGTCGCCACAACATGTAGTGACGTTGCTAAAATCTAGTAAAATTGCCAACATACTCACAAAAATCTTTCAAGTGCTTGTAAAGTCGCCAAAATTGACCTAAGGTCAATTTCAAAAATCACACATGCCTTGAATTTTTGGCTATTAAATGCGGTCAAAATTTAAAACATAAAAAAATTAAAATGTAAAACACAGCGTCACCTACCTGCTCTTCGTGGGCGTGTCCACCGGTACTCTCGAACTCGCCTGGCGTGATGTAGAAACTCTGGGGCAGTCATGACTACTCGTCGCGATCATCCAAAGCTCTTTTTCTAATAACGAGAGAGTGAAAATGACTTGTTTTCACCCCTCCCACCCCTTATATAGCCCTCGCCATGATGGTTTCACCTCCACGATGGCTATTGACCGCCGCATGGGTTTTATTTCTCCATCGTGATTGTTTTCTCTTCTTTTCGAGCGTCAATCGCCTCTTTTATCACCCCATCGATGCTCGAGGGGTATCATCCATCCTACTAATTTTTCTTCTACCCATACAAAATAAAATTGTCTACTATCTTTGAAATGACATCACTTACTCGCTACACACCACATCAAAGAGGGGCAAATGTAGACACCTAATTTCCACCACGCAATTTTAATACTAAAATTACTAATTGTCTTCTTCCCTTTATTTCATCATAATTAGTGATTTTCCACTAATTAGCTAATATTCCCCATCTTCTTGGTCAATTAACAACATTTCGTTAATTAATTGGCCTTTTCCCTCATCTTGGATGCCAATTAACATCGCTTTGTTAGTTAAAATCATCTTTTAATTAATTAATTAACCATTATTAATTAATTACCCTTTCACAATCTTGTATTTAATTAATAAACCTCTTATTAATTAAATCCCCCTCTCAAACCCCTCTAATTCCACTAATTTCCCTCCAAATCATCTCCAAATGGCTTCTACAAGCTAAACATGGCCTATTAATTAATCCCAATTGATTAATTAAACCTTCCCTAACTCCCATGGGTCATTAATTTCTTCTAAACATGTTTATCCACTCCTAATTCTACATCTCCTTTATCCCACATTCACTAGGATGTATGCTTCTCCCAAATTGGAAAGCTATATAAGCAACCTAGTACCTTCCTACTAACCTACACCATGTCCTTATAATGCACCTTTTAATCTTACTCAAGAAGAGCATTTCTATTATAGGAACGCTTCATCTTGATGTATGTGATTAAAGAACTAATGATTTATTGAATGTTGGTAAATCCTTCATGTTAGCTTAGCATTTCTTTTATCATGCATACAATATGCATATAAAAACAAAATAACCACAAAACACTACTAATGCCAACTTAATGCCAAATGACAAGTAACAAATGTCATGATAATTATTATAATTAATTGTTACATCAAAATTAGTATTCAATATTCATCATATCACTTTCATTGAGATGTGGTTCAGTATAACAAAATGGACTTAGAGCACTCTCACTACCACTCCTACGTGGGTCCTGCGTTGACAAAGAAGTATCCATGTCAAGTAATAACCAGTTGTGCTTAGAGGAAGATGAACTTGCGACAAATTGAGGCAAAGTCAATGTAAATTGAAAATTTATAAAACTAAAAATCATATTTTAAAAATTCAAAACAAAAAGGAAAGAGTTAAAAAATAAAATTCTTATTCGTGACAAGATTTTGATTGCAAGAGGCTGTAGGTACATGGATTCTTAGTCATGGAGGATTGCCATGAATGGCCATCCTTCTTGTATTTGTCCCGAAGATCACTAAGACTGATCTCTGGAGGCTATGAAACTTGCAAACATGGGCATAACCATATTGTCTTCTTCAAGATCGGGAAGAGCCTAGAGACTGCCAACTTATGCCCTTTGTTGACTTCAACATCCTTGTATGGTGGCACCCTCCTTTGCAAAGAAATGATCACCTTATTAAAGAATCTAAGAATCAATGCAAAGACAAGGAAATGTGACTAGGTGGTCATTTTGTTCCATTGATCAAGGAGGTATGATTGTACTTGTTTGAAAAATGTTTCTTTGGGATCTTTACTCTTTTGCGTTTATAATGGTCTTTATCTTCTCAATCATAGAATGCTATCATATATCTCTTCCAAACATGGTTGATCCATGTTAGTAAAGCAGATCATGCTCATAATGGGCTGGGTGAAACTCAACAAGTCTTCTACACGAGCCCACCAAGCTTCATCTAAGATCAACATATTTATTTTTTTGGGTCCGCTTAGTGTTGGACTGCCTCCATATAGACCAAAAATTGGTGATGACCATGGGGCTAAGTATCTCTTGCATCTTGACAAGTAGTCTCAAGAGAATTACGTGTGAGGAAAATCTAGTCTTAACAACGTTGTAGGAATCAAAAAATATAATTAATGTTCAAAACCACAAGTAATAGATTAAAAAAAAAAACTTATATCATAAACTAAAAAAAAGATTGTTTCTCTTACCTTTAGCAACTCCAAATGCTAGAATAACATGTTATGGTTTGTCACAAACATTTGAATTGCTTCAACCTCGGCATACATTTGCTTAATCTACTCAATTTTGCTGCCTAACTTATGCAACATTGAGTTGAGTGAGTGGACAACACAAGGTGTCCAAAAAATGTGACCGTACCTCACCTCCACCAACTTCCAATAACTTTGTAATTTTTAGTATTGTCTGTTGTGACTTGGACAATATTGTGAAGTACTACTTGTCTCAATAGTTTCAAAGAGGATGTTGGTGATGAATTGAGCATCCGTCACATGAATGTCACAATCAAATGCTTTCAAAAACATTGCCCCCTTGGGGTATAATGCAACAACATTGATTAAAGACCAATTTGTTGCATATTCCATCCATCAAAAATGATTGACACCCCTGTTTCAGCTCACAAATCCTTGATTGATTACAATTCTTCCTCCATGTGACATGGCACTTTGTAACCTTTCGGGGCCTCATTAATTGCTCTCACTATATCCTGCCAATAGGGTGATATGACATCATTGAAAGACAATATTTGTGAACACACATTGCGTGATGTGCTCATCTGTGAGGTCCCTACCTCTCATTTTGAAACGACCTTTCCAATGGTACAAGACTTGTCCTCTTGTGTGAAAGAGAAGAATCGTCATCTTGCATGGTCATGGACGATGTCACAATACACAATGTTTCGTGGTCACAATTGGGGAACCAAAGTATGATATGGGGCAACCGATGGCTTCTTTGATGACAATCCTTTCTTTTCCAAAGGATGGCTCAATTTCAAGGCATGGGCTGCATCTAGTTCTTCTTGCTCCTTGATGTATTCAATAATTTTTGATGTTGGCACCCATACACGTTCCTCCCCTTGCAAGTTCTAATGCCCATACACGTTCCTCCCTTGCAAGTTCTAATGCCCGGATTAAATATTACATACAAATGGGCATTTACCCGACTGCATGAGCTTTTGAATTTGCAATTACAATCATGGCATTGCCAAAGAAAACGCCCTCTATTTGGAAGCTGCTGTAGCATTGTGACATGCCTCTAAAGCGGTGAATGCGGGTCGATTTTGAATTGGGGTTGGTCCATGAAGGTGGAACTTGTTACCATTGTAGTCCCATTAACTTCTCCTGCAAGTTTAAAACCAGCACCATAAGGAAGAAACCAAAAAAACCTCAGGCATATCATTTACGTAGTTGACAACTTGTTAAATAAATGACAAAAATGTTTTAAAATGAAAACACGAACAAAGAAAATGCGTGAAGATTGAAAACAAAATGAAAAAGCAGCAATAATAGTTAAAAACTTAAAACCTTACCTTCAATCCAAGAATCCTCCTCCTTTCAAGCTCCTCAATCACCTTGGCAGTGAATGGGCACTCCTATTAGTGTAGAAAGATGATAACAATGTTGCTTGATGAAGTATCAAACCTAAATGAGCAAAGAGAGGTAAGTATGCAATGAGAGGAATGAGAGGTGAGTGTTTTGCTTTGGTGTTTGTTGTCTTTTTGACTTTTTAGGGTTTCATAGCGTTTTTAATTTTTGGGTCACTTTATGCTTTAATGTTGAAAATAATAAATAAATCCTTTTTTTGTTTGGATACATCCTTGACAGTGTGGATACACCCAAACATGTTTGTAGACTCATCTGGCTATATCTAGACTGTCCAAGATGTATCCACAGGCATATCGGTATCATATCCTTACCGAATACATACCATACCTGTTTCTGGTCTTGCAGGCTGGCGTATTTGCTACTTATGCCCTCAAGTTCAACAAGTTCACATGAAGCCCTCTTTTAAGGCCCTTCCAAAAGAATTTTCTTCCTAGGCTGCAATAAGTATTTAAATACCTATTATGACAAACAATAGGCCATGAATGGTACTCAACTAAGGCCATCTCTTTGAATTTAGGGTTAGGTACAAGAAATATGCGGTTTTAATAGACCATAATATCTGAAAATGTTATCTTTATGTTCCTTATTTGGATTGCAAAATGGCAGCAGCCTTCTCATTTTTGGCATGTTCACTGATTCAGTCAGTACCTCCTCTTTACATCCAGGTTTGGAGGATAGATATTGTCAATGACTCGGGATTTCTGGATATAGTATCTGCAACCACATTATTTATCACCTTCTTTCACAACCTTGTGACTTCTTACCTACTTTGCCTATTGTTCGGTGAACTTGTCAAGGTCTTTTGCAGTAAGAATGTTAGGATTTGGTGGTTTGTCCGGATCATAGTAGGAAAACTCGCCAAAAACTTGGCGAGTTTTGAAAAACTCGCCAAAAAACAAGCAAAACGAGTAAACCGCTGAAAGACTCGCCAAAATAGGCAAAAAAAAACTCGCCGAGCATAGTTGGAATACTCGCCAAAACTCGCCGAGTTATAGTTGGAAAACTTGCCGAGCATAGTTGGAAAACTCGCCAAAGACAACATTTCTTTCCTTTTTTGGATTTTTGGTGAAGAAGGAAAACTCGCCAAAGACAACATTTCTTTCCTTTTTGGATTTTTGGTGAAGAAAACACAAGGATAGAATAAAATTTGCCATTTTTGGAAAGGGTCCGGGAAGATGTAGCAGCAAAAACTTGCATGTGCCATAACTTTCATTTTGTGGCTCCGTTTCAGGTGCCGTTTTCTCTAGAAGTGCATATTTTCTTGAGCTCTACGCATTGATGGCAATATTTTCTTATTTTCATAAAATCCATTTTTGCACCTTTTTGGACCAAGCAACTTCTTGCAATCTTCTGAAAGAATCATGAGCTTTGATCGCCTATAGACAGATTGTGGGGACTAGTAGAGGCACTAGACCCTCTCCCCAATATTTCTCTAGATTGGGGAAGAGGAAAATGTAATTTATTGTATATTGTAACTTGCATAGATATGAAATTTATGATGATATTTTTCAATGTCAATCATCATAAATTCATATTACTTATCAGCCAGTTGTTGTATTCGCATGATGATGCGATTTTGTATTGTATTTGTATTCAAATCTAATAGAAAACACTTCTCCAACATTTTATGGGCTCATTTGATACATTTTGTAGCTATGTGTTGCTTAAAATTTATGTTTTTTAAAGAAATTTGAGTATTTTTTAAGTTGCCGAGTATTCCCGAGTATTGGCCGAATATTGGCGAGTTTTTGCTGAGTTTTTTTTTTTGGGGGTCTGCAAGTATTTGGATTTGGTGAGTTTTCCTACTATGGTCTGGATGATAAGAGTGGTGCCCCAAAAAATATTGCTTGAAATTATATACAATATGCATGAGAACCAACATTTTTATCACAATCATCGATGTATAACAACATTTTCCTTCAATTAAATAATAAAAAATCTCCCACAATTTAACTCCTGGCTTTGTTTGTTGAAATATCTGGTTAGAAAGAAACTGTAAGATCTTTGATGACAACAGGACCACAATAGAAGCCCTATGCCAAATAGTTCCAGCCTAGATTCACACTATAGCATTGATATACAGTTCAGACTCAATAATCAGGTTCCATTCATCAAATATGGCAAACCTCAAAATTTTCTATTTGTAGAATATACAGTACTATTGTAAGCTTTATCCATTTCAAGGTAAAAGGAAATGAAAGGTGGAAGCCTCAGCCAGATTATTATAACTTAAACTTTGATGGAGCCCCAAGAGGCAATGCAAGTGCAGCAGGAATTGTAAGGATACTTAGGGACAAGATGGGAAAGACTATAATAATTTATGTTTAAAATATTGGCGCCCAAACCAATAACAATGCAGCACTGTTGGCAAGAAATTAGGCATGCAGGAAACATTCCATGCATTGGGCATTTACTGTTTGAAATGTTTTGGGGGTAAAATGCCAAACTGGAATGCCCCGGAAACGCTGCTTGAATCTGGTTACGCCGAGAGGCATTCCTACAATGGCAGCCAGGGCTGTAATGGAGTGAGTTGTTCACTTTTATTCTTGACATTAAATTTGACGTCCATTTGACCGTCATGTGACAGTTCATAAATTTGACTTCCACTGGACTGTCACTTGTATCTTTTTTTCATTTTTTCTGGAAAAGTCAATGAAAAATAGTAATATCTAGCATATGTTCCTCAAGATTGATATTTCTTGATATATTTTAGATAGACATGTGTAAGATATTTACATATATTTCCAGCCTGTACCCAAACTTTTCTGGTGCTTTTTTGAATCGAAAAAACACTACAAAATAGAATAGCCCTAAATCTATTCCTGCCTACCCTAAACTGACCCCTAACCACATTTAAACATTTCAAAAACAAAACAAACCAACGCTAAAAATCTAAATCCTAAACAAAAGAAAAATCATATCAAAGAAGTTATAACACAAAACAGTTTTTTCTTTTTTCTTTTTTTTTTGCATTGCATGGTTCAGGAGCAAGAATCTATAAAAGATGATATGTCACATGAACTTTGAAATTTTAAGCATGCTGAATGTTTTGAATTTTCCTGAATACTATTCTTTATAAGTGTTTTATCTTTTATGGACTAAAAATGACTACCGTGCATTTTTTAAGATATATTTACATTTTTTTATAATTTAGTGTACTGATGTTCCCGTGCTCTTCTGTCTCCAAGGGTTCTCGGAAAATCAACATGTCCACTTTTTGCATCCATTACATAGTAACTTCGCAAACTGTCATTAACATGTTAAGGATAGAGAAGGCAAAGAAGAAAAACCAGCTGGGCCAAACGAGTGATTAAAATGGCATTGGAAAATGGAAAAAGTGATAGCACTTTGGAGAAATTCCAAGAAAGAATAAAACATGAGAAATGGCGCAAGAATGGAGTGGCAGAACTGCTTGTGAAAATAACAATATTAAATGATCCAGAAGGTGATCTTATCACTTAGTGAGGCGAGTCATCAATGACTCCAGAAGTGCTAAACATGCTCATCTTAGAAAAACCCCTAGCCAATGCCTACCCTAAAAACGACCATGAACATCACCAAGTTTGTAGTGAATTTCCCAATACATACATCACTCATTGAAATTCCCACCTACCTAGTAAATCAAATTGGGCTTCTCCACACTTCTATTTACAAACACCTAGACCACTTTTTGATTAAATTAAAATGTAGAGATATTTCACTTTTGCTACATTCCACTCCCTTCCCTTACTCCTATATCCTATGCAGCCCAAGTTTATCCACCCTTACATAATACCACTGACGACTGTCCCAATGCTTCCTATTAATATATCCCTGCCGACTACCCCCACGTCTATTATTTACAACCTGCCTCATTTACTGTTTTATTCTATTCTCCTTTACTTTGTTTATCTCTTCAATGCATTCATGCAGTCGATGTCTGTCCGAAAGTGAAACACAAAACCCTGGCTATGTGGCAATTACTTGAGCTTCACATCCACCATCGTCCACATTATCATCTTGTATTCTGCTTTAGTGCTCAAGTATGCTAATAATACTTCAGCAACCACACCAAACATATTTAAACAAATTTACTGCTATGCTGCGTAATCAACTGACAGGATAAGCCAGCATTCAATAGTACCGATGGTTCAACCGATTTGAGTCCTCATTACGATAAGGAGAAGTGGGTAAGAGCGACTGAACAAAGTGATGAGTTATTAATACTCAAAGAGCAGGATGGTGCAATATTTATGTCAAACATGGCACTTGAACCACTTCACTTCATTTCACCTCTTCAACAACGGAAGCCACACATGCGGTTGTAAAGGGATTTATGGAAAAACGGCAGCACAATGGAGTGTATTGCAAACCAAAGATCAGAATCCATCTACCCTGCAAAGATTTGCTTGATTTTTAGTCTTGTCATAGGATTTAATCACATCTACAGCACCTAAGGAAATTGATTTGTATGTCAATCAAGTATGCCCCCTAGAAGTTCTAGACTCAGAGCTTTGGCTATAAATCAATCTGTCCTGTACTGCAAATGCAAATGCATCGACCTTTGCCTGATCCTATCATAGTCTACCAATGAAAGAAGAAAGTGATTAAGATGTAGCTATATCATCTCAATCTGTGGGTGAGTGCCATTAGAAGCGATCGGCAGGTTCATAATGAACATGACACCATCAAAATCAAAGATGAAGACAAAAGGCAAGGTTAACAATGCATTACTGTTTCGTTTATAATCACGCCTTGCAACAGATACACTCCTTACTGCCCCATCTTGCAAATTTGATTGTAGGCTATCCTAACTCGGGCTCTCCTTGGACGGGCCTCCATTTCACCCGTCCCTACACACATGCAATCTCTGGTCGATTTCTGCACATTGACTAAGCATGTGAGAAGCCCTTCATCACCCAGAACAACCTGCCAGTAAGCTCCAAACCCTCCAAACATCCTATTGAGCAGCTCATCAACCCCTGTTTAACATCTGAAGCTTTGATTATGTTTATGATTTTATGAGGACATTGGGTATGCTCATTGCATCTTTAGATCCCCTATCTGTAACTGAATGTGATAGATTTTTTTGGTAACATCTTGATTCTTTTCATATAAATAGATACCATACGTGAACTTTATTGAAAACAAACATAGCCATGGGACTATACCTCCCCTCATATAACCTTTTTGTTCACTTGCATCATCCATAGATGTTACGCCCTGAATATTCTATATTCTTAAGTGTTCTTGGGTTAGTGTGGCCCGACTTATGGCATGCTTAACCTTTATCTTTTCATTTATTGGTTTTATATGTTCTTTAGGCCAACCTAATTAGGATGAAGGGGTATTACCCTACCTGATTATGTCTATAAATAAGGATGAACAAGACCCTCCCATATCATCATATTGTCATTTTTACTTTTTGTAAGGTTGTTGAGGTTGCCCCCTTAAAGTGGCTCAGTTATATATTCAGTGTGCTGCTCTTCTTCTGTTTATATTGAAGTAGTTTAATATTGAGTGGTATCGGGGCTTCACTTTGGGAAACTGTTTGGGTAAAATCAAGGTTTTGAAGAGTAGCCTATATCTCACAAACCGTTGCGAAATCTTCTGCATTTTATTTGGGAAGTAAGAGACTCATTCAAGGAAGCTACTGCCCAATTTTTAGGTTTATGTGATCATTTTGTCTAAGTTATTGCGATTTTGGTTTTTAAAATAAAATTAAACTACAGGTTGCAATTTTAGGATTTTTTTCTAATTTATTTACATTTTTGGAAAGATCAGAAAAAATCAGTGGGAGTCTGTTCTTTAAACTTTTGGATTTGAAGCCGTCCTTACTTTGAAAGCGTTGGGTCAAAGATTGGTCTAAGACATAATGAAACATCATGGCAGGGGCAAGAATACAAACACACCAGGAAAGACTCTTAACACAGAAGATGCAGAGTCCAAATTGGAATCTAGTGTGAGTTGGCGAGATAGTGCAAATGAGTTGGAGGCAAAAATTGTCACACATCAGCACAACCTTATCAAGTATTACCAACAATCTGAGTAGCTTAAGAAACATTATGGCGTTCAAAGTATATATGGTGGGCTTGGGTATTAGGGATGAGCTAAATAAAATCAGAGAAAGCAAAGCACAGATTTTGGCCAAAGATAAACTAAAAGATATGGCTAAGAAAGTAGATCCTCCTTTGGCAACTGTTAATACAAATTTGACTGATCTCACAGCTTCTGTCAAAATTTTGATTACATTAACAAGGTTTGGTTCGACACAACCATTCTCTGTAACAAGTTATGCTACCATCCCTAATGGATCAGGTAACTAATCCATTTTTAATTTCAGACATTGGGACAACTCATCACACGATCAATGTTAATTTTGGGTCTTGAGACATTCCCAAGCTGGACATGGGTAAGTTTGATGGAAAGGACCCACTCAACTGGATCATCCAAATGGAAGATTTTTTTTTGTTTATTACCATCAGTCCTGATGTCGACAAAAAAGGCTAAAATGACATCCTTATATGTAGAACGATTTAGTACCGTTGGCTTTGAGATCAAAATAAGAAGACGAATGGCAGTATCACATGGTTTGCTTTTACAGAGGAGTTGACTGCATACTATAGTAGCAGCCTGGTGGATAACTACTTCACTGAATCAGCCAAGCTACTATAAACTGGTACAGTCAGGGATTATATTCAACAATTTTAGACCCCTTGAGAGTGGAGAATGTTACAGAGGAGGACTTGAGGGACCTATTTTTGGGTGCATTGAAGGACCACGTTCAACATGAGGTGCCCATGTATGATCTGCCAACCTTATTTGAGTCTATTACTAGGGAACACAAGGTCGAGGAAAAAAATTTGATGCTAGGAGACTAACATTCATTAGCATCGGAGATTGTAGCTACCTGTCATAGTTGTTTCCTCAACCAACCAGATTAATGCCTCAACAAATTGAAGAGAAAAGGGCAAAGGATTATGTTTTAATTGTGACAGTAAATACAATAGAGGACATAAATGTGTAGAGAAGAATCTATTCAACATTGAAGGAGCAGGTGAAGAGGAAGAGGAAGCCGAAGGGGAAGTAGAAGCAGCACTAGAGGGTCCACAACTGACCATCTCCTGCCATGCTCTGTCAGGGACTAATACCCTTAAACACTCAAGGTTGTGGGATTTCTAAAGAAGCAAAGAGTGACGGTGTTAATTGATTCATATGGTACTCATATTTCATCAATATCAAGTTTTCTACACGGTTGAATTGCTTTATCTATCGAGCTCCAGAATTTCAAGTCATGATTGTAGATGTGGTACAATTAATTATTCAGGAAAATGCTACAATATAAAGATAACAACGGGTGGCTATCTTTTGAATAATCTTATTGGCTATTCCCATGGGTGGAGCAAATCTTGTTTTGGGAGTCCAATGGCTTACTACCTTGGGTACAATATTGATGAACTTCCAAGAAAACTTCATGTGCTTTTGTTCTAAAGGCAAGACATTTGAATTGAGGGGATTGCTAGCAAAATCTCCACAATTGGTGAGCTCACATCAAATGGAGAAGTTACTCAAGAAAGGGTTTGTTGGATTTGTAGCACAATTATTTTCTCTAGAAGCTCCACAATCACGGAAGGAAATACTACCAAACCTTCCAACATCAAACCTTATAGATACTTGTATGTGCAAAAGAGTGAGATCGAACATATGGTACAAGGGATGCTGGAAGTAGGTATTATTCGACACAAGTAGAGTACTTATTTTTCTTTGATGGGAATGGTGCTTAACAAGGATGATAATTGGCCTATGTGACTTGACTACTTGGAGCTAAATAAATTCAACATCAAAGATAAGTTTCCTATTCTTGTAATTCGTGTTTTGTTAGATGAGTTGCATGGAGCTATTTTTTGAGAAAATTAGATCTTAGATTTTGGTATCATCAAATCATAATCAAGGAGGACGATATTCCCAAAACTGCTTTTCGTACACATGAGGGCCACTACGAGTTTCTGGTTATACATTTCAAAGTTTTATGATTTCCATATTTCAGCTATTTTTGAGGAAGTTTGTCATGTTGGTCTTTGATGATATATTGATTTTCAGTAAAACATGCGAGGACCATTTGCACCATGTTGATCAGCTTTTATAAACTCTCAAGCAACACGAGCTTTATGCAAAGCCTTCTATGTGTTGTTTTGGAGTTAAGGAGGTGGAGTACTTGGGTCACATTGTCTCTCATGGAGGAGTCAAGGTGGATCCTATCAAGATCAAGGTCATGTTGGAATGGATTGCACTTAAAGCCCTCAAGAATTTACAAGGATTTTAAGGACTTAAGGATACAACTGCAGTTTTGTTAAAAATTATGGAAGCATAGCAACACCACTCACAACTCTATTAAAAAGGATTTCTTCCATTGGAATGAAGCTGCAACTAGAGCATTTGAGAAGCTAAAGGAGGCCATGTGCACCACTCTAGTTCTTGCCACACCATATTTCACCAAAACTTTCATTGTAGAGTGTAATGCTTCAAGATATGGTATGGGTGTTGTGCGCATGCAAGAAGGTAGGCCCCTTGCCTTTGAAGGTCGCAAACTGAAAGTTTGAAATTTACTTAAGCCCATTTATGAGAAAGAAATGTTGGCTACTCTTCATGCGGCTAAGTAGTGTTGACCTCTCATGAGAAGACACTTCAAAGTGAAGACAAACTATGACAGTTTGAAAAGTTCTTTGAACAAAGGCTATCCTCGAAGAGCACCAAAATTGGGTCGTCACATTGTCTCTCATGGAGGAGTCAAGGTGGATCCTATCAAGATCAAGGTCATGTTGGAATGGAATGCACTTAAAGCCCTCAAGAATTTACAAGGATTTTAAGGACTTAAGGATACAACTGCAGATTTGTTAAAAATTATGGAAGCATAGCAACACCACTCACAACTCTATTAAAAAGGATTTCTTCCATTGGAATGAAGCTGCAACTAGAGCATTTGAGAAGCTAAAGGAGGCCATGTGCACCACTCTAGTTCTTGCCACACCATATTTCACCAAAACTTTCATTGTAGAGTGTGATGCTTCAAGATATGGTATGGGTGTTGTGCGCATGCAAGAAGGTAGGCCCCTTGCTTTGAAGGTCGCAAACTGAAAGTTTGAAATTTACTTAAGCCCATTTATGAGAAAGAAATGTTGGCTACTCTTCATGCGGCTAAGTAGTGTTTATCTCTGATGAGAAGACACTTCAAAGTGAAGACAAACTATGACAGTTTGAAAAGTTCTTTGAACAAAGGCTATCCTCAGAAGAGCACCAAAATTGGGTCACTAAGATGTTGGTTTATGGCTTCGAGATCATTTACAAGAAAGTTAAGGAGAATGTAGCAGCAAATGAACTTTATCACAGGGATGAAACCATTGTTGCATGCCATCTCCATACTATAGATTGGATGGATGAGGTAAGATCAAAATGGACTGGACATTGATTTATGGACTCTCATTCAACAACTTCAGTAGGATCCAACCACATTGGATACGTTTGCATGGAAGGGTGACTCCCTTTGGTACAAGGATAGAATTTATCTTTGAAGAAAATTGGGCCTCAAACATACAATTCTAGAGGAGCTCCATCCCTCTCCGATTGAGGGACATTTAGGATTCCCGAATACGTATCATAGGATCAAGCAAGATTTTTTGGGAGGATTTCAAATGTGATGTACAAAAATTTGTGGTAGAATGTTCAGTGTGTTAGCAAAACAAAGGTGAGACTAGTAGAACCCTTGATCTTTTGCAGCCACCATCTATTTCTAGTTAGATGTGGGAGGAGGTATCCATGGATTTCAAAACAAGACTATGCAAATCAGAAGGAAAAATGTCATGGGTTAACTTGCTGCTTTAGCATAATGGTGCTATAATACTTATTTCCATATTGCTTCTAAAATGTCCCCATTTATGACATTATATGGATACCACCCACCTTTCATCACATCTTCCTTCTGCAACCTAGAGTTCGGGCCGTAGAAGACCACATTCAACACCAGCAAGAGGTGCTTTCTAGTATCCAAGAAAACTTTTTCTCGTTGCAAAATATGATGAAACAAGAAGCTAACCAACATCGGAGTTTAGAAATTTTGAAGTGGGTAATTGGGTTTTTCTAAATCTGAGTCATATTAGAAAATATCTTTGAAGCAACAAATAAAAAATTAACAATCTTTCAAATATGTAATATGGTCCTTATCAAATCCTAACGAAGATTGGTAGCGTGGCATATACATTGGAGTTACCCACATTAGCAAAATACAACAAATATTTCACATTTCTTGTTTGAAGAAAGTCATTAGTTAGAGGATTCCAATACAAACAAAATTACTTGAGTTTGATGAAGAGGGAAGAATTATCTTGGTCTGGAAGCAATTCTTGAGACCCGTAGAAAGTGATCGTGGACGAGGGTAATCACCGTGTACCTTATAAAGTGGCAAAATGTGCCATGTGAAGATGTCACATGGAAAGGCAAACAATTCACGCATAAACATCTTGAGTTGTTAATTGTTGAGGGCAATGCTTGTTTGAAGGGGAAGGACATGTTACACCCCTATTATTCCTTGTTCTTAATTGTACTTGAGTTAGGGTGGGCTGATTTATGACACGTTTAACCTTTTATCTTCTCATTAATTAGTTTTATATGTTCTTTACAATTTCCTAATTAGGATGAAGGGGTGTTGTTGGAGTGTTCATGTTTACACTAGAACTGGTTGTAGGGATTTTGCTAACCAGTTTATTTTTATCCAGGTTCACACTCACATGAGAGGGTAAGCTTGAATTTGGGTGGTTTGTTATTATAAGTAAGTTGTTTTATTTGACAAGATAGGTATGTGTACAACTTTAGGTTGTTTTGATTTACCTGATTATTGTTTCTCACTACTATTGTTTATTACGAGAAACTAATTTGAAAAAGCCTATTTAATAGGCACTTCTTTTGTAAAATCATGGTGGATTGTAAATACACAATGAGAGACTTGATCCAATTTGGTGCATTGTGTGTCTAATGGATTGTCTTAGTGTTTTGTTGTGGTAATGATTTGTTTGATGAAATTTTGATGATTGAGAAGAACTGACTTCTCCTACATGGTATCAGAGCAGGATTCAACATCCATTACCCAACCTGGGTTATCCCTTAATCAAATTTGAAAAGATACAAACTTTGAAGGTGTAGAGAAAAACATTTTTATTCTGCACTCAAGTTGTAGAAATTGAAAAAAAATACATTGCAGAAAATTATATTGTGAAAAGTTGCTTTGCAGAGCTCTACATAATACATTCTAGGTGGGTTGGTGTATTGGGGTTTAACTCAGACTCAACGAGCTCTCATAGCTCGGTAGGCATAGCTTATAAACCTTACCTCGTTGGCGAGCTCCGTTGACTTGTGGCTTGTGTTCTACTCACAAGGTTTGCGGTGAAAGGTATTTGCTCAGTAGATCTGAGCTCCATGCTCAACGAGTTATCTTTCAAGCCCCTAAAGGCTCTTCCTTGTTTCCCTAACAGTGACATGCTTGGTGAGTTGTTTACCTCAGCTTGTCAAAGAAATCTATTCTCATCCCTATCGAAGGATTTGTGACTTGTAGATGTTCACGTAGACGTTCACATGGCTTCAGTGCCATCTCTATCTCCTCCTAGTTGCAGTGTCTTTGGTGACTCGAATCGAGACTTAGTTCGGCAAACAACATTCCTTATGTCTCACAGGCATCAAACAAAGAGCCATGGTGAGATCCTCAATTAGGGCTCCATACAATCCCACAGATATGGGTCTCATGACAATGACAGAAGGAGAACAAATCTGACCATTTTTATCTCTCTTCACAACCCCTTGGCTCTTGTGGACTCCAATCCAAACCACCCTCTCATGACAACTTCAATGGCGAGTTAAGAATCCCATTTGTCGAGTCCCTTAACTCGTGGAAACCATAACTCAACTCAATGGGTCAGTTTAAAAATAACAGTGTTTTAAACTTCAAAACTAAGTTTCTTCATATTCATGCTCAAGGAGCTTTGTTGCACGGGCACCTAAGGTGATTTTGGAGAAACATTAGAGTTGCATTGGAGTTGGAGAGGTTGAGGGTCGAAATCACTAACACCTCCTAGCTATAAATTTTTACTAAAATATAATTTTAAGAGTATTATTTAAACAAAAGGGTTTTCATTAAAAACATAACACTTATCTGCTTCCCTCTATTTTGCCTTTCCATTATGAATTCTTGTTCTGACATACTTGCTTTGCAGTTTGAATGTGAGATGTTATTCTCTGAAGTTTGTGCACTTCAAGAAGATGTAATCCAGAACAGAAAAAACTAAAGGCAAAACTCTCTTCTACGCTCCTCATTCATGGCAAGAACACCCTCATTCATGGCAAGAACACCCTCATTCACTCCCCATAGAAGAAAACTGCTAGCCAACGACATCAAATTCATAATGCATACCTACAATCCCCTGCTCCCAGTCCACCTTTACTTAATGCTCCCACACTTGTTGACCTTGATTTGTCAGTATCTAAGCTTACTCTTTCTCTTGACGCTGTTATTGCAGCATCTGCTACTGTGCCTGCTGCTCGTGTTGTTGCACCCTCTGCTTTTGAATCTGTGCCTATTGTAGTTGCACATTATGAGTATCCTGCTTCAGATCTGCCTGGCTCTTTTGAGAAGCATATTACTGTTTTTGGTTCTCATATGCTTTGTTCCATGGGTTGTTTTGGCAGAGGTATTGGCAAACATTCACAAGGAATGGCTCCCCCAATCTAGCTTGTTCATTGGAATTCTCGTCACGACATTGGCTTTGATGTAGGTACTTCATTGGGATCACTTGATGATAGAGCTCTAATTTTTGTTTGCTCCACTCTTCATGAGGATCTCAAGCAACACATGAGTTTTGTTGCATCTTCACTCAGGCATGATAACCCTGCGATTTTAGCTGTTAGTCATGATCAACTTGACACACGTTTAGATGTTTCCTCACATGTTCTAGTTGTGCAATTCGTAATCACATGTAGGCATCTTCCTCTGCCACCTATATTCATTTGGGATGGATCTCTGATCACTTGTGGCAGCATCATAAACATTCTTTGAGAGGGCACTACAAGCGCGACACCTCCACTATTCAACTTCTTAGTCCGCTCATTGCTCCTGCCTTTTGATGCTCCTTTGTTGTTTGAGCTATATTCTTTGGCAGTTGTAGAGAAACTCTTGTTTCAGATGGCGTTCTTTAGAGATTGACAACATTATGGAGTTTATATGCGTCACTTGGTGAGGTTGTTTGTTGTATGGGACCATTTGTAGTTGCACTTAGTCCAAACAACCATGGAGTTTTTCTTCATACGTGTGTGCTCCATTTTGGGCATTTTTTTCTCTACATCAGTTGCGTGACTCTCCCATTGCCACGAAAGTCATCTTCTTGAGAGGTATATTTCATCTGTATCTTTGGCACTTTTCAAGCATGTTGACAGTCTCCTTCAATTTTGTTATGGAGCTAGTTTTCCTCTTGAAGTTTAGCTAGTCTGGTGAAGCCTAGTGTTAACGTGTCCGTGTTTGAGTAGTTGGTTTTGTCCACTCCCACTCACACAAATTTGTAGCATCACTCCATCCATTCAGCAACCTGGGGGAGATAGTGTTGATCACGCTTCTTCGAGTGTTGAGTTCTTTGCTAACCTTTGGGATACAACTATTTCTAGTAGTAAATCAAATTAAAGTTTGGTGAACTCTTGCACTATCGCTACCACTGACAATCTCCTCATAAGGAGCTAATTTTTTGAATTACTGTGTTAGCTATTTTGTTTTGTGTGATAGAGCAGTGGATCCATACCACTGGAGCAGATTGTGTTTAAGTCACATCGTCTACCAAATATCTTCCGGTTAGTAGAACTACTCTTCATTAAAGAGTAGTGGATTCAGACTTGACAACGTGAGTTTAAGCCTGACATCCCCAACACTTGGAAGCTCTTTAGTAGTAGCCCCAGATCACTTGTTTTCAGCAGCCCATTTGTTACTTTGTAGTCCATTGAGTGCACTTATGTTTGATGGGCTTTGTTCCATCCAGTGCACCTACTTCAGCATTGTGGTTAGTCTTTGAGTCATGCTTCTTGGGAGGCCTTGCAGCATAAGTTCTCACCTCACTTTTGCTGTTGTTTTTATTATTTACTGAGTACCTTGCGGTGACACATTTCATCCATGGTTAACTCTTTTTCCCATTTTTTGTAAATGGTTACCTAATCAAGCCTAGTTGCCAGGACTCGTCAGTCTCTTTGCTTTCCTCTTTTGTCACTCCCCATACTGTGTTTAAGGGAGGGTGTTGGAGTGTTCATGTTCACACTAGAACTGGCTGTAGGCTTTTTGCTAACTAGTTTATTTTTATCTAGGTTCACACTTACGTAAGAGGGTAAGCTTGAATGTATATGAATGTGAATCCATTGGGAGGCTCATTATTATAACCAAGTTGTTTTATTTAACAACATAGGTATACATACAACTTTAGGTTGTTTTGATTTACCTGATTATTGTTATGAAACACTAATTTGTAAAACCCTATTTAATATGCACCCCTTTGTAAAATCATGGTGGATTGTAAATATACAATGAAAGACTTGATCCAATTTTGTGCACTGTGTCTAATGGCTTGCCTTAAAATTTTGCTGTGGTAATGCTTTGCCTGGTGAGGTCCTGATTACTGAGAAGTATTGACTTCTCCTATAGGTGTGACCCTGGTCCCTACCTAATTATGTCTATAAATAAGGATAAGCTAGGCTCTCACATATCATTATATTGCAAATTATATTCTTATTGTAAGGTTGTGGAGGTTGCCCCTCGAAGTGGCTTAGTTATATATTTAGTATTCTGCCATTCTTCATATATATTGAAGTAATTTGTATGTTGCAGGGAAATGCCTCTGCCCTCCCGTACCAGCGTTTAGATGTTTCTAACTTTCTGGTACAAAAACAGTACCAAAAATGCACCTAGAATACCTGTTTGTTCTCTGTTCCAACCAGAAATGGTACAGAAATGGCTTTGTGGTTTTCACACTGTTCCTAGTACGTATTGGAGATGTTTGCTTCCCATTTTGGTGACACAGGTAGCCATAAAAGTGGAAAAAAACATTCAAAAGTCAAACCCCTAAAAAAATACCCTAAACTTGCTAAACACACTTCCTAAAAGATATAACATTGGCTATAACACATGACGTGTCACAACAAATGTTATTTTGAAGCATTATTTTGGGCTATAACACGTGAAGTTTGAATTGTTTTATTTATTATGGACTAAAAATGAGTATCATGCATTTGTATATTTTATAATAGATTATGAACATTTCAATGCCATTTTATACCCAAGGGTTTATTGAAAATCAGTGTTTCTGTGTCTCCCGCCCGCTTTCCATTTCTGTACCTGTTTCCATTTCTTGGCAGCACAGAGTAATTTCATTGCAATAGACAAAACATCTGCTTCACCTGTGAATTGGTCCACCTATTCTCTAAAGGACCTTGATGTTCCTCGATCTTTAGGAGATAAAAGCAGAAGGGTGTTGTAGATGTATACTAAGTCCTGCCGTCTTAGGCCCAAATTGGTTCCCATCTTTGGTGAGTGAATATGACTGTAAATACTTCAATTCATGTTCACAGACAGATTAATTGGCTACTTGTGAGAGTAATTGAAGTATTTACAGTTTTCACATAGCAAATGTTTGCAACTTAGATGCAATTCACCCTTGAAGATGCATGCAATGTAGTGTGTCCTTTGGGAATACCAATCATAGAAGGCTGCCACTTCACCAAACGAAATACATCCACATGAAAATTTGTGTCATTGGCACTTGGCAATAGACACTACCTCGTCAAGGCTATAAATTTTTCTTTACTGCAACGAAGAATACCTTCAGTACCACTCTCTCTCTCTCTGGGAGGCGTCTTGCTGGTCACATCTACTTAAGTACAATTTATAATTATTTTTTGAGGAATTGCTTAGCTGATCTTCAGGACCTTTTGTTCTTCCCTTGCCCCGAACAATCGATTCCTCTTAAGAAATATGGACTTAATGTAGAAGATACCACTATGTACAAAAATAGATGGTTTCATTCTGCAATTCAACCATTCGTCATAATCATACTCCCATCAATTGGCCATGTCCCCTTAATCGAAACATGCTTTATTCTTATTTGTGGAGCTTCTCGGAATTGTGTGTTTTATGCCTAGTAGGTTCATCATTAATGGCACAGACTATCTACTCATAAATTGGGTGTGGGGGTGTAATGTCCCCATTTTTGAAGACCCTTAGCCTATCATTCCCCGTGGGCTTTAGGGATGTTGCAAGGGGAAAAATATATTAAATAATTAGATAATATTGCCTGGAGAGTGATTTTAATCATTTGACATTATAAAGCAATATTTATTTAATTATTTAATATTTATGGAGCAAGTAATGTATTTAATTATTTAATTAAATTCCCAAAATGCAAATTAAAAAGGGGAATTAATTAAATAATATTTAGGTGGCTTTAAATATTAAAATCACCCCTTTTAAAAGGGGACACCACACCTAGGGGAAATAAACTTCTTTTATTTAATAATTACTCTCTCTTAGGGATTTCGAATTTTGTGCCTCCTTGCTTATAAAAGGAGTGCTAGGATCATTGTTAGACTCATGTTATGATGATATTTATTTTATGCTCCATGCTTGGAGTTGGGATGCATGCCCATTGATGCTTTCTCTCTCTCTCTTTACGTGGGAAGTTAGTGAGCTGGTTTTTGATCAATTGAAGTATTTTCTCTTGCTCCATTGTTGAGTTCTCTTGTGTTGAACACTATTATTTGGAGGGTTTTTGAAGTGTAGAAAGAGCTGAAAATAATTTATGTCATTCCATCTAACCCTAGCGACTTGATTGAGACTTTTGGGGGCTGTTTTGGAGGGTTTTCGGGTGTCATAAAATTCAGATCTTTAGTTCTTTGGAAAGATCTTAATTTATAGAATTATCTGCATTTTATTTGAGGAGAAAATATGGAATATTGAAGGAGTTATGCATTTTTGAATATTTCAGCTGTCTGCAGGCTTTTCTGGGTATGGAAAATTGATATTTATATCAGATCTGCAGTTTGGGGTTGATTTAATATTGCATATGATTGTAGAAACTAGGAGAAATAAGGAGAAAATGTTTTCATAATTTTTGGAGTGGATTTGATGCCCTAAATGTGCTGGGCGACCTACTTTTTAGGTCAAAATTAGGGTTTTGGGTTGGCTGTGCAAAATCTGATTTTTGCATATTGTTCTTCATATTTTTGTGGTCCATTATCCAAAATTTCAGCTCATTTGGACTTCTCTAGTCAAAGATATGAATTTTTAAAAATTGCAGCAGTTTAGGGTTTGAATATTAATTATTTACAGCTGTGTGTGATCAGATTTGTGTTAATTCCTAACTTGTCCTAGAAGGGGACATTATAGGGGGCAGGGGGTTTAGCCACATTTAGAATCCTGTTTGCATAAAAACAACTTGCTATGGCAAGATCAACAATATATCCATCCTTGAAATCAATCATGCTGGCAAGGGCATATGTGTATTGTCTCTTATGAGGCAATTTCTCAAAAGGGACTGGATCTGCACACTGTGTAGAAGTGACATAAGCTTCGGTTCCAAATTCCCGTGGCTTTTCAGCTGGGTTCAAAGGTCCACCTGAAGCACGAGAGCCAAAAGGGGGCATTGTGTCCTTGACTTCTTTCTTACTTTTTCACTACTTGCAACCTCTGATCTTCATTGCTGGTGCAAGCTTCCACTCCTTTGCCTGCTTGTTTTGTCAAATCAGCCTTCACCGTTGTGTAATTTCCATAATAATGTTTTCCCAACAGTTTGGGAATGACATGTGCCCGCTACCCCAGATTTTTGGGTCCCCTTTCTCATATGCAGCATTTCCACAAGGTGTAAAGGGAGTCTTTACCTCCTCTTCACATTCTCAGAAATCTGAAATTGTAATTCACAAATTAAAATAAATTCTAAAATAATTATTCCAATGACAATATATTTTTCAATTTTGAACTCCTATGCTACTTCTAGGCAGATCAATGATTACTTAAATTATAAAATTTGGAAGATAAAAATATAAATGTCTTTTGAACACATTTAAATACCCAAAACATACTACTATACAAAAAGATTTACAGTCCTGGCAGCCGGCAAAACTTTTCTAGTTTCCTTCCAATTTCTAAGGAAGACAACATGATCATAACTTTGAAAATACAGGTAGCCACTAGAGGTGGGCTACCCCAATTTATAGGAGCAGAGCGACATAAACTAGCAGACCTGTCTTTATCAGTGTCATCATAACAAAAACCTGTTGCCAGTTCTGGTTGACATCCACTAAAACACAACTGATAATGACAGCCATACTATCGTTTGAGAGAAATGTTAATATGAACCATAAAATGACATAAACTAGCAGACATATTTTTATCAGTGTCATCATAACTAAAAAAATGTTGCCAGTTCTGGCTGACATCCACCAAAACACAACTGATATCGACAGTCATACTATAGCTCAAGAAAGTCATAAGATGAACCATAAAACAATGAATTCAAGTAGCAGAAAATCAATAGCATTTTCATAGTAAAATCAATTGATTGCAGGCACGGATCAAGCATCCCGCATTTCCTGTCTCTTGACTGTTACTTCCAGCAGGGACAGCAGGGCTTGCTGCAGGTCCATCCCATTTCAGAGGAGGAACAGGACTGTAGCAACCCATATCACCCACACGATTCACTTTTAGCCATGGATTCTCAAAGGTATTTGCGAGCACTGCATCAGTGGGTTCTCGCGAATACCTTTGTTGAAATGTTTGGTGGTCTTATTCGAATCAAAACCCTGCTACATAGTATCAGCAAGCTGCAAGACAATGGAAGAGCCAAGGCACAGACTTTGCAACCCCCTTTTTCCAGACACAACAGAAATCTGCCATATCCTTCTTCAGGTGTTGGATAAGTTTTTTTCTCAATTCATTCCTCTTCTCGAACAATGGCTATGGTGTTCCTGAGAGTAAGCAAGCTTCCATAGATCCTTCACAACTCACTGATTGTTTCTCGACAGAGTTCTCCATCTCCAACAACCCTCCGTTGTTAACATTTTTGGCCCACTTACTCCGACTTTACTTAATGAAATTTGTCCCCATGACTTTAGAATTCTGGGTGTCACCCTGCACGCCACCAATCCCAGCCCCCAGCTGTTCCAATGCTCTGTGAAGGGTCTGGATAGTAGGGTTCATGGAGCTCCGAAGTTGGGTACCTTCGACCAAAATTGTGATCTTCTCATTTGAAAAATATTTTTACTTGCCTATTTCCGCTGATGAATTGCAGGTTTTAAGGGAGTAGCAGTCCTTTTTCTTGTCAGTAGGCTCTTGGTTTGGGCCCTCTCTTCTTGGTAGCAGTAGTCCTGATAACATTCTCCTACATAGTCCCCCCAAAACAAGGTTCTCATGCCCCATGTCCGAAGAGCAGGAAGCGGAAGACAAAAACAAGTAACTGAAAAACAGTACCTTGGAACTCTCCGCAGAAGAGAACAGAACCGGAGAGAAAGTTGAAGTGGGTGGTTTGGAATCAGAGCCTTTGGATGGAAATCTCCACAGCACCTTGCCTATCACTTTCCCAACAACCCATAAGCCACACCCAACTGCACCAAAATGGCAAAATCCCTTCTCCATGTCAAGTGCATTCACTGCAAGCCCTCCATTATCCCCTTGTCCAAAGGTAATATCATAAAGAAAACCAATTAAAGAGGCAAAGGCCAGCTCCCAATTTAGTAGGATTCTATAGGCGGAATCACCTGCCTCGATTTGAGAAAAGAAAGTCATTTCCAAACAGGTATAGTCATAGATACATGCCATCATAATCGATCATGGGTGGCAGGGGTTGGTGGATAGTCTTACATATATGGTTTTTTATTTTTCGCAATTTATAGGGTGAGGGACCTCTGCAAAAAATATAATGGAAATGACATTCACCAATGGCATAGCTTATCAGGACATCAGATGCAAGGCATATTATAATGCATTCACCCCATTAGGGACAGTCAGCCGGATTAGTGTATTAGATTGTGATTCAGAGGTAGATGGCGAGGCTCTAAACCCCTACATGACCCATATTCAATTCCGTACACCATCCCCCACTTTCTTAAGAAGCCTTAAAGAAACCATAGTTGGTACAGGGACAGTAATACAATGAGAAGTCTGTCAACCCAAAAGAATAAAGCCTCTCTTTAATGCTGTGCGGCCCATGCAGAATCTACACTGTCCTTTTCCATCTCTCCTTTGAATTCAAATTCCCTTATATGCAGGAAAAAACAGAGGTCGGATGCACCTTGGAAAAAGTAATGTCAAACAGAGCATGCAAACTTCGTCTTTCGCTTCTCATCCCTCATCCTCTCTTCCAGCTGCTCACTCATCCTTTCATCCACTCATCATTTCTTCTATTAAAAATTAAATACAAAAGCCATTTCTCTTCTCAATACTTTCAGACTAATGAAAGTTTAAAATTTTACCCTATTTATCGCTGAGACATTTTTTTGTGGACCAAATTGAGACCTGCTTTCTGGAGCTTCAACTTTTCTAGCAGCTGCTGAAAATTAACACATTAAAAATATCTTACTTTGGTTGCTAGGTGATCCCTTTCAGTCACAGTTATGAGTCAAAGGCACTGCTGTTGAGTCTAAAATAGTTTTAACTCCTCCCCAGCTGCTGCTAAAACTATAAAATGTCCTTCAAGCCAAGCTGCTATGATAAATTTTTCCAAACTGCGATGAGAAGAAAATTTGAGGCAGAATGATAAATTCTAGTGATAAGTTGCAGAAGAAATTTGAGAGGAATGCAAGCCGTTCAGGCTGTTCTAGGAACTAGATGCAGAATGGAATGAATAAAGTGAAAATCCCCTTTTCTGCACTGTATGAGTTCCAATTAGTGTTGATTGTTTATGTCATCTATTTAGTTTTTCTGTTTTTATTTTTGGGGAAATTGTAAAAACACATGACATGTCTCCCAAAAGTTGGAATCATCAACTGCAGATGTACTCTTCTGTCTGTTTTCTGTGCTCCCTGACCTTGTGTAACTGTCCTGTACCTGAGACATGCATCACATGTTTTCCAATTTCAGGATCTTAAGGACTTCTTTCTGGTTCTGTTAATTTGACTTAGCATCTTCACAAACCCTCAAGGTACTCTTTCATCTCAGCCCTGGTGGTGTCAACTAGAGAAAAGTCGTTCCTGTTGCTTCTTGTCGAAATTGGGTTTTCCATTTTTCATCAAGATTGGACTTCATCTTACCTTTCTTTCACATTTTGATAGAGAATTTCGAGCCACAAGATATTTCATCTCAGCTCTGGTGGTGTCAACTAGAGAAAAGTTGTTCCTGTTGCTTCTTGTCGAAATTGGGTTTTCCATTTTTCATCAAGATTGGACTTCATCTTACCTTTCTTTCACATTTTGATAGAGAATTTCGAGCCACAAGATATTTCTTTCTGGTCATCCTCCAACTCCATCTCAACATCCAGGATCATGCCTTTCATCATGTTGCTACCATCTTCCATGCGTAAATTATCAAGCCAAATCCAAAACGTGCAGAACTAAAAGCAGAGCCACTCTTTAAATCTGCTAGCACAGACAAGTAATAACACCACCTGCCATAGTTACCAGGTTCAGTGGTCCAGATCCGATTCAAACAAATTATTTTTGATCATTTGGATAAATCCGATCTGTTTTTTATTAATATTAAAAAAAGTGAAAATAAAACCTAAAATATCAACCCTAAAAGAAGAATGCGCTAACCCTAATTATGGGAAAGACTTATAAATATGATGCAAATCCAGAATAATAACACAAAAACAAAAGCGAGAAGAGGCGTTTGAAGCATTTGAGGTGTTTCAGGTATTCAAGTAGAGGTCAAAGCATTGGAAGAAGGCATTTCAGAGGTCAAAGCATCGGCAGAAGGCATTTCAAGCATTCAAGTGTTTGAGAGTGCAGTTCTGACTCCCTATTAGTGTTTAGCGCGTCGTTGTCACTTGTAGGCTCTTTGTCACTTGAAAACTCAGCTCAGTGTTTGGCTTGGTGGCCAAAGTGCTTGGCAACAAAGGTGAAGTGCTCGGGCAGCAGAAGAGAGGTAAGTCTGTTCTAAATTTATTTCACATTCTATTTAGTTTTGTTTTAGATCTTTAGTATTAAGTTTAGGATTAAGGTTTTAAAGATTTTAATATTATGTTTAGTATACAATATTGCTAAGTATACAATTTTTATATAAAACTAATAATCATAGTTACCTAAGTCACGGGGACGGGGAGACGGAGGGACGGGAGAAAATTCCCAAATTTTGGGGACGACAAGGGAACAACTATTAAAATAATATATAAAATATTAATATTTGAATATTTTAACTTTATTCAATGAAATTTAGGGATTTAAACTCTATTCAGGTACTTTCAAGATTATAATTTAATGTTCTTCGTAAAAATAACAGCTTTTTAAAAGTAAAAACATCAGAAGTTTTTTGAAAGATTTTAAAAAATAGGGGCGTCCCCTCAAGTCCCCAAGTCCCCGAAATGTTTGGGACATCACCAAAATCTAGGGGACGCGTCCCCGCGTAACACTCGCTAATAATTAATAACTAAATAATAATATGTCGTTATGAACATTATTAAAAATAGCATTAATAAGTACATATTATTATTTAGTTATTAATGTATATAAGTTTGTAAATGTTTTATAATTTTTTTATATTTTTATTTTATTATATATTACAAATTTACAAGTCTCGCTTTTTTATATATAAATAATAAAATCGAAATCAAAGAAAATATATTATTTTATTTTTTAATAGATAAATTATAATTTAATTATCACATTAGGGGTTGGTGGGCTACAATGTTCACAGACTACGACTCTTTTAAATTTGTTGTTCATTTGTCATCAATACGACGTATATGTACTTGAAAATGTTTTTATTTCTTTTATGTAGGGAGGTAACCTATGGCAAGTCGTTTGTTTGAGGTTAAATACATTGTCCAATCGAGATGCTAATCCCAAACATTTGAAATGCACTCTATGTGATTCAAATATCACAGGAACTCTAAGAAGGGTTTGGTACCAACATATTGGGGTCAAGATGTGAAGAATTGCCCAATAACGAAAGAGCAATAGAAGTATGCAAAATTTGTTGATCGAATTCGAAGTAGATATGAATTGAAGACACTTGCAACAATATCAACGCCCAAAGGTATTCTGAAAATTGTTGTAACCAGCACATCATTGTGAAGATGGGAGGGCCTCCCTGCCAGATTGAGCCGTGCGCGGACCCTGACTGGAAAGAAAACACCGAGCTCGAACATTCTTAGCATCGGCGGATTCACCAACTTTGTGGAAAGAGTGCAGGACATGATCAAAGCATCTCTGTTCGCTTTGCCAAGGAGTGGAATGAGAGGACGGTCGACTATGGAGGGCGAAAAATTCTTATTAATGAGGAACTCATAGCCGGCGATCGCCTCGGCTTGGAAGGATACCGCTTCTTCAACAAGAGGGTTATCAAAGAGGTTGAAGAGAGAAGATTTGTGGAGGAGGAGGAGAAGCTTATATTCAACACCGCGGGTCTGCTTGTTAACTCAATTCCATCCCCGTATGATGAAGTCACCCGCATGATGATTCGCTTCATATCCTTGGAAGGCAGGTTTGTTACTGTCCCTGCCAAGCACCTTGTCTTTTTGAATCACTTTCGTAGGAGTAGGTTGGTTTGCTTCCCTCACTATCTGTTAAACTCTCTTGAGCGCTCCATTTTGGAGTTCCAGAAGCATACCCGGGCGGTTCCCTTACACCAAGGGCTTATTTTGCTTATTCACAAGCACTGCCTTATTAAATTCCCCGGTCTCCCTTCCTCTCCCGGCCCGGCTTTGTTGGGTTCCGCTGCTGCCAGTCCTGTCTCCCCTGCTGCCCCTGCTGCTGCCCCCGCCTTCGGTGCTGCTACCCCCATGCCGGCTGCTCATGCTTCTCCTTCTTTTCCTCCTGTTGCTGCCCCTGCCACCCACCCTGTCTCTACCTCTAAACGTGTCACCAGGGCTTCTAGGAGACTCAACCTTGAGTCTCACGTGAGGGGTTGAACCTTTGGAGGACATTGCTCGTGATCTGCTGAACATTAGTAGTGCCAGTCCCCAGGCGGCACCAACGGATAACCCTTCTAGGAGATTGGAGGCCTTAGAGGCTGAGCTTAAATTGCTGAAGGATGAGGTCAAAAACCTTGCTAAGCAAAAAGGCAAAAAAAGCATTGAGGGGGAAGGGAGCATTGGCAATAGCCAGATTGATGACATATACAAAAAACTGACCTCCTTAGACTCCCGCCTAGGGAAGATGAAGACTAGGCATGAGTATAATATTGCAGCCTTCAGGGCCATCGAGGAGTTCATCGAAGGTCATGCAAGAAGTGTTTCACATCTTAGCGGTGTCCCGGCTACACTTTGGGGCAATGAGAAAGAGAGCAAAAGAACCAGAGAGGAGCTCGATAAGACGGATGCTGCTCATATGACCACGTTGGGCATGTATCATGCTTGGAAAAGAGTAAAGATGAGTATTGATCAAGCGGCCAAGAAGTAGTCCCGACTACTTTTGCTGGTCCTTATTGTTTTTATTACTGCTTCTTGGCTGTAGGCTTGCTGTTTTTTTGCCGTTGTTTTGCTGTTAAGTCTCGTTTGTGTAGCTGTTTCTGGGCTTCGTTGTTCTTTGCTGTAACTTTTGTGCTTTGCTACAGCTTCTCTGCTCCTCTCTCTTATTCCGGCTTTTAGGCCTTCTTTTGTACACAAGGGTATAGTCCCTTTCAAAAAACTATTTACCAATATTAAAAAAATATCAACAACTTCAAAAATGCTAAAATCCAATGAAGTATGACATAAATTGGCTCTTTTAATAGCTCGAATCCTTCATTAGCGTTTGCCCAAAAAAGTAAAGGTGCACAAAAGATGTCTTGGTATTTATTGAAATTGATGTGGAAGCCATAGTAAAAACATGAGATTGACAAATTGGTGGGTTGGTTTTTATGCAAATGCCATCCCTTTCAATGTTGTTTGATATCCACATACAAAAGGTATGGTAGAGGAGATTGCAGATTTTGGGAAAGGTTACACAATGCCATATTTTGAAAGCTTGAGAACTACTTTGCTATAAGAGGTGTTAACAATATCCAGTGAACTAGATAAAATGAAAAAGAATTGGAGAAAATCAAGTTGCAGACCGTAACAAGTGATGAGTGGTTTAATACAACGTGAATGCCTATATATTTTGACACAATGTCCAAATGGTGCTATGTTTATCAAATCAACCGATACAACCAATGAGGTAAAGACTCGCACAATTCATTTTCAAAGGCATTGGATCTTCCATTTTGGAAATCGAGAGAAGAATAGGCAGTCAAGTTATTACGTAGATAATGCAAGAAATTGTAAAGCAATAGGCGAACTTCTTATGGACATGTTTCATCATTTGTTTTGGACCCATGTGTAATTCATGCATTATATCTTTGCTTGAAGTTATAGCAAAGTTGAAGTAAATAGTGTTGTTAGAGAAGGGAAACAAATTTCCAAGTTTGTATCTAATCACAACTTGACCTTGAGCTTGCATCGCTCATTTGCAAAGAGTGTACTTCTTTCCCTTTCTAAAACAATATTTGCATCTAATTTTATTAGTTTGCAAAGGTAGCTGGAAGAGAGGACAATTGTGAGGAACATCGTGGTAAGTAAAGAGTGGGAACATTTTAAACTTTCTAAGGAAAGCCATGCTAAAGATGTTGAGAGAATCATCTTAGGAATCCCATTTTGGGAGGGTATTGAGAAGGCCCTAAAGGTATTTAAGCCACTTATCCAATTGTTGAGTGTGGTTGATGGCACAAAACCTTGCTTTGTGTATGAGGGCATGAAGCAAGCAAAGGAACAAATAAAAATAGTACTAACAGATGATGCTTTGAAAAGTTTAGTGTATATGGGACATTGTGCACATCCGATGGGATATGTTACATCACTCTATACTAAGTCACATGGTTCGCCGCATTTTATGATTTTTTTGAAATTTGGCGAACCTTGTGCGAGACCAAAATGTGTTGAAATTCGAGGCGGTTAGGTACACGTGTTCGCGGGAATCGAGTTGAGCAGAGAATAAAAAACAGTCGTTTGTAGAAGGAACTGGGTAGGGTTTTGGTCTAAGGGGCGAATCGAGTATCTTGTGTGTCTTCTGCGACTCACTCTTGCATCGTCTATGTGCCCGTGAGTAAAGAAACGTGGTTATTCTGGCGAGCACTAATGTGGTTGTGCGTGAGGAGTGACATACTTGTTTGTGGCGGATCTTGCACCGTTGGTTGGTGAATTGGTTCTAGAGCAGCCGTCCTTGAAGTTTTAACATTTTCTTTCCTTGCGATTTTAAGGATATGTTAAAGAAATATCAATTGTTTTGTTTTAATGTGTTTCCTTTGGTTTTTTAGTTTACTTTGTTTTTAAGTCTTTTTATTATTCTATTAAATGTTCTTTCATTTTTAGACATAATTCTTTTATTTTATTTTTTTCTTTAGCTTTTTATAATTATTAAAGTTTTGATTTTTCTATAACCTTTATATTATTTTTTAATTTACTTTATTTTAGTAATTTTATTTAATTATTGTTTTTTAATTTTTTAATATGAATACTAATTTTATTTAAATTGAATGTATTATTTTTTAATTTTAAATATTTATCTTATTCAAATCGACACACACACACACACATATAATTTAATGGCGTTTTTTCCCGAATTTTATCCATTAGGCAAACTTGAACCGAATTTTATCCTTGTAAACTCGAACCTTGTGACTTAAATTCTATACATGCAATAGGGTGCTATTTAAATCCTAAGCTTATAGAGGTGGATCATGATGTAGATGAGGAGGTAAAGAATGGTATATTGGAAACAATAAATAGGTTGCTTTGTGATGATGATGAGAAGGCTAAGGTGAGAAAACTACTCATTGCTTTCAAGAACCAAGAGGGCATGTTTCTTGTAAGGAGGCACAAGAAGATATTAGCTGCATGGATCCCCATTTATGGTGCAAATTTATGGGTCTTCTACTTCAAAGCTACAAAAGCTTGTTGTGCGTGTCCACCGTCGGTGTTAGTGCTTTTGCATGTGAAAGAAATTGGAGTACACATGATTTGATCCACACTAACAAGAGGAATGTACTAGGAGCTAAAAACCTCTCAAATTTTGTATTTGCTTATAACAATTTATGTTTTCTCGAGAATAATCTTAGAAAAGAAGACGATGATTCTCACCTTGGAGAATAGCGATGATGAGCATGATAGAGGATTAGATGATGGTGCTAGTGCGAGTTTTGATTTTGAAGAAGATTTTTATGTTGCAAATGTTTGAAACTTTTAGTTTTCATTTCAGGATTGAGCTTAGGCTCTAAACCATGGATATTTTACTCTCTTTTAATATTATTCAAATTTCAAACTCTTATAAATTTTTGTATTTTAAAAGCTTTAATGTTATGCTCATTATTTGGTAGATGGATATATTTTTGCATGTTTTACATGATTATGTTATGTTTGTGTACATGGCTATATATATTATATACAATAATATATGTATATATATAAACCGACCCGGATTTTTCTAAACTTTTTTGCCCTTTCAAATAGATCTGGATTTTGGAAATTGGTAACTATGTCGCCTACTTAAATTATGAAAAAAATAGTACAAATGCCTATGATGTAAGTGCTATCCAGCTCTAACTGTTAATATTATTTAGCTGACATTCCATTGATTTACATAGGAAAAAGGCACAATTACCGAGGATATCGAGAAAAATTTTCATGTTGAAAGTTAAGAGATCTAAAATTTCATAATATTACTACCACCCATATAATCTGTGCCATTCTTTGTGAAAAGGACACTTAATCCCTCCATTCGTAAATTTTTTCTCCCTCTAGCATAAAATAACATGATACAAGAAGTTCCAAGTATCCCCAAAGACAACCACATTTAAGACTGCTGGATTTAATAATTGATTTCATGACCACAAAATGGTTTCTTATAGACCAAATCTCAGTTATGAATCTCATGATACTCTTCCTAAGTGATTCTGCACTTGCAAGTTCAACTCTGCTCTCCATAAAAACCTAGGGAGCCAGTACGGATATAGGGAAGATTCAGGGACAAGAACCTGGTACATTGGTACTACAGTTTTTGGGGGCTTGGGTACATCCGTACAAAAATATATAAAATATTGAAAAATAAGCAAATTAACCATATAATATGCATAGAGTAAACAAAATAAGCTAAATAACCACAAAACATAATGATAATTCAATGCCAAATGTCATGATAATCATTGGTCGAACTTGAATAAGTACTTAGAACTTATATAAAAGAAAAAAAAAGGAAAAAATGATTTTTTTTTAATGGCGAGTACTATACCATGTACCTGGGACATTTCCCTGGCATATTGGGGCACTTACCCGCACGGGTACATACCATACCCATACGCAGATCATGCAAGGCCATACCCGACTACCCAGATAAAAACAAGTAGAGACAAATCTTTGCCTATTAATGTTGATTTATTTACCAAGTCTATTGCTACTCTTATACTTGTCAAGTTGATGTGTTGCATGGCTGTTCTATATAGACATCAATATAAGCATAATAGCATATATTAAATAGGAAAAGATCTTTCTATAGGATAATTTAATCTATTCAAGAATGCTTGGGGCGCTTTTTTCTTCCAAGATTCTTTCAGCATTACATTTCCTTTAAGTTTTTGCTTAAGGTAAAATGAGGTTGAAATAAAAACAGGCTACAAGGCAAAAGAAGGGAGGCAATGATCCACATGTAAGGAGCACTCCAAGCAACAAGCAGAAACAAATAGAGGCCAAGGCAAAAGCCGCAAGGACGTACAAACACCTTGATGCCAAAGAGGCCTTAAAAACGACATTTGTTCTCCTAGGACATGCTCCCAAGGCACAAAGAACAGGTCCAAGAGGGAGGACTTAAGACTTTCCCTCCTCGTCCGCGAAGAAGTGGGGATCTTTTCCAATATCATTCTTTTCCTCTTTCTCATGACACACCCAGTGGTGGATATGCCTGCTGATCCAATTCATGTTCCTGGACATATTGGTAAAGTTCTGTTTCAGATTGAGAAGGTCCCCACCAAACTTATTGGCCATGTCCGTGATACTTTCCCACTGATCAGTGTTTCTGTTGATCTTTTCCAGCTCTCTTTCCAGGCATGTGAGAGTGCTTGACATGTTCTTGAAGGGAAGGGAAAGAGCCAGAGTAACTTTGCCATCATTAACATGGTTGACACGATCCTTTTTAAATGAGACAAGCTTCTCATTTATAGCAGACAGGATCTCGCTTTGGGCTTGGACAATTTTCCTACACTCTTGGAGCTTGGTCATATTGTTTTGGAGATCCTTTTGAATGCCTCTCATCATAGCGTTGGTCTTTGCATTCAATGAAGGTCCTTCATGGGCAAGAGGTTTGGCTTTCTATGAAATGGGAATGTCTGGAACTTCATCCCCATCCAGCTTACGTTTGTTTGCAAAGCCAAAACCTTCTCCATCTTCCTTCCGCTGCCTCCCTTCTACACTCTCATTGCCAGAGGCATTAATTGTAACATTGCTGTCATTCCTATTCTCCTCATCATCTTGGTTCTTCCTTGCAGTAGTTTGTCTACAATTTTTTATCTGTACCTGAAATCGCTTTTGCTTCTGCCATATTCCATGTTTTTCTGGAGTCAATCTTGTCTGGGTCATCTCTTCTATGGCTAATGCAGCCAGCCAACTTCTCATCCTCACAAGCTGCCTCTCTATTGAGCTTCTCCCTAAGCAAGGTAGCGCGAAGGGAGATCGGGCTTCTTGGGAAAAGAAGAGGTTTACGTCCATTTCATCCTCAGCTTCATTAATTCTATAATTCTCCTCCTACTCACTGTTATGCTATGCGTCACTTTGCCTTGGGCTGCACATCTTTCTACTGGGCTTAAAATGATGGCATCTCCTATCATGAACTCTTTGATTGCTACATCCCACTGAGTTCCATTGAGCCTTTGACCCATAGCAACAGCCTTGATGCTACAAGTTGTAGCGCCATTGAGCAAAGAAGACGGGTTGGACTCTTCACAACACAAACGGGCGAGACTTAGTAACAGAAAAACTGATAATCTTTGATCCAGAGAAGTAAACAATGAAGTGGGAATAATAAGAATAAAAGGACCCGACCAAAACATGCTAGAATATTTGCGCTCCAGCTGTAGACATCAAGAAAAAACAAGCAGTTTAACCTGGTGTAGACGTTGTCTAAGAGGCAAGTTTCCTGGATTGCACAGCAAGAGAGATACGAGATAATGAAAATGTCTAGAAGAAATCGGATTTTCCTGCTCTTTCTAAAAAAGAGTCACAAAGCTGGCCGATATAATGGGAAAAGACAGACTGATAACTATCCAATCAAATTTTGCAGATCCCTTAGAATGCTTTTGCTTAATTTACTGAACTTCCACCTTGCACCACTTGCTGCACTCCCTGAGACAAATAGAAACATCATTATATTGAAGGGTGCTGGAAAAACCCATGATTTTACCAGTCACACCAGTAATCCAAAATCATGCGCTTCTCTAAAATTAATCCTAGTCAAGCCGGGCCATCCAAAACTAATGACAGAGATGAAATAAACCGACACCTAGCTGCACAGAACAAGGGCTCACATATTTCCAAAGGGTGAGCTTCTGAGCTGTCATAAATTCCTATCATGTATGCAAACAGAAGAGTGAAAACTATGTTACTTCCCATTTGTGATTCCTTTTTTTTTTACCTTTGTCAGTTTTTCTCCACTTCTGAAAATCGGTGTAAGTGCTCATTTGTAGTGACATTTATAACAAGAGGCTAAAACACGTTCTAGAATCATCGTTATTATTTTCTGATTGGATAGTACTCTTCAGGTTCTTGAATTGCTTATTCTCTCCCACGCCCTTCTGGCCACCTTCACAATTTATTTTGTTGTAGGTGAATCTGAAATTTGTAAGTCAATCCACTGCCTTATTGTTATTCCTGTAGATATGTTGAAACTTAATTTGCCTGAAGTTAGCTTTGAGATGCTTCACTTCTTCAACGGTGCATTGCATTTCCAGTTCTTCAGTTTACCTGCTTTTGTTCCATTAATGATGATTGGGGAGTCTCCTTCAAGAACTAGATTTTTAATGCATTTTGTGCGGCAACAATTAAATCAATCAAAAGACCTGACTCTTCCGCCATATTGTTTGAAATTATTTCAGTGTAAGAGGCCTTGGAGAGGACTTGTCCATCATTATTTCTGATGAGTTACTACGTCCTTGACTCTCCAAGATTTGATTTTGATGGACCATCAAGATTGAGTTTGTTCCAGCCACCATTAGGCTTATCCCCTCGTCCTTGCTTTTTCTTTTTACCGATCTTTCTGTCAAAGGCCACCCTGATCTGTGGCCATCTCTTTAGAATCTCTCTCCTGGATTACCTTCTTTATTCTCTGTTCCTGACTTTGGAGAAGATTTCAGAGATGTTTTTTCAATTTTATTCGATACAATTGAAGCTTCGACTTTCTTATCGTGAAAAATCTTGAAGCTCTCTCTAACCGAAGTTTCCAGCATATCATAGTGGGAGCTGAAAGCCAAATATCTCTCAGAATATTCAGTGCTACCTGACTGGCTCAATGCTCCATCTGTATCTCCATATGTCTACCATTCACTCTACTACTAGGTAGCCAGTATGTGGTATGGTTTGGGTATGGGTATGGGGATCCGGTAGCTGGTACAGCAATTTTTTTGGGGGACCTGGGAACGACAATTGCGGACGGCCATACAAAAAGTATATAAAATATTAAAAATATAGCCAAATAAGCAATATTAACCATATAATATGCATAGAGTAAACAAAATAAGCTAAATAACCACAAAATATACTGATAATTCAATGCCAAATGTCATGATATTCATTGATCAAACTTAGAACAAATTGATTTTTTTTTGAAAACATGTTTTTGGCAAGGAGGAACCCTGCTGTACCCAGTATAAACCCCGATGAACCCAAGCATGTACTCGCACCTGGGGCCTGTACAGGCGTACCCGGACACCTAGCCCAACTACAACTAAACCTCTTTATAAAATGTTCCCAAACGTTTTTGGAAAAAGAGCTGTGTGGGAGGAGCAGTGTGCATCTGCTTGGACCCACAAAAGCTTTCTTCCTAAGATGCTCTCCAGTAAGGATTTTGTGTTGCATGACCGACTACAAAAACATGCTTGCTTTAGGCCAAGCACAAGATTTCCAATTTTTCTTCTGGTCAAAACCCTGGATACAGGGTCCTGATTACTTTGAGATAAGTAAATTTACCTTTGGCGACTGCATATTTTCCTATCCCCTTGTAGTCACATCCCCAATTGTCTTCTTTTGCAGAGTCGGGAATCTTGTACCTGGAGAGTAGCTCATTCATCTTGAGGGTGCGGTCCTCGATCTCGTAGAGTTCTCCGAGTCCACCCACTTTCTTGTGATAAACCCTTTCTGCATACATTACACCCAATATTTGTTGACCCTGGTACCCCCAAATTCGAATGGCTTGAACCTTGAGGTTCCTTACATTTTGATTTTTACAAAGCTGCATATTTTGGACCTAAGCCTCTCCAAAAATCAACTTGGGTTCCATATTTGAGCTTCCTAAAAGATTTCTTCTGATAATATCCTTTGCTTCAAGCATACTACTCCAGATTGCTGAGCCTTTAAGTCTATTCTTTTCCTAAAAGGAATGTTAGGATCATCCATCTCAATATATTTGCTTTGCAGAATTTTACTCTATCCTTTGTCTTGGTCTTTGTGAGCCTGCCAAACAAGCTTAGCCATAATAGCTTTATAAACCAGCTCCAATTTGCGGATCCCTACTCCAATTGTTTTAGGGTTGCAAACCTTGTTCCAAGCGACCAGAGTAAACTTCTATTCATTCTGGGATCCTTTCCAAAAGAAGCTTCTCAAAATGGATTTGATCTTCTTGATTACACATTTGGGCTCCTGAAGAATAGACATCCAATAGTTGGGAATCACTTGAATCATAATATTTCTACCCACAGCAGAAAACCGCATTCCTTTCACAGAAGTAGCTTGGCTCTAATTTTATCCAATAGAGAGTTCCAAAGCTCAATCTTCTGTTTACCTTTGAACATAGAAAAGCCAAGAATGTTGTTCGGAAAGTCAGCTTTAGGTATGCCGAGTTTCCCGTTCAGAAAATTCTGCTCCCGCTGATTGCAGTTGAGGAAAAAAATCTTTGATTCTTGTTCACCATTTGCCCTGAAGCTTTTTCATAGAGCTTTAGAGCATCTTTGATTTCCTTCATTTCATGGAAATGGAGAGAGGGAAACAACAGTGTCATTTGATGAGTATCCTTTTTGCCATCAGTAGATGCTTGAAGACCCATAATTCTGTGTCTATTCTTGAGGACTTTTAGGTAGCACCCCAAAGTTACTGCCATGATGATAAAGAGTTAGATAGATAGAGGGTCTCCTTACCTCAACCATCTGATACAACTGAGAAAAGCTTACGGGCACTGTTGATGAGAACTGAGAGGGGTATTGTAACAACTTCTGACATATTTTCTCCATTCTTCCTCAAACCCAAATTCTCTGGGATTTGGTTCATAAACTCCCGTTAACTTTGTCATAGGCTCTCCTGATATCTATTTAATTAGGAGCTGCTTTCTCTTGTGATAATGTAGAGAGTGAATAAGTTGATGAACCATGATGATACCATCCAATATTTGTCTGCCTTCCACAAAACGTCCTTGCATTTCCAAGATGATCAGGGGTAGAATATTCTTCATCCTGTTAGCAATAACTTTAGAAATCACTTTATAGACCATATTACAAAGAGATATGGGTCTGGACTCTATAGTCTTCAGATTTCCTGGCTTCCTTTTTCTTTGGCATGAGAGCCAAAAATGTTGTGTTCATGCTTTTAAGGATTGATTGAGAGATCCTGGATTCCACCACCAAAGCAAGGAGTTAAGAGCCCATAATCTCCCAGAAGTATTAAAAAAACAAAGTCGGGAAACCACCTGGGCCAGGAGTCCTATCACTTGCCGTGCTAAACTGAGATGCTTTAACTTCTTCCATAGTTATAGGTTTTTTGGAGATCCACACTATGAGATTCTGAGATAATGTTGGGAGTTTTGTTGAGGAAAAGATCACAAGCCTCTCTTCATTCAACCTCTTCTTCAGCAAGAGACATCTCAAAGTGCATAGTGAGGGTTTGAGATATCTCCTGGGGCCATCCATTATCTCTCCATTCAGATTTTCCATTCTCCCAATGAAGTTGGTCTGACTTCTGATCCTATGAACCATGTGAAAAATCTGGCTTTTTTGTCTCCCTCCTTGATCTCCCTGTCTCTTGATTTCTTTGTCTAGAAAATTTCTTCTTTTTGTAGATGTCATCTAGTTGATTTGCCAATCCTTTCTCGTTCACCTTCAAAGCATCCGAGAGGCCTTCCTCTCGTATTCTTTGTTGGATTTGATCCACGACAAATTCCAATTCCTCCTCCTATATGGCAATATTTAGAAAAGCTTCAATATTCCAAACTTTAATTGATCTGCACGATAGAGCTCACGACCATGGGCATGGGACAATGCTGCACTAGAGGTAGCTGTAAGGATTATATAGAGTGTGTACTCGTTATCCGAGACAATAAAACAAACAGAGTGGTGTAACAAAAGTCTTACTTGTAGGGAATGCAACATCTATTCATTAATGAAGAATATGAAATGAGTACAAATGTGTACAATATCACGGTAAGGCTAAAAGAGAAAGGGAATGCTTATTGACTGATTTGCCTAGACTGGGAGGAAATACAAGTAATGCAGTATTCATAAGATACACAAAGTATGCAAGTATTTGTACTATATGGTTTGCTTCTCAAGGGTGTTGACCCTTGGGCAGTTGTGTACATTACATATTTATACGATGCCAGAAGGCAGTCCCAAGCAAATGTTCTTACAAAGGGAAACTCCAAAGTAAGAGGTGTGCCATACAAGAGTGGAACTCCAAAGTAAGAGGTGTGCAAGCTGCATAGGTGCACAAAGGAGAAGTGTACATGCTTGTGCAGGTATGCACAGATCATTCAACCATTGTCGAAAAGCAACGGTCTGCATTGCATCTTTGTGTAGTTGTGTAAATTGCACTCGAAGTTGTTGAAAGTTGTACCACTTAGCATGATCAGTATATTGTCCAATCTTGATCACTCTGAAAAGTTAATTTGTGCCTCAACGGGTACATTTGTCCTTCTCTTCAATAGTTTGATCCTTATTTGTGGGGAGGAAGTGCTCGGGATCCAGATCAGAAGGATGTTGTGTTATTGTTGACTCAAGAAGTGGCACAAGGTAAGGTTTAAGGAGCTCCATGTTGAACACTAGGTGCATGCGCAAGTACAAAGGGAGATCAAGAACAAAGGTACTCTCACCATCTACGGGTTGATCTTTCGGCGTGGACATTTGAAGCATTCCTTTTGAAGATGCAACCAAACTGCAAAGCGTACGGTGGGCATTGTGGCACTTTTTGTAGTTTTGTGGGGAGCATGAGAGAATATGTTAAACCTATTGATGAGCATATCGTATGTGTTGTAGAATTTTGTGTTGTGTACGCTTCTTTTTCTTGTGTGTGTGACTCACAAATGGTGTGCATTAGGAGATGTCTAGAGGTGTCAATAGTTGGAATGCAAAACATGTCTGAAATGGACCATGCCCCGTAGAACTATGAATAGCTTTGTTGTAGGCATGTTGGATGCAAAACAAGTAATCGTTCCAAGTACAAGCATGTGCACAATTGTAACATACGTAGAAGATGAACTAGGGTGCGGTTGACAACTTTTTTCGTCCGTCTGAGGATGAAATTCCTTCACTGATCAAGCTATGCACACATCAATTCCCATAGTGCTTGCCAGAAATGACCAACAAAACAAGGATCTTTGTTGGATATGATGGATGTTGGGAGTCCAAAGTGAACCCATACATGGGTGAAGAATGCATGAGCAATGTTAGTTGTGCCAATGCTTTTCTTTCAAGGAACCATGCTGGCCATCTTTGAACACCTATCCACTGCAACAAACACCGCATTGTTTTGGTGCTTTGTCATAGGCAGTCTAGTCATATAATCCATGTTGACGGATTCCTATGGTTTGGATGGAACTTGTAGAGGTATGTAAAGTCCTAACTTCATGTTCTTGGGCTTTGCGATGAAACAAGGAATGCGGGACTTGATGTGGTGCTCCATGTCAGTGCACATGTGCAACCAATATAAGTGTGACTACAATGCGGGCTAATGCTGAAGTGGCCTGATGTCTTGGCATACTGCAACTCCTATACGAGTCTCTGGCAAGGTGCATTATCAGGTACACAAAGATGGCTAAGCTTGTAGAGAATCTTGTCACCTAGGCAGAACTCCTGAATCTATTCACCTTGCACAAGAGCGGTATAGGCATTTTTCAAGCCCTTATTAGTTGAGTAAAGAGAAATCAAATCTGAAAAGTTGTGGCCAAGAGTGTTAAACACCGTGATGAGTGTGTGAATTGGCAATCTATTAAGGCAATCTTTGCCTTTTTCATTGTTTCCCTTGTGCTTTTTACGGGATGGAATTGCTGCAGGTAAGTCATCCACTTCATGTGTCATGCATTCTCCAGCTTGTTTTGCATTTGCAAAAACTGAAGTAGCTTGTGATTGGGATGAATAATTGTCTCCATACCCAAGATGTAGTGGCCCCATTTCTTAAGTGTTTGTGCAATAGCGTACAACTCTCTCATAGGCAGAGTACCTTTGCACTGTGTCACTGTACATCTCTGAGTGCTATGCAACTAAATGGCCATCTTGCATGAGTACTGCCGAGTGCATAGTTAGATGCGTCAGTGTGAAGTTCAAAGGAGTGGAATGCTGGGCATTGTGACAACAAGCACCGCGTAAAGGCGTTGTTTGAGAACCTCAAAAGTGAGTTGTTGTGCACGAGTCCAATCAAACTTGGCTTTTGTGCACGTTATCTGTTGATGCTAGGATGTATGCAAGAATCCAAGGACGAACCTGCAGTAAAAGTTTGCGATCAAGAAAACTCCTCAATTATGTGAGATTGTATGGAGTTGGCCAATCTTGGATCACTTTAATCATTTCTGGATCTACATGAATTCCTACGCAGTCCTGGGATGATGCATCCCAAGTATTGGATCTGCACAACGTCAAATATAATTTGTTAACTTGGCTTGCAGCTTGTGTTTATGCAAGGTGTCTAAGATGCTCAAGATGTGCTCCACATTTTCCTCCCAAGTTTTGCTGAAAATGAGGATGTTATCCACATAAACAATGACAAAGGAGTTAAAGAAGGGCTTGAGTAGGTCGTCCATTTAGCGCATGAATGTTGTTGGCACATTGGTCAAGTTGAAAAGCATAACCAACCATTCGTACAATCCTTCACATGTCTTGAAAGTTGTCTTCCAGAAGTCTTTGGGATGGACTGGAACGTGATGATAACCTGATTTCAGGTCTATCATGGTGAAGCATTGTGTGCCTTGGAGTTGGTCCAAAGGTCGTCACTGTGCGGCAGTGGATAGCTATTTTTCATCGTAATCTTGTTGAGTGTGAGATAGTCTATGCAGAGTCACCGTGTCCTATCTTTCTTGGGCACAAGAACTATTTGAATCTTGCAAAGAGAAGAGCTAGCTCTAATCTTCCCTAGATTGAGGAGCTTTTGTATTGGCACCAGACTTAATCATTCTCCCAAAAATGATTTATGATTTTGAGGGTAGTTTGGAAGAGGGGATACAAGAACCAATTCTATGCGGTGGTTTGTTGCACAGTGTGTTGGAAGTCCTTTGGGCTCTGCGTAGACCTCGTTGTGCTGCTTCAATAACTTGCTTAGTTGCTACTGCTATGAAGATGTTTGCAAAGTGCAGATTGCCTATGCCTGCTTCCTCTCATGTGCAAGTGTTTCTGGGCAGACCATGAGCTACATGAACTTGTGTGTGTGAGACAAATTTGCAGCATTGTTTGGTAAATGACTTTGGTCTTTGGTGATGACTCAAAGAGGTTGAAAAACCAGTCTTTGGATCGAACATTCCATCTTTGTGGCTTAGTTCAATATGTAGTATTACAGTCCATATGAGTAGGGTCTCCCCAGTAGTATGTTGCAGACCTCAAGAGGTGCAATGTCATAAGTGACATTATCCTCCATTGGTTTGAATTCATATTGAAAAGTACATTGTCATCAGACCTGTATATCTTTTCTTGATTGGAGCCATCCAAGTGAATATGGACGAGGATGGGTGGAAGTAGGAAGTGCAAAACATTGGTTTGCGTCTTGAGAAATAATGTTCTTTTGACTCCCATTGTCGATGACATGGAGAGGCTGTTCTTTGACCCAAAGCTTCGTATGGAAGATACACTCTCATTCCTTTGAAGCATTGGTGGCAACAACATTGGTGCTTAGACAAGAACTGTTTGGATTAATGTCGTTCGTTTGCACCAGACCTAATACAGACTGTGCATGTAAGGATTGTTGTGTACGTTATCTAGAATTGTCATGGGTGTGTGACCGAAGGAGATGGCACCATTTGTCACCTGATTTTTTGTTGCCATTCTTTAAGTGAGAAGGCGTAGGAGCTTTTTGACTGTGCACAATTTTCTTAGGTTGCTCACTTTTGTAGGAAGCATTATGCTTGTTTTACGCAGAGGGTTGCGATGGTGTGTTGTGCACGGATAAGCTCTTGTGCATGCTGTTGGATGAAGATGTGAAGCATTGCTTCATCTTTACCTGGTCTTGATCTTTATGGCATTATGATTTGCTTCACCCAAAGAGTAAGAAGTCAAGCACTCCATCTTGGTGTGTATATAAGGTGAAAGTCCACTGATGTACTTGTACACCTTATGTTGCTCCGTGAGATCCTTGTGCAGGCACGAAATGTAGTCATGGTGTAGTCTTCTATTGAATGCTCCTTGCGTTGTTGCATTTGCTAGAACTTCATGTATTCTTACTCATAGTGTTTGAGGGGGTAGTACTCCTACATATCTGAAAAATTCATCCCAAGTTTGAATAGGCTGAAATTCTTTCTAGTGTTGTGCATCGAAGGTCTCCCACTTGTGGGACACTAAAATGGACATCTTCGACATTGCAAAGGTGAGCTTCTCATCATCAATGAAGAAGTTGATGGAGAAGTAGGGCTCAAGCCGGCAAGGCCACTTATCCAATGTTGTGGCTTCAATCTTGCCATAGAACACTGGAATGTCAAGGTTCACTTGGACCTTGAAAGGGGTTTGATATTGAAACCACATATGAGATGGCTAGGAGAAAGAGGATATGGTTGAGCTACATCATCATGGAATCGACTAAGGAGTTCAGTGCGTTGTGCTTCTAGGGCATCCTTAATGATCTTTTGCATGTCTAGAGCCACCTTTTGATGCTTCCGGTGCCAACCATATTACCTTTTGCTACGGAATCCTTGTGAGTAAATAGAATCGAAACCGACTTCGCTTCCTTCTTTTTCTCTCTGTTCTCACATGTTTATAGGCATAGAAAGGTAGACCTATGCTCGATACTAGTGTTCCACACCACAGAGCCCAAGACCATCTGCGGGGGACAATTCCGCACAAGAGATCGCTTGCGAGGATTGTAAAGAGTGCACACATGTTATCTAGGACTATAAACCAAACACACAATGATGTAGCAAATGTCTTACCATCCATCATACCTTTGTTATGACATCCTTCCGAGTAGGCAGAAACAAAACCGACTTTGTTTCTATCTTTCTCTTGTTGTGCTCGCATGTTTATAGGCATAGAAAGGTAAAGCTATGCTTTGATACGAGTGTTCTACACCACGGATTCCAAGATCAGCTGTGGGGAACAAAAGACAGTTGTAAGGATTATAAAGAGTGTGCACATGTTATCTAAGACAATAAACCAAACACACACTTATGTATGTCTTACTTGCAGGGAATGTAACCTTTATTCATTAGTGAAGAATAGGGAGTAAGTACAAAGGTGTACAATCCTGCAGTAAGGATAATAGAGTAAGCTCTCGTGATCAGTAGGGGAATGCTTCTTGACTAGTTTTCCTAGAGTGGAAGGAAATATAGAGCAGTGCAGAAGTTGCAAGGTACGGAAAACATACAAGTATTCTTACTATCTGGTTTGGCCGTCAAGGGTGTCGACCCTTAGGTAGTTGTGTATGTTACATATTTATACGTCAATGCGAAAAGGAAATTACAACTGAACACAGTTACAAAGTTAAATTATTTCATGTCTATTTATCTTCCAATTGTGTGACAATTAAACTTCCTCTGAGTATGCATGACGGTTGAGCTTCTTGTGCCAACAATTACACAATGAGATTCCTTGACGTTACTTGGAAAGGCACACAAAAATTGGGAATCTCCATGTGGATGCTGAGAGATGTCATTGTAAAGAATGCAAGTACTGTGTAAGAGTGTGCCACAAAGGTGACACACGGTGATTGAGTGAGGCAAGCTTTATGTGGGGCACAAGATGCTAATGGGTTTAATCATTAATCTTCCTGTTGAGACGTTTGAACTTCTGAGAGAAGAGAAACTTCTTGGTTTGATACTTAGAAGTAGGATTTTCCCACACTATTATCATTTCCTCAATCTTTGGGTGCTCCAACCACATCTTTTCAAGATTGAAGTTGATATTCTTGGGTCGCGGGTTAGCTGTTAGAGTGAGTGCTATTGGCCAGTGTTTTGACCCCGTCTTTGTATGAACATCCACTTCTAGAACCCCACTAAGCTCCCACTAGTTCGAAGAAGCCAAGAATTTATGAATCCTTTCCATGATCGATTCCCTGCCTTTCATCTTGTTGTTCCTTGTAAACAAACTTTATTTTTGTTTTCACATCCCATAACTTCGCTTTTTCAATGAAGTTGATGAAGTTACTATCATCCTACGAGTTTGAAAGCCCACCTTTCTTTTCCTTATTATCAATTCTTGCATTTAAGTCACCACCAACAATTCATTTTTTATGTATTCGATTATTAATAGTCCGAAGGATTTGATCTAAATTACTTCCTTGTACCTGTGTGCTTGGGGCTGTACCAGTTGGTAATGGAAAATTTTCCTTAAATCTTTTTACCATTCACCTGGCATTACATCTAGTTCTGAGAAGTGGTCTTGCAGGTGATCTCCATCTCTTATGGTTTTGACATAATCACGAGACCTTCTGTTGTGCCAGTAGCACCCACCCCTATCATATCCATCTTTAGCCGACTGACCATCTTCCAATGTTGAAGATCCTCCTTGTTCAGCTTCATTTCTTGAAGTAAAATAATCTCTGGCCTATATTTAACAATCATTCCATCTAAAGCCTTCTCTTACTTTAGGCATTGAGCCCTCTGATATTCTACAAGATGATTACCATCTAAATAACCGTAAATTTCTTGGTGCCTGGCAAGATATCTTCCTGCAAGACCACTTGGTTACCTGCCATCTGATCTTCCCTTATTCTTTTTGGATTCATTCAGCAGTTTAAAGTTTTCCTTTCTTTCTGTTTCTCACATTGGCCTTTTTCATCTTGTTTTGATTATAACTGAAGGCAAAGGGAGCTTCCTCTGGTGCCTCTATGTCCCTTGACCGCTCATATTTTGAGTTTCTAGAAGTGTCCCTTCCTCTATTTGCATGTGTATTCCTTCTCTCCATTTTGTGGATTCGTGGGAGCAGGGTCCTCAATGAGTTTTTCAAGATCCTGTTTGAAGCCATAATCTGCCATTAAAGATTCATTTTCTTCTACGATCTCTCTCTGATCCATCATTTGGGTTTCCAAAAGCATTTCTTCCTATGTTTCTTTGAATATTTTCCTCTTTACTCGTGTTTCAGCCTCCACTTCCTCTCCTCTTTTCCCTTTGTTTATGATGACATGCCTTTTCTTTGGTTTAATTAAACCACCCTGGTCTTCCTTTGTTCAAGTGATTGGCTTGGATTGTTCAACATTGTTTTGCATTTTAGAGCATTCTCTAGGTGTCCATATTCATGAAAACCTTTCCATCGGAAAGGGATGTTTTACATTCTTTGAGAGTGGTTTTGAAAATCTAGTTCCACACAGATTCTTGCATGGTTTGAGAGGCCTTTTTACATGGAACTGTTTTGAAGTTCCTGCCGCCTTTCCTATCATATTAATAATCATTTCAAAAACATATTTTGGCCAAAACTCCCAATAGTATAAAGTCTAATCCACACAGGCGCCCTAGACAGTATTTCCTATGTCTTGGAGAGACCCACATCCCTAAAGAAGTAAGGACCTCCTCCAAGCACTTTGTCCCAATCCATCTTGTTGGCAAGGACCACAATGAAAAACATTTGACACAGGTTCTTATCTTTACTTCTTTGCGTGTCCTCCAGATTTTGATAGCTCATGCCTAGATTTCTTCCCTCGTCAGTTGAGCGCCCAGAAAACAACAGTTCAGACTTTTCCCCAGAAGACTGGAAACAGTTTTTCTAACCTCAGTATAATCAAGATAGATGATTATATTTACCTCTATAGCTTGCATACAGGTGTTTTTGGTTCCTTTCTGTTGTCCCTTCCTTCCTCTTGCCTGCTGCTGCCATGGCTGCCTGAAGCTCCTTCTCATAGATTAATGATTTAGCTCCTGTAACGTATTCTTTATAAGAAAATCTTTGGGGAGAGCCACCCTTCCATTCCACATCTTGAAACTTGACAGATTAGCCTTCCTTCCAAAATGATAGTCAATCTGTGGAAAATCTATAAAAAAGCTTTTTCCTCAAAAAAACCCCAGCACAGCTCGTTCTCCAATTCCTAAAATTTGGGGTAAATTTCAGGGCATTGCTCAAGTGTTACAGCTTCTCAAAGTTGACCCATTTCTTTTGCTTTCAAGGAATCTGTTTTTCCATGAGAGCTCAGTTGTTTTGCTCTTAGCATCTCTTTAATATTTGTTTCGATGTCTTTATTGCACCTCCTAATGCCCCTTGCAGAAAAGGTATAGGGATGATTGAAGGTATTTTGGTATTTTTGTGTTCATGCACTCCACTGAACTAACTCCAGAGCTTCCTTATGCAGCCCAGGCCCTCCGTGTAAGTGGAAGTGAATCTAGTCAGGGCTTTAAAAGGTACATCGATTTTGAAATATTGTATGCCTATTAAATGGCATTTGGAAGCAATGTCAATTTTCAGGTTAGTATATATTTCAATTACTTTAAGTTTACAAATATCCATGGAAAACACAAATATTGTAAGAAATTCTGCTACAAATGATCAAATAATCTACATGAAATTTTGTCTGACCCTTTCCAAATTGTCATTCTGCTTTGAGAGAACACAGTGTAGTGATCAGTTTTGTATGCTCATTACTTAGGAGTGTGAAAACATTGACTTCACAACCGTGTTGCAGGATTGATGCATATCTGTGTTTTTTTCAGATTTTGGGTTGTTACATTTACAAAACCTGTTGTTACTGTTTTATGACAGTTTTTACATTTTATTACTTGTTGAAATCTTGGCTTTGCCACAGTGTTGAGAATGATTGTCTCCCATATCCGTTTTTCTTGTTTCAATGTGAAGCAATACATCCAATTTTTAAATTTTATTACTTGTGGAGACTCAACTTGAACTCTTGGCATTGCCACAGGTGACAGTGTTGAGAATGATTGCCTCCCATATCCGTTTTTCTTGTTTCAATGTGAAACAATGCATCCTTGAGAGTTTATTGGTGTTTCTCTGGGATATTATAAACAATAGCTAACTTGAGAGTTTATTGGTTTTTCTCTGGGATATTATAAACAATAGCTAGTGGGTATTGTAAATTCTATTGAGTCTAGTAAATGGGAAATAGTTTATGGTGACGCTTGAAAACATAGATGAATTTTCTCTTTAAGAATCTAGTTGAAGTTGCTCTAATTTGAGCATTTGTTATTTTGTGCGTTGCTTGATCTACTAGAAATAATCTTGCCTTTAAGGATTTTTATTTCAAGATTGGTTTCCCTGATTATAGTATTCTTTTAACCTACAGGTGGTATTTCTTAGACCTGGAGAACAGCTCCGCAGATGAGGGGTGTAGTATTGTCAGGGAAACTAAATCTAGTGGTTTCAAGATGGCTGAATTAAGATCTCCACCTTGTAAAAGATTTCGCAGGGAAATGAGCTGTGATCAGTTGCCTACTAATGCTGTAGGTGTTATGGAAGAAAAAATCTGGAGAGAGTTTCCTGAGGATCTTCTTGAAAGAGTTATTGCACGGTTACCTATTGCTGCTTTCTTTCGGTTTCGCTCAGTTTGCAGAAGTTGGAATTCCTTACTTAACTCTCACAGCTTTTCTCAACAATGTGCTGAAGTTCTACCTAAGTGCCCTTGGTTCTATACCATAACACATGAGAATGTCAATAATGGTGTGGTCTATGATCCCTCATTGAAGAAGTGGTACCATCTTTCATTGCCATCATTCCCGCCCAAAATAATTATATTGCCAGTCACTTCAGCTGGAGGGCTTGTTTGCTTCCTTGATATAGGGCATCGGAATTTCTATGTGTGCAATCCACTTACTCAGTCTTTCCAGGAATTGCCATCGAGGTCTGTGAGAGTATGGTCTCGAGTGGCTGTGGGAATGATCCTCAATCCCAGTGGAATTGGGTATAAACTGTTGTGGTTAGGAGGCGCTGGGGATTATGAAGTTTATGATTCTGTAGAGAATGTTTGGACCAGGCCTGGTAACATGCCATCAGACATAAAACTTCCTCTTGTCTTAAATTTCAGGTCTCAGGCTATCACCATTGATGGCGTGATGTATTTTATGCGCACAAATCCAGATGGTTTAGTGTTGTATGATCCAGTGAAGACTACATGGCAACAACTTTCCATCCCCTCACCATTGTACTCCATGGATCATACACTTGCGGAATGCAAGGGCCAAATTATGTTGGTTGGATTGCTGACAAAAATGCCGCTACGTGCGTCTGTATATGGGAGCTTCAAAAGATGATGCTTCTATGGAAGGAGGTAGACAGAATGCCAAATATGATGTGCCTAGAGTTCTACGGTAAACAGGTACGCATGACCTGCTTGGGGAACAAAGGTTTGGTTTTGCTATCTTTAAGATCTAGGCAATTAAACCGCTTGGTACTTTACGATATGTCCAAGAAGTCATGGCATAGAGTACCAAGTTGTGTTCTTCCTCGTGGGCGAAAGCGACAATGGATTGCTTGTGGGACGTCTTTTCAGCCATGTCTCAATGCTTCGGTTTGATGGCTGCTTTTGAAGTCAGCTGTGCAACTCAGCTCAAATTCAGAGTGATTTTGCTGAATTACTCGTACTAAATTACTACATTAGTTTTTATGCTTGAGAAAGAAGAGGTTCGAGACATGATAAAAACTACTGTGCAGCTTTTTGAGTCCGATGATATGTACTAAATATCATATATGCTTGAATACCAAGTTGCTATTATGCCAGAGATGTAAAAACACTAGTTTCTAGTTGTTAGCCAAGGACACTTTTCAGACATGTCTTAACTCTTCATTTAAAAATTGCTTTTGAAGTTTCTATGCAACAAAGCTCAAACTATTGGGACTTTGATTTTACAAATTTACTCTAAGCGCATGCATATGAGTGATTTATAATGTTGAATATTCTTGAATTAAACTTCAGTGTGATGGGAGGAAAATGATTGTTTTACCTGCTTAACAATTATCAATCAGTTATTGGCAATTCTGAGTAAAGATGGAACTTACAACGACTAAATAGATTGACATTCAACATAGCAAATCTTAAATAAAGATGGAACTTACAACGACTAAATAGATTGACATTCAACATTGCAAATCTTAAATTGCTCTTATTTGATTTTATATGGTTCTGAAATTTTAAATGTCTACTCCTAATTGTAACAATTGCATAAATCTGTTGAGAGAGATTTACTTCACCCTAAAATTAAATAAACAACAGTAAAACCTTGTTCAATTTTTTTCTCAAAGTTTTATGTGATAAGATGCCTACCTCAGAGAGGGTTTTTTTTTCCATGGTTCACGACAGTTTTGCCACTGTAATAGATGAAAGTTCCTGGCTGAATTCAAATAACTGGCTTGCAATTTGTTAGTGGCTTGGGTTTATATGGTAAGGGTCCAATTTTGGTTCCATTTCCAATAAATGTTTTTTAAGATTTTTGAATTTTACCATTACATTTCTTTTGAGAGATTCAGTATCTAAGTCCTAAAGACCCTTTTGAGGATCTTAGTGTATTTGGATGCCCAGAGTTCCATCACATCGATGATAACAATGCATCTCTTTTGGAGGACTGCCTTTACAGCTGCACAGCTTACGAGGCAAAGTTTGCTGATAGTCAGTGGCTTGGTTTTGTATAGTATGGATACAAACTAATGGCAATGTTAAACCAAATCACTGGACCCGTTTGGCTTGATTCCCAATAGATGTTTGTTAAGAATTTGAAAATTTACCATCACATTCCTTCAGAGACATTCGGTACTGAACTCTTAAAAGGCTGTTTTGAGAATCTCTAGTGTATTTGGATGCCCAGAGTTCCATCATATTGATGATAACAATGCTCCTCTTTTGGAGTAATACCTTGGATGCTGCACAGCTTAAGAGGCAAATTTTGCTAAAAGGTTTACCTGCAATCTGTTCACTGTCCAACAAAGCACATTTTTACATTTCATTACCTCCATTTATAAAATTCGAGCATTGCAGGCCAAGAAAGTGTCAACATTTTTTTCTGTGCCTATGGAAGAAGACGATGAAGATTGAAGTTATATTTTTATTGCCTGAATCATATGCTTTGCATCAATTTGTCATCAGTTTTCTGGGTTTTTGTGTTCTTATAAGTTTCAGGCAATGAAGGTGCTTTTGATCTATTTATTTTGTTTTTAATGCAAACGCAATGTCCAAATTTTCGGAGAATAACATTGCTTTTCATCTATTTCCCTTGTTTTTGGTTCTTAAGTGCATATGATCAAATGGTGCAACCATATATGCCTGAGGCCACTGCTTCACAATCCAAAGTAATCGAAGTTAGGACTTCGTCGTCAGGATAAATTGAAATAAACTCTTGATGATTTGTTGTGATGTTCTTTACAGCTGGGCCCATTTTCTAAAATCATGCTAACAATGGTTGGCAACAGATTACAGTGCCAAATCAGAGTCTTCCAGAGTGGAGTAATATTATATTCTGTGCAAAATGGTGTGAGGTCTCAAACATTGTCCCAAAATCTGCATCTATTCATTTGCTTTTCCTGAAAAAAGGTATTGTATGTTGCCGTGCACTCATTGTCATGCTGTTTCACATGACATTCAGAAAAGCATTTTCATCCAATTCAGGTCCTCGAACATGCTCTTATGTAGATCATCATGAAATCAGATCCTTTTGGATATACATAATACAACAAAAGGTCTTGGATGTAATGTTATAATAGACACGTTAATTGAAAACTTACGATGTGGTAATCAATTCATGTGTAAACTGCCATAATAGAATTTACAGAATCACGATATGATGTCCTACTGTGAATTTACTTCAAAATGCCAGTTTCGAATGCTTAGTAACTTAGTGCACCGTGCTGTTAGAAATATAAAACATGACTTGCAGATCTGAAACATGATAGAAATAAACCACGAACAGTAAGTATAAAACACGGACTTCAAAGGACAAGAATTTAGTTTGGAAAACCTTAGAAGGTTAGGAAAAATTGATTGGAAGTGACAATCGTTCAGCTTCCCATCTTCTTATGGCCAAAGAAAAATTACATACAAATATATGGAACAAATACAACAAACATTATGCTATTTTGCTCACTTAGCCCATCTCTGTTCCTTATTTCTTTCTTGTACAACTAAATGAATACTAACTTTACTCACTCTTATTCCTTCATCTGAATTCATGCCTTTTACTTAAACATGCTCATGCATGTCCTTTCATGTGGTAAATGAATCCCAACCGTTCAGGGAATTGAAGAGATAATGTCTTATAATGTATGTGTACCTGAATAGACAATTTGGGCTGAATCATTGGTTAAGACTGTTGGAGACGGAACCACAACAATGGTTATGAAACTACTATTTTGCAGATATTGGCAGTTACGTAACCACCCCTAAGGTTATGCAATTGTTTTTTAACTTTTGCAGCCTAGTTTCAACCTTTTTCAGTGACATACTATGGCCACCCACGTGTATGCTCTCACCTTGCCCTTATTGGACCTTGGTGATTCAAGAGAGGTACAAATAGCCGGATATTAAGGGTCTGGAGTTGTTTTCCTGTAGAATTCCTCGAGGTTAGAAACCTTATATTGCGGGTTTTAAACTATCACAAGCACTATCATTTTGGCTAAACATGTATATGCGTGTGAAGTGAGGTGGAAGTGTTTCACCAATACATAGGTCTTAAACACTACTGTGTATGGGTTTTAACTTTCATGTAACACATGGTCTATCGAAAGTGTTGAGGGTTTTATTCATTGTTTTACCACAGGAAGTTATAAAACGTATGATGTTTAAATGCACCACCATAGTATCCTTTGGAAATTATTCTCTACGTACCTCGGAGATGAGATAGTGCAACTACTGGTATGGTGGAACCCTTCATAGGTAGTGCCTTGAAATATTAGGCTATGTCACTTTTTACACACGTGACAAGTATATCATAGAACTTACAAAGCATATGACATGGCCTAGTTATTCTAGAATCAATTTTGGGCACATTTGATAAACTTACACATAGTTATGTTTTTCTAGGTTAGGACAATACATGTAGCTTTGGGTACATTTCGTTGACTTGCATATAATTGCAATGTAGGGCAGGGCAGTGCAGCACAAACAACAAATTACTTTTTAAAAACATCTATCAAACCATGAGTAACTTCACCGTTTTGAGTGGAAAATTGGCTAATTAGATGACAAAACATTTCATCAAAAATCTGGTTTTTTGGTTCAACGAGTGATTGCACTATTGGGATCCTCTCGTCAAATTGATCGGTTTGACATACAATTATGGGGAGATTTTTGAAAAGAACATTTTTATGTCTCTAGGCGATTGGGATCCCCATGTTGAGCTAATTGTTTTGATATATTACTCTAAACACCCTTACAAAATTTCTTTGGGGTTTTTTATGTTCTGGATTAGTGTATGTGCTAACAATGGCAATGAAAAAGGTAATTTTCACCAACTGTAAGTATGTTAGCTTGAAAGGGTACATTACAATTGTGCTTCTTAGTAAGGGTATTTATCAAAGTGTAATTGTTTAAAAGGCTGCTCTATTTGATCTTATCAAACAAGCCAAATGGACAAACCATTGTGATGAAGCTAGAGGACTACTAGGACATCCAATGTCTTCCAAATTGAATTTTCACTTTTGGGGCATTATAAATCATTGGGAGATTTGGGAAACTTTGTTGAATCTCTTCGAGAAGCAAAACATGATGTAGGCATGTCGAATGGAAAACAAGCTTGAAGCTTTTAGTATAGAAAACTATCCCCCAATTGAGGATTTTGTCACTCGGGTCAAACACTTTAGAATTCTCTTTATTATGATAGGTGTTGAAAAGACTGATGACTAAATTATTGAGTATTTTTTTGAACTGGGTCATCCTTAGCTTGAAAGGGTACAATACAATTGTGCTTCTCGAAGGGTATTTATCGACTAGTAATTGTTTAGAAGGATGTTCCATTTGATCTTATAAAACAAGCCGGATGGACAAGCCGTTGTGATGAAGCTAGAGAATCGCTAGGATATTCAATGTCTTCCAAATTGAATTTTCATGTGCAAGGAATTATAGATCATTGGGAAATTTGGGAAACTTTGTTGAATCTCTTTGATAAGCACAACAAGATGCATGCATGTCAAATGGAAAATGAGCTTGAAACTTTTAGTATAGAAAATTATCCTCGTATTGAGGATTTTGTCACTTAGGTCAAGTGCTTTAGACTTCCTTTTGTTGGGATAGTTGTTGAAAAGATTGATGACTAAATCATTGAGTATTTTTTTCGAATTTGGGTCATCCTTAGTATTCGTCTCAAATCACTACACCCAACGAGATCCCTTGGGTACAATATATGTGTCATCGACTGTGAGAGACTCTCTAAGAAACTTCAGAGAGAACAAGAGAAACTGGGTTTCATCGGTGACATCCAATATACAATTTCTAAGTAGTAGACATTAGTTGTCAATGAAACTAATGCGAAGCAAGATCCAATTCAAAGGAAAAGAAATCTTGGTTCTAACATAAGGGAAATCAATCAACTCGGTGTAAGTCTTCTATCCATCCAGGACAAAAAAAGGAGAAGGATTGCAAAGTTTGATTTTTATTATTTTACAATTTTGTTTATTATTCCAACCCATGATGAATTGTCATGTTCTAAGAAAATGACAAAGATGGAAGAAAAAATGAAGAAGATGAGTTGGAATTTATGCAACACACGTTTCACTAGTTTTTGAAGGGGTTTTGGATTCAAGAGCCTCTCCCCATTTGGCGAATTAGGGTTAGTTGTTTTATACTCTAAGTGAAAGTTGCACAAGTGATTTTTTTGTGGGCAATTCTAGTCTTCTTATTGTTGAAGGCCAAAGGTCCATTGAGATGGATAATGGAATAAACAAAATCTGCCATGTTCAAGAATTTGTCAGGAACTTGTTATCCATGTATCATATCACAAAGTTTGACGAAGGAAAAGTTGTTGAGTTTACACCTTCCATTGTTGCTATTAGAAGTGCACACGACCTTTGAGCTATTATAGCCATTGGCAAGATTGATCATCAAACCAAATTATATAAGTTTGACCACTTTGTGTTTGATCAACCTTCACAAGTCATGATTGCGCATACAAATGACTTGAGTAAACTTTGACATGAGTGTTTTGGTCACCTAACCTACAAATGACTCGAGTAAATTTTGACATGAGTGTTTTGGTCACCTAAACTACCGCTCATTGTTGGACCTCGATAAACACGACATGGTTCTTGGTTTTCCAAAATATTTTATCAAAGATGGAGTTTGTCAAGGTTATGCACTAGGAAAACAACACAAGGATCTTTTTCCCAAAAGCAAAACTTGGAGGTAAAGCGACAAATTATAGTTGGTTGATGATGATCTCATGTCATTCTCTTATTTTTCTTTTAGAAACATAAATATGTGCTTACGTTCATTGATGGTTTCTTTTACAAAATTTAGGTCTATTATTTCAAAAAAAGGGGTCTTTGAGCACTTCAAAATCTTTAAAGCTCTTGAAAACATTTTAGAGAGAAAAAAATTAGCATCTCAAAACAAATAATAGAGAAGAGTCTATGATCAACTTATGTGAATAGGAAGACATCTAATCCCCACATACAATGTTCTACACCCCTCAAGAAAATGGTGTGGTTGAATGCAAGAATCATACACTCAAGGAAAAGGCCAATTGTGTGGTGTATTCTAAAGACTTACCTACTTAGTTATGGATAGTGATAATCTAGTGTGTAAAGTACATTTCAAATTGCACTCCCCACTTGGTTGTACAAGACATGACTCTTGAAGAAAAATGGTTTGTTGTCAAGTTAGATGCTTATGATTTTAGGGTTTGTGGGTGTAATGCATGAGCTCATATCCCATATGATATACACAAAGCTATGGAAAAGAAGGGTCATCCTTGTATTTTTGTCACTATTGTGAAGATGTGAAGGCATACCCTCTTATTGTTCTAGGCACCACTAAAGTGCTTTATTGATGAGACATGTTGTTTGATGAACAATTCTAAGATTACGAACCAAGATCTCCTCCTCCATTAGTTTCCACCAATTTAGACACAACTTATGACCTCTCCTTTGTAGAAGAGGACATTTTAGATGACTTCAAATTTGAACATTAATACAATTCGATGATGAGTCACATGTGGGAAATCAAGCTTCTCCACCGCCAACATAACACGTCGCTCCAAGTGGTCTCGAATGCACCTACATAACGAACACAACCTTAACCAAAATGGGTTTACATAGTTCATGATAAGGCTGGTGCTTGGGCATGGAATCGTAGAGATCCATGTAAGACTCAATCATAACATCAATATGGTGTTACACACTTAGCACAATTGGTAGTGAATCAATAACCAAAGATTTACAATGAGGCTCGTGGGCATCCCGAATGGCATGAAACTATGGTAAAATAACTTTATTTTCTCACGAAGAACAACATTTGGGACTTACTTCCACTTCCGAAAGGAAGAAAAGTAATGAGGTGCAAATGAGTGTACCACACTAAGTATGAATTGGATGGGTCAATTGACAAGGATGAAGCTAGACTAGATGTCAACCATTTTTCACAAGTTGAAGGTGTTGACTATCATTAAACCTTTGCTCTAGTTTCCAAGATGGATTCCATCAGATTTTTACTATCTTTGGCTCTAACATAAGTAATAAGTCTGCCATAAGAATATCGCAAGCACCTTCTTTATGTTGTAACATATAATGTTTGTGGAGTACACACCTATTGTAACCCCATATATAAACAAACATAACATGTTTTAACATTAGTTATATGAAACATAATCTTATACTCATGAATAAAAAACTAATTAAATTAGTTGCGGGGAGAAACAATATAGCCATTCATGATTATAACCAATCACCCACTATAAGTACAATGTGAAAATCAAATAACTAATCACGTACATAATTGTGAAGAAGTTTGAAGAAGAGATATAATGTAACTGGTTTGTGTGAGTTTGGTTCCCTATGAGCTAGATTGTTGTAAATTCCTCCTTAACTAAATAATATTGGATGATGCTTTTTTGTACCGTGGGATTTTTCACTTGTAAAGTTTTTCCCACGTCGAGTCTTTGTGTTTTGTGTTATTTCATTATTTCATATTTCAGTTTATATTTTATGTTATTCTATATTTCAATTCTTTGTCAAATTATTAGATAATAAACTATCTATTTGATCCTACTAATCTCTGACATAGCCTGTTTTCGTTATCTAACAATTTCGCAGGAGTAAAATTTCAGTGGAAATAATTGCAAATTTTCTGCAAAATAATTCATACTATTTCAGGAGTATTCAATTTTTTTTTATGTCAGTGGGTTCCATGGGCCTTGGTGCTAGTTGAAACAAAAATCCGTAGTACAAATTTCTCGCATTGAAGTTCAAAAATTTCTACAGTTCAGAAAATTTAAAAAAATGCCATAAAGTTGTTTTTGAGTAGCAGCAGACCCCTTTGAACTTGGTTAGGCGAGTTGCTTTCCCTCTTGACGAGCTCTTCTATCTCTCACAAACCCATACACTCTTAACTGATAGCGAAGCTTAGCCCTTGCTATACCTTGGGCTCAGCCTCAAATCCATGGCAAATTCCTATCTAACTTAACAGAGAAGTAAGACTGAGTGGCGGAAGAATAACATAAACTCGGGATTGGAAAAATATCATAAACCTTGATCGAAAGGTAGGCTTGCAACTCACATGCCAACTCAGCAACTACTTGTCTAACTCGCCTCATCACTCACTAGCCAGCTGGACAAGTTACTTTAACCGGTGAACTCACGCTCAAGTAAGTCTATTAATACAAAGCTTAACATTAACATATGTGCTATTCATAAATGAATAGCACACATGGCATCATATCGACTAATTTTTGATTCAAAAGTGCACTTTTATATTATAAACAAGAGATATACACCTTATATCTTACAAAAGACGGGTGGAAAGAGGCACACTCTATAATGCCAATCACATTGAGCCAGCTAGGCCTTGAGGAGGATGCTAATTACATCAAAAACACAATAAAAGTGCAGTCATGAATTAAAAAAATACTGAACAAAACAAGGAGCCAGAAAACTAGGCCGCAACAACAAACATGCTAGGTAGAGGATTGTAAGGTTTGTCACCCCAACCGGAACCAGGATGAGCCGAGTCGGGATGGGTTCCCACTCGCTTTCATCTTGTTCTTTGTTGCTTTGCTCAAGATTGACAGAGGACGACCGCAAGTGAGAAATGGCAAGGGAAGGGGGCCGAGAGCGAGGGGACCACCGTTGATGAGGAGAGGGGGCTTCGCCGGCTCCAAGAGCGCCATCTTTGAAACACGTGACTCCGGGCGCAGGAGGAGAACATTGCAAATGAGGTAGTGAGTGACGGTGGGCGGGAGCATCATGAGGAACCCGACCGACCACCCAGGGGATGACGACCCAGTGGTCAAGCAAGTGTTGGAGGTGCTCAACCTCCAGTCGAACCTTCTCGGTATGGTTTTGGATCTAAAGGATCACAATGGAGAGAACAACCACTTTATTAGTAACAAAGAAAATTCTATCCATAGGAACATTATTAAAAATGACATTATTTCTGTCTTTCCAAAGATGAAATAGAATATCAATTTGAATATGTGCCAAAATTTGTTGTAATTTGCAGGAAGCAAGGCCGAGTCCCCAAAAGAACCATCTTCCAGGTAAAGAAATCTGGAGAGAAGGGTTGAAAAAGGGAATGAATCCATTTCCAAGTTGACTGAGCACGAGGGCAGAACCAAAAAATATGCTTGATGGACTCTGGTTGATGGAAAACTAGGCAAGTGGGGTTAAAACCCATATGTTTGAGTCGATCCCCTGAGGAGCCCTTGGTGCAAAATACACCACAAAAAGTGAGCTTTTTGGGCTTGACAAGAATATTCCAAACTCTCTGGAACCGACGTTGCCAAACAGAAGCTTGGGAGGCAATATTTTGGTGGCGATTAAGTGTGTTGACGGGCATTGATCGAAGGGCGAGTAGAATATCCCAAGCGGGGTTTGTAATGGTGGAGCGGAGTAGCAGAAGGCCAATGCAAATCACGCCACCACAAAACACCAGAAGTGACATCAATTTTGTGCACATATTCATCAAGTATGCAAGTAATGATTTTCGTGATTGGTTCAACATCTTGATGTTGAAGGTTGAATTTAATAACAAGGGCACCCCACGAAAGCCAAGATTTGGAGTGTTTGCAAAATAAATCCCCCACTACTTTGATTCCCTTTTTGAAAAGCCGAATGACTTTAACACATGAAGCCAGAGCAAGAGGGGCATCATGAAAAGTAAGAATAGAGGACCACCAAAGAGAGTGATAGTTAATAGATAGACTATATCTGAATCCACCCCCTTCCAAATTAGGTGTGATTTGAGAAACTCCCAAGATTTCCAATACTTTGGGAAATGAAAGTACCCCCAATTTTAACGAAACATGGTAGAGAAGAAGGGATTGGAAGTTGAGACCTTTCCAAGCTTGTCTACCCAAAGGAGAACCTTGACAAATGCAATGTTGGAGCAAAATATTTCAGCCTCATTACCCTCAAGGCTACAGATTAACCATTTAACACAGAGATCATGTCTTTGAAGTTTAATGTCAAGTAGCCCAAGGCCACCAACTTCTTTAGGTCTACAACATATATCCCAAGAAACCTTGTGAAACCCCTTGTGACCTTCAAAATTAGCCCATAGAAAATCCCTTAGAAGTTTCTCAAGTTTGGCATAGGCAACATTAGACGGAGCCCAACAAGAGGAATAATAGACATGAGTAGCAACTAAAACATTGCAATAAATGCTGGAACTTTCCCCCAAAGAAAACGGTTTGGTGATCCAAAAGGAGATTTTGCGCTCAACCCGTTGAACAACATAACTCCAAAGTTGTGTAGAAGTAGCTTGGAAGGCAAAGGGAATGCCAAGGAATTTGAATTGGGTACCGGTTGGATCCAACTCCATTGCAAACCTTCCATCCAGGAGGAATAGGAGACCGGGTCATCACAATGAGTGGGTTTTATCCCATTGAATGGAGGAACTAGAAGCCATACAAAAAGTATCAAGATAGTCCAAAGCATTTTGAATGCAGTTGTTCCTCCTCAAGGAGAGTAAGAAAAGAGTCATTTGCAAAATGGCCATTGATATATATTTTCCTTTATAAAGAGGATGTTTTTCCTAAGCATTTAAAAGAAAGTGAAAGATATTCTTTTAGGATAAAAATATATTTTAAATTATGAAAAAATTGTTTAACGTCTTTGAATTGATTTTTTTCTTTTGAAAAAGTATTTTATGTACCAAAAAAAAAAATCATAGAAAAATTATTTCAAGTCTTGAATTTTTTTAAAGACCCTTGATTTTTTTAATTCTTGAAAATTATTTTAATTCCATAAAAATATATTTAGATTCTAGAAAATTGCTTTGTATCTTGATTTTTTTAATCCCAATTTTTTTCTAAACCTAAAATGGCTTCTTTGAGCAACTTTAGTATAGATAAATCCAAGATGTTTAATAGTTCAAATTATATTTGGAAAATTATGTTGAAAGCATATTTATGGCTAGAAAACTATGGGTTATTGTAATCGCTGAAATAAAAATTACGAGTTATAATTAATGCACGAAGGAACTAGATTGTCAAAATCATTAAACTCATCCTTGAACTCATGACTACTATGCAAGAGATGAAAAGTCGCAAATTATCATGCTAAAATTAAAAATATAAAATCATAGTTGGATGGTTGTAGCTATAACTTGATCTAAGATCAACTTCTATACTTTATCATTCGGATGCATATTTATGGAAATAAATAATTTCATCTTTATTCTTAACTTTAAATATCAAAATGAAACTAACATTCCTAATTTAACGAAACTGTCTTCTCTTCTTATCCAAGAAGAATCAATGCCAAATTTTGACTCCAAAGATAATGCCACTCAAGATTTTAACTCTTAGAATAAAATATACTTTGTTCCAAAAAAATTGGATATTAGAACTTTAAATCCTCTTCTAATTACAATAACAATAGTGGGAATAAGAACTTTAAAATGATTTCAAAGTTAAATTCACTGGGAACTATAACAAATGTGGCAAATTTGGTCACAAAGAGGAAGACTATTATTAGAACAAGAAACAGCTTAAATAAAAAACTTAAAAAATAAAAAGGGAAAACATTTAAAAATCATCAACACAATCACTATCAAAAGCAAACTTAGAATCATAATCAAGACAAACAAAATTATTGCTCTCTACATGCATTTTCTACTTCAAATGACAATGAATGCATCCTAGATAGTGGTTCCTTGAGACACATGACTTACAAGTGTGATATTCTCACAAATGTCAAAGAATGTTGTGAAAGAATCTTTGCGGAGATAATTAATTGTAGAATCCAAAAGTCAAGGTAAATCTCAAACCTCAAATGAGTTTGTTAGTAATGTTTTGTTTGTTCCTAAAATCTAAAAGAATTTCTTGTTTTGTTCTCAACTTACCCAAGATAACTTTAATGTAACCTTGTTCAAAGATAAATGGTTTATTGAAAATCAATTTGATTCCATTCTTGCTAAAGGCATTCAAATGAACAACCTTTCTATTCTTAATGGCTTTGCTAATGAGACCTATCATTCCTCCCAAATAAGAAATGAAACTCAATTATGACATGAAACACTTCTTCACCTTAATTTTAGGAGTCTTGCTAATATACCTAGAGACAATTTTCTAGTAGGAATACCTAAAATCAAAATTAATCATTACACTTGTGAAGGATTCTTATGACGAAAGCAACACATCCAACACTTTTACACTCATCTTGAAATAAATTATTTCATCCTTTAGAACTTATTCATAGCAATGTAAGGGGAACTCTTGAGGTAGCCTCTAGTAATGGGCCTCTTTATGTTATAACATTATCGATATTCATATTAGACTGATTTGGACCTACCATATAATTTTTAAAATCTAAATACAAAGTTTTTAAAGCCTTAGTTGAAAACATGTCTAACTTGAAAATCAAATGGTGTTGAAAACATGTCTAACTTGAAAATCAAATGGTTTAGAACTAACAATGGCGGTGAATACATAAGAATCTAATGCATTTTGCACTTCTTGTGGAATCCAAAGAGAGTTAACTACTCCTTACTCTCCACAAAAAAATGGAGTTTCGAAGGAAAAATAGTACTATCTTAGAAATGGCTAGGACTATGTTACATTTTTGTTAATGTTCCTAAATTCTGTGGGTAGAAGCCATGAACATTGTTGTCCGCACCCTCAATATAGTTCTTACAAAAGGCTTAAATATACAACACCTCTATAAATGTGGGCGAAAAAGAAACCAAATGTTTCTCATTATTAATATTTGGTACCCTTGCTTCTATTTTCATTCCTAAAACAAAAAAGAAGAAATTTGATCCTACCTCCTACTCTTACATCTTTGTTGGTTATGGAGGAAGAGCTAAATGATTAAGAGCTTATGATCAATGTAAACAAGAGATCATTAAAAATAGAAATGTTCAAATATTTGATAAACCTCTTTGTGGGTCCTTTATAGAACCCTCTCAAGCTTTTCTTAATGAAGAAAATGGTGTCATAGTGGAAGATGATCCAAGTATGGATAGTATGAATAATGAATTTGAGGGGGAGATGTCACAAATTTATGACCAAACCAAAAGACTTAAATGGGTTCATTATTTATTACAAAATTCTAAGCTTGAAAATCTTAACAAAATGACTAGAAGTTAGCAAACATACCGTGCCTTATTGGCTCTTAATGAATGTGAACCCTAATCTTTCAAGAAGTTAACCAAAATGAAAAATAGAGAGATGCCATGGAATTTGAATACGATGTTTATGTGAAAAATCAAATATGGTAATTTGTCTCCATACCATTAAAGAGAAATATTGTTAGTTATCAATGGCTTTACAAAGTCAAGTACACTACCATAAGTGAAATTAGAAAATTCAAAGCAAGGTTAGTTTCTCTTGGTTTTACTCAAAAACCAAACGTTGACTATGTAGAAACCTTTGCCCCTGTTGTAAAAACGAGCATTGTAAGGATTCTCATTGCTCTTGCAACTCAATATGGTTGAGAAATACATAAAATATATGTTAACAATGAATTTTGAATGACGATTTGAAAGAAGAAATTTACATCACTCAACCTAAGGGATTCAAATAACATAACAAAGAACATTATGTTTATAGGTAAAAGAAATATTTTTATTGTCTAAACAAACTCTTAGAGCTTGGTACTCAAAGACAAACAATTGTTTTAAAACTCTAGGAGTTACTAAATTTTACTTTGAAAATGGTTTGTTTTTAAAAGTAGAAGATAATCATATTATTCATTTTTACTTTATATTGAGGGTCTTTTCATAAATAGAAATCCCACAAGCTTAATTCATAAAATTGAATAAAAGTTAAAATAATACTTAATGATGAATGATCTAGGCTGCCTCATCACTTTCTTGGCATAGTTATATTCAAGATAAGAACTCAATAGTAGTGTGTCAATCAAAATATGCTCATAAATTGTTTATCAAATTTAACATGACTGACTATAAACATGTTTCTATATACATTGAAGTTGGTATTAAACTTAAACGAAATTGTGCATGTGAAAAAGTAAATTCTACATTATCGAGGAAACTAGTTGGAAGTTTAATTTATCTAACTATTAATAGGCCAAATATTTATTAAGTTATAGGCGTTTCTTCAAGATTATGAAAGATTCATATTTGGATAATTGGAATACAAAAAAAGAATATGAATGCATATATAAGTGTGGTCTTTATTATTCTTATACAAATGATGCTAAGTTATTTGGTTATTGTGATGTTGACCATGTTGGTGATACCACATTTAGAAAATATACATTTGGATATGTATTTAAGTTTGGTACAAGTGCTATCACATGGAGCAACTAAAAGTAATCTACATTTTTATCTCGTCTATATAAGATGAGTATATAAATACTATAGAATATGTGAAATAATCAATACGTCTAAAAATATTGTTGGAATAATTCCATATGAGTGTCATTTAGAGTACTACAATTCTTTATGATATTCAAAGTTGCATTGCTCTTGCAAAAATCCATTTCAATATCAATAAACAAAGCATATCAAAATACATATGAATTTTATCGAGAGAAAAATGTACTCAATTTTGATATTAATCTTTAATCATGTTCATAGATGACCAGGTGGCATATATCTTCATTAAACCTCTTGGTACTGTGAAGTTTTATAAATTTAGAGAAACACTAGGCATTTCAAATGTGCCATTAAGCGCGAGTGTGAATGAGGATTCCACCTCCTAACGAATTTGTTGTATCTTTCTTCTCTCGTATTTTTCTCTATAATTCTTCTCTATTGTAAAAATATTGTAAAATCACCCAATGTGAGTTTATAGAGAACTCAATGTAGTCATGAAATCACACATTGACTACTTTATCACACCTCTAAATATGTCATTATATGCATGATTCCTAAGCAAGAAAACTAAACATTAACACTTATTTTACTTTTACATTGCTTTATCCCTCTTAATACTCTTGACACTTTCTCTTCTTGAATGGTCACTTTACTTTTGAACATTGAACAACACATGAACCAGCTTTGTATTTTCCATTATATCCTCCGAGCATCCAAGACAATATCTCCTATTAGGGACAGGCGTCTAGGTGCTATTATCCCCTTTGGGTGCTTCTGTCCTTTTCCTCTCTTTTTCAAAATTGGATTGCCACATCATTTAATATATTTTCTAAAGTCTCTTTTATCACTTTGGGTCAAACTTTTTGGTTTTTAATGATGAAATTCAAACAAGGGAATCATACATATACATGAATTACTCACTATTATTAGGGGAAAGAGGACAATTTGGGCTATCACTTACTATTTACTACTTGGGCAAAGAAACAGATTAAGGACTACATTTGGGCTGCATTATTCAATTCATAGGAGGGGCTACTTTTGAATTCCATCTCACACATTCATTTTGGGGGAAAAGATTAAAAAGTAGTTGTATGCTACTATCTCTCATATCAACTAGCACAAGGTGTAGTGCCCACATTTTACACACCAAAAAACAACAGTAAAATGCCAGGATAATTTTTTTTTTTTTGACTTACGGTGCTCACTACACACAACACAGTAAGGGCTCCAAGTACAGAACTCGACACACATGTGACAATCACATAAGTCATCGACTCACATAGACACATGCAGACGACATCGGCATGTTGATGCCACACTTTTCCCAATGAACGAATACTAGCAATAACACGACCACAATAAAAAGGGACTTAAGGATTGACAACCCACAACACAACATTACCATGGTTACATCTAGAGTACGTTAAACATCCCATAACATTATTATGTAAGCAAAATTTTCTCCCTTTTTCCACCTACATGTTCTGAAAATTCGTTTCACCTTTCACTTATTGTTCAACCATTTGATTTTGCTCCTTACCCTTATGACAATCTTCATAACTTACATAAGTATTTTTCCATATTTCAAAATGCCTACAAGATTCTAATTCTCTCATTCTTATGTTAAGATTTTTCTTCTCAAACGTTTATTTAATGTTTAGAGTTTAACCTTGTTACACAAGTGCACCTAACGTGATGTCAGGATGAAATCTTGGGATTAAGGAAGACATAGATTGAAATAGCTTTTTCCCCAAGAACATCCATCGATCACGGAAATAGTTATTTCGCTACCATTATTATTATAGTTCAATAATTTGTTGAATTCCAAATTTGATTTTTATATGTATATCTTTTGTTTTCTCGAAGCTTGATCACACCATTTGACAATTCATATTCTTTGTAACACATGAAGATGCTTAAATTAAGTCTTAAGGACTCCCAGTGACATTATTCCTAACCTCAAATTTTGGTTTTACTCTCATATGATTTACTTTTGTGTCGCACTAGGGTCTCATTATTACCATCGTTTTAAACATAAGAGTTACAAAAGTACTTGTCTGACATGTTAAAGAAGCACATGGTTAAGCTTAATTCCAGTTTCACCCAGGGCTTCAATCTCTATTATAGGTGTGATTAAGGTTAAAATGTGTTTACCCTATAAACCTTCCGTGAAAGATCAAGGCACTAAATTTTCACAAGCCAAAGACAAGACATTTATCTACGAAGGACAAAAGAGTTCACTAACGAGAATGCAAGACATAGAACAACTATAACACGATCTTCATTTAGGTCATTTGGATCCAATAGGGATTTCATTCACTGATGAAGTTAATTTTCTAGATCTAATCTCGTAAGGCCGGAAATCCAATAGGATACAAGGGAGTAATATCTCTACCTACTCCACAGGTGGGAAGGTTACACCGCTTAGTCATTCCTTCAACAAGGGCTCAAGGTGACTTCCAAGGCGGTCTTTACCACTCAGCCTGGTGTCGGACCTAAAGGGAGGACATTCTTCTCACGATTACCAAAACTAGAAGGAAACCGCATACTCTGGATAAAGTTGGACCATGTCATTCCTAAAATATGGGTTCACGACAATGTCGTTAAACCTAATGACTATGACGGTAACTCCGACTAGGGGTTTTATTTACCTAACCTAGGAGGTCTCATCGAGTGTAAAGTTTAAGGTCGTTCTACGGTTTTAAATTTCTTATATGGTAAAAGGGATCACACATGCAGGCAAGCTATGCACGAGTATTTTATTAGGGTTGGGTGTTCCCATTAAAACTCTTTATTATGTTTGCAAGGTAAGAAGATAACCCAGTAATTAATTTAATTGTTTATTGAATACTGAGAAAGTACTACAATATATTAACTTCAATTTTCAATTTACTATGTATAAATCAAACCCTTTTTGCCATACACAACTAAGAATCAAACTGAATTGGTGACTAGATGCACATTCCCTAAAACTAGCATCTCATGCATATTAACAAGTTTCCATTATAACTTTTCTGTAACAGAGACTACATTAGACAGTTATTCATTTTACAATGACCTATAAAAGTTACAATACTAATAATTAAACTACACATCGCCTTTTTTGTCGTCATTCTTCCATCCTGCAAAACCCACGTGAGCAAGATATCAATGATAAATCACTGGCATGGCATCCACCCTAATCAATCATAATTATCATTTTTCAATTTCCCATTTACATCAGACAATAATTACAATTTTCCAATCGAAATAAAAAGTCTAGAACATGTATTCATTGCATTTCATTTTTCTTTACTTTATAAATCTAGGAGAGAGAAAGAGCAAGGAAGAGAGAGAAAACATCGTTTTGTCAAAAGTTCTAATGCACACAACTAGTTACATTATAGTGTTTTAAATAGTTATTTACGTGTGATAAAAGTTTCCAGGGTGATTTGGCAACCCTACGAGGGTCCGCAGTTTTCTACTTTTACTTTTTCTCACTAGCTACAAAACGTACAAAACGAGCTCGGAGGCTAAGAAACTGCTTCCAAAGGTTATCTCCCAATGAACACGCACACCATGACTAACTTTCTACGTGTCCCCAGATATACCAAGAGTTCATAGCAACTGACGGAATTGAAAAAGAGCAAACAGTTTGTGTTTGGCGGCTAATTTTTCGGGGCCACTGGTCGTAGTTCACCTAGTTGTAAAATGACAAAAGTTAGCTTGAGGGCCCAGAAAATGAGTCCATAACTGACGTTCGATGGAGAAGCACGCAACGAGACATCTCCTACTAGTTCCCCTATATAAGGAGAATTCATCAGAGTTGACGGGACGAGAACTAGTAAACCATTTTCAAATGGCGACAAGTTTTCTGGAGCGACAAGAAGAAATTGGTCCAGTTTGACCTTGTCAAACTACGACCGGAGGCCTACAAAATGGCTTCGTCAAACTATCCCAAAAAGTGATCTTTCCTATATTGAATGTTCCATGCATTTGTCTAGTATAAACGCTAGAGGTTTGCGAAGACAGAACGTGATTTCTCTTTCCGGGTTTCAAATGGTGGTCCAAAACGAAAGCCAACTTTCTAGTTTTAACAACTCTCTACTGTTGTAAACCGATGTAACAGGGCTCCTATAAGAGCATCAAAAGGATGTCAAATGATCGTTTTGGGTCAAACCAAAAATCAAGGCGACTCCTCGTATACCCAGGTACATGAATGAAACTTCACATCTCGTTTCCAGAGTTGCGAAGGGTACTTGGTGAGTCTCCGAAAATTGCAAAATTTAACTATTTAAAACCAAGAGAAGGTCAACTTTATCAATGGGGAGTCAAATTCGTCTGGTCGATAGAACGATATTGGAGTGGTCAAGAAGGGTAAGAGTTTTCTAAATCATCTCGAAGTGAGGGTGATAGTTCATGGTTTAAAGTAGACGAGTTAAAAAGACTTCGAGAGTTGCGACACGACACTTTATTGTTTTGCAATGAGTTGAAGGGACATTTAACTGTATTAAAAGTCCTAATGATTTAAAATTCTATTTAATTGCAAAAGAGAACTAAAACATGAGAATTATGAGAGGTAAGGGAAGAAGGACCATGCCTGGAGAACGAAGTCGGTCGAAGCCGCAGGCTTGGGTTCAGTCTCTTGCTTGGGCACTTCGTCAACCAGATCCACGAGCGTCCTCAGCTCCACCATTTTGCATACATGTCATCAAGCTTATCTTTGCCTGAAAGAGCCTCATCCATAACTGGTAATGAAACAAACAAATTGGTTGAAAGATTTCTGAGGATTGTTGCAAAAAGGAGTGCCTATTCCACTGCTCCGACCAACACACCAGTCATTCCAACTTCCCATCACCGTTGATGACCATATCCTTGGCAGCTCTTAGAGCAACATGGAGCATAACAAGGTTCTCTGTACTGATTAAATGCTCTCCATTGTACATTCTGTAAATCATGGCACTCCAAGAGACCGCATTTCTTTGAGGCATTCAATCAAACAGTTCACATGCCTTGAATACACTTCCACATTTTCACGCATATCCACTATGCCGCTTGCAAGAACAAAATCCTACAAATGAAAACCAGATTCTATTGCTCATACCCTGCTCCCAAGCTTCCATCTTGGCACACACTGGAAGCATGCTGGCATACGCAACTGATTTGGTTGGTGCCCTGCCACAATGAAGAAACATCGTGACTGCCTCACGAGGAGGTCCATGTCTTCTGTACGCTGCAATAATACTATTCCATTAGAAGCTGTCTCATTCTTTCATTGGACAAATACAAAAACCAGCGCCCAAGGCACATTGAAACTACCACATCTGACAAAATTTTTCTCTCTTTTCTACCTGATGGAAGTCCATGTGCTTTTAAAGCTCCCATTTTGACACAGGCTAGGAAGATATCAACAAAGGTTGTGGATTCTGGCTTTACACATACCAAATGCATTTGCTTGAAAGTTTCCAAGGCCTTTTCAACAACCTCATTTTTGCACATCCTGCCATCATTACAGTCCATAAAACACATTTCTTTCAGGCATTGTCGAACAGTTCGCATGCTTCCATGTTTTGCATATGTATCTACTAAGGCACTTGCAACTGCGACAGTTTCTCTGCCTTTTTGCTTTGATGGAAGTCCACGAGGGTCTGGGCTCATTTTTTGACACATGCAGGGAGGATGTCGGCACAGGTCGCAGCCATAGCACTCCCTGAGAAAGTTGTTTCTTTCTTTCCTCTGGTCAACACTGTAACCCACGTCCCAAGGCATTTGCAACTACAACATCAGCCAAAACATCTCTGTCCCCCCTTTTTTTTTTTGCGCTGAGGATGCCACGCAGGTCTGGCTCTCCCCTCACACATTCTTCAAAGAATCACAGGTGTCTGATGTTAGGCGGAGCTTCCCCAATGGCGGCGGCGGCGGCAGCACTTCCTCTCTCCACACAAAACCAAAATGATGGAAAATAGATCCAATCTTGCCCTAAATCCGCCCCAAGAAGAATATCACGGGCTTTTAAAATTTTTAATTCTTTTATTTCATTTATTTTATTATTTATATTTTTTTATAATAAGAGGGGGCATGACACACGGACAACCTAGCTTCAAGGGCCACAATTCAATCTCTCTCTCTCTCTCTCTCTCTCTCACACACACACACACACACACACACACACACACACACACACACACACACACACATGCGCGCCACGCACACACGTGCCCCCCCCCACCCCTCCCCCCCACACACACACACACACACTAGAACTACATAGAGCGTGAAATGTAGTGTAGCGTTTGGTGATAATCACATTAGGGTGACCGCCGAGGTCAGTTTGACTCAAGAATGCACTATTTGCTTCATCTAATGTTTTCTTGAGCCTTGTACACGTAGCTAGGATTTGTTTTGCAAGAACAAGTGTGACCTAGGAACCCTACGACATATATGAAGTGAGAAAAGAGAAAAGTAGAAGCTCAGTTTATACCCTGAAAAGAGTAGAAGTAAAGTACCTGCCAGGACGCTAGCTCCCGAGATCGGACACTAGCGCTTGGGGCGGTCATGTCCTCGTTTGGGTGGTTCTGTCCAAAGAGTTTCCACATTCTAGTTTCTTAGACATAGTTTACATTGTCTAGTTCCAACATTTCCAGCTTGGTTTCCAACTTAGAATCACCCAAAACTCCCGATACATGCTAAGTCTCTCTTATCTCCTATCTTGCACACTTGCTTGTACTTTGCATATTATATCTCACTTATTATTATTAGATATTCATTTGATATCAGTCCTCGATAAAGATTTAATTTTATTAAATCACCCAAATAATAATTATGGATTGGAGATTCTTTTATTATAAAATACTCCAAATATTTATGTACGACTTCATGTAAGCATCTATCCATGATGAACTTAGCGATGTTATATATTAGATAACCTCATTAACATGCTAGCCTAATTATCCTTATGATTTGTGGATTGTAATTTCTTTTGTATAAAAAGGTGATGATTGCATGTATCCCCACTAAACATTAAGGGGGAGTGTTGGAGCCTATAATGTTTATGGGGTACACACAAACCGTTTGCCTCTGTATACAAACAACTATAACTCCACATGTTTTAAACATAAGTTATATGGAATATAATATTATACAAATGAATAAACATATAGCTAAATTAGTTGTGGGGTGAAATGGTATAACCAATCATAGTTGTAACCATTCACCCACTATAAATTTACCTTCCAATGCATCGAAAGGTATAATGTGAAAATCAAATAATTAGTCACTTAGTAACGAGGTTATGTGAGTCTAATTCCTTATGAACCATTTGTTGTAAGTTTCTCCTTAACTAAATAATATTGGATGATGATTTTTGTACCATGTTTTTTTACCTCAGTAAAGGTTTTCCTTACTTTAAATCTTTGTGTTTTGTGTTATTTTATTATTTCATATTTCATTTTGTACTTTCTATAATTTTGTATTTCCATTCCTTGTCAAATTATTGGATAACAAACTATCTGTTCGATCCTACTCTGACATTTGCATGGAGACTTGTAGGAAGAAATCTATATGTCATAACCTTATGAGTCTATAAGAAGTGAGAACTTCGACTATGTGTGTTGATTTAAAAAGTCCTTGTATGGATTGAAACAAGCTTGTCAATCATGTCAAATTATTGGATAAAAACCAATCTATTTAATCCTACTAATATCTAACACTTACATGAAGACTTGAAGGAAAAAATCTATATGCCCCATCTTTATGAGTTTGTAAGTAGTGAGAACTCTAACTACATGTATTAATTGAAAAAGTCTTTGTATGGATTGAAACAAGCTCGTCAATATCAATATGAGAAGATTGACAATTTTCTAATCAACTTTGGTTTTACATGGAGTCACCCCAACCCCACAATCTGATTTTGGGTCCTCTATGTAGATGAATTAACCATTAAATGGATTTCCACCAAAAACAAATGATGTGAAAGCATAATTGATGAAGCATTTTTAAGTGTCTAACTTGGCCTTCATGCACTTTTTTCTTGGTCTTTAGATCTCGGTATATGAAATACATATTTGTTAACAATTCCAAGTACATTCAAGACATACTCCACCGCTTTAACATGGAAAAATGTAAGTTTTTACCAAATCCAAATCGTCAATATTTTCTCCAAGTAATATTCTACTTCTCATACTCACCTTAATATTTCTTATATTGTTAACTTGGTGTCACAATACTATCGGGACCTTCATGTAATTATGTGGATAAGAGTTAAAGTTGTAATTCTAACATTCGCCATAGATTTTAATACAAAGAGGAAGTAATGCTACTGTATAAATGTGTGTAGTATTTTATATGATTTCATTAATTTATTTATTGAATACATGTGGGTGTTTTTCTTAAGGTAGTTTCTATAAATTCTAGAACATGACGAGGAATTTAAAAGATTTTATGTGCCTCAATGATATAGTTGATCCCCTCTTTAACCTATATGTATAGGTTAGTCCTCCTCATGAATATAACATCCCTAATATAAAAGGACTTCCAAACACCAAATAAAATGCATAAAGAGAAATCACATATATTTCTACCTTGTCAACATTTTGGGGTTAATTCAAAATCAAAATTTACATCTCATAGTTACTTGAACACTAACCATATTCACCAGAGTTGGAGGGTATGGACATGGATGATCATATGTTTTCAAACCAATATTCTTAGCAACTTCACCTACAGAGTGCATATGTGGTTCTCTTTTGTTTTTCCATCATTTGAATGCTTCGTTAAGTTTTTTTGAAATGATTCGCTGCTAGTTATCTTTATAACTATATTTTAATCTTGTTTATTGTTGGTTTTGATCTTGCTTAGTGCGATTTTTTTTTGTTTCTAGTATTTGTTTAGCGAATTATTTTTTCTTTGGTGATATGGTGGGTTATTGATATTCCCTTACATGGTTTTGTTTACTACGACTACTTGTTGTTTGTCCAATTTCTTAGGTTTTAAGTTTTGGTTGGATATTGGTTAAGCTTATCTCATCAATACATTATCTTTAATGTGACGTTTTGTGTAGGTGAGGGCCCTTCCTTGTTTATATCATAAAATAAAAAAATTCATCTAAAATAAAAATAGATTGAGAACCAATATCAATAAATGCATTTACCTTGGTTTTATTGATGTAATTCTTGATTTGGAAAAAATCTTAAATTCTTCTTTTTTGTTCCTAATCAGTATTAGTAGCTTGTGCAACCTAAATTCTCATCAACATCAAAATTTTCGTCTTTCTCCACATATGATTACTCTCTCAATGATCCCATGAAAATTTTGGAGTCTTTGGAATGATTACTATGATGCAAATTATGATAGCTTATTTTAGTATTCACATATATAACACAATGATTACAATGGTTCTTTAGACCTTGAAAACATTTAAAGCAACGAACATTTTCTTACCTTTCCACTTACCCTTCTTGTAGGTTTTGTAAGACCGATTTTTTCTTTCTTGAATCGATTTGTGAATTGGTTTTTATTTTAGGGTTCCCCTCTCTTTGTATTTTCTCTTCCTTAATGTAATACAATTGAATTATTCATGAAGGTCATTTGTCTTATTTGAGATGACCCATGTCCTTAACCGTGTATGGAGACCTCCCAAGTACTTGGCAAACTTGTATTTATATTCCAATCTCAAACCCATTAACATAAATTTTCTATGGAATTTTGTGGCATAATCTTGCACACTTAGACCACTTCCTTGCTTGAAATAACGCCACTTACAATTTTGATTAGTTTTATTCCCAATAAGATAAAAATTATTACATAAAAATCTTTTAATTCATTCCATGTAGTTACAATTGGATTCTACCTCTTTTTAGAAGATAATAGATAAAATTTTGACCAAAATAGAACAAAACTTTCCATTTTGAAACATACGAAAGAAAGCTTTTGTGCCACAATCACCAAATGCACACTAAAATATACCTCCACTTGTTGTAACCATTTTTATAGCAATCTAACATCTATATGTCCTTCTAGATATTTAATCTTATTTTGTATTTCAAGTTTGAAAGGAACACAATTAAATGATATTACCTTACTTTTACAATTTTACTTTAGAGGTTGCTCATATTCATACAAAAATTATTCTCTCCCCAAGGATTTTATTGTACTATTCCAAACATTTTGGTGAGAGGATGATGTTTCTTGGTTTGTAATCGTGATATATTTCTATTTGGTAATAAAATCTTGGAACTGCATCATGCTTTCCATGCATGACTTTAAGGAAAAACTATGGTGGAAATATCTTCACAAATTTTGCCATTTTCACATTTTGATTCCACCTTCTTGTAGAAATCTAAGGATCATAAGCTAAAATTATTTCTATTTCGATTTTAAAACTATCATACAAATCAATCAACATAAATTACCACAATACCAATTTTTTTAATTTGATCGATGGCAAAATGATATATGGTTTCCTTAACATAATTTACTAAGAATTTACATAATCATAATATGATGTCTTAATATGAATTCACTTCAAAATGACAATTTGGAATGTTTACAAATTAAAATTAGTGTGGTATGGTTTTAGAAACATAAAATAAAGCTTACAAAGTTGAAACATAAAATAAATAAACTATGAACTATAAACATAAAATATGAAAAAAAAGCGACATAAGGATTGTTTTATCTCAAAATCCTAAGGCGAGAAATAAGAGTTGGAAGTGGAAAATAGTTAGTGTCCCAATATTTTAATTACTAGATTACTATGGTAACTTGCTTTTGGTATGTGTAGTCACTAAAATATGAAATTATTACTATTACATTATGCCTATAGTATGTTGTTATACACATAATTTTTAAATTTGGAAACTAGGCACTAGTGACACCTCTTTGGTCCCTTTCTTGCTTTGTTTGGATCTTCTTACGTCTTTTATTTAGCATTTTCATCTTTTTGGTCAAGTCACAAGGATCCTGTTATTGTCTTTCATTCTTCTTCTTTTTTTGCTTATTGCAGGACAATACCACCCATACAGAGACAATAGTGCCCATGCGCTAATATCCTTCGGCACTTATGTCCTATTTGTTTATTTTTCTCCTTTGTCAGTTTGTTTTGGCTTTGGGTATTTTATTATCTTATTTTCACAACCTAGGTCAAATTTTGGTGTCACTAACTACCTATAGGACCTATATATATACACAACCTACTAACTATATATACTAACTACAAAAACTCATATATATACAACTATGTGGTATTTTATTATCTTCTTTTCATGACCTAGGTCAAATTTTGGTGTCACTAACTACAAAGAACTCACACACACACACACACACACACACACACACACACACACACACACACACACACACACACACACACACACACACACACACACACACACACACACAACATACTAACTATTCTACGGGAAATTGGTCTATCATTTCTATATCTACCACATACACAAGCCATACAAAGCATTTTGTGCTACATTATTCATTTCATAGGGGGAGGCTATTTTGAATTCCATATCACACATGCTTGTGTTGTAAAAAAGTAACTGTAGCCTGATATTCTTCATGTGATTGACACTATGGAATCCTAGCTCAATGGACACAATTTCAATCACACACCACAAGAACTACATGGAGTTTGAAATGTAATTTAGTGCTCGACAACAAGATCACATTAGGGTGACCTCCAGGGTCAGTTTGACTCTCTCATATGAATTTTTTTATCTAGTCTAATGTGTACTTGAGTCTTGTGTAGGTAGCTAGGGTTTGTTTTGTAGGTACATGTAAGCCGGAGCAAAAGTGCAACAAACTTGACATGACATACAATGAGCTAAAGAAGATGCATGAATTAGATCCTAAGTTGTCATTCGACACTAACGCCTAGAACATATGCTAGTATCGATGCACTCACATCCTCTCCCACGTGCTCTTATCCCTGAGATTATCACATGCTAGTTTCAAAATCAAAGCTTACACAACCCGAATATTCATGTTTAGATCATTCACCACCCAAACCTATGGTGACAAGATGAGTTATCCTAGAAACCATATATATCACTCTTACTTGTACTTCTATTAGCTAGATCTTATATGTTACTATTATTTTATCGATCAACAAAGTGTCCTTATCTTATATATAATTTTGTTAAATCATTTGGTGAACTTTGTTTATTGATCGACCTCAAGATCCTCCATGGATATCTCTTTGAGTATATTCTATCAAGCCCATCTAGAGTATATCAACGTTTTACGACACACTATGGATCATACTCTAATATGATCTCGATACTTGCCACATATGCTACCCATTGAGTATCATCATCCTTGGTTTTAAATCATGAGCATATTGTTTTTACTTCTAATGATATTACTTCCTACCAAATAGTCTTTAATACATCTCCTTTGTATATTCAGGATCATATTCACAATGTGTTAGTCAAGCATGCTTTGGTTGATAATAGATATGGTCTTAACATATGCAATATTTATTTTTACCTCGATAAGCCTTTCTGCAGACTAATCTCACCCCATTTAGTTTTTGCATTCGTGGTTTTGAGAAGATTTCTAATCAAGTATTAGGTGAAATTTCCCTACCCATTACATTAAGACCATGTACCCTTAATGCATCATTTCATGTTATGCCTAATAATCTCAGTTATAATTTTCTCTTAGGCCATCCTTGGTTACATTCTATGCATGTTGTTCCCTCTACTCTCCATGCTAGGCTTAAATTTATTTTTGAGGGTGTTGTTTATGATGTCTTAGTTGATCCATCCCCTTTTACTTATTGTAATACCATTGACCACCCATCCACTTCTCCATCTCCTCCCACCCCATATATTATTGATTATACTACCTATGGTGTTGGTTATAAGTATTTTCTTTGACCACATTCCCCCACACATTACCCGATGACGCACTCTTGTTCCTAGTTCATACTTGATTGTTGAGGGTTTCTTCATATGGACCTCACTTTGCACACACACATTGGGGGAATTCTTATTCCTCCCTTCTCACTGATTTTATTTCATATATCTGTAATAAAAAATCTAAAAACATTAGCTTAAATCTTGATTGGATACATTCTACCTTACTTATACTACTCTATGTTGCACCTTTTCTTATCATGTTATTATGGTTCATAATATGCTTTATCATTTTCATACACACATGCAAATTCACATGGTATCTTGAGGTGAATGCATGTCACTTATAGGTTGTTACATGATGTATGATGTTTTTCCTTGTCCATTATCAGTCCCACTTAGGCTCTTGAGGGAATCTACCTTTTATCCCTTATTATCATGTTCTATCATTACAATATTGCACATTTTTAATTCCTATATTTAGACATTACATTATTGCATACTATTTGTCTTCCTAACATGCTAACAAGTGCTTCATGTGAAGCATTTGCCTTGCAGACTCCTTCTAATCATGGTTGCATTATTTTCTTATACTTTGTTTGTCATTGTTTGTGGGCTATGCCCTATGTTTGCTTGTTTCCTTGTTTTTACAAGCTTTAAACGGCTCCAATAGTCTTGTGACATATTGAGTGGTATCCCATGTATGCAACCAACTACTTGTTGTGTCCTTGTTTTTATTTTCCTATATGCCTTTACTAGTTGCTATTTCAATGTGCATTGCTTGTTTATCACTAACACTTGTATGCTAGCATTTTCCCCTATTTTTCTTACGCCATGGTACCTACCATGCATAATCCCTATTCCCATAGTAGGATTCCTATATCGATGTGCACATCAATTTCATCCTTCCTCGTTTGGGCTCTGTTCACATTTGTTCATCTCACGCACCCCAAACGAGTGGGGGAAAACATTGGGTGAACCTTTTCACCCTCCCAATAGTCACATAACGTAGTTACATAAACACGAGGCACCGGAACGCAATAAAAATTAGTTGCAAAAACTAGTGCCGAAACAAACTTGGCCACAAAAATCAACATGGACAAAAGTGCCTAGAAAATAAAAAGAATGAATGGGCATTTGTGTCCCACATAAATGCTCATGTCATGGGGGAAAAATAGTTATAGAGTAGTTTTAACAGTTGCACAATCACAATTTTCTCTAATTTCAATAGTTACACAACCAGTTTTAGATTACTAATATGAACTAACTACTTACTCAAGAACCAAAACAAGAAATAAAGAAGGAACCAAATAAGGCAATGACACATAGGGCATATGAAAACAATATGCCTAGTGTAATGTGTCACCCGATGCTAGTTACAAATCAGGTTTGTGATCATCTATAGTGGCACTTATCCATAGGGAAGCGCTAACGGTTGGAGAGAAAAATAAGCCACTCTCCCAATATACGTCCCTTAACGGTGACAAGATGACTTAATCCAAAGTTTAGCGTCAGGATGCTCAAATCCCTAGATTGGCAACATGATGCCCAAATCCTTATTATGATCAAATCAGGTCGAGAATTGATCTCTCAAATCTCCCAACCTGCTCCTAAACATCAAGTCTATAAGCAAGAAATTTTTTCTATCCCCTTATTCTTTTAGCATTTCAGTTGTACTCTAACCCCTTGGTTTATATTTTCCAATACACATTTTCATTTTTACATATTTTACAAGTTAAATTTCAATTGCATTTACCTAGAGCATTGAATACAATTGTTTTATTTTGTAGGTCCTATCTTATCCCAACGAAGGAAAAACGAACTCGACAAAGATGATATTCCAAGGAATTGCACACACATCATTATCACTCCACGCATCCAAAAGTCTCCCCGGAACCTTATACTTACCTATCCTCGAATTTTGCGTTACACATTTTGCACTTTTTCATTCAATATGCAACAAAAATCATTCGAAATGTTCCAATTACAACTCCTTCGGTTCACTCCAAGTACGTTCCTCTTATATCCTTTATAATAATTGAATTTCATCCAAATAGCATAAAAGGGGGGCAAATGTAATTACTAAAATATAAACTTATTTCTATTACATTATGCCTCTAGTATGTTGTTATACACATGATTTATAAGTTTGGAAACTAGGCACTGGTGACACCTCTTTGGTCCTTTTATTTATTTTTTGATCTTCTTACATCTTTTATCTAGTGTTTACATATTTTTGGTGAGTCACAAGGATCCCTATTCTTGTCTTTCATTCCAATTCTATTTTGCTTCTTCTGCAAGACAATACCACACAATTAGGACAATACCACCCAGAGCTAATGTCCTTTTGGGCACTTCTTTCGTATTTACTTGGTTTTCTTATTTTCCAATTTACTTTGTATTTGGGTCTTTTATTATCTTATTTTCACGAACTATGTTGAATTTTGGTGTCAATATGTGTCGAGATTCAAACAAATAACTCATATATATACACAACCTACTAACTATTCTAAGGGAAAATTGGGATATCATTTCTATATCTACCACATAAAAAAGAGAAACACAAGGAATTACATTTTGGGCTACATTATTCATTTCATAGGGGAGGATATTCTAAATTCCATATCACACATTCATTGCATTTGGGAAAAGTAGTTGTATCCCGCTATTCTTTGTGTGTGACTGGCACTAGGGCATCCTAGCTCAAGGGACACAATTTCAATCACACACCATAAGAACTACATGGAGTCTAAAATGTAGTGTAACACTTGGCAACAAGATCACATGGGGGTGATTTCGAGGTCATTTTGATTGTCTCATATGTATTTTTCATTCATAATGTCTCGCTTGAGTCTTATATAGATAACTAGGGTTTATTTTTCGTATATGTGTAATAGAGTATAAGTGCAATGAAATTGACGTGACCTACAACGAGATAAAGGTGAAAATAAGTGACAAAGAAATAATCAGATCCCTAGTTGTCCTGTAGACACTAGCACCTTGAATAGACACTAACACCCAGACACTCGTGTCCTCTCCTAGTACTACTCTATCCTTGATATTGTCACATGTCGGTTTAGAATCGAGCAGCTTACACAACCTGCAATATGTCTCATTTAGGTCATTCACCACCAAGATTCATTCTAGACCTATGGTGACAAGCTAATTTATCCTATAAACCATATCTATTACTCTTGATTATACTTTTATTCGCTAGATCTTGTATGTTATTGTTATTTTATTTGATCAAAAGTATCCTTATCTTAGATTTAATTTTATTAAATCAGATGAAGCTATTTGCAACATCAATTTTAGAAACCTTTAGGATATTTCAACCAATGGCATATATTTGATTCTTTTAACACACATTTCCCACTTTGACTACCTTCATATCACCTTAGTCACCTCTATATACCTTATTCACACACTCAAAATCATTTTCAATTTTATTAGGAATTTTAGTGTACCTATGCAAACACCTCTCTATTTTATGTTCCTTGAGTTTTGACCCCTAGGGTAGGTTTGACCACCATAGAGTGCTATATGAGTGTTAGGTGAAGTAAATAAGTGACTTGAACTCACTTCTACAACCATTTGTAGGTTTAATTTTACATTAAGGACAATCTACGAGTTATGAACCAACCCATGAAATTATATCAAATTGGAAAAGTGACCGTTGGGTAGGAGGAGATAAGACCATTCAACACGGGACCAAACTATGGGATAATTTTTTTCCACATGAATGGTCCCATACAACCACTCATGGGAGTTTACAACTTTCCATGAATGTTGCATGTAGAGATTATATTGATGTATATTGATGAGATCGAGTTCTAAGAGAGACTGAGTAGTGTGAGTAGATAATCAAGTCTTTTGAATGAGATAGTGATTTGCCACCTAGACATAAAATGTGTGTGCAAGTCATGCTTTAGGTGTAAAGATCAATTTATCATTGTCAAATGATATATTAAATTTTTTTGGTGTGTACATTTCCCCCTTAATTATTAAATGAAAATTACATGCTTAAAGGAAAATATACCTGAGTGTGTACAAACACTCTATATTCACTCAAAATTTGTGATTATATTTGAGTATTGACATGCTCCATGTGAAACTTGTAACAAAAATTGTATTCAATGTCCATAAAATAAATTGAATTGTAACTAAAATTTAGAAACATATTCATAACTTCAAAAATTGAATTTGTAAGTATTAAAGTAAAGAAGCAAAAATCATGGCGGGAACACACTTGTTTTCTTTATCGAGGAGAACCTCTTGATTTTTTTACAATTGGAGACCTTGATTGGAATTGAGCAATTTAGGGATTGGGGCGATTAATCCCCATTTTTGAAGGATACTTTACGGATGTAGAGAAATTGAGTGTTGCTTGACCCAAAACCGAAAGGTTTCATAGGACATTTCCCCATGAACCTCAAAAAGAAGGAAGGTTTCCACAAGGTTTTTAGTATATAACATTCCCATTTTAGTACATTAGAACAAGATTTTTTTTTGATAAGTGCTTCCTAGTTCTAAATACATAATTTAGAACTCGCAGATCATAACAATCATTCTTATAACAGATAACCATATGCAATTGTAATGACTCAGTGTACCACCAATCTATTCATTCCATGACTCGGTGATCTACCGATCTATTCATGAGTATCATAGAGTTGGTGTTTTTATTTTAACACTTCACTCTTGCGGTTCTCTTCCCTAATCTGGGATTTCAGAATGCTCTATCCAAGGAACCTATCTGAATAATTGTTACCATTATTCATCGGCATCACGTCCCTCATACTAGGTGACATAGGACAACACAATCAGCAACTTGCGATACTTTGGCCAAAGATTTGAAACATACTGTTCATGTCTCGTATTCCTTGATGGCATACTCGTCAATCTAGAATACGTCCTTCACCCCACTCCGATGTTAAATAGAATGTCTTATACTGACTTCACATCGGCCTCCCTGTCCCAAGTCATTCACTCGATGCGCATTAATATCATGACACACGTTGTAAGGATGCTCTTGAGGACTAGGGTAAGCTGACATCTTTGGGTCAACCACGCTTAACCACGTGTGTCAAGGTACCCCGGTCTCCAGGAAGCCTCATAACATGACCATGGTCCTAACCAGTCCCAGAGTAAAAACTTGTTCGAGTTTAAGGTGTAAATCTTAACGATCAATGCAAAGGGTGTCACCATAGGTCACCTGCATTGTTGTATCCTCGAGAAGATCCTAATCTTCTTGAAGGTACAACCCTGCAGTTGACATGTGTCAACATCCTACAAACCGCCTCGGAAAGATTTACATAACTTCAAAGAGTTACTTAAGTTGAGTTGAAATTAAATTTTAAGACTCTCCTATCTGGGTAGTCTTTTCCCAACCAAGAAATCATCCAACGCAACGTCTAACATGGTACAGTTGGGAACTTATTACCTCAGTTAATCAAGAAGCAAGGAAACAACATAACAGAAGTCGAACCCATATGCAATCACAACAAACATTTCAATAGAGTCGAATCCATATGCAATCACAACAAACATTTCAATAGAGTCGAATCCATATGCAATCACAACAAACATTTCAATAGAGTCGAATCCATATGTATACACAACAAAGACTTCAACAGAAGTCGAACCAACATGCAAACGAGGACTTCAACAGAAGTCGAATTCATATGAAAACACTGCAAGGACTTCAACAGAAGTCGTATCCATCAAGTATTCACAGCAAGGACTTCAACAGAAGTCGAACCAACATGAAAACACAGCAGGGACTTCAACAGAAGTCGAATCCATATGTATACACAACAAACATTTCAACAGAAATCGAATCCATATGTATACTCAGCAAGGATTCAACAAAAGTTTAACCAACATGCTAACACAACAAGGTCTTCAACAGAAGTTGAATTCATATGAAACACTACAAGGACTTCAAAGAAGTCGTATCCATAAGGTAATCACAAAGAAACATTCCCATACTTGGTGATACTGCCACGTCAGGTCACATTAGCCATTTGCAACCTCCGCCAAATCTGACAGCATCCCAAGTCCTTCAACCTTATCCCCCTCATAAATGCCATGGAAACCACCGCCCATGACTCGCGCCCCTTCATAGGTCCCCCTCCATTCTTGTCATTAGTTAGGATAGGTAAGAAACATAGGTTAGATCATAGGGTAAGACATTAGTCTTACATCCATAGCGCTAGAAGAAGTTAACTCTTAGGAGCATTAAGCTTATAGTTTAGGGCTAGGTTAGATTAGCAATTATTTTAACCAATAGGTTATAGTTTAGGTTAAGATTATTAACCTTAACGAATCCAGTCTAGGTCTCCCAAGTAGGACCAATCAGTATTAGAGCCAAACAGGGTAAAACATTCCTGTAAAGGATCCTATCTGGCATTGCTAATTAAGCTTACGGTATACACAAGAACATCTTACCTGGCTTAAGGTCTAGGCCTTCCTGATGTTACGATATCTGGAACCAAATTTCATTTATCATGATCAGCCTGAGTTAAACTCCGGGATTGCTCATTCAAACTCATTCAGACCTTGTAACTTTCGTAAGGTCCATAAATTTTGTTCATCCTGAATAAGCTTAAAACATTCCTTGGATCAATGCAACTGATCCAAGGCTGAGTCAAAGATCTTCAAGAGCAAAGAAGATACAATCCATATCAAGCATGACTTCCCGAAACCAAAGGAACATGTCCTTATACAGAAGAAATCATATATCAACACTTGAATGCTCAGGAGAAGGTAACAACAGTTTAGGGTGTTACATAGTAACCGTGATATCTTCCAAAAAAAAGTGAGAAGAATGTTTCCATAAGGTTTTCTAGTCATATTGATATATTCTAACCCCATAGACCACATTGTTGCAAATGGATTTAGGCCCAAGTGTAAAATAACACAAATTTGATGTAATTGTGAGTCTTAAATATGTAATGGTTAATATAGATAAATGAGAAGAAGACACATGCCCCCAATACCATGTATTGAAAGCATGCCCAAGTCATGTACTGCCAAAAGGAACGAAGTGCTTAAACCCCCTCAATTTTGTACCAAAATTTATTAGATCCTACCCTAAACTATGTAATTTTTTCTTGAACCTATATCAATTTTTAAAAATACATATGACAATGTAAAGATTTTATAATTACTGAAAAATATACCCCTAAGATAAAAATATTCTTCCTGGATAATAACATCGAGTGGTTTCATCCATGTTGGATGGTTCTATCCCTATGTAAATTTGTTCCATTTTGTGTTTGATTATGTTTATAAGTGTTTTAAACCAGGTGTCATTATTTTCCTAATTTCTAAATTCTATGTGCTTGATGTGCATAGATACCCTCTTTGAGATGAGTGAGGTGTGTAAATTGAATGCTCGAGATCAAAATAAATGATGCATATCCATGTTAGATGTATATGACAGTCAATATTGGATCACATGGAGAGTTAATGTAGGTGACCACCATTGAGATCTTGTTCCTACAATGGTGTGCATTATAACACCATGACTAGGGTTACAATTAAGGCACTAGTTTTTTTAAAACCAACCAAAGTGAAGACTTGCAAGATGATTAAAGGTCTTCTTAACATCATAGAAGAGATCACGACCCATTCAAAATAACATTTTTTGATCTAGTTCTCATTATTTAATTATTAACAATAAATTATTAACGGTTATCATAATCATGTTAAATGGAAGAGGGGGAAATCAAATTTAACACTAAATCACTTAACGTCACAATTTGTAGTTAAATTATTTTCTTCTTGAATCAATGATATGCAAAAATAAATAAAATAATTAAATACTAATAGTTTTACGAGTCATGAGTGACTACTAATTAACTTACACTATTATGATTAATTAAGGTGTGATTTATTTAATGTGCTTATAACTTGGATATCTCACATTATTATAGCTAAAAATTAAATAAAACAATCAACAAATTCTTCACTAGCCTAATGGGTTTAATAATGCTAAAAATAACCTTAGATTTAAATTCTACAAGAACCATTCATTCTAAGTAGAAAATTAACACATTTAATCAAGCCAAATTAAAAGACAATTACAAAAATCCCTAGTGTACAATTAAATTAAAACCTTAGGATTAAATTGATCTAAACCATTGATCATGTGCAGCCCTAAGGTTTCTCTAATTTCTATTTGGATAATTACAAAACCATATGGGAGCCTCCACTCTCCCCATTTTATAAGTTTAGCTATGGAGGAGGAGAGCTTGGAGAGCTAATCTCTCATGGTATTAAATGGATAAATTGTTGCCTAAGTATCGGATGCGCATGAGAAAAAGGTACACAAGAAGGGGTGTGTGGGTGTGCATGGAAGTTTGGTGAAAGAAAGGTGTGCTTAGGGGTAAGGCAAAGTTCGAGAGTTAGTTGTTTTGCATGTTATGGGGTAAATATAGGATGGAGTGCAGAGAATGCTTTGGATAAAGACATGAAGACTTCAAGAATAGGCGAAGGCTAGTTTGGGAACAAAAGGAAGATCAAGATTCATGGAGAGTTTGAGATAATAACATGATTAGATCTGGAGTTAATTATAGATAGTATATTATCAAGAAAATCTTACATGCTTCTTTAGTTATCTTTGTAATGGCACATGGCTATTTTGAGCATGCAACCTATTTTGAGACTGCATGGGTGGTGAAGGGAAAGTCCCCACCCCTATATATATGTATTGATTTACATGGTTTTGAGAGACTGAGATTGAGATATAGATTGTAACAAAGTTATGCTCTTTTGTTATGATTTTACACGCATGACTTTGTGATGGTATTTATTATGTGTTCAACTACTTTGGTTTGTCATGAATTAATATAATAGACAATTATGGATGGATATTGATTGTTGATGTCTCTACTAATGGTTATTATATGGTGAATCCGGTATTGTTAGCATATGGATTTGCACGCATGGAAATTACATGCAACAATGTGGGAATGAAGTCCCTCCTCAATGAAGGCGAGGTTGCCTTTATTGAAAACCAAAACTGTATTTACATATGTACATTCAAAATTGTATGTGAGGGGTGTTTTGGAACATCAATGGAAAGAAAAGTGAATGAGGGAGATGAAATGGAATGAAGGAAAGGAGTGGAATGGAATGAATTGAAATAACATGCAAGAGTTAGGTAAAAACAGAGCCTAATATTGCACGAAGAGGAAAGATGAATAACTAACACAAATAAAACAGAGTTTGAGTTAGCTAAAAAGGAATGTGTAAAAGGGAACACACGTGAGCAAATAGATAATCAAAGCTTGATCACTATGTGAACTAGAACAACAGATTAATAACATTGAAAATAAGATCAAAGACAATATTTACATGCAAGATTCAAACACTAACATCTAATGAACATAAGAACATCAAATGCTATAAGAGACAATGAATGGGACACAAAGTTCATATTTCATTAACTCCAAAATGTCTTCTCAAAATAACACAAAGTTTCTTTCTTTGAAGTAAAGCTTGCATACAAAAGTATTTTCTTCTCCTCTCTCAAAGTCACCCTTACAAATGAGCCCCTGACTTCTTTTTATAATTGAAAAGTTGGTTACAAAGTAGTTAGAGTTTTAAATGCATATTAAATAGGGCACTTAAGTGACTTTTGAATTTTTCAACCAAATTTATTAAAAACAACTAAACATAGAAACCACTTAAGTTAAAAAGTCATTTAAGGAAAAATACATAAATAAAAGAAATGAGTACATGTGGACCCCACCTAAATGACTTTGGCGCACACCTAAACATCCTAATCAAAGCAATGCGCCACCTAGATCAAAACACCTAGGGTCACTGTCTTATCCATTGGGCTAAGAGTCCGCCTATCCCGATCCTACGGGAATGAACTCATTGACCGTGCTCCACAATCCTCCAGGTGATAAGAGAGCTAGATCTTGAAACTTGAGCAATTCATCCACCCCTCCATTTGAGCAACATCCTGGTGTGAGCAAGTTCATCTTCATTCGTATTCACATTCACAATTACACACAATTCTCCACATGCTTCGAATAGCCTTCCATGATGAATTATTGATTTTTTGCGAGACTGTAGTCGTTAAACCACCTTGGCTTGTTAGAATCCAACTTTTGATCTTTTGCCATTGAAAAGATCTTCTAAGAGCCAAAATTACAATTCACTTCCTGGAGTTATGTATTTTGTCTTTATCACCATCTCGAAGTATTGGCATTCTGATTCGCTGACAATCATCCAATTTAAGAACACTCCAACTTTAAGACTAGCCGATTAAGTAATGCGCACTGCTAACTAAGAGCTGATAGGGACACGCTTGAATGATGTGGCCTTGCTTGATGATCCACACAATTGTACTTATCATTGGTCTTGGTTTTTTGATGAGTAGCTCCATACAACGATCAAGTGAAAACAATTTTTGTGGACAAGATTCTCCCATTATCGATCTCTGCCGATAACAATGGCTTTTGACTCCGAAGAGACCAATGCCAATAGCTACGACTTATACCGCATAATGAGGAAGTTAGAGGTTGCTTCCGCTTCGGAGCCATTGGAGTTGAATCGCCACACTATGCAGGTTTCGTGGTGCATCCATGCAAGTGATGACCAATTCAGAACAAGCGTCAAGAAAATTGTGACTCGCCTTCGGTTGATATGCGATCGCAGAATCGACCTATGTCGACGTGTCCCAAGTTAGTATCGGTGATGTTCTCATACTCTGAATGGAGCATCGAGGTGAGTAGAATGCCTAGGAATACATACCGCAACATCATTTTGTTTGAAGATGACATGATTGTGACAAAAGCGTGATTTCAGGCTATTACTTCCATCTTACAAAACTACACAAATCGCCTGTAAAACTACCTTGGGAAAAATAACAAATCTTGTTCTGAGAAGTTCTCACTAGATGAGGGAGTTTATTAAGGTACCACAAGTTTGCGTGTTAGAGAATTTTTTCCAATCAAATTCTTTAGTCAAATATTAAAAGTCAAAGTTGACTCTTCTGAGACTCTTTAGGAAAATGCAAGTGTAAAACTGCGAAAATCTCGTTTGGTTTTAGCTTGGTAAAAATACCAAATGTCACCCTGAGCATCTAAAACTTGGCAAGGGAGCATATGAAGGTGAGAATAATTGAAAGAAATAATTCATTTCTCTTGACGATCATTTGAGTCCAAAATATCAACTCTCAAAGTGAGTCACCTTGACAGGCTAAAAAGCTGCGCATGGAAATCATGCAAACTACATTTTATTTGACTCCGTGAAAAATATCAAACGAGGTGCTGCGTATTTTAAATTTGGAAAAAGAGTAGATGAAGTTGAGAATAATTCAACAAACTAAACCGTTTCTCTTGACGATCATCTGGGCTCGAGATACGGATTCTCAAAATAGGCCTTCCGCCAAGCTGAAATTGTACGCGGCAAAATCGAGCAAACTGAGTTTTTCTTGGGTTCGTGAAAAATATCAAACGAGGTGCTGCACATTTGAAATTTGGAAAAGGAGTACATGAAGTTGGGGAGAATTCAACGAACTAAACCTTTCTTCCCGACGATCATCCGACTTCGAGATATCGAGCTCCAAACTTGATTACTTCAATAGATACAACCCGCGACACGTCCTTTCCGCATCTATCGTTTTCTTTATTAAATTCATTTTTCTTTGTGTCGATATACATCGGTAATGCGTTTGAATGCGTGATATTTTTGTCTGAATATTTCTCACCAATGCGTGATGAAAATGATTTATATATATTTTTAATTAAATTCTCCCAATTTTTAATGACTTCATGCAGGATCGATTTTAATATTTTTCTTTCGGCAGTGCGTGGGGTGCATGAGCCTAGTATTTTTCTTCTTTGGCAGCGAATGATCTCTTTCTGTTTCCCTGATGCATGGATCTTTTGCTTTCCACAGGCTTGCGTGGACTTGGTTATCTTTAACTTGCATGCATATTTCCTTAGAATGCGTGTGTTGTTATTTTGCCCAATGCGTGGGCTTTTGACTTATCTTTTCAAACTGCTGCATGCATACAAAAACATATTTCCATCCACGTGGAACTTCATCTCCTTGTGCAGCGTATGGTATTGGTTTAAGCTCTTATGCATGCGTTGAAAATTGGTTTTAGATGGTTTATCTCCTATGCTTGTGGGCAGCTATTAAAACCAACACGTGGGCAAAAATGTGTGGGCTTTCCTCTTTGGTATAGCAATTGTGTCTCCTCCTGGTGGCCTCTTCCAATTGTTGTGTGGATCTTATTTTTGCAAATGCATGGGAAATAAATTCAAACTGGTTTTGTCATTCCCCTCTTAGCATGCGTGGTATTCTCTTTCTGTATTGGCATGGATATTTATTTCAACATGAACCTCCAAACAGCTGCTGCGTGGAAATTTCCTCCTTGTCTTTGTTGCATGCATGGGTATTTCCTTTGGCTGCGTGATTAATTCCTCCTCCTTGGCTGTTATTTGTTTGTTGTTCTTTTTCCATGTGGCCATCACAAACAAATACATGGGCTCACCTTCTTTTATTTGTTTGTCTTGTGCAGGTGTGTGGATAAAACTGCATTCTTCCTCCCCTCTCTTTGGTTGTGCGTGGAAACTTGTTCTTTGCTGCTGTTTTGGAATGTGTGAAGACTCCCTTCCTGCTCCTGCGTGGGCATTTCTGCAAAACAACAAACAAAAACAAATATGCATGGACTGTGTTTATTTATTTTCTCCTTGATTCCTTCTAACAGCTAGATTTTCCTCTGCTGGAATGTGGAACTCTGACAAATTGTTGACACGTGAATGCATGAAGGATGGAGACAACTACCTGGAACTCTCAAGGTTGCCTAGCTCTAGCTAATGCCCGTGTTAGGTTTCCGTGTGAAAGCCGGGTATTGCATGTAGAATAAGCTTTCCTTCTTCTAGCTCTGGATATCTGCAAGATCTCCTTGTTTCTCCTTCTTCCCAATTTCCTCTGCTTCTGCAACCTCTTGAACCTTGTCTCCTCATCAATTCTGGATGATAGAAGCAAAATCAAAATTGTCTACGGCAATTGGAAGTGGAAGAAAGATTGCCCTCGACACTTGCTCACGACAGTTACAACAATTAATAAAAAGAAGAATTTTCTCCCAAATTTGTCGAACAACTTCCATCCAATATTAAAATTAATATTTATTAATTAAAAACCCTAAAATTTAATAAATATTAATTTTATTAAATAACAGGGTAAATATTAATTAAATAATTAAAATACGATTTATGGTGTAGCGGGAGAAGGGCTTATTCAAAATGGATGAAACGAAAGCCAAAATGACCGTGAGAATAAGATGATTGCGACGGAGGAGAACAATCACACAAGATAACACTTGATTTTCTTTGTTTTAAATTTTCACGTTTACTAAATTTTGAGAAGTCAAAATTAGGCGATAACAGTGTACTAATCCTTATGTGATGTATATGTTTTCCTTATTATGTGTGTTTCTAAATCGAGATCTGGTTATTATGACGAGACATGTACTTTGGATATAGCTATTTGAACATGAATGCTAGCACCTTGGTAAGGCGGTAACAAAGAGGGACCTGGTACCTTTGTGCACTTCGGGTGAGAACTCGATCTGTCTAAGTTATGTGTCACACATCTAGGGTTTGAGTAAGATAAGGTCTTTGTATCTACGTATTCTTGTCAGGAAGTTGCTGAGTTTGATTTTTCGGGTGAGCCTAGAGGATCTTACATCCATGTTATTCCTTTGGCTATTAATATCTTGATGGTAGTGCTAAGTTTAGAGCACCTCCCTATGGCTAGCTAAACATACCAACACATGGGGGTAGGAGTAGGTGTGGTGAAAGATGGCGGACCTTATGGTAGAAAGGTAGAGAGAAGAAAGGAGGCTTAAGTATAATGAAGCATGGGAGAGGGAATTGGTGAAGAAGCGTGATATTGAGAAGTCTTTGGAGTTGCGAGAGGATGATGTCTCATGAAGGATTTGAAGCTCACGTAGAAGACGTGGATCTGGAGCATCAAGCTCTTCCCAATGTAGGTAATCGCGGTATAGGAACCCCTCCGACTTCTAATGAGAGCACTAATGATGAGGAAATACTAAGGACCGCGAATGCAGATTTGATCCCACCTAGCGACCTATCCCTTGTTCTTGGTGTTCAAGTTCCAGAAGTAACTATTGATAAATAAGAATATTCAGGTAATCCAATGGTTTCAGGTAGATATAATTTTCCTTTGAGTACAAAAGTGCATCAGACAACATATATGGCATCACAGGCGATAACATATTTACTGTTTGAAGGACCGATTGGAAGAATATTTTCCGGTGCATCATTAGGATAGAGTGTGGGTACGCATAACATTGGAGAAATTTCTGGAAGCACTACAAATTCACGAGAATGTGGGAGTTAAGTTCAATACTCTTTGTTGGGATGCAATAAAGTACATTCATTGATGCAGCGCTCATTGTAGGAGGTGGATTAGGCAAATCAAGATGCTTGGGATCAAGTGGATCAAGTGGTTTTGGTGGTGGGGAAATATTGATGGTGGTTTTGGTTATGGATCCGGAAGACAAGGTCCACATCCCCAACAACTCCCTCCACATCAACCTCGAAAAGTTTATTACGAGATGTCCCTCTACTTGTTAGAATATAGAGGTATTGAAGATGCTTTGTAGAACATGTGCATAAGTGTGAGATGTTATTGCGTGCTAAATGAATCACTACTTAAGATAGGAAGGCGAGTCAGTTTTCTGCTACTCTTCAAGGGCACACACATAAGTGGTATATAAAGTATGAATTGCACTGATTGTAGTGGATTATGATGCTTTACGCTCTGCATTTTTAGCCGAGTTCTATATCCATGATTTTGAATAGAAGAGTATCAACGTGATTAAGGACACTAAGTAGGGCTTATTAGAAAGCGTTTGGGAGTATGACACACATTTTAAAACTTTGTTATTGAAGTTGTTTTATAACATACATCCTAGTTAGCATGCATATTGGCTTTTTGGTGGGTTGTTGACTCTGTTCCGAAGGGCACTATCTCATAAGAATTTTGTATATCCGCGCGACGCTTTGGAAGTAGATCTACGTGCTTTGAGGTAGTTGGGAGTGTGGACACCAGTGTGATCCCATTTTTAGAAGCATAAATTATAGCTATGGTGAAAAAGTTAGAGAATCTCTCTTCTAATTCAGCTCATGAGACAAGCGAGTGTAATATGGTATACAAATTGCAAGGTTGAAGGACATACTAAGGATAACTTTCCTCAAAAGTCGGTGCATGCCATGTGTTAGATTGTGAGATTTTTCATTTAGACCATGATGCAAGTAGATGTCCTCTTTTGCAGCGTGTGATCTAGAAGAATGTATCTATGTATTGTAAAATTTTCAAAACTCATACTCATCATTGTTAACTGTAGAGTAATTGATCATATTCATGAAGCCATTGAAATTGGTGTGTGCTAGACTAGTGTAGTAGGTGGATCTAAGGAACAAGGAGAACAACATAATGAAGGGCGCAATAATGGGGATAACAGGAATAGAGGCTTCCGTGGTTGATACAGAGTCCAAGGTCACAATGGTGGAAGAGGAGGATTTCCTCAAGGATTTTTTTTTTTTTTTTTTTACTTGTGGATCTTATATTCATTATCATCACCCTCGAATGTGGTTTTCCCATGGTGTGGGAAGAAACATAAGTTTGAAGAATGTCCAGACTTGTATGAGTATATGAATAAGTAACACAAGCAAGGCGAGGGAACAACTATGATTAAGATACAACATGCAGATGGAGATCAATGGATGTTGAATGTTGGGCTTAATTATGAATTGCAACCAGTGTTAGTTACTACACGCGCTGAGGTTGTGCGCACTCGTGAACCTCCGAAGTATAAGCCGACTATAACAAAGCAAGAAGTGATAAATGAAAAGTACCATGATGTTGAACATCATAAAGAAGTGTACCTAGAGACTATGGACATTATCAAAAATCTACAAGGAGAGATTCAAATTTTGAAGGAGTAGGCACACATGATGGAATGAGAATTTTTTTGAACTCCCGAAGGGTGCGAGATGATTTAAATGAGGTATGTTGAATGTTGCGCCAGGAGAATATAATCCCCTTGTTAGGAGAGTGGTTGAGAGTAAAAGTACTACACGCAGTAATGAGTGCGAGAGGTAGATACTCCATGCAAATCTTCCTCCCCATAAGCATGAGTATGATAAAAAGATTACATTAAATGCGGTTATTAATGAATGGATTCGAGAAACATTCTAATAGATACAGTGCGAGAGGTTAATGTACTCACGTTGGATGCTTGGAATCAGATGGGAATACCACCATTATAACCTTCTTTGAATGTGTTGTATATGGAAAACATAACTAGGGCTGATCTATTGGGGTATTAAAAGATGAAAATATTATGATTCGGGGAGCCAAGTTTACAATGGACTTTGAAGTATTGGAGCTTGCAGAGAGGCAAATATATTGCCAACGTTACTTGGGTGCCCTTGGTGTTATACAAATAATGCAGATTTGCGATTCAACAAGGGGTACATTAGATTTGTAAACAAAGAAAATCACACCATTATACCTTTAATAGATGCAAATTTTGCTCCGTATGTTGAGCCTCTCGAGTGAAGAAGACTGAATAGGATATACACGAATATAATCGAGAGATCCTGAGGTAGTTGATCCATATAAGGAAGGGGTGATTCAATGGGATGATGTTCATTCAGTTAGTGATACTACAAGTATTTCTTGTGACAAATGGGTGCATGGAACATCAACCGAGCCCGTTTGGCACTTGAGTCATAACCAGGTACCTTGATACACTGGTGAAGGGAACCATGGTGTATTTTTGTGCGCCATGGAATCCCAGTGGAAGGATGATGGTGACATAATAAATATGGTGGTTTATACCCCATGCGGGATAACAAATGGTTGGTGGACTGCACATAGAGAAAACCTATTGGAATGGCGAGATGTGAGAATCACCTTTTCTACTAGGTTTCTAAGGAGCAATGTACCTTCAATGATATGTGAATTCCATGGGAAGTTCCTTGCTTGACACCACGTTCGGGAATGTGAAAGACTTTGGATGAAGGGACATGAGGCCTTACCACCATCACTTTGGGTACATAATTTTTACGCCACCTAAGTAGCTACATGTGCACGTAGTATGTCTATGTAGAGTTGGAATGAGAGAAATTTAATTAGCAAGAGATGACCTCGGTATGATCCACACTTTTTATTAATTTTATACTAAACCCCGGTCAATGAAGAACCGTAAGTTATGAAGCGCCTTACTCGAGAGATAATGAAAAGGATGAGAAAATTCTCATTAGATATGTTTGACGAGCTGGATTTGGAGGCACGCCTTAAACTTGAAGAAATCGAAGAAAGAGAAATGGTCCATGCCTAAGAATTGGTATGTATAGTGAAATATGATGATGATGAGAACAAAAACATGGATTCCAACCACATTGAAAGTACACACAAGGTCATGGAAAAAATAAATGAGAAGGCGTGCACATATCACGAACCTATGAAAACAAAGAAGGTTAACATTGGGACATATGCAGAGCCTAAAGAGGCCATTATTAGTGATTATTTGTCCGAGAAGGAGGTGGGTAAGATTATTGAGCTCTTACGTGAATTTCAAGAATTATTTCCGTGCAGATCTCATGAGTTAAAAGGAGTACACCCTTCTTTAGGGTGAGATTTGAATCAAACTTAAAGAAGGCATGCAACCGATTAGGAAGAGGCCTTACATGATGAATCCTAATCTACGCATTAAGGTAAAGGAAGAAATTGATAAGATGCTCAAGTATGGAATAATTGATCCCATTGAGGAATTTGAGTGGGTGAGTCCCATGGTCATTAGTATTAAAAATATGGGAGGATAAATATCTGTGTGGATTATAGGGAGTTGAATGCTTCATGTGTTATTGATCCTTTTCCTACCCCATTTACAGAGGAGATCCTTGAAGGAGTTTCCTATGAGATCTATTATTTTACAAAAATTTTTCAATTTATCATCAAGTATGCATAGCAAAGGAAGATCAGGAAAAGATAAATTTCACCACTTTGATGAGGAAGTTTTACATACACGAGTTATTCCTTTGGACTATAGAATGCGCTTGAAGTTTTTTCTCACATTGTTGTGTAAACATTTCAGGACTTCACTCATAAGTTTTTATAGGTGTATCTTGATGATTGGACCATGTATGGTTTGGTTAAGGACCATTGTGACAATTGAGGCTTATGTTTGAGAGGTGACAATAGTTGAGTATCTCTCTAAATATTAAGAAATGTATCTTTGCGACACCTTTTGGCACTTTTCTTGGGCATATTATTTGTAAGGAAGGCTTGTTGGTAGATCTAGCCAAGGTTGTTGTGATCTTGGGATTGGAAGAACCTAACAATCAAAGTGAAGTGTGTAAATTTCTTGGACATACATGGTATTACAGAAATTCATTAAGGGTTATGCAAAGATTGTCACACCCTTGGAGGAAATTTTGAAGGCTAAGGGAAAATTTTATTGGGGAGAGGTGTAACAACAAGCATTTGAAACACTGAAGGAAAGGCTGACCACTGCACCTATTTTGTGCTTTCCTTCATGGGAAAAACCTTCTATGTTCATGTGGATCCTTCCAAGATGGCGATTGGCACCGTGTCAAGACAACCAGTAAAGGAATTTTAGACCATCCTATTTGTTTTGCAAGCAAAAAGTTGACACCAGCTGAAAAAATTTATACAACTACCGAGTGCGAAGCTTTGTCCATGATTTAAGCACTGCACACAAGTTCAGACAATACTTATTGGCTACATCATTTATCTTCTTCACATATCATATGTAACTTAAGTATTTGGTTAACAAGCCTATTTTAAAAGGGTGCATTTACAGGTGGATACTACTATTTCAGGAGTTTCAGTTTACCTTGATTGTGAAACGATGAAAAAGTAACTCAGGGCCTAATCATTTGTCAAGAATTAATTTTGGCGAGGATGTACAGAGCATTGAGGACACTATGGTGGATGCACAAATCTTTAGATTGAATCATGCACACATCGATTTGGAAGATATTTCCATCTTTTTGCGTCTTGACGGGCGCTGAGGGAATGAAAACCTTAAAGAAGAAACAACTTGCAATAGACACAATACCTTACTAGTTGATAGGTGGAGATTTGTACAAGCTAGGCCATGATGAAGTTTTGTGCTTTGGTGTGTTCTAGAGCATGAGTGTGAGGGGATTATGGAAGAAGCTCATGGTGGAATTACAAGAGGTCATTATGTGGGAGATGCCACCGCACGCAAGATTTTGATGGTTGGCCTTTGGTGGGAAACCTTATACAAGGATATTAAAGAATATGTCAAGGCGTGTGATCATTGTTAGTGCCTTGGGAATCTTGGATCTAGAGATGGGATACCTTTGAGGCCTATTGCAAGTGCTTTGAACCATTTAAGAAATAGGTGATTGAATTTGTAGGGATAATTTCCCCACTGCGTGTAGGATTGGCACGTACTATATTATAAATTGTATAGACTATTTGACAAGGTGGGAAAATCAATGCCAACAAAGGATTACATGATAGCTACAACAATAATATTTTTATGGGAAAACATTATTAGCAGGTATGGATTTCTGTTGAGCTTAAAAAGTGATAGGGGACCTCATTTTCTTAATGAGACCATATGAATTCTTTTGGATGAGTTTATGGTGGCACACCACAAGACAACCCCTATCACCCACATGCCAATGGTACTGCTGATGAGGCTTTCAACAAGATATTGGGACATACATTGACAAAAATCATGATGTTGGAAGGAAAGAATGGGATGATAAGGTATCTGATTGTACTTTGGGCATACAAGACCACTTACAAAAGATTGAATAAAGCCACACCCTTTTAATTGGTGTTTGGCACAAAGGTTGTATTGCCTGTGCAATTCATGTTTCCATCCCCACGTATTGCACATGCGGAAGAAGGATTAGATGATGAACAAGTTGGTGAAGAGCGCATAAAAAAACTGATGTAGTTGGATGAGTGACGTGCTTTATTTCCGGTGGAGCCAGAAGACAAAAAAAGCAAGGTAGAAGGCATGACATGGTAGACAAATTTAGAATAAGGAATTTGAGGTTGGAAAGATGATTCTTCTGTATGATTCAAAGTTCATGCACCACATTGGGAAGTTGAAAGTTCTTTGGTTAGGACCCTTTTTTGTAACAAAGATACTTGATTAAGGAGCTTATCGATTGTAGGTATTGGATGTCACTTTATTGCCCGGTTACTTCAACGGGAGTAGGCTAAATCCCTACTATAAATAAGTCTTCTTGGTGTTTGTAATAAGGAAATATTTCCACTTAGATTAGATTTCCCTTTAATGCATTTTATTTATATGTGTTTCCTTTCATCGTCGCTATGCTTTATCAATTTAGTTTAGTGTTGTGTTAAGTGCACTTGTGCTATAGGAGCTGATTACTATCTATTGGATTCATGCACGAGGACTCATGCATACTTTTAGTGTGGGGTGGAGAAAATATAATTATTTTACAAGTATTTGAATATGAACATCTTTTGAAAGATGGGTGTGCATGGAAGAAAGGTGTTACATGTGCTCAGATTCAAGGAATTTTAAGGAATTTTTCTCAGTTTAAATACCATGCATGGATGGATGGATGCACAATGTAACACGAGGAAGGAAAAAATGTTGGAAACTACTTGATATGAGGCACAATGGTTGATGTACTTCGACGCATGAAGGTGCATGTAATGAAGCCTGTGACCGAAAAGTAGTGGGGGTGCCAGAAGGTTACTATTAGGGCACGAAAAAATCAATGAAAAGTGTGGTAAATGAAAAAAGGTGTAATTAATACTGAGTATGGTGGTAGGTGGAGAGTAATTAATGTGGAAAAATAATTTTTTTATATAAGGACGACTTGTGATATCATTTTTACCTTGCATGTTGAGGTTTTGAGTGTAGAGAGCAATACCAAGAGTGATTTGAGTGCAAAAGTGTGTAAAGAGAATTTGCAGACATCAAAACAGGGTTATCTATGCACGACCATTATCGAGTTCTATTAGAATGGTGTTTGAGCAAGGAAAAGGAATGCGAAGAGAATATTTTTGAGCTAGGGTTCGAGGAAAAGCTAGGGCATGTGGGTTTAAGTTACAATGGTCGAATAGAGTGCAAGAATGGTTATAAATTATCACAATGACAGCCAAAAGAGCACTTGGAGAAGCTACCCGAGGTAGGAAGCAAAATGAGGTGGAAATAGAAGTCGAGGACAAGCCCGAGTCTCGTTTTTTAGAGATGAAATATCTTGAAGGTAGAATAATGGGATTGGATTGGGATTCACATATAAGATGAATAAAAGTAAATGAATACAATCATCACACTAAGGATAATAAGGATGATTTGGATAAAAAAATGGTGGTAAAAACATATTTGTGAACAAAAATTACATGGCCATCTACGACGATGCATGACAAAAGTTGTTGGATAATGTTGGAGTGATGTAGTCAGTATGAGCTACCATACTTGGAAAAGTAGAAAAATTATATTATTGGTTGATTTCCCGAGTCCATGAGGAATTTTTTTATATTTTTAGGGAGGCCAATGCAACTTATCGTGCCCCTGATTGGAAGGTTGACAGGGTTGAGGAGCTCGGACATTGAGATTGGAAGTGACCTTAACGATGACGAGGGTGTAGAAGAAAATTTTGGTGTACTAGCTTATGCGAAGGGAGGAAAACTATGGATATTGTCAAGCTAGAAAGTCAACTTGTGATTTGGGCTGCCGCACACCTCCTCACCAAATTGAATAACCAAGAGTGATGGATCCAGGTAAATAGAAGGTGACTCCATATCACCAAGAAGATGTTTGAGGGAGTGGTGTATAACTTGTTTGCTTTCATTGTTGAGACTATAATTGAAGAAGCACACCATGGAGACAAGAGAAGTTTTGGTGCTATTTTATTATCTATTGTGTTTGTGGAAACCGGGTGCTCAATAGGCCAAAGGAGAATATGTTGTAATTTCTTGAGGAGAAAAATTCACTTGCGATCAGATTTGCAAAGTACCCACTTTTGAGCTTGCACCATTTTGCAGTAATTTTTCCTTCATTCTCGTGTGCTCTGAAATGTTTTTCTCTCAAATTAGTGGTTTGAAACTTTTCCCCTCTTTCTTGGATGCTTCGAAATGCTCACAAACTTGTTATTTTTCCCCAATTTGAAAGAAATATGCATGTGTGCCTTGTTTTGTGCCCTAATTTTTCCAAAATCTGCGGGCTCTACCGTTTTTCCTTTTTGCCCAATCGTGGAAGTTTAAAATTGATTAATTTGCACTTGTATGCCATTGAAAATCCAATTCCATGATAAAAAATGCTTTGAAAACATGTTTCAGTTGGTTCAATTTCGAGAAATTTGTCGTCCTTAGCGAAAAAATTGAATTCTAGGGCATCCTGGCATTTTCTATGTTTTGACGGTCAGAGGCGTCATTTACTTGTCAATTTCATCTTTAGCATTCTAGGGCATCACTGACAATTTCTATATTTTTTGACGGTCATACGAGCGTCCTTTGACCGTCAAATTTTAGCTCAAAAATCTCCTCCTACGTGGCTTGTTCTAATTGGCCGAGGGACGACAGAATTGTTTTAACTTATCACTTTTTGCTTTTTTGGCAAAAGGGTGAATTTGGTCCCATGGCTCCACTTTACTCTGATTGGTTCTAATGTTGCTGACGTGTCCTCTTTTGATTGGATGGGAAGCAACGGGTCTTTTTGTGCCTTAAGGCATTTTGGAAAAAGAGTTAAAGTGTAAAGAAAATGCCTAGGGCCCATAGTGAATCACAAGTGGACACGTGTCATGTTTTCATATAAAGTGGGATGGAAGGTTGGTGGAGGACTTAGAAAATTTTTAATTTTTGGTGAAAGGGAACAAAAGTTGTGAAAAGGGCCGCGGGTCCGCCGGTGCCTATCAAGAGTGGCCACGTGGTAGGGAAAGGAGGAGGTGCGGCGGTCGGAGGAAATGGTGAAAATTTCCTTTGAGGAAAATGTTGTTAAAATATAAATAAGAGAGCTACCCCATAGCCAACTAGGTGAGGAAACGTGTCCTGCGAGAGGGTGGAGCCACGAAGGAAAAATAGAAAAATTTCCTTTTTCCAAAAAAGAGGCAAAATGTTTAAAATTGAGCCGCGACTCCATATCCAGTCATATTGTGCCACGTGTCGAGGGAGAAATCGGAGGTGCGGGTCCACGGGGATAATTTGGAAAAATTTCATTTTTTCAAAAAAGGTGGAAATGTGTAGAATCGATCTCTGCGATTCTAATGGGGCCCACTTTGGGACACGTGTTAGGGACAAAATCGAGGTGCGAGTCCGTAGAGATAATTTGGAAAAATTTCCTTTTTCCAAAAAAGGTGGAAATGTGTAGAATCGGTCCGCAATTCCAATGGGGCCCACTTTGCGTCACATGTCGGGGACATAATCGGAGGTGCGGTGCAGGGATAATTTGGAAAAATTTCCTTTTTCCAAAAAAGGTGGAAATGTGTAGAATTGAGCCGTGATTTTGTTGGGACTCACATTGGGACACGTGTCAAGCTCATTTTCAAAGGGTGGAGGGGCGGAGAAAAATGTTAAATTTTTACATTTTTCCAAAAATGTTAAAATGTCAAAAAGCGATTCCAAGCCCATTTCCAATCACTTTGTGACACGTGGAGGGCTCAGATTATAGGATAAAGGAAGATCAACGGTAACTGTGCATTTTTCAGTTTGGCCGCCATTTGAGCTCTAGGAAGCTTGGAGATGCGTTTTTGCATTAATTTTCATCAATTTTTTTTGAAAAATTCGTGTCGTTTGTGCCTGCAAGGACCAATGCAATCGATTTTAAGGATCAATTTGAAGATTAGAGATGTTTTTGAAATGATTTTTTGCCCTAACCTATCCAAAAACGTGAAATATCATATCCAAAAGTTGCAAAGTCAAATTTTGGAGGGATAAGGATGAAATAATGAAAGGAAGGGGGTATGCATGCTTTAAAGATGAAAAAAGTTCCTCCAAAATGGATAATGATGTAAATTTTTCAATGATTCATCTCTTTTTGAGATAATTGACAACTTTTTGGATGTGTTACTGTTAAATGTCCCTATTTCCAAATCATGAGGAATTTTGTAACAAATTTGATCCTTTGGCGTATTATTTTCTTGGGAAAGAAGGCTCAAGGAGATTGAAAGCTATATATTGCATGAATTTTTATGCAAAGGGTTGGAAGAGTTTAAAAATCTTGGAAAACTAAAAAATTTCACAGAAAATCTAGGAAGAAGCCCATTCTTTGAGAAACCACTTGTGAACCATTTCTAATTCCTTTTTGCATCAGATTTGTGTCATGTTGAGTTGGTTTCAATTGTAAAGCCATCAACAAGCTCTAAGATTGTTCTTGAAACATTCCCTGTTGATAAATTTGATCATTTCTGGATTATTTTGTGTTGTCTCTTGGCAAAATTTGTATACACTTACATTTCGAATGCATTTCAAATTTATGTTTCTTGTTTTCTATTGCGATCTTGTGTTTAAAATATTTCTTGATCTTACATGGTCTCATTTCTTGTGATTAGTTTATTGGCATTTGCAATCTCACATTCAAAAGAGATTTCATCGATAAAGAGATAAACAAATTGAAAATCACTTTACTTTCCTTGATTTGAATATTGTTTGTAAACCTTTGGGTGCACCTTAGGTCATGATTAAATAGTGATTTCTAAATGCTTCATTGGTTCATTCTAACTCAATATTTTGTAATAGATGATCAAAGATTGTGTGGAAAAGTGTAGATCTCGGGCCTCCATTTGATGTACATATCTGGTTAAAGGGATGATTAACCATTTTGATACTTTTATCTGTTGTTAAGTTTCTCCATATTTTGCTCCAATATTCAAAGAGTCGACTTACCTTGGTTTGTCTTGTCTAAAATCCCACCCAAAATCATTCAAAACAACTAATTCTACCATGTTTACCTCTTTTTTGACCTGTATACCCATAGAAGATCAAAATCCATTTGCTAAAGTATGCAGAACAAATCGGGATTTAGAAATGTCTTTAGTAACCCTTGCCTTGCATTGAAAGTATCTCCATAATCTGAAAGTGACAACTTGTGAATGTCAGATTTGGAGTGTTGATCATATTTTCCCAAGGCCTTTTCATACTATTTGCACAAATTGAGGGATATATTCATCTCCTTCGCCATTTGAGGGTTACAAAATAGGTTCTCTTACCTTGGTTGAAAGGCACAACCTAAAATAGTTAAGATAAGATCAAGTCCTTTTTGAGTGTTATCCATCTCTCCAAAAATCTGAGTGCCGGTTAGATCACATCCCTGAAAAAGTAAGCCATTTACATCATGAACAATATTCTTGACACTTTATTATGCATAATAGTTCATATCTTGAGATCTTCACAAATATGTAGGAGAGGTTGTTCCTATAATGTAGGAAACAACCCACAACAATACACGAGTTGTTTTAACAACTCGTTATTACAAACCAAATAATGACTATTATAATTATGAGTTGTTTCTAAACAACTCATAATATAATAATAAACTAAATACAAATAATGTTAACACTAACATAATCCTAACATTCACCCCCTTAGTGTGAACATTATTTATTAATATCACCCCCTTAATGTGAACACGACGAAGAATCATATTCGAAGAAATTGAACCACCTCTTGAAAGCACTTCTTAGACTAGGTACAGATGCTATAGATTATCTCTTTACCCTCTTAAAGACGTAATGTCAAGCTAAATTATGCAGGAATGCTCCCTTCCTCTTTGGGTTCCTGTGGGACTTTCCCTTCCTCGCCTTGGGTGCCCGAATTTTGAATCTCCAAGATCCACAAGCTTCACACTAGTTGGATAACCATCCCTTGAGTCTACCTCGAAATCTTCTCCTACTCCCAAAAGTGAGTATTCTGAAAAACATGACTCCTCCAAAAATCTCTGAAAATGGTTTATTCAGCAAACCATCACACTACAAAAGGAACACTAAAAAATGAACTGAAAATAGAAACCACACTGCACACATGTCACCAAACCATCTGTGGCCCTAAAAAAGCTAACGTCATTTGACTAACGAGAGGTCACTTATTGACCTCCTTCCTCCGTTTTCCTCCATCCTTCGATTTGACAATACATTTAAAAGTGACACTATTGACACAAGGCACTAATTATTATTTTTATTATCCTAATGATACTCTAAATAATTTTTTTAAACAACATTGATAGATTCACTTTGAATTTAATTTTTTTTAAGACTACAAATTACAAACACAAGTATCGTCTTAGATGACTAAATTTAATAAAAACTAGACTCGACTCAAACAAACAAAGACTATACTTAACTTTGACGTGGAGACTGGTCGATTGCACATGTGAATGTCAGGAGATACGTATCTGGAATCAACACGTATACACACAGTAATGAAAACATGCACCATATATGCTCATAGAGATTTGTATATATTTGACAACTGCGCAGACTTGTAAACAATCACTCCAATATCGACTTCAACAGCTGGGCACTCTGATTAGGTGTCAGATACTGCTTGAGGAAGCTATCGATGCAGGCTTTGAATCTGATTGCTCCTCAGAAAAAAATATCCAACCGATTGATCTGTCACACGTCGCTCGACCTTTAAATATCACTTATGTAAACCTCACAGATTTTTTTGACGCCTAGATCTCCTTTGGCGAGTAGCTATTTTCTCTACAGAATGGACCACCATTGGTTTCTTCCCACCACAGAGGATCTTGAACAATATTGTCAATACAACCAATTAGAAACTCCAACGCAGGTCAGGTACTCAGATCTCAAGATGGCTGCACCAGATTTACGTATTCGATAGAAAATCCAATGCAATGATAGGCATGCACTGGTAAGAAGTATGTGCATGTAATAAATTGATGCTTGATGCAAAGAATAAGGAACGAATGCAAGGGAAGTTGGGTTTCCAGAAGTGCGAAAAAAGCATTGTGTCAACATTACCTCATACTCCAACAAATAAACAAGTATTTTCCCTGATAAACAATGCTCAAACTTATCTTTATGGTGGTTGACAACTCTCTACAGGCATACATGGATGACAAATTATTGTTAGGATCGAAGGCTCCACTCTTGGAATGTAAGATCAGCTACAGTGAAGGCCTCACAAATGTAAACCTTAAATGGCGGTGAAAAAATATCTAAGATCTATGCACAAATATAATAACATCATTCAGGGGAAATAAATGATGGTTACGTTTCCCCTTGGTCAATGATTACAAACTCAATTCTTCCATCTCATAAGTGGACTGGATCGATTGCTTAGATACCAAATGAAATTAGTAAGCGGTTACACAGAACAATATTCTTCACACTTTGTATTATGCATAATAATTCAACTGGGATCTTCACAAATATGTAGGAGAGGTTGTTCCTACAATGTAGGAAACAACCCACAACAATACAGTTGTTTTAACAACTCATTATTACAAAACAAATAATGACTATTATAATTATGAGTTATTTCTAAAAAACTCATAATAATAAACTAAATACAAATAATGTTGATACTGACATAATCCTAACAATCACATCCTGGATACAAAATGACATACATCATGATCTATCTATCTTCAAGCTTCATGCCATATCTTTGATGCTGCTCATACTGATAAGGAGAACAAATTTGGGTACCAACACCAGTGACGCCGCTGCCAAGTAGATTCTTAGTTCAATTTGATCCATGTGCATACACATTTGAGATATTTGAATCCATATCAAACCCTGGTAATGTCTCTTGCAAGTTCTATCTACAAATATATTGTTAAAGCATCATTCTATACTTAGATTTGCAAGGTGTATGCAAAATTTTCAAACTATGTCTACAATTTTATGAGTTTCCAGTAGTAGTTGAACTTCATTTGCATTTGTGGCTGATAGGTTCAAGAAAAGGAAGATTTGATCTATAAAGTTTGGCAAGATTTTCGGTCTTGATAGGTATTTGTGAGTATTTTAGTGCATTTGCAAAACTAGGGTGAAAGTCCTTAGTGGTGACTCCATGCTGTTTTGATCTTGATAAATACCAGTGTCTTAGCTTTCTGTCATTTGTTTTTTGGCATTGCTAATCTCTGCAAAACTGGAAGGAAGAAGATCTCTCTTGAGGAGAGACCCAAGTAGAAATTTATTTCAAGAATTGGGAAAGACAATTTTAGAGGAAAGAAGAGTTTGGAAGGTTGTTGAAGGTTAGGCATCGGGAAAGGTACATCCATTGGTGAGAGAGATCAACCTATAGTAGAGAGGATTATCACTCTTCTTCCAGTCATTCTGATTCAAACAATCTTCTCATAAACTTGTTTACTTCAACTAGTGAAGGTCCTTCTGGTGTACCTAGTGAGTTCCTTTTTTAAACTACAACTGTGTGTTTCAATTCTAGTAAAACTTTCCAATAAAATCAACACCTAGAGAATACCAATATTGTGAACCACATTCTTGAGCCCTAAAGACCTCACACTCCTCATCAACTTATGTCACCCCAAGATCACCTCCACCTCACAACATGGATTAGCCTCCACCTAGGCCTCCATTTGTGGTCAATACCTTTGGCCCAATAAATTTTAGGGAATGGTGGTTATCCTAATGCTTGTGACTCAGATGTTAGAAGTAAATTGCCAAAGTTCCAAGGAACAATGCAATAACTAGGTGATCAACACCTAATTTTTTTATTAATATGACGAAGGATTTTGAAATTGTATTTGAGGATGTGTACATTAAATTGTTCATTCATACACCATAAGAGGATGCTAGGGATTGGTACAAGGCTCTACCTAATAAATCTATTGATTTATGGACTGAAATGCAAAATGCATTCAGATCACAATATGGTGACAAAACTGATCCTAGGTTTCTATTGTCTGAGTTTGAAAATATCAAGAAGAACCCCAATGAATCAGTTCATGACTTCAACACAATGGTTAATAAAACATTAAGAATAATTCCTGTTAATCTGAGGCCTTGTGATGAATCTTGTTTAATCAAATATGTAGATGCATTTGATAAGAAGGCAACCTATTACCTAAGAGACAAGAACCCTACCAATTTAAGGCAGGCCTTTACCATGGCACTATAGATTGAAAATAACATTAAGGCCATTGGGAAACCTCTCAAGAGGGATGGTGTAAAGTTGATAAACCCTAAAAACCTCAAGCTAGCAAGGGTGCTGATTTGGAGGAGGTTGTGAAAACTTTGGCAGGGGTCAAAGAAATCTCATACAAGTTAGTCAGGCTGGGAGAAAGGAATTGGGAAGAATTCACAAGGTTAGCAAAAAAAGCACAAACCATGATAGATTTTCCAATCATCCTAGGGGTGATCAGAGATCTGATGATAGAGGGAAAGGACCCATGGGGTCTGCAAATAGACATCCTCAAGCATGTGAAGGAAGAGTGTTACTTGATCCCCTAACTACTAGGGTTTCATTGTTGATGAAAGTTGCTGATATTGATTGGTGTGATAGGTGTTTTCTGCCCCATCCTCCATGTGAAGTGGACCAGCAAGATGGTGAAGCTAATAATGATGATGGTACTGATGATGATATCTACATGGTGGGCTATTCTTCAAGCTCACAAGAAGGAGCAACATCAACTAAGGTAATAAGTGCAAGGACAACTGCAACCTTTTGGGATTGCATCAAATGGGTACAAGTCCTTCTTCCCTCTCATACTCTTGAGGTAGATGTAGTGCAAGCTTTTGAGATTCCTAACAATGAATTTGAATACTTAAGAGATTTGATGATTAAGAAGTATGATGGTGGTATCCCTTCGGAGGAAGATAGACAATTGTTAATGAATGTTGTTGTGGCTCAAGAGAAAGAGTATAACACTAGGAGCAAGGTTGTTAAGGAGTTCGACCTCAAGCTAAACTTAAAACACCCTTGCTTACAAATATTCCCAAAGAAGCTCCTAGAGAAAAATTTACCAAAAGCTCTCGATGTCCCAAGCAAAAATTACAGTCCTCCTCCTTATTCCCAAGCTACCAAGAATCCCATGCCATATGATGAATATGCTTGTCTCCCTTCCAATGCTACCTTGCCAAAGAATGTCCCATATGACATAGCCCAGGTATTGAGCCAAATCAAAGTGAGTGTTCCAATCATTGAGTTGCTTAGGATTCCTAAACAAAAGAAGAGACCATTTGAGTACTTGGGATTGAAAGAGGAGAAGAGTATCCCAAGTAGAAATGTAAACGTTGTTGGAACTCCTCCTCAAATCATTACGACCTTGAAAACCACCACCATTAGAGGATCTTGAAGAAACACTTGAGGTATACTTGGGGACATCCTTGGTTGATTCCCAATTGAATGTTGACCCATTCTTTACAACTTTGATCATAAAGGATAGACTACTTCACAATTATATGTTTGATTCCGGTGCATCATGCAATGTCATGCCTCTAGAAGTCATGAATGAGTTGGATATCAAAGTAACAAAAACCTATGGAAAGTTTACTACCATGTAATAAAGAGAAGTGCTAGTAGTTGGTTATGTGAAGGGTTTGTTGGTACAACTTACACCTATTTGGGTAATAATTTGAAACTTGATGTTGTGATTGTTGATTACGCCCGCCAAATGGGGTATGATTTTGTCAAGAAAGTGGGCTGCAAGTATTGGTGGGAGTGTTCAAATGGACATGTCTTTTTCCACTATTCCCATTGAAGGCATCCTTGTCAAGCTCTATGGAGAAAAGAAGATGTTACACATTATTGAAGATCCCAACAATGCTTCCTATGAGGTGTTATTTGCTGATGTCGATGCTAATAAATTTATGGGGTTTTTGATGGCAAAGAACATAGATGGATTAGTCAAAGTTTGTTGAATAGGTAGGTTCCCCTTAGACCTTGCTATTTGATGGAGCTTGCTCCAAATTTGTAAATGGTGTTGGTATAATTTTGATTTCTCCTAGCTTGGAAGAGTTTGTTTTTTCCTTCAAGCTTAATTTTGAATGTACTAACAACATTGCTGAGTATAAAGCCTTATTGTTGGGTCTAAGAATTGCATGGAAGTATGGTGTCAAGGACATCATTGCAAAAGGAGATTTAGAGCTAGTTGTCAAACAAATAAGAAAACTATATGCTACAAAAATTAGCGGATGAAACAGTACAAACATGCAGTTTGGGATCTAATTGAGATGTTTGATTCCTTCAACATTGTGCATCATGACAGAAGTTTCAATGCTACTGCTAACAAGTTGGTAGTGTTGGGGTCAAGATTTGGAAATTGCACTGTTTCACCTTATTGTGAGTACAATATTGAAGTGTTAACTAGGCTAGCTATCCCTGACAACATCAAGCATTGGCAAGTGTTTAATGATGATGCTCAAGTGCAAAGGTTCTTACAAAATCAAGGTGAGTTTGTAGATCAGAATATTGATTGGGAACCAATGGTATGTGTGACTGAAGGAAGAGAGAATTTTTTTGGAAAGGATATTATCCAATTGAAAACTAACACCATTCCTAGAGGTCTTGTTGCACTTGAGTCAAATTTTAACAATGTTGATTACATCATCAATAGAAACATGTATGCCTCAAGGGATATCAAAGAGAATAACTTGGGCACTAATGATAAACCAAGAAAATTTTGGTTGGGCAGCAATCTAAACAAAGAAGAAAAACAATCCTATGTTCAACTATTGAAGAAATATCAAGATTGTCTGCTTGGTCTTATTCAGAGCTGAAAGCATACAGAGAGGACTTGTTTCAGCATGAGATTCCTCTTGAAACAAATGCCAAGCCCTTTAGACAAAAGTAGAGGCCAATTAATCCACTCCTCTCCATGAAGATGCAAGATGAATTGAAGAAATTGAAGGAGGGAGGGATCATTCAACCCACAAGGTATTCATCTTGGGTTGCAAACCTTGTGCCAGTCAAAAAGAAAAATGGAGATATCAGACTTTGTGTAGAATTCAGAAATTTGAATAGAGCTTCATTGAAGGACAATTATCCTTTTCCAAACATGGAAAACATGTTGTAGTTAGTGACTGGATCTGAATTTTTGTCCACCTTGGATGGTTTCTCTGGCTACAATCAAGTTGTTGTCAAGGAGTCAGAAAGATTTAAAACTGCCTTTACCACTCCTTGGGGAACATATGTCTATGTAAGAATGCCTTTTGGTCTCATGAATGCTGGAGCTACCTTCCAAAGAGAAATGGATGTTGCTTTTTCTGGTTACATAAATGACTTCATTGTAGTTTATCAAGATGATGTGACTGTGTTTTCAAGGAGCAGAAGAGATCACTTACAACACTTGGAAATAATGTTGATCAGATGTAGAGAATTTGGAATCTCTTTGAATCCAAAGAAGTGTCATTTTGGGGTGCAAAAGGCCAAGTTGATTGGTCATATTGTTTCAAAGGCTGGTGTCATGATTGACCCTAAGAGGGTAGAAGAAATCAGCAAGGTTCCAATTCCAAGAACAAAGAAGGGCATCCAATCCTTCTTTGGGCAGATCAATTTCATTAGAAGGTTTGTGTCTAATTTTTCTGAATTGACTCTTCCTATTACATGCATGTTAAAGAAAGACCAAGTTATCAAATGGGAGGAGGTTGTTATTCAGGATTTTGAAGGAATCAAAGAAGCATTGAAACATGCACCTATCTTAGCAGCTCCAAATTACAAGAAGCCTTTCCAAATATTCTCCTTTGCTTATGAAAATACCATTGCATCTGTTTTTCTGTAAAAGGATGAAGATGGGGCTGAGAGGGCTATTGCCTTCTTTATCAAGGCTTTACAATCTACCGAGTTAAAATACACAATCCTGGAAAAACAAAAATTTGCCTTGGTGAAAGAAACGAAGGTTTTTAGGCCTTATATCTTAAGTTCAAAAGATGTTGCTTATGTTCCCCACACCATGGTAAAAGACATCTTATCAGAGATGGAGATCTCAAGAAAAATATGTAGATGGGTGAACAAACTACAGGAATATGACATGGATATCCAAACCACAAAGTTGGTAAGAGGTTTGGGTCTTGCTAAGCTTATGGCTGAGAGCAACTTACAGATGTGGAAGTGAATGAAGTAGAGGAAGAAAGGGTAGATGTTCTTGAGAAATTGGTAAGTTCTAAGTGGTACAAGGATATAATATTTTACCTCAGACACCTATGCTGCCTTGATTATTTGAATAAAAATTAGAAAAGAGCCCTCAAGTTGGCTTCTCAAAAATACATCATTACTGACTTAGGGCTGGCTTGGAAGAACCTTGAAGGTGTCCTCTTGAAATGTGTAACTGAAGATGAAGCTCCCAAAATAATTGCTGATTTCCATGGGGGAGTTTATGGAGGACACTTTGTTGGAAGGGTTAGAACACACAAAATTTTGAAAGCTAGTTATTGGTGGCCTAATCTCTTCAAACATGCAATCCTGTTGGTTAGAAAATGTGAAATCTTCCAGCGTTTCTCTAGAAGAATGAAAGCTTCAGGCTCCCTTCCTTTGTAACCTATATCAATTGAAGCTCCTTTCAAACAATGGGGAATAGACTTCATTGGTGAGATTTTAGACCCTTCTAGTGCTGGACATAAGTGGATTCTTGTAGCCATAGATTACTTCACTAAGTGGGTGGAAGAAATCCCCACTTAAAAAGTAACACACCAAGTTGTTATGGACTTCTTGTTGAATCACATCATATGCAGATTTGGTGTGCCAGTAAAGATTGTTGCTGATAATGCCATGTGTTTCAGAGCTAAGCCCTTGATGGCAATGTGTAAGGAGTATGGAACCAATTTGACTTATGATTCAAACTATAACCCTCAAGGAAATGGACAAATTGAGTCCAACAATAAGAACTTGTTGAAGATCATTAGGAGAACCTTAGAGTTGAACAAGAGAAAATGGGGTGAACAAATGAAATTTACAGTTTGGGCTGATAGAATCACTGCCAAAAGAGCTATTGGTAAGAGCCCATTTGAGTTGGTATATGGAACTCAAGCTCTGCTGCCCTTACATATGTAATTATCTTCATTTCAGTTTGTTCAACAACTTGAAGATTAAGAGGTCAGTCCATATAAAGCAAGGATTAATCAGATTGTTGAGTTGGATGAAGAAAGAAGAGCATCCCACCAAAGGCATGTCAGATTTAGAGAGAAGTTGAAGAGGTTGTTTGACAAGAAGGTCACTCCTAGGGCCTTCAATGTTGGAGATTTGGTTTTGTTGTGGGATAACAAGCATGAAGATAAGGGAAAACATGGTAAATTTGATGCATTGTGGATGGGCCCTTACTCCATTGATATTAGAATTGGTGAAAATACCTTTTTCTCAAGGAATTAGATGGGGAATTGCTTGAACTGCCATTAATGGTAGGCATCTGAAGCATTTCTTGGATTAATCCCCAAATTTGAGGTATGCACCACTTGTATAGTGTATAGTATTTGTTTTTGGCTTTGTTTTTGTTGTTTTTATCGGTTTGTGGCTTTCCCTTCTTGCAGCAACCATTTTTGTCGATTAGGGTCTAGTTTTTCAACTCTAGAATTTTGACTCCGTTGCCCAATGGTTGTTTTTGGCACTTGGTTTGTTTCTTTTTTCTTGTGGCACTCGCTGGGAGTGCCCATCCCCGAGAAGGAGCTGATGTTGGTGCCATTTTTGAGCTTGCACCATTTTTCCCTAATTTTCCTTCATTCTACGTGCTCTAAACATTTTTCTCTCAAATTAGTGGTCTAAACTTTTCCCCTCTTGCTTGGATGCTTCAAAATGCTCACAAACTTGTTGTTTTTCCCTAATTTGAAAGAAATATGCATGTGTGCCCTGTTTGTGCCCTATTTTTTTCCAAAATCAGTGGGCTCTGCCATTTTTCCTTTTTGCCCAATCGTAGAAGTTTAGAATTGATCGACTTGTACTTGTATGCTATTGAAAATCCAATTCCATGATAAAAAATGATTTAAAAACATGTTTCAGTTGGTTTAATTTCGAGAAATTTGTTGTCCTTAGTGAAAAAATTGAATTCTAGGGCATCCCTAGCATTTTTGTGTTTTGATGGTCAGACGGGTGTCATTTTCCCGTTAATTTCATCTTCAGCATTCTAGGGCATCGCCAGAATTTTTTGCATTTTTTGACGGTCATACGAGCGCCTTTTTCTCGTCAAATTTTAGCTCAAAAATATCCTCCTACGTGGCTTGTTCTAAATTGTTGAGGGACGATGGAAAATTGTTTTAACTTATCACTTTTTACTTTTTTGGCAAAAGGGCGAATTTGGTCCCATGGCTCTGCTTTACTTTGATTGGTTCTAATGTTGCTGATGTGTCCTCTTTTGATTGGATGGGAAGCAACGGGTCTTTTTGTGCCTTAAGGCATTTTGGAAAAAGAGTTAAAGTGCAAAGAAAATGCCTAGGGCCCACAATGAATCACAAGTGGACACGTGTCATGTTTTCATCAAAAGCGGGATGGAAGGCTGGCGCAGACTTAGAAAATTTTTACTTTTTGGCGAAAGGGAACAAAAGTTGTGAAAAGGGCCATGGGTCCGCCAGGCCAATCAGAGTAGACACGTGGTAGGGAAAGGTGGAGGTGTGGGAGTGCGGAGGAAATGGTGAAAATTTTCCTTTGAGGAAAATGTTATTAAAATATAAATAAGAGCGCTACCTTGCAACCAATCAGGTGAGGACACGTGTCCTGCGAGAGGGCGGAGCTGCAAAGGAAAAATGGAAAATTTTCCTTTTTCGAAAAAGAGGAAAAATGTTTACAATTGAGCCATAACTCCATATCCAGTCATATTGCACCATGTGTTAGGGACAGAATCGAAGGTGCGGTTCTGCAGGGATAATTTGGAAAATTTTCATTTTTTCCAAAAAAGGTGGAAATGTGTAGAATTAGTTCGCGATTCCAATGGGGCCCACTTTGGGACACGTGTTAGGGACAGAATCAGAGGTGCGGGCCCGCGGGGATAATTTGGAAAAATTTCCTTTTTCTAAAAAAGGTGGAAATGTGTAGGATCGAGCTGCGATTCCACTGGGACCCAAATTGGGACATGTGTTAAGCTCATTTTCAAAGGCGGAGGGGCGGAGAAAAATGTCAAATTTTTACATTTTTCCAAAAATGTTAAAATGTTAAAAAGTGATCCCAAGCCCATTTCCAATCACATTGTGACATGTGTAGGGCTCAGATTAAAGGATAAAGGAAGATCAACCCAGAATCGTGCATTTTTCGGTTTGGCCACCATTTGAACTCTAGGAAGCTTAAAGATGCATTTTTTGCATCAATTTTCATTGAATTTTTGATAAATTCGTGTCATTTGTGCCTACAAGGACCAATGCAATCAGTTTTGAGGATAAATTTGAAGATCAAAGATGTTTTTGAAATGAATTTTTGCCCTAACCCATCCAAAAATGTGAAATATTAGATCCAAAAGTTGTAGTGTCAAATTTTAGAGGGATAAGGATGAAATAATGAAAGGAAGCGGGTATGCATACTTTGAAGATGAAAAATGTGCCTCCATAATGGATAATGATGCAAATTTTGCAATGATTCATCTCTTTTTGAGACAACTGGAAATTTTTGGACGTGTTCTGTTAAACGTCCGTGTCTACGAATCACAAGGAATTTTTGTAACAAATTTGATCCTTTGGCATATTCTTTTCTTAGGAAAGAAGGCTTGAAGGAGATTGAAAGCTATACATTGCATGAATTTGTCATGTAAAGGGTTGGAAGAGTTTAAAAAAGCCTAGAAAACTAAAAATTTCACGGGAAAATCTGGGAAGAAGCCCATTATCTGAGAAACCACCTGAGAACCATTTATAATTCCTTTTTGCATCATATTTGTATCATGTTGAGTTGATTTCAGTTGTAAAGCCATCAAAAAGCTCCGAGATTCTTCTTGAAACATTCCCTATTGATAAATTTGTCATTTCGATTATTTTGTGTTGTCTCTTGGCAAAATTTGCATACACTTACATTTCAGAATGCATTTCAAATTTGTGTTTCTTATTTCCTGTTGCAGTCTTGTGTTTAAAATATCTCTTGATCATACATGGTCTCATTTCTTGTGATTAGTTTAGTGGCATTTGTAATCTCACATTCAGAAGAGATTTCATCTAATAAAGAGATAAACAACTTGAAAATCACTTTACTTTCCTTGATTTCAGAGATTGTTTGTAAACCTTTGGGTGCACCTTAGGTCATGATTAAATAGTGATTGCTAAATTCTTCATTGGTTCATTCTAACTCAATATTTTGTGATAGATTATGAAATATTGTGTGGAAAAGTGCAGATCTGGGCCTCCATTTGATGCACATAACCTGGTTGAAGGGATGATTAACCATTTTGATACTTTTTGTTGTTAAGTTTCTCCATATTTTGTTAAAATCCTTACAGAGTTTGGCAGACCTTGGTTTGTCTTATCTAAACTCACACCCAAAAATCATTCAAAATAACTAATCCTACCTTGTTTACCCTTGTTTTGAATCGTATACCCACGAGAAGATCAAAATCCATTTGCTAAAGTGATCGGGGATCATTTTTGAAAACATTCCCTAAACATCCCTAAATGGTGTCGGTCAGAAGATCATCTCGAGAGATTTCCAACGATGTAAGAACGCGACAAACGGACATCGGGAGCTCTAGATATGTTTGGTCAAAGTTTGGTCAACGAAAGTCAACTCTAGTCAACTGGTCAATAATGGACCAATCGCACTGCGACACGTGGCGAAAAGGCAAAAGGGAGTTGTTTGTTGGTTTTCGACCACCGGTCTTTGACGAGCATAAAAAATAAAGGTGCTCGGAACAAGAGGCTCAACTTTTATTACGGAGGGGAGCCCGGCCGCCGTGTGGACTAAGGTATTATCGCCGACGTGGTGGGTCCACAAGCCACCACGTGGCTTGCCACCAATCGTCGAATTCGCTCGATTTGCCTATCGAGGGTCGACAAGTGGTATTTTATTGCCATATTTCATTTGGAATGTCATTATAATAATTGGGTCGAAATTATATGATCTTGATAAGTCCACTTTTCATATTCTACGCCTTATTTCCAAATGCCACGCATTGTATATAAACCATATCCATCTTCCACGCATTATGCTTGGGTTTGTTTTAGCGCCCAAAATACAAACCATGCGCTGTACCAAGATATGCGCCTCAAACCAAGCATATAGATGGCTCTTAAGCCAAGTTAAAACTGCCCTCCATGCATTTTTAAATGCATTCCATTTTTCACGCCCCCACAATGTGGGATAAACCTTTGGAAATCCGCCTAAGGAGAAGGAAGTGGAGATATGGGGGGGATTTGAACCGTGACCTCCATGCAAAAAAATAAGGGTTTTGACCGCCACGCCACTTGTTGAGAAACAATATAAAAGGAGCCATATTGTATTTGAATAGGGAGGTACAGGTCTGTGTAAAAGGAGCTTAAGGACCAGATTGCAGAGAACGCCATTTTTGAAGGCCGTGCACTCAGATTGGGCATTTGGAGTAAAAAGATGAAATGTAGAGAATTCTGAGACAATTCCAACGATGTAAGGTTTTATCTTTTTTGATGATTTTTAACCTATTTTTGAAAGCTTTGAATGCAGATTTTAACAGGGATCTTCAAGACAGCCAGTTGGAAAACACAAATTTCAATGCACTTCTAGTCCGAATTGTGACTTGGTGTAAATATGAAAATTGTTCAGAATTCAGATCTGATCTCAGACATATGATTTTTTTCATATATTGTTTTTAAATCTCCATTTGTAGGTGTTTTTCTAACACAAGTAGGGAGATCACATTGTGAAAACACTTGTAGAGCCACGGATCGTTCTTGGGGACAGTTTCATTTATTTTTCGAGTTCTTGGGACATTGATCAGCTCATTTTCAGGTTGTGATTCATCATTGATTGTTTTTAAGAGTTATTGTACTTGCATTTCAATATTATTAATGGATCGGTTCAATCAACCCGGGGACGTAGGGAATTCGAACCCCGTAAACAATCTCTTTTGTTATCTCGAGTCTTTTCGCTTTTCTCGATTATTTATTTGCTATACAAGTTTTCCGCACTTCTATGGATGCAAAATAATCAGAATTTAATCAATTTGTGGATTCAAGAATACTTAAAATTGGTTAAGAAAATCACGATCTTTGGAAACTTATAAAGTGATAAAAATACAACATCACGTTTTCAGATCAAGTTTGGTATCAGAGCAGTTAGATTGCCGGATTAGCTTCTAATTGTGTTTGGCTTCAGTTTCAGTATTGATTTCAGTTTTCAGTGTGCAGACATTTTGGGGCTTGTTAATCTTCTTTTGCAGTGTGCAGTTTTGGGAAGTACAGGTTGTGTTTGCAGGAACCGGGAATCATGGGCAAGTCATCCAAACAAGAGCAACTGGATGAGCTTGAAGCCATAAACCACCAACTCCAAGAAGAAAACTCTTTCTTGAGAGCTAATTTTTATTCCTTAGAAGAGGAAATCGTGCGGTTAAAATCTGAGCCACAATCCTCTATAACCAAGAAAGAGGAGTATGTCAACAAGATGCTTGAAGAGAGCAAGAAGTTGATGGGCTTTGTGAAAGAGTTGCAGGAAGAAATACGAACCAAGGATGCCCTCTTGGAAAAGCTGCAACAAGGTGAACACAAGAAGGAAATGCCTTCCAAATCAGATGCAGGTACTATGACAGAATGCACTGTAAGTTGTTCACATTTTAATTCTTCCTCTCCTTCGCCTGATGTTCCTTTGGGTCACTTTGAAAAACACACTAAGGGAATCGGGTCTAAACTAATGGTTAAGATGGGATTTAACTGGAACGAGCCTTGGTAAAAATGGACAAGGTGATGCTAACCCAATACAAGTAGAGGATCAGCCTCGGTTTGCAGGTTTGGGTTATTCTAGTGGGAAAATGGAAATTGGAGAAAGTTCCAAAGCAACTGAAGGAAGACAAGCTTCCAATAGCCAAGGATCTACACCACTAGAATTGCAAGATTCCGCCATTAGGAGGAACAATGAAAGGTGTAAGAAAATAGGTAAAAGAGGTAATCAGATTCCACCTCCTTCCACTTACACTAAAAATAGCACTAAGGGAAAATCAAATCCTAAAACTTCTAATACACTCTTTCAGTTGGAACAATATAGCTTTGGTAGGCGAAATATGCTTTTCCTTGCACATTTTGTGAAGGTACTAATCATTCTGTTGCATATTGTTAGAAGAGGAAAAATTTGATTAAGAAGTTAATGCCTTTTGTGAATGATAAGGCAGGTGCTAAAGACCAATCTCACCAAGGAAAGGCGAGAAATGGCAAGAAGGTTACCTCTCCTAAACAGGGGAATCATTCTCGTAGACAGAGTTCTAAGAATGGTAAAATGGGTAAGATTCCTAAAAACAGGAAGTTAAATTTTGTTCCCATTGTAATAGGAATGGTCATGATGTTAAGGTTTGTTGGTTTGTTCCTAAACAACAAAATTGGAAAGTTGTTAAAAAGAACAGTATTGTAAAACCAACAATGCTAAACCTAACTAAAACTCATTGTGGTACTGAGGAGGTAAAACAACCAAAACGGAAAAACCCAAGTGATTGGTTGGGAAAAACACTCCTCAACTTTATATTTGCACTACAGTAAATTGTTGATAGTAGGCAAGCAAATTGTTTTTCAGAGCTATATTTTAGGGATTCCTGTTGATTGATAAGGATTCATTCCTAAGTTGATATTTAAGCTTTGAAAATGAATGGAAACAGCTGAAGAGAAGATTTGAGTGATAGGTTCATCATACTCATGTTTTGTTTTCTCAGATTGGTTGGTAGTTCCATTGTTGAAAACACTATGCAGGGATAGGCATCAGTAGCATGTCTAAATTTGAAACTTGCAGTAGTAATCAGCATAATCACAAAGTGTCAGTTGAACACTAGCTTCTGTTATAGATGGGTGTTATTATCTGACTTATTATTTGTGATGGCGATACAGTGTTTTGGCATATTCATGTTGATTCAGTTATTGACTATAGCTTTTTTGGGCGTTGATAGTCTATTATATTCTGATAGTGAATACTTGCAGTGGTTACAGTTTCAGATGGGCAGTGGGCACTAGCCTAATTGTGGGCAGTTTAGATGTCTTGTATACTGATCCGTGTTATGGAATTGTACTTTTTGGTAATCGGCCGTATCACAAAGTGACAGTTGAACACTAGCTTAATTGGGTGTTATTATCTGGTCAGTTATTTGTGATGGCATTACAGTGGGGTATGACAGTTCACAGTTGTGCGTAGAGTTGACAGGGTTGCAGCGTTTCAGTTGAACACTAGCTTAATTGGGTGTTATTATCTGATCGGTTATGTGACTAGCTAATCAACTATTTGTAATTATTTAACCTATAATGTTATTTTGGGTTCTTGTATGTGTTTGTGCAATGCAGGAAGAGATAGCATGTTTTTGTGGGTTGATACACAGCTTTTTGTGGACAAAAAGCCTTTCTCAGTGGGGAGGTGTGATCAGGGGATCATTTTTGAAAACATTCCCTAAACATCCCTAAATGGTGTCAGTGCAGAAGATCATCTCGAGAGATTTCCAACGACTGTAAGAACGCGACAAACGGACATCGGGAGCTCTAGATATGTCTCGGTCAAAGTTCGGTCAACGAAAGTCAACTCTAGTCAACTGGTCAATAATGGACCAATCGCACTGCGACACGTGGCGAAAAGGCAAAAGGGAGTTGTTTGTTGGTTTTGACCACCGGTCTTCGACGAGCGTAAAAAATAAAGGTGCTCGGGAACAAGAGGCTCAACTTTTATTACGGAGGGGAGCCCGGCCGCCGTGTGGACTAAGGTATTATCGCCGACGTGGTGGGTCCACAAGCCACCACGTGGCTTGCCACCAATCGTCGAATTCGCTCGATTTGCCTATCGAGGGTCGAAAAGTGGTATTTTATTGCCATATTTCATTTGGAATGTCATTATAATAATTGGGTCGAAATTATATGATCTTGATAAGTCCACTTTTCATATTCTACGCCTTATTTCCAAATGCCACGCATTGTATATAAACCATATCCATCTTCCACGCATTATGCTTGGGTTTGTTTTAGCACCCAAAATACAAACCATGCGCTGTACCAAGATATGCGCCTCAAACCAAGCATATAGATGGCTCTTAAGCCAAGTTAAAACCGCCCTCCATGCATTTTTAAATGCATTCCATTTTTCACGCCCCACAATGTGGGATAAACCTTTGAAATCCGCCTAAGGAGAAGGAAGTGGAGATATGGGGGATTTGAACCGTGACCTCCATGCAAAAAGATAAGGGTTTTGACCGCCACGCCACTTGTTGAAAAACAATATAAGAGGAGCCATATTGTATTTGAATAGGGAGGTACAGTGTGTAAAAGGAGCTTAAGGACCAGATTGTAGAGAATGCCATTTTGAAGGCCGTGCACTCAGATTGGGCATTTGGAGTAAAAATATGAAATGTAGAGAATTCTGAGACGATTCTAAAGATGTAAGGTTTGATCTTTTTTGATGATTTTTAACCTGTTTTTGAAAGCTTTGAATGCAGATTTTAACAGGGATCTTCAAGACAAATGCGGTTGGAAAACACAAATTTCAATGCACTTCTAGTCCGAATTGTGACTTGGTGTAAATATGAAAATTGTTCAGAATTCAGATCTGATCTCAGACATATGATTTTTTTTCATATATTGTTTTTAAATCTCCATTTGTAGGTGTTTTTCTAACACAATTGCAGGGAGATCACATTGTGAAAACACTGTAGGAGCCACGGATCGTTCTTGGGACAGTTTCTGTTATTTTTCAGAGTTCTTGGGACATTGATCAGCTCATTTGCAGGTTGTGATTCATTATTGATTGTTTTTAAGAGTTATTGTACTTGCATTTCAATATTATTAATGGATCGGTTCAATCTGAACCCGGGGACGTAGGAATTCCGAACCCCGTAAACAATCTCTTTTGTTATCTGAGTCTTTTCAGTTTTTCTGATTATTTATTTGCTATACAAGTTTTCCGCACTTCTATGGATGCAAAATAATCAGAATTTAATCAATTTGTGGATTCAAGAATACTTAAAATTGGTTAAGAAAATCACGATCTTTGGAAACTTATAAAGTGAAAAAAATACAACATCACGTTTTCAGATCATAAAGTATGTAGAATAGATCGGATTTCAAAATGTCTTTAGTAACCCTTGCCTTGCAGGTGAAGGTATCTCCATAATTTGGAAGTGACAACTTTTGAAAGTCAGATTTGGAGTGTTGATCATATTTTCCCAAGGCCTTTTCATACTATTTACACAAATTGAGGGATATATTCATCTCCTTCAAAGATTTGAGGGTTACAAAATAGGTTCTCTTACCTTGCTTAAAAGGCACAACCTAAAATAGTTAGGACAAGATCAAGTCCTTTCTGAGTGCTATCCTTCTCTCCACAAATCTGAGTGCCAATTAGATCACATCCCTGACTACAAAATGACATACATCATGATCTATTTGTCTTCAAGCTTCATGCCATATCTTTGATGCTTCTCAGACTAAAAAGGAGAACAAATTTGGGTACCAACAGGTTCCATATCACCAATAAGATGTTTGAGGGAGTGGTGTATAACTTGTTTTCTTTCATTGTTAAGACTATAATTGAATAAACACATCATGGGGACAAGATAAGTTTCAGTGCTATTTTATTATCTATTGTGTTTATGGAAACTGGGGTGCTCGATAGGACAAAGGAGAATATTTTTTAATTTCATGAGGAGAAAAATTCACCGCAATCAGATTTGTAAAGTACATGTGATGGATCTATGAGTGTACCTTATAAGAAAAGGCTGAAAATTTGGTATAAGCACTTGCCTGAAGATTTTGAGCACAAATGGAGAATACCCAAGGACCTTCCTTCAATATTGGATAAGTAGGCGTAGTTCGTGGTCCATTAGCATTTTTACATAGGTAGGTTTGGAGTGAAAGATGGAAAGTTGAGCCCTTGGTTCAAGCTCCCATATGCCTTCACCACATGCTATTTCTAAGCCTTGGTGCACAAGTTTTCAAATGTGTGAAGATTGAGTTTTGATGTAAACAAGGTGGATTGTGATTATCATACGCTCTAGAAGACATACATGTATCCAGGTAAGTTTGGTTATATAGAAAAGTTGATCTCTGATGTTGTAAATATCAGTTCGATGAGTTTGGAAGTGGCTAAATTTGGCATGGCTAAGGTATACATATACCTTAAACCCATATTGGTGAATGATAAGTATGTTGAGAATGAATTCAAGGTCCCTAAATTACCAAAAGGAAAGGATACGATGGGAATAATGTAGGATGAAGAGCCCAATTCTCCCCACACAAATGAAGAAGAAGAGGAGGAAGAAATGAAGGAAGATAGTGGTAACTTTGGATCATGGCTCAAGGAAGCATCTGATTATAGGGGAAAATATAACATATGAGGCAAAACCTCCCAAACAGGGAAGAAGGTGGATAATTGATAGTGGAGATGGGCGCAGAGAGATGGAGATAGGTGAAGGCGCCAAAGAACAAGTTCGGAGAGTGTTGAGAAGAATGAGGCCATAAGACATGAGTATGGGAACCTTAAAGCCACCTAGGATATCACCCAGAACCTCTCCTATCAATCCTAAATTAGAGAAGAAGAGGTACAAGTATGTGCCCACTAAGGATAGTGAGGAGGAGAAGTCAGATGAAAGTGCACATATCATTAAGGAGACTCATGTTATTAATGTGGATGCAAAAGAACCTTAGTACAAAGAGATAGAGCATGACACATGGGCATATGAAGAGTGTGAAGAGGTAGGTGGTGCCACAAGAAAAGAGAAAGGAAAATATAAAGGTGAACCATCCAATGAGCCTACTAGTGAACATGCAAGTGCGTTAGGAGAAGGCCCAAAACTTGATGTTGGAGTATGCATTCTCGAAGGGTATTCATTCAGGGAGGAATAAGGGTGAAGAGAAATACAATATGCCTACACTTGGGTATATTTATGACCCCCTAAAAATCCTTCACGCCAGGTTTTAGAGTACTGGAGCGTGATAAGCTATATGGGCGGGAGTTGATGGATCCGTAAGCAACGAACATGTGCACGCGGAAGTAATTATCCTGGAGCATGCAAGAATCACATTGATGAACTTGAGTTTGATGTGAAGGAGGATTCTTGTGTAAAGAGGAAGATGAAGAAGAAAGCTCAAGCCACACACTGGACAATTAGGCCAAAAGAATTTACAGATGAACATGAAAGCAATGCCTTGAATAAGATGAAAACTGAAGTAGTGCGCAAAAATGTGGATAAAGTGGCCACACTCAGGACAATACTATAAGATAATAAAAGCTTGAAGGAACAAGTAGAGAAGTTAACGATGGGTGGAGAAAAGATAAGGAGATGAAGGAAAAAAATTCAGGGTTCTACGGTAGAAATTAGAGGGGAGATCATACAAGCATATCCAAAATTTGATGCACTTATGAACCAGACTACCCCTCCTCTTTACAATTCTTACAACATTATGTCCACCTTCTCCTTGAAGTGAAGTCAGTGTGCACCAAAGGGAAACAAAAGAAATGGCTGCATGAAGGAAAATGAAGCTACAAAAGTAAAGGAAAGAACAAAGAAAAAAATAGGGTGAAAGATAGTTAAATATGATGCCTTACTACAAATAATTAAGGAAGAATTAAAGAAGTCGACTTGACATTGAATATATGTGCGAGATCCAAAGCTAATCATTATAACAAGGACATTGGTTGAAGAGAATGAGGTATTGGTCACCAAGAAGAATGAGACTTTGGAATGTGAGAAGAGGTTGGTATTTCTAGCTGAGAAGCGCAATGTGCTCATAGTTTCCCGAGATCCTCACAAGGAGAAATTAAAATAACTTGGAAAATTGATAGCATAGAGGATGGACATGATGGATAGTATGACTTTAGGTTTGGTGAGTGTCCTCGGATTTTTGTAGAACAATGGCGAAGATATGACTTTAGATGAAATATATGTCAGTGCTTGGTGATATTCCTGCTAAGGAAAAGAAGGGGCTCGATGGTGGTGTTATCCAATTTTGCACACATGGAAAAAATGAACAGCATGGGTTAATCAGACCCTAGGACCAGAAAACACCTTCATGAAACATTTTGTGGACATTATAGGAAAAATTTTGTGTTGAAGGCACATCTTGGCATTATAGGGAATTTTAGGATCGTTTCAGAGTGTTTTCCCAATTTTGGGTCTTAGGGGTTAATGAGTTTACTCGTAGTGCTGAGGTTGGCCTCTGTGGGCCCACCTTCCGCCAAGGATTGCAAGAAATCCATAAAATTTGAGATATCATGTTTAAAACGTCGTATGATGCTCCCATTATCTCTTCAATTTCAATAAAACATATGGAAGTTTCAACTTAGAGCAAAGACCAATTCAGTGAGGTAAGGAGGCATTGAGCCTAAAACAACTCATTGAGTAACTCGATGAGCTATTCGGTGATTCAACCTAATAAGTGGTGAGTTAGTATTTAATGGACCGGGAATCAACTCATTGAGTTGATATGCCGAAACTCGACATGGAATCTTAATCGGGAATAGATGGTCACATCGAGCCATAATTATAGCCATAGTTGCCTCATGGTTAAAATCAAATTTTTTCCAAGAAATCACACATTAGCATTGAAGGCATTGAACGTAGGAATTGAGGATATGATCATATGGATGAGATCATGGATGAGGTGCTTAGCCTGTGAGGAAGAAATTACATGAAATGTCTCAGTCTAAAGATCGAGCTATGTAGCCCTGTTGTGGAATGAGTTGGAAGCTCATGTATTAGTTTAATAGGTTGAGCGGTGATGAGCTAAGGCATCAACATGCATAGAAGGAAACAACCTCATCTAGTCATTTTGAAATGACCTGGCAAGGCATTCAGATGTTAACTCGACATAGGCTAAATGAGTTGCTTTATGATGAACCAATGCGAAATAAGGAGACCCCGTTGTGTCAAGTAGATGCTAAGTTATACCCGAATGGATGGCTTAGTCGATGCAAGGAAAACCATGAGGATTGAACATTGGGAATTTTGTTGCAGAAGGCTTGAGAGGCTCGAGTTAGTTTTTTTAGGCCGGATCAGTCAAATATGTGCCGCAGTGAGCTTGACAAAGAAGCAAGATGGGCAGTTCGTGGGTCGATGCATGGTTTGTGAGCTCATAACTCAGTAGATCAGTGAAAGAAACATTGACATTGGCTCGGGAAATCTTGAATGCTGAATCAGGGGGGTCGTGAGCTTGTGGTGGTCCCGAGCCATTCACCGAAATTTTCTTAATTCCTCAAATTCTGATAAAAAATCGGTCATAAATGGGAAACTCATGGCGTTGTTTCATCGTAGCTTCATTTTCAGAGGTGTCTTTTTGAACTCTTTATCCTATATGTTTGGAAACTCTTCAAACCAGACACAACAAGCTCGGATTCAAGCTCGATAGTAGAGTGAGCGAGCTGCACAACTAAAGAGGTGGCTTAGCATCTCGTAATACGAATTGTGGAGAGTTGGTTGATAAAGAGTAAAGGGACAAGCCACTCGGTAGGTTGAAGAGCCACATGGATTGAGTCGTAGAAGATCACATATCTGGAACTCACGAAAGGAATTTAGCTCGGTTCCTTGAGCCATGGAATGGCCAAGTCATTATATAGAGGAGCTCAAACGTCAAGCTGATTTGTTGGGTTAGGGATCTTGCCATAGCGAGTTAAAAGGTGGATCAAAGGAGATACAAGAAGCACCCACCAAAATGACGGTAATGTGAACATGTCACGGGCTCAGAGTTGATTCGATTTCAGGGCTCGACCAAGTTCTATATTCAAGTCATTTTTAGAACGAGGGGGACTTAATGCTTCTTTGTTTAAAGATGGATCCGGAGTATCAAGCTTGGCTCTATAGACATACTTGTCTATGAAACACGGTAGGAAAACATGGAATGGGTCTCGAACCATTTGCAAAGAGATCAAGTGAAAAACTCATGTATAGCTAGCCTGGTTTCATGAATGAGTCACATGATAACACAATTGAGGGAATATTAGTGGAAGAAAGGTTCAGTTAATACAAAAGGCTTAGGCTCTAAGGTCACGGATTTTGTATGGAATTAAGTGTGAGCATGAACATTATAACTCGGGTCACAACCAAGTAACAAAATGGATCAAATCAGAAAGGGAAAATATTAGCAGTCACTTGGGGATCAAACATTCGAGCTCAGTGGAAGAATAAGCCGAGTCTAGGACCTTCAGCATACTCACATAGGAGCTCGTTAAAGAATAATGGGAAATGACGAGCTACTCAGCTACGAACATCTTGCTCGACATTGAGATAAACAAGCTGACCATGCGATGGATCAAGCCACTAAAGGTTTTCGAACATGGTGAGTTTGTGAGTGAATGCCTCGGCATCATTCGTGACAGGAATTCATTTCTGAGTGACCCAAGCACATGAAAACTGAGTTCACCATCCAATCGAGGCATGGGGCCTCGTAATGCAAAATGTGGAGCTTGCAGCCATGAGGAGCTCAGTCATGGATTGAAATTGACGAGCTTATAGACAGGGAAGACATGTTTTCCAAACTGATGGATGATGTTTTAGGTGGAAGATTTTGGAGCTCGTGGGAATTGCGGAGATTGGGAACCAACTTATCAAGGTGGTGCGTGGTGAATGGCATCAAATTTTCCACTTTGGACTTTCACAGCATGAGATCCATGTCAGAATTGGCATGAAAAATGTGGAAATATTTGAATGATTGGTCATGGGGACGTGCGGTGCGTTTGGGCCGAGTCATTTCAGGAGCTCGGGTCAGCCGATGAGATTTTCCGATAATGCGGGGAATTGAGGCAAGCAAGCCAAGGGTATTCACCGAGTTATCCATTGACTTAGCGGGACGGTTGGCAGATATGGAGCAAGTTGTTGAGGATTCATCACTGATTCCATAGGAGATAAGGCCACGCATAATGCAGAAGTGATTTCCAGCAAGTTAGAAGTCGATGACTCGGCGGGAGGTCGGCCTTTATTAAGCCACAATGGCATTATGTGTGAAAGGTATACGTTGACTAACATGTAAAGAGGTGACTGTTTCGCGAGGAGAATGTGCCAAGTCATTTTATGAGCTACATGGAAGGTTGCATTTCACTGGGAATGTGGAGTTCATCAAACCAAATATGGAGATAACAAGAACGACTAATGAATGAATCGACAAATGTAAAGTGAGGATGTTTTGATTAAAATATTGGTCAATACGAATTGCAAATTTTCCATGCAAAGCAAACCATGAAAAGCCTATGAACTTGACTTGGCGTTGGAGTATGGAACTTAGTCGGGCCCTAATAATAGCTCGTAGGACAATCTATGAGATGACAAGGGTGATTCCTTCCCTGAGTTGAAATCACGTTGCAAGATAGTTTTGGGAATACGAAAGTCCACGGGAATGTGATATTTCTCGAGCTCAACATAGCATTCACAGACTACATTACATGCATGGAGGAAGATTAGATTCTTATAACTATCATGAGCTTGAGAAAGATTGGTCGAAGAGATGGATTTAATGAAGATTGTAGTGAATGAGTCACTCGGTAGTCATGGTCTGAGTTGAAATTAAGAAATCGATGCGAATGGTGGCTCGGTTCGATGTGAGGGACTTGGTGATAGAAGGATCTCATTGGTGTATACAAAGGGGCTCCGATACAGGAACTCAGCTCGGTTGTGGTGGTAGGGGTTTCAACTCGGTAGTGAGCTCGTTGAAGAATCATGGTCACAATGGTAGGAGCTCAACTCGATTGTGGTAGAGAAAGGAGGAGCCCATGCCCAACTCGGTGAGTTGGCTCGGCAAGCCAACCACCAAGAGTTAGTTATTTTTTGACCCATTCACATTGACCCCTCCCTCTTCAATGAAAGCTCATTATTTTTTAAATTAATATTTTTAGTATTAATTTTAATTAAATTAATATGTTTATTTAAATATTTTTATTATTGTTGGTAAATAGTTTTGAAGGGATTATACCCGTAACAAGGAGGGCTCATCAACCGGATATAACAATGAAGATACACCAACAAAATATCAAAAACTAGATACAACCAAGTTTCCACTAGTAACCAAACCAGATTACAAACAAGAAGCAAAAAAAGGCACTTGCCTCAAGACCGCAAAAAGCAAGATCGACACAACAAAAGAACATAAAAAAAATAGTAATAAAAGCTGGATTCCACCAGCCCAAGTCTGACTATTTCTTGGATGCTCTTTCAATTCTGGACTGAATCATTTGCAATGAGGTAAAAAGTGCTAGAGTGGTTGTGTGCGTTGAGTCCAAAGCATCCAACTGCGAGATGGTCATACTCCTCTCTTTCTCATTCCCCCAAATAGTTGTAGGGATCCCACTTAGCATAAAAATGCTCCAAACTTGCTACTCTAAGAAATCACTTATGGCCTTAAAGATGGCCATGTTATGCTCATGTCTATCTTTAGCTCTCCCCACTGGTATCAAGGGAGCTCAACTTCTTGTAGATATCAGTAAACCAATCCTTACCATTGTCACTCTCTTCATCAAACTTTCTCTTACCTTTCTGTTTATCCAGATGTTGAAGGTCCTTCTTCAACTATTTCATCTCAAGCTCTAGGGTTTCCAACCTAGTAGGCACATTAGACTCATCTAGATGCAGGGCCTATTCAATACTAGCATTGCTGATATGAAGCAGGTTTTGAGCAACCTCCAAATCCTTGGAGCTTCTGAGGATCCTGCCAGTGAGAGGGGTGTCTGCTTTCATGGGGTTCTTGGATTTGGGCTTGGAAGGGGTGACAAGAGTGGGAGTGGGAACAGAGGAGGTGGTAATGAGCAGCTCACTAGGAGAAATTGGAAAGCCAAGGAACTTGGCAACACAAAGCTTGTGCAACAAAAGGATGAGGCCCTAATGCAACGGAATAACACGGGCATTTTTTTGAAAATCCAGTACATAATGTTGAAGTGAGTTGAGAAGGTAATGCGGGAAATAGACCACGAAGTTCCTCCTAAAGTGGTTTAAAAAAACATGATGTTTGAAAGGGACTGTTTTATAACGTCCTTCCAATGAAATGGATTTGACCATCATGTTCGTCACTTCATCATACGGCGTGGGAATGGAGCTTACCTTTAAGCCTGTAGCAACAAAATCCAGCGCTTCACCCTTTTCTCAAAATTTCTTGGCCTCGGCGACCAGTCCAACCCTCTTACTAAAGAAATGGTAGCCCTCCAGTTCTAGGCTTGTTGCCGCAGCAATCAGCTCCTCATTGACAATAAATTTGTGCCCGCCATACTTGACCCTCTTGTCCTTCCACTTCGTAGAAAATTGAATCGCAATGTTTAGGTCATGACCCTGAATTTGATTAATGAAATTTGAAATGCCCCCTTTTTGCAGGAGGTTCCAGAGTATCTCATTATTCCTCCAGGCCGGGTCACAACTCGGCTCCAACTGACATGGAGCCCCTCCCATTTTCTCCTTCTCCCTACAAATTCTATAAATATCTTGCTCAAAACCCTCGTAAGGGACTATAATTTTCTTGTGTCTGTCTTGTTTTTTGAAATACCTCCCATCTGTACAAGGCTTGATGTCTTTAGTGTGGCCATAGAAAGGGGATAAATCCCACAAGTGAGATCTTTCACATCTGTAGATACCCGCTCCATGTCATAATTACAATTAGGCCATGTATGTAATTCCATTATTATCCACCTTAATGCTGATTTGAACTTCCTTAGGAATATTGTTTGCATTATTCCAAATGGTAAGATTAATATTGATGCCCATATTGGCCAAAGTGTCCGCAACCTTATTCCCCTCTCTATAGGTGTGTCTAATAATGATATTCTCAATATTATTACAAATATTTCTTTCTTCCACAATGAAGTCCTTGATGGTCTAGCTAGGAGGAGAAGTTTGGTTTAAATGATTGATGATATTAAGAGAGTCCCCTTCCAAAATTAAGTTCTGGATATCAAAATATTTGGCAATCCTAAGCCCCCAAAGAGCAGCAAGGGCTTCAGCATAATGATTCATCTGAATCCCCATTTTACCAGCATAAGTAACAACTAAACAACCTTTGTGATCCTTGATAACTCCTCCCCTAGTAGCCATACCAGGGTTACCCTTGGAAGCGCCATCAAAGTTAAGTTTATACCAGTTTCTCTCAGGAGGAATCCAATGGACCAAAGACCTATCAATATTTGAGGTATTCCTAATATGCATTCTAGCAGCTCCAATCTTCCAATTGGAAAGAATGTACTCTTCATCAACAAGATACTTCTTATTTTTGGGGGTTTGAATCTCCCAATATTATCTTTAACAACATGCCCAATCTTAGTACAACTGAACTTGCAGTGTTGCTTGTTATTTCTAAAGATGATATCATTCCTATCTTTCCATATTCTCCAGATAATATGGGGCATGATCAGTTTCTAAAGTCTTCTCACAACACAGTGTTTAAAAGGGGGATTCCATTGGGTCTAGAATTGGATGAAGTCCTTAGGAACCGTCCAGAGAACATTGAACTTGGATAGGGCATAGCTCCAAATCATGGTAGCATAGTCACAATGGATAAAAAGGTGTTTAATATCTTCAGAATCTTTTTTGCAAAGATGAAACCTATTAGGCATAATGAATCCTTTCTTAATCAGGTTATCATTAGTAAGAATTCTACCTCTGAGCACAAGCCAAAAGAAAAATTTTATTTTAGGGGTTAACTCAGTCATCCATATTTTGCTCCAATTAAAATCATTCTGGGTATTCACAAAATAGGAATTGTACCCAGATTTAACCGTATAGTCCCCATCTCTAGAATTGTACCAAACAATTTCATCTTTGACATCCATCTGATTCAAGGGGATGAGGTCCAGCTGCTCCTGAAGAGAGGACACCACAAAGTTCAAATCCAAGCCATCCATGGAAAGTTGCTTCCATCTCTTTTGATTACCATCATTTTCTATGTAATCTATGACCTTAGGATATTTATTATTATTATTATTAAAATATTCCTTTAATTGAAAATGGGGATTAAGTCAAATTGGTCATTAATGGTGCATGATGGAGGGTTAAATGGTTCAACCAACTTTGTAATAAATACCATCATGTACCTTCATTTTAGGAAGGGAATTTATGACTTCTTCTCTTCTCTCTCGAACTTCTTCTATAAATGTAAGTTGGAAGCTCATTCCAACAGTTGGACAAGTTAGACTTCTGAGACAAGTGTATAGTTTTCAAGAAACCTCCTTCTTCTGCAAGTTGTTCTTGTATGTTGAGGGAACTTTCAAGCTTCCTTTCAAGACTATAATAACAACTATTTCCTCTTCTGAATGTATGATGCATTGTGCATGTTGTTGAAGTAATAAAAGTTTGTTTTTTGTGACTAATCTTGTTCCTTTCATCCTTCTATACATATTTGTTCCTTTCTCATGCTTGCAAATACATTGTACAAGTTTAAGTTTCTATTGCAGGTTCTTAGAGTTATGTACTTATCAAGTGGTGGAGTATTGCATGCGGTTGAGTTGTGGTGCTTGTTCACCCTTCTCAAGTTCATCCTTCTTCACTGGAAGACTGATATGCCATTATCTAATTGAATTTTAACAAAGGGAACACATGCTTCTTAGTCTGTGGTCTACCGTTTACCCTCTCTAAGTTGTAGTAGGTGAAGTTGTCTTGTGGTGCACAACACCCTCTTCAAGTTAACCCTTCCTGAGTCTAGAAACACCCTTTATTTGGTGCATCACCATCCCTAGTATAGTTTCATTTCTTGCAAATCTCTTTCCCTAAAACCCATGAAAATGTTAGCATAGGTTTAGATAACCATTTTATTGCACTAGGAGTAGTACAACACTTAGTTTAGGAAGAGGAAGCTGACCTTCTCCAGAGGTTCACCTCGAGCCCAAGTCCCACAACTTGAGAGGTGATCCCATGTTTCCCAATCACACCGAACATCCTATTCACATTCTGGCCATTCGGAGGGTGCATTAATTTGGTGACAAGCTGGAATGAACTAGAAGCGAGATATGAAGAATGAGTACCATGAAATTTTGTTTCCTATAGAAGAATAGTGGACAAATTATTGAAGTATTTCTACATTATTTCATTTATCCTTTGATATTTTATTCTTTATTATTGAGAGATAAGGTATGATTACCCATTACCGGGGTGATAATGACATTAGTGTGGGGTAATGTTGACTGGATAAGTTACTACCTAAGTATAAGAGGTGGATGAGAATAGGCCACACGAAAGGGGGTGCGTGGGTATGCACAGAAGTTTGGTGAAAGAAAGGCACGCCCGGGTAAGACAAAGTTTGGGACTTATCCATTTTGCATGTTACTGGATAAAGATAGGATGGAGCATGAAGCACACTTTAGATAAAGACATGAAGACTTCAAGAATATGCAAAGAATATTTTGGGAACAAAAGGAATATCAAGAGTCATGCAAAGTTCAAGCTAATAATAAGATTAGATATGGATTTAATTATAGATAATATATAATTAGTCAAAGCTGCATGATTATTTAGTTATCTTTGTAACGATGCATGTCTATTTCAAGCATGTAAGCTATTTCGAGAGTGTATGGGTGGTGAAGGGAAAGTCCCCACCCCATATATATATGTATTGATTTATACAGTTTTGAGAGAATGAGACCGAGATCCGAGTTCTAACAGAGTTATGTTGCTGGTATGATTTTGCGTGCATGACTTTGTGATGGTGTTTATGATGTGTTCAGCTACTGGTTTGTCATGAATTAATATAATGGATCGTTATGGATGTATATTAATTATTTATGTTTATACCGATGGTTATTATATGGCAAATTTGCTACTAATCCTTATGTGATATATATGTTTTCCTTATTATGCGTGTTTCTAGAATGAGATCTGGTTATTATGATGAGACATGTACTTTAGATATAGTTATTTGAACATGTATGCTAGCACCTGGTAAGACAAGTAACAAAAGGGATTTGGTACCTTTGCGTGCTTTGGGTGAGTGCTCAGATCTGTCTGAGTGATGTGCCAATGCGTTTAGGGTTTGAGTAAGAAAATAAGACTACACATGGGTACTTGTTTAATGGTTTACTAAAGTAGAATTCCTTTGTTATTTCATCCATATGGATGAATCTCTCCTTATTTCATCTTATTTTTGTTTTTTATATATAAATCCCATATGCATGTTGGATTTGTAAAGAGACAAGTCAAATAATCTATTAGAGGCCAAACTTCTCTCTATAGGTTTATCATTTATTACAAGTTGATTTGAATTATTTTCTAGAGTTTATTTCCATATTCATTGAGGAAAAGTTTGAGACACACACACACACACACACACACACACACACACACACACACACACACACACACACACACACACACACACACACACACACACACACACACACACACACACATGCGCACACACACATGTATTTGTAGCCTTATTGTGTTTGTAACTACAAGATCTTTTTATTTATATATTTTTGTTATAAGGGCCAAGGATGACGTATATTGGGTTAGAGTTAAATCCCCACCCCTGTCACATTTTATACAATAGGAAGGGGTATGGCATGGTCATATCACCACAATCTACATTGGGTGGGGATGGCCATGTTGTCCCTATATTAAATGAAATAGGGGTGACATGGCCTGCTACCCTCAATGCTATATTGGGGTGGGACATCCATGCAATCACCCACTCACACAATAAACCGGGGTCATCCAACTAGTTGGGACGACCCCATTACTATGTTTATATACTTCAACATGAAAAACCAACATTCTAAATGATTCTTTTTATTACATGTTTCATTTCTATAGGGACACAAGTGTGTGTGTGTGTGTATATATATATATATATATATATATATATATATATGTATGTATGTATTTTAAATTTTCTAAGGAATTAACATCTATATACATGTGCTCAAGAGTGTCTAAGATAATAATTTTTGGTGAGAAGAATGAATATGATTAGGGAAATTCAGTTTTCTTCTAGATTTTAATTGCATACAAAATGAATAGAAATAAATGATACACTACATGTAAGAAGAGAGTGATTTCAATCCTTTTTATACAACTTAGTTCCAAATAAGATTTTCTACTTGTATAGTTGTTTATGGTTTAAACTTATTTCACAAATTTCTATAGATAGTATAAGTGCATACATTTTAGCATACCTAGGTATGCTATAATATATGTACTCATACTTATCTTTTATAATATATACAATAATTAACACTTCACATATATATGCAAATTTATTCCAAGATGGTAAATTAATTGCTATTCCTTGGAGATAGATTAATTTTCACCTTGAGTAATTATTCTAATTAAATTCAGTAGTATTTCACCTTGACTGTCATACCTGTTAGCTCACTTTGGATAAAAGCATACTTTATCTGGTTTTAGGTGATATATGTTTGGTTATCTTAATAATTATGCTTGTTATTATACTTAAGCATGTTTTCATTAACAACTAATGCTGATAGGAATGGAATTATTCTATGAATGATGTATTCTCATGTTTTTCTTTGTTGTACTATTGTGTTGATACTATTATGGTTCTTCATTTGATGATTACCTTGTTATAATGCATGATCTAACCTCGCTTTGCAACATAACAACAATCATCGGCAATTACGTATTGTCATATGAGAATGGAAAATTTTCATGAACAAGGTTATACCACTCTCGTAATAAATATAACGTAAATAAAATCTTTGTCACTAGGTAATATGGTGTGATTTGTTGATTTATCAAACTCGGTTTTACGATACCATAACTTAGTGCAAAAATGAAACGGTCATCGACCAAGGTTAGGAGTAGTAATATCTTGTTTAAAGGATTGAATTGGTTGATCACCGACCCATTTACATTGTTTAATTAGGTCATTTTAAGCCATTAAGTCGCCATCTAAACCATTTATGTCTGGTTTGGGAGCTGGTGCATAAATCACAAATTTATTAATTTGAGAAATATATATACATACACATACACACACACACACATATATACATATACATGTAGATATATATACATAGATAATTATGGGTATTATATGATCTTTGATCACATTAAACGAGGCTATTTTTATATAGGAATGAGCCATGTTATCATTTTGGTAGGTGGCATGACTAAACCCCACCTCGAGCTCGAGGCAAGTAAGCTGCGTTCGGCACCACTTGAGCCATATTTAAATTTGGTATTGTCCTCTCATCGGAAAATGTGTTGACATAGAAAATTTTGGAGGTTGCATGGAAACGATCCTCGGCCGTTAGATGGTGGAAAACTGCCCCGAGATAGAGGTTGGAGATTGAATGAAAGTTGGTGAGATCACCAAAAATGGAAGACGACGGGTAAGAGAGAGATAGAGAGGAAGGGGGGAGTTTATACTTGGCTGTATTAGAAGAAATTAAATTCATTCCCATAGTCCTTAGGAGAAGCAAGAATCTTCTCAAGGAAGCTACCACCAGAACTTGAGCTATTTCGGGTTCATTTTTTTGGTTAATCATTTTCTCGCCCTTGCGAGGTCTGCATGTAAAAATTTTGCATGGCTACTATTGTTTAAATATGTTTTGGCCTGCATGTAATTTTAAATTTAAGCGAGTTTTTCGGGATATATTTAAGGTTATTTCTATTGTTTAATGGAGCACTTCGGTTGATTTGAGGATATACTCTTTTCTTGGTTTTCTTGTGAGTCTCGGAAATTCATTTGAAGGTTGGTTGTGAAGTAAATTTTGAGGAGATTATCTATAAGTATTTCAAGGCATGAAATCGTTATCCTGCTCATCTTTACCATTTATAACATTTAGATGTTTTAATGGTGTGTGTTTGTGAAATGACCTTCAATGCTATTATTTTGATCAATGATGATTTGATAAAGGGCTTTGTTTAAATATCTAGTGAACACCTTTGTGTGAGTGCATACTTGGTTGTATATATATATATATATATATCTTGTTTTTTTACCTTCACCGCTTGCATATTATCTTGACTACTTATGACCTTGATTGTGAGTGGTTGAGTTATTTTTGGTTGCCTTGTTAGTTTGGCCCAATATAGAAAATGTTTTTTTATCCACTATGTGTACTCGAATCGAATGGTTATGGTTCTCACGAGTTTTTGTATTTGGGGAATATATATAAACATTTATTTAGTTGTGAACACCATTATTGGGTTTTAGTTGGTATAAGGTTTGATACTGTGTATAGTTTTATTTTCCTCTCGAATAACTAATTCGAGGAAGCTTCAAATAATGGGTATTGTTTATATATATATATATATATATATATTATCTCATGTACCTAATTTATTATTTCCTCAACTGGAAGTGGTATGGATTTATGGGTGTTATATTTCTTTATATATGCGTTTAAATGGTTGATATGGTATCTGATGTATCGAATGTGGAAATCTATTCGGATTTGGTAATATATTTACCTTTCAAAAAAATCGTTTGGGTTTTTAGTTGTGAATATACTTGTGGCATTTTTAAACATAGAACGCCATATTATTTGGTCTATGTTTTCCAAAATGAAAATGGGTTCGAATGACTTACCCATGTCGAAGAGTAGTATTGTTACTTCGATGATTATCTCGGTTGCCTTCATTTCTTTGAAACAACCACTCTATGGTTGATACTTTATATGTTTATATTATTTCAACCCCATTTGAATCTTATTATTGTATAATAACAATTGATATCTATGAGTCTAGGTTATAGTCAAAACCTAGAATATGTCGATATGGCTTGTTGTTAAGAGAGTTGTGGACCTAGTCAAAACTCACTGTGCCGATTCATTATTACAATGAAATATTTTTAGATTCGGTTTGAAGGTTTATCGGTGATTCAGTTTAGTTAGGTTGTTTTGAAAAACTTAAGATATTGAATATCATTAATTATTATTAAGTGTAGTGAGCTGTCTCCTATTATGATTATTATTATGATCATAGGAATTGAGTGATTTTATACTCTTTTTTAAAGCAAGTGTACAAACTGGATTAAAGTTGTTTGGATGCTTGGATTGTCTACCTTCCTTTGAATAAGCAGAGTAATATATGATGATATAAAAACATGGATAAATGTCCGGTATATTGTTGAGTACTTAATTCATTGTTATTGAATAGCCATATTGGGTAGGAATCATAGTTAATATGTTGTGAAACTCAAAGTGCAAATTTATGATCTGTTTAGTATTTTTTTGTAGTTTAAATGATTTGAGGTAATTAAATCATTTGTTTCCTTCTTTATTACATATGAAAGTTAGGAAAAGGAGACAAAAGGGAAATAATTTAATGATCTCTTTAGGTGGTTCTGAATATTAGGGTTTAGATGGATTATGTTCAATGAAATATTTGGTGTTATAAATTGTAAAGATATGGTTGATGAATTTTTCATTCCAGCTTCTTTCGAATTGATTGCCTAACATTTTTATAGATGGCAGAATTTTAGTCTTATCTAGTGGATGATTTTAAAATGACCATGTTGATTCATTAATGATTAAAATTGAAAGTTATATTTATTACATGAATTGATTACAAAAGCGAGCTTACGCTTCGCTATATACTTTGTTGAAGTCATTATGGCCTCTAAAGTTATTGTATAATTTTTGAAAAATAAATATAAATTTGTATTCAATTTTTAGATATTTGTTGTAATAAAGATCTTGGTTGATCATATAAAGTATTATAGTACTTATGATTAAGTACAATATAAAGTGTATATGACTTAAAAAACTGATTTAATGAAGTTAAGTAAATTCATATGGTTGATTATGAAACATTTAGGAAATAGTTTTCTTATGAAAATTAGCTTTAAACAGTTATGATTGAATTAAAGCTACATGAAGGTTAATGAGTTATAACAATTAGAAATATATTAATAAGGATTAATATTTTATAGTTCAAAGCATGCACTCATTCTATTATGGTAAATGAATAATGCATATTTATTATATATTCATAATAATGGAATTGATACTATTAAATATGATTGTATTTGTAGCGCCCACCCATGTGGGATCCAAACATAAAGCCAAAATACTAGGGTATTTTTTTTTACTTTCATTTACTGAAACAACTAAGTGACATCACATAGGATCACAAGAGGTTTCTCCACATCACATAAGATGACCACCCCACATGAAGAACAAGACAAACTAAAAGATGATGCCCGATACACAACAAAGCCACACTAGCATAACAATAAGCACATAACCACTACCCAACCACAACATTACAACCATGAGTATGCACCTTCCACATTATCACATTTTCATATCAACAACTTATTTATGTTCACATTTGAATTAGTTACAATTATGTAATGGTTGTGTGTTTTTAGAAAGAGATTTCAATTAGTTGTTGAAGTAATTGCACTTATGTAGATCCCCTTATACACTTTTGTATATTTCCTTATTATTTCTAGAATACATTTAATTTTCTTCATTTATCACTTAGCTTGTGTTGGTTCCAAATAAATTAGTACATTTATCGATTGCAAGAGATCATATAACTCAATAGTTACTTTAGAGTAATGTGAAAGTTACACAACAAGGATTTATTAATATGCAATTAAATTCCATGGTACTTTTTGGTTGCTCAAACGTGCATCCGTGTCTCAGATCTTGGAAGGGTCAAGTTGTTTGAGACCAAAATGGAACCATCCCCAAGTTTTGGGACCATTCGCACTTGGGATGGATCTCCAAAGAAGGCTAGTTCCTCTATCTATTTCTACTACTACTACTTTATTATCGCTAGTACATGAAGGAAAACTAAGCTAACAAAGCCAAGGGACTAGGGGTAGAATGATAACATGAAAGGAAACCTATGCTAGAAGGAGATAACATTAGAAAAGAGGGATGAACACTATCATTCTAAGAGGAAATGATAGGAAATGTGTGAAAGGAGGCTAGACACGAGTAGCACATCTAAACACGTATTTACCAGATCATTCTCATGGAACACAACCAAATAAGGAAATGCAAGGGATGTGAAATGGCACAACCAACACACAACACAAAATAAAAATCAAGAGGAAGGAATGAAAACACATTAGGACAGAGAATAATCACAAAACGATGCTTCTATTACTTCAAAATGCATAGAGCTGTTACAATGGCGAAGGAGGTTGATATCCACATGCAAGAGCTAGATCTAGAGGTTTACAACTCAAAATATAGAAAATATGAAGTCCTTAGTAGAATGCGTAAGGATCCAGAGTGTCCAAAATAAAAATGAGCCTAGCTCTTACATTTATAGATGAATCTGTAGAAAGAGAAGAGGAGGGAAAACTCGAATTTGAAATGCAACCACTAACAAGAAGCATTCAATGCTTGCAAATCCACTTGGAGATCTATGAAATACACTTCCCTAAGCCTGTTTGGCATGTTGAAGAAGGAAGGATGGCAGATCATATCAAATTGGGTGGTTGGAGTAATCAGATCTACTCATCAATTCTCAAAGAGACGTTTTCCCATTTCTCACCTACTAGATCCACCAAGAATTTGAATTTGAATGTTTAGAATTTGATGTCAACAACTTTCGCCAAGTCTAGGTGCATGCCAATCTGAGCTCTATAGCAAAATATATGGCTATCATAAGATTTCAAAGTCATCGGTGCACACAAAACACGTGGCACACATGGATTGGCTGAAATGATGGCCAACTATGTAAATATTTGTCATTTCTACCACGTGTCACTTATTGATTTATTACAAGGATTCGGTGCTATGTTGGCACGCTTTGATTGGTTGTGCATGGAATACTTAAGCATGTCAAAAGATGACTGGCATAGAAGGGCGCAAAGGAGGGTGTGAGGAAAGGGCATACAGAAGAAAAAAAGGAAGGCATAGAGGGATGAGCACGTGATGCACGCGGGGAAATGAGGAAAACTGGTGAGCAGAAAACTCATGGTCAAGGCGTAACCATTACAAATTAATGGGCATGATGCATGAGAGGGCCAAGGAATTAGCTAATTGAAGCAAGTGTGAGACGCGCGCAGGGTGAAGGAGCTACTTAGGAAGAAAGTGAAAGCGCAGAAGGTTGGCATGAGGGAGGAGTGGAACAAAGAGGAAAAGGAAAGTGGAAGGAGAGAAAAGAAAGCACGTAAGGGCGGTTGAGGAAAAGAAGGGGCACCAAAGGGAAAATACAACCAAGGAAATGTGCTAAACGAACTTGAGTGCGGACAACCTTTAATGAGAACCCGAGAGCCGAATATGTATACAAGTTACCCAAATAACTAGGAGAGTTATTTGGATAACAATTTTGAAAATTTTGGGGCCATCTAATTGCTATATGAAGAATATCAGTAGCTTGAAGCATCCATTGGGCATGGATTTTTGTATGTAATTATGAAACTACCTCTATAGTCACTTAAAAGATAATTTCTTGACTCTATTATGAACCTTGCAATCATTGAAAGAAGCTATGCATTCTAAAGCAATAAAAGCGTGCACATAGGAAGCACACGAGAAGAAAGAACTATGTTCAAACAAATAATGTGTGTGTAACACCCTTGGAGGAATTGAAGCTACTTTAACATATACGAATGATGCAACAAACTTAATGGAAGGGTTTGAGATAGATCCCATTTACTCGGGATCTATAGCGCCTTCCATCAAGATGTGTTAACTCAATAGAGTTAGCCTCCTTACACGAACTGATGATGTATGAGCTGCTTCAAAGTGCATCAAACTTTGAATGACACGTTGGTTTAGCTTTGTTAGCATCCCATTTTAAAATCAAGTCCCCAAATTTGAAATCTTGAGGCTTAGCCTTTCACAGCAAACCATTTCTTTGTTTCTTGATGATGATGTTCTTGCTTGATCATGGCGAGTTCCTTAGTTCTTCAAGATCAACCAATTTTTCCATTTTGATTTCTCTCAGTCTCTGCTCCTTTAAATTCCAGTTGTTGGGAAAGCACTAATGAATTCAAATCTAGTTTCAAAGGAAGGGTAGCCTCCTTACCATAGAAAATCTTGTAAGATAAAGTTCCTATTGAATTTTTGACTATGATTTTATCTACCCAGAGCACACGCGAGACCCTTGTATGCCACTATCTTTGGCTGATGTTCATTATGTGCTTCATAATTCTGATAAGGTTCTTATTTGTTGACTTTGCTAGACCATTTCCCTAAGGGTAATAGTTGGAAGAAGTCTTCAGGTAGATGTTTAGATTTAGTGCATAATCAGTGATTTTAGTTCCAAGGAAGAATTTTTCATTATCAGAGATAATGGTTTGAGGAATGCCAAACCTTGTTACTATACCTTTGAGAAAGTCAAGAATGACTGACTCAGTTGATTCCTTGAGCGCGACAACTTCTGTCCATCTGGTGAAGTAATCTATAGCTGTCAATACCCACTTATGTCTAGTGATTGAAGGCAGATTGATCATGCCTATGAATTCAAGACCCCATTGCGCAAAAGGATGATCTGCTTGGATTGGTCGGGGGAAGCACTACCAATATTTTCTTTCTTGCAAAGAAAGCACATTCCTTACATTTTGTGACCCACTTGTGTGCATCTACAAATAGGGTAGGCCAAAAGATACCTGCCATTATGATTTTCATTGTTATAGTTTTGGCAGAGAATTTTCCACCAGATAATCCAACGTGAAATTTTGCCAAGACTTTTCGGTCTGCGCATCATTGATACATCTTAAAAGCACGCCATCAATATTCTTCTTGAAGATAAATCCATTAATCAACACATAAGGGATAGATTATAACCTCCGATGTATTCTCTTTACTTTGATTAAAATAGGAGGTTATGTGCCTTTGGAAAGGAATGTGATCATGTCCTTCATCTAAGCACACATGCCGAGATTTGTATTCTGCTCAAGCTTTACGCGTGAAATGCCTTCATCCAAAAATAATGAAGTCTTAGATTCACTCTACGCATCCTCAACAATCTTCTGCAGAGTGCACTACCTCTTACCCATTTTGTGGATTTGATAGTCACATCATACTCCATGATTTTGGTCACCCATCTTTCTCTTTTATCACTAATTTCTACTCCCATGATGAAGTCTCGACGGAAAAGAGTGAGAGACTAACACCTTGATATGATTGGTGGCAAGCATACTCTTGAATTTCTTAAGCGCGCTCATGATGGTGAAGACTTGTTTATCTCTGTGACTATACTTTAGTTCATAATAATTCAGCATCTGGCTGAAGAAATCCACTAGTTGTTCCAACCCTTGTTCATTTTCTTGTGTTAGGACAACAACATCACTCGCATCAGTGCTATAAGCATAAAGGATGAAATCCTTGGAATAGTCCGGGTTGATGAGTGTTGGTGTGCAAGAAATTTCTTGCTTGATTTTGTTGAAGCTTTCTCTTCCTTTTGCTGTCCATCTGAAGGCTATATCCTTCTTGAGCATTAGGGTGATGGGCCGAACCAGCTTTGCAAAGTTAGGGATAAAATACCTAACAAATTTGATCTTACCAAGGAATGACTATAAGGACCTTTTATGTCCTAACAGGGAAAGAGCTACGATGGCTGAAATGTGCTCAGGATCAATTGCAATACCATCCGTTGAAACCACATGGCCCAAAATCTTTCCCCACACCACCGCAAAGTTTCACTTCTTGGGGTTAAGAGATACCCCAAACTCTCTGCATCTCTCAAAGACTTGTTCCAGGTGCGCCATATGATCATGCTATGCTTTGAGAAGAATATTATGTCATCAAGGTAAACCAGGATGAACTCATTGATGTAACCTTTGAAGGCAATATCCATGGCGCACTTGTGACATGTTGCACACACATTTGACAATCCAAAGGAATTTTTTGGTATGTATATGTTCCCCACTTAGTTGTAAATGCCATTTTGAATTGATCCTCTTCCTTGACCAGGATCTGATTGAAACCTAAATATCCATCTAGCATGGAGAATCTTTGCACATCAGCCATAGTCTACAAAATATGCTCCATTGAAGGCAAAGGATAATGATTCTTTAGAGACGCCTTGTTCAAATCTCTAAAATCAGCACAAATTCTGATTTCACCATTATTTTTGTGCACTGGAACCAAATTTGTGACCCAGGTAGAGTATTTGATGGGAAAAATAATTTTTACCTCAATGAGTTTGGATAATTCCTTTCTCATGAGGGGCTCTATCTTTGGATTGATTAGCCGCTACTTTTTCTTGATAGGCTTGATACTAGGATCAAGGTCAATGGAGTGTTGAGAAACACTAAGATCAAAACCTTTGAGGTATTCATACTCCTATGAGAATATATCACTATATTTTTGACATAGAGAGATGAAGGCCTACTTTTTATTGTGCACGCAAGATTTGGCGAGAAACAACTCCTTTTCAAACGTAATAGTGATTAGGAGTAGTCTTCTTGTGTGACACGCATGTACCTTTCTTCACCCTTGAAATCATCATCAGGGCCAAACATTTATTCTAAGGTGACCAGCCCTTTATGCATCTTGTTTGTCTTCAGCTGTATTACTTGGTCACCATAGATGTCATGCAGGTCAAATTGCATGCTTGATGAGAACTCAACTTCATTCTGGATAAACTGGATGATCTACGCATCACTGTCAAACACTTTCCAACTGGTATTTTTTTCGGAATGGATGGTATGATCATCATCTTAATGTGATGAGTGTTTCCTTTGACAAAGTCCTAAGTATGATAAAACTGTGAATCGAGCGTGACCATTTGGTCAGCTTCCTTGTTCATTTTTTGTGGAACCACCTACATATTTAGAGCATCAAAGCTCTCAAGGAGGTCCCAAAATCTATGCTTACAAGCTTTGAGAAGCTTTTTCTTTATCTCGAATTTGTTGGTAACTTTGTGGATAACCAATTCTGTGTCCCCAAAGATCTGCAACGTCTGAATTTTCTTCTTCTCAGCAATGAGCAATCCATGGACCAGTGCTTCATACTATGCCACATTGTTAGAACATGTGAACTGAATCTTGTGCATGAAGTAGAATTTATCATCCTTAGGGGAAATTAGAACCACTCCCGATCCCACACTGCTTTCTTGATTACGGATCCATCAAAGTAAAACTTACACAGACCCGGTTTAACTTGGCCTTTCTTGAGCGCGTGCGATGATAACAAAGTTTCTTCAAGAATGCAATAAGTTCCAAGCCCAGTTTCATAATATTCCAATTCTTCAGCATATAGATCAAATTTATGGTGCCTTTCTACCCATTCATCAAGTAATAGGTCACAAACAGAGGGTGGAAGAGACTGTTCTTCGAGAACTGAAGCTTGTTCTTCTTGGATCAAACAGGTTGGCTTAGAGAGGGGATGGGACATATGACTTTACATGATAGGAAAATATAGGATGAGATTTTATGCTAAACTAAGTAGCATACCTTATCTTGAGTAACATATGAGACCAATCAGAAGATAAGTAACCACCCACTTTAGCAAGATAAAGTATCTTGATAAACATAGGGAAAACAAAGGAGGTAGGTCGAGGATAGACACATCTTGAGTTATTTCCAGACTTGGACATGCATGGAGGGTCAACTCAAGATCCTTTATGACTCCTAAGGTGGTGACAATTGAGCCATCAAGTTACAGGACTCCTTTAGACAAAGGGATATATTTCAGACCTAAGACATCAACAATTTTATTAGCCATAACAGAAGTACTAACTCTTGAGTCAATCATGTAATTGTGCACTAGGTGTTTTCCTATGATCAAGGACATGTAAAAGGGTGGGGTTTTAACAGCTTTACTTACTTTCTTATCCTCTTCTTGGCAGACGTTTATAGAAGCATGTGGATTTTACACAATTGGATCAGTGTGTGAGAGTTGTGCCAGATCTTCATGCAATAGATCCCATTGAGAAGGAATGGTCAAGGCATCCCACATTGTGACATTTATGTTTGTCCTCTTCATCTAGTCCATAATGCTAAATGGAAGGCCCCTATCTTGTGCATTTGGGGAACAACATCCCTTCTTGACTATTCGGTGTGGAAGCCTGGACTTTAGCTAGAGTAGAGGCTTGACCTACCAAAGGAGGGGTGCGTGCTGCTTCAGAAGGAGCTTTGTGTGGGATCTCTTGTGTAGGAACTTGGGCACTTTTACTACTGGATGCCTTGTTTGCATCTTTCTACTTCTGAGGATATTATTGTGTTGTTGGGATTGTGACCTACGTGCCTAAATCTAACATTCTCTTCTTGTATCTTGTGTTGTCTACAACTTAGGTACGCAGTCTATTTGTATCATCTGCAGCTTGGTTGATTGCACAAAAGTCCTCAATGCCAAATAACATCAAGTTTGTCTCTAGAGAAGCTTTTGGTATTTATTGGTTATCTGCTTCAAGGGAAATTGTTGAAGGCTCGAAGGATGAAGCATTCTAGATCATGTAGGATCAGGAACCCGCAACATTTGCACAGTGATATTGAATATGAGGCATGTTACAATGGAAGCACCATTATGACTCTTGTGCCAAATTGTTCTAAATTAGAACAAGCACCTGACTTGCACTGGATGCTGGAATAAAAGGTGCGGGAGGAACAACTTGCAAGGGTAGATGTGTATTGGGATGCCATCTATCATTTTACTGGTTAGGCACGTATCTTTTATTTCCATACTGATTCTGCCAAGGATGATTGCTTTGGCCATGCGCTGATTAGAATTACCTCTATAGGCTTGCACATGTTGCTTTTCTAATGATATGAATTTGTTTGATAAATTTCTAATCAAGGCCTTCAACTCTTCATCTTCCTTCTTCTACGTTGGAGAGTAGGGTGTTGAGGAAATTGGTTGCACGCTTTTCTTAGGAGCAGGGAATAGGGGCCACGAAGGCAAGGGAACTTGTGGCATTTCTAGGAATAAGGGCATAAGTGGTCTAGGAGATATCTTTCCCACTTGAATAAAACTATTTACCGTCCTTCTTTAATACTATAAGTAGATAGTAAATTCCTACCTCCCATGGATTGGATCATGACTAAGATATCATTATTGAGCATCTTTAGATAATACAGAAAACATGTTGGGATGTAGATCTTACCACAAGATAGATTTTGTTGCAAATATTTTGAAATCGATGTTGAAATCGAGTTATATACTCGTTGGGTGCGCTCCTTGTTTTTTTCAGTTGGTTCATCGAAATAGGTGATCGACTTATCTTCAAAGCGATTCTGAAAAGAGCTATTCCCAACCTTGGTACCATTAGAGTGCTTTACCTTTGAAAGAGGTAAGTAGCTTTGCTGCTACATCATCACGTGTGATCAAATAAAGTGAACACACATTTTCTACATCTTGGATATGCTCCTAAGGGGTCGCTTGATTCTCACCAGTAAATTATGTAATACTCTTGAGTGCACCATTTGGCATACCATGTTGCACAACCATAACTAAGGGACTTCCTCCAATAAAGTTTGCAAAGTTCCTAAGTGGAGGAGGTGGTTGATGTGCCATTGTAGGGCGTAGCCATGGATGTTCCAAATGAGAAATTATATCTCATGGGCACAGATCGGTTACTCCCACCAATACTAGCTAGGTTAGCAATACTTCTCCCTTGATTTGGAAAATCAAGCGCCGGGGGTTGGTCTCCAGTGGCTTCGGATGCACGCTAATGGATCTCCTTTCTCCATGTAAAAAAATTCATCATAAGGTGAAGAGGCTTCTCTCACACACTTTTCAAGATGAGATAACACAGACTACTCGGGTTCCACGTCCTCTGCGTGAACCTCAAATCCTTCTGCAACGTCTACCTCCATAGATCCATCACACTTGCAACCTCACATTTTCTAGTTATCTCCATTTCATGAGCTTTGCTATACTTGATTCATCTCTCCTCCCTTTCCTTCTCAGATGCAATGTCCGCCATCTTCCTCCACCCTAGCTTCATCTTGCAATGCTCAAATAATTTTAGTCACCATGGAAATGCCTCTAAACTGAGGGTAATGACCAATATTTTCATAGCCAAAGGAATAACACGAAAAAATGATCCTCTAGGCTCCCTCAGAAACTTGAACTCAATAACTTCTAGGCAAGAATACGTAGAAATGGCGTATTCTAGAGTATAAGTAGTCAACACTCCTTTCCACCAAGGTGATCAACAACACATGTCTAAGTCGGATCTCGTATCCTATAACCTCTCGATAGTCATCTTGGGTCCATACAAATGATCTATAGTACCCAGATTGATCTAGATGCATACGATGAAATCCATTCATATAGTTATATTGGAAAATAACAGAAAAATGTCTTGTACAGCTCATGATATAGGTTCTCTTCTACCCATCTACATGCATCGAACTCAGGTCTAGTGCTAAATCTTTGAGAAAACTCATCCTCTATGTTCTTGAACCATGTTTCAACACTTTCCAAGGTCAGACGTTTTGTCATCATGCATCACAGCACAAAGATGTATGCCATTTCTCACAAAAAATTTGAAAAGAGGTCCCACAATAGAACCAAGATGTAGTCATTTTTATACCCTTAGATTAATAGTAAAATCCCATGCGTGTTGGCCTATCACCCAACGGGCACTTGGCACTCACCTGAGGCACGTGCGGGCACCAAGCCTCTCCTTTATGTGATTCTTGTGAGAATACATCATCTTATGACATATATTCAAGTGTAAAAGAATAGAAAAGAACCGTGCATCATTTGGAGAACCTAGGATGAGTATCATCTTAATGCATCCATAGAAGAGAAATAAAAAACAACATATGGAAATGGTTCATACACAAAGGAAATACACTAATATTATGCTCATGAACACATATATGATTTAGAATAGAGCCTTATATTCATATTAATGAGTTTAATAACCACATTACATCCCTTGAGGTCATAACAGACCCATATAACAATGCAGAGTGAAGTCATGCATCGAACTACACTATGTCCTTCACATTACAAAGATGAATACAAACCCATCCCCCTAAATATGTCATCACTCCTATATTTTCACTAATCCCAACCCATATAATCCTCCATTATATTTCTATAGAGCTTCACCTCTCTTCCACCAATCAACCACACTAATTACTCACACCTTTTTATACCCACATACCTCAATATATAGTTTTTCTTCCTTCACCGCCATGCCTTCGAGGGTAATAGATCGATTGTTGAGTGTCCAAGTGGTCCTCTATGGGAGCATGCCTCCTTTGATCTGATCTCTCCACTATGTGTAATGATTTTTTTCTAGAACCTTCTATCACATGCATGGAATATTCCCTTTTTGATCCTTCATCCGCCAGGATGGCACCTTATCCACTCTCCATGCTACTAGCCGTCACGCTTTTCTCGTGTGCTTCCTAGGACGCCAATATGGTTAAGTCCCCAAAACTTGTCTTTCCTTGCACATGTGTCATGTGTTCTATAAAAACCTGCTATAACCCTTCCTTACGTGCCTTCACCATGCATGCCATTCTTCATACAGGTTCTCGTGTGCCCACGCGCCTTCTTTTAATTAGCCAATATTACGGGGCCCAACATCACCCCAAACTACGCCTGTTCTTTTTCCTAGAAACACTCTTCAAAGAATAAAGAATGGTGGGTTCTTAACATGGTTGGAAAGAAAGAATAAATGAATGAAGAATTGGGAGAAAGAATGAAATAATGTGAACTTGTTTATTATTGGAGGAGGAGAGGGAAATCCTTCCCTAATTCTGCCTCTAACTTCTCCCAAGTGTTGACCTCATTCTGAGCTTGCTAACAGAGGTCACCCACCAAGGCACTCACCTCCTCAAAACTTAGCTATTCCCCTTTGGCACTCATGGTGTCAATAATACTCTCAAATTAATTTTCCAATTCATCAAGTGCATCCATCTTGCGGGTGATTTGGGGGTATAATTCCTTTAGCCGGCTTTTGATCGAGCCTTACATGGTCTCGATTGCTTCTGAATTCTTCTCCACCTCGGCTAGGATCTTATCTCTTTCTACTATATTCCCCTTATTTTTATCTTGGAACTCCTTGAGTTTTGGCTCATGGGTGGTAACTAAGAATCTTGCTTGACTCTATCTCTATCCACGCAGTTGTCATAAGCAACTTTAAATGACTTGACTTGCACATTAGCCTTTACCTCTATAAGAAGTTTAGTGTATCGAACCATGATGTCGAACAACCTTCATCTTTCTCTCTTTCTCTTGGTGTGCATGTGCCTCTTCTCAGATTCTAAAGTGAGTGGTTTCCTTTCCATTATGAGAACGTGAGTCAAATCCTCTAGACATTTATAAGGCTGATTCATACTTCGATCGGGTGGCGCTAAGTCGGGGTGCTTTAGGAAAATGAAATCATAATCATTTCCACCTTCTTGAGACTTCAAACACCTTTACTTTTTCTTCTTTCAATTCACGCCTTAGCGGAGTATTGATCAAGCCCTCTTACTTTAGGTCCTCACTCTTCTCCACGAGATCATTATTTTTCTTCTCCAATTCCTCCTCCAGAATCTCACTCTATCATTTCTCCCGAATAGTCTAGCCTCAATTTTGACTGAAACCTTGTTAAGTGTGTTACAAACCTATTCATTTGATAGTTGCTGAGAATTAACCAATAGATTTATTCCTTTGGTTTCGACACCTTCATTAGCGCTATTTGACTTAGTTTGAACTCAAGTTCATCTACATGAGACTGACTTGAATGTCCAAGATATCATCTTCTGGTCTGGGGATATGCGCCTTCTTCATCAAACGATGACATAGATAGGAGTTTTTCTCGTTGTTACGGTGCTTTGGAAGCATTTATGTAGCACCTTGTTAGGATCATAAATGTATCCCATTCCCTTACCTTTTTCCACCACTACACCTTTCCCACCTATTTGCACATATTTTGGGAAGCTTACTACCAATTTGGGATCCCCACCCATGCTTCCATACTCCTTCCCAATGCTTTCTTCTTCTATCTCCTTTATAATTTCATCCATGCTCTATTCCAACTCCTATTCCACCAACTTCTTCATGATTCCTACCACTTATCTCTCCATGGGTTTCTCTAATTGGTCCTTGGTAAGGCTTTGGGTTCTTTGGTTCTTGGTGCTTACTTCTTTGCTCACCCCTTTCCTTGAGCCTCAACTTCTTCCTCATCATTCTTCTCCTCATCTTCCTTGTTATACTCCTCTTCATGTCCTTGGTCCTCAGAATCAGTACATCATATACTGGATGGTCTTCACCTCCTTCAGGCTCGTCATCATCCTTGTCATTGATGTAGGCATCTAAACTTTCCATCTCTTCTAAGTCTGCCTCATCTATCACCTTCTTGCTTCTTCCTTACTAGGGATTCCAATACAGGATATCCTTATTTCTCCTTCTCCTTGACAGATGACATCTTCATTGGTGATTCCTCATGGGTGAGGTGCTCTTCATGCTCTAGTGCCTCTTCTTCTATAGTATTTTCCTTGACAGGGGACCTCTTTCTCCATAATTAAGTGCTAGTCTTTGTGGATCGCTTCAGCGTGCCCTCCGAATGTGCGGTCTCGCATACTTGGTGCTTTCTTCTCCTTCCCCTATTCTCTTTCTCTCTTCTTTGGCATGACCTTATTTCTCCCTATGGGGTCTTCTAGAATGGAGACATCACTCTCCAGATATGTGGCTTTCTCAAACTTTGGCCTTATGCAAAGATATACCCTCGTTGCAGCCCTTCCAATGATTAGCAACATTATTGGATTCATCATTTGAACTTCGTGGGAGACATACTTCTCCATGTATGCGTGATTTTTTAGGGTACATGAGATTTTAGTGCAGCTCACGGTGGTCTTAGTCCACCTCACTAAGGTTGAACCTTAATATTTTGGCTTCTTTGAACCTGTTGACCCTTGCCTAGAAGTATTGCATGGTGAAGAAGAAGGGAAACTTGCACCATGAGATCTTGGTCTCATTTTTCAAAGTGAACCTACCAATGCAGAAGTGTTGGTAAATCAAAAGTCTGTTCTCTCTATCCACGAGCATGGGAAACTACTCTAGGATCCTCCACTATGCCTTGAATGCATCACACATTCATTTATACCACTTCTCCAGGCGTGCCTTGTGAGCGGTCGTCATGGTTTCACCAATGTAATTTTTAAACCTCTTTGTGGGTGAGGAGTTCTCTTGTAGATAATCCCAAACAAAATTTTCCAGCCCATCTAGCACTCCAATATCTGAAAATAAAATGGTGAGGAGGACATTACCAAAATATATTCTCTCCTTCCTACGCGTTGCTTATGATCTCATCCGCAATGAAAGCAAGGAAAGTTATAGATGTTTCCTCTCGATATCCTTCGACATAAATTTAGCCATACTTTATTCCGTTGCATCCATCATTCTTGATCATTAAAATTGGTCACAAAGTGCTTGAACATCCTCATAATAGGTTGGAATCTCTGTGATGTCAAAGTATCGCCAACCCTTCTTGCAGTCATACACTTCTACTTGTCTCCTTGATAACCTCCTTATAGCTCGGACCATCATCTATACTTTCTCCTTCACAAATAAGCATGTGAACTTGGATATCACTTGCCATGTTACATGCATCTTGGACCCTGTAAAATAGAATTAATCCTCATGTACACGCACATCAACCATTGATAAAGGCGTTCGGGCTTGCCAAAGTAAGGAAACTCATACAATTGTAATAACCTTGCTTTCTTCAATTTGACTTTCACCTCGTCGTTGTATATAGGCATCCCATATGGTGTCCTTTTGTTAGTTGGTCGGACCAACTCTAGCACTATTTCCTTCTCAGTTGTGCTCGTGTGATGGTTATAATCACTCACGGTCATTTGTCTTAAATGTGACACCCATTCCTTTCCTAGCAATACTCCATCTGGGTATTACATTTCTACATACCATTCTTCATTAGAGCTCATGATAGTAGTAATTTTCTTTCCTTTGTGCCCTTGCACTTTGGTTTCTTTGATGAAATGGTCACCTTCTTAGGTGCCATGATTTCATGGGATATACTAAGAACTCCTTACTCTTCTCTACTACTCTACTTAACTCCAAATCTCAACTCTTGGAATAAATCCTTCTATCTCTGTGCCCTAGCTTTCCAAACCCTAACTAGGAAAACCTTCCACAAGATGACACACTTCAAACAACCTTTTCTAACACCCGTGTACTCCTTCCTCCTGGTTTGTAGATCCAATCTAGTCACACACTTAGATTTCTCAGATTCTTCTTCCTTCACATAAATCTCTCTGGATGCCCTAGTTTGTAAGAGCGCTTCAACTTCGTACTAACAAGGTAAAATAAATACTTGCTTTCGACCTTATATTTATATTTTTTTCTTCCCTCCAAAGAATAAATTCTATACCACCTATGAATGTACTTAACATTAAATGCATATTTTTCCACTAGGTCGAATTTAAGCGCCCTTACCCACGCACCTAATCCTGCGTGAAAAATTCTTTACAACCTTCTGACACGTAAAAATATAATCTGACCAAAGACTCTTACGTGCACGCCTACAATGCCGAAGGCACTTCTTCTATCCTTTACCTGATTTTTCCCTTGCCTACCTCATGTTGTTCATGCACTCTTCAAACTTTGTACCATGTCTTTGTTACAACCTTCTTGACACCATAATTCATTATCCACCGTTTCCCCACACGCTTTCTTAGCCTTACATGTTTCCTTCTCTTGCCACTCAACTTTTATTACAAGCCTATACTTTTCTTTACATTACTCCACCCCACACTAAAACAGATGCACGGTCCTCTGCGCATACAAAACCTTGGAAAATAATGTGGTTACTAGTGCATAAGGCAAAAATGAAACAAAAAGAAAGGAATAAGAAACGAGAAAGGGAAACACAAGAAAAGAAAACAATAAATGGAAATTCTAAGCTAATTGGCAATACTACCTTATTACAAACACCAAGAAGACTTATTTATAGTAGGGCTTTAGCCTACTCCCATTGAAATGACCTGGTAATCTCGTCCCATCTAGCACTTGTAATTGGCAAGCGCCTAAATCAAGAATGTATGAGATGATGTAGGGTCCCAACCAATGGACTTTCAACTTCCCAGGATGGTGTAAATACTTGGAATCATACAACACCATCTACCCAACCTCAAACTACTTATTCTTGATATGATGATCATGTCATACCTTTTGTCTTTCTTTCTCTATCTTTTGACTCCATCTATCAAGTGATCACCTTTCATCTAACTACATCAACTTATAAATCCTTTCTTCTAGTGCTTGTTCATTAGCTAACCCTCATACGCACACTATACGTAGTGATGGTAACATGAATTCAACTAGAAAAACAACCTCCATGCTAAACACTAATTGAAATGGTGTGGCCTTGTTCAACCTCTTGTAGGTTGTCTGTATTCCCATAGAATGTTGATACTTTGTCATCCCAATATTTTCTTCCAACGTCACAGATCTTAGTCAACGTGTGACTTAGTATTTTTTTAAATGCCTCAGCAATTCCATTCACTTGAGGGTAATAAGGGGTAGTCTTGTGATGGGCCACCATAAATTCTGCTAACAAAATCTTGACCATTTAATTGAGGAAATGTGTACCTCTATCACTTGTTAAGCTTAAAGAACAACCATACATGATGATTATGTTCTCCCATAAAATTCTAGTAGCTATCATGCGGTGTAATCCTTTGTAGGCCTTTGCCTTTGCCTAACATGTCAAGTAATCAGTGCAAGTAATGGTATACTGCGAACCAGTCCTTCACGCAGGTTGGTGAAATTGGCCCTACAAAGTTGATTGCCCATTTTTCAAACGGTTCAAAACTCGCTATTGGTTACAAGGGCATTTCATCCCTCTTTCCAGGTTTTCTAAGGCGCTGGCAATGGTCATGGGCCTTGCAAAAACTCAATACAATCCTGGTAGATGGTTTCCCACCAAATCCCTACAAGTAGAATCTTCCGCCCGGTAACATTTCATGCACGGTGTCCTCCTGCGAATCCCCCATATTTCCTCCACAATTGTTATGCACTCATGTTCCAATACACATCGGCACAAAACCTCATCATGTCCTAATTTATACAGATCTCCACTAATCAACATGTAGGGTGCGACATGTATTGCTAACTACTTTCTTTCCAGATCCTTCATCCCTTCTGACGCCACACCTATTTTTAAGAACACTACTATATCTTCCAAGTTTGAGGGCATGTGTCACAACCTAAAGAATTGTGCATACAAAATTGTGTCCTTAATGATTTTGCATCCTCCCCTGAGTTGATTCTTGATAAGTGGTCAAGTCCTAAATTAATTTTTCCTGGTTTTACAACCACTGTGAACTCAAACTCTTGAAATAATAGGACCCAACAACATATGCACCCTTGCAGAAAGGGCTTGTTGACTAAGTATTTCAATGCCATGTGGTTTGTGTAAAATATAAATGGTGTTTCCAAAGATACTACTTTAACTTGTGCAATGCGTAGATCATAGACAATGCTTCACGCTCAGTAGTTATGTAATTTTGTTTCTATTGGTGTCAAATTTCTACTTGCAAAACACAAGGGATGACCAAAATTCCCTCACCAAGTTGTGCTAGTACTGCTCCCATAACTTTCCTTGAGGAATCAACATGCACATGGAAAGGATTATCCCAAGAGGGAAAATGTAGTATGGGTTCCGTGACAAGCATATCCTTAAAAGTGTCAAACTCCTTTTGTTGCGCCTCTCCCCAATAAAAGGCACTCTTGTGTTTTAGCAATTCCTCCAAGGGCATGGTGATCTTGGCATACCCCTTGATGAATTTCCTGTAGTACCCCGTATGCCCAAGGAATCCACACACTATGCTTTGACTAGTAGGCTCCCCTAATCCTATAATAATTGTAACTTTGGTGGGATCCACTAGTAAGCCTTCTTTACATATAATGTGTCCTAACATGGTTCTAAATGGAGTAGAAAAGACACATTTCTTAATGTTGAGGGATATCCTTAATTACCAACATCTCTCAAACATCAGCCTCAAATTATCACAATGGTCTTTCACCAACCCATACACAGTCCAGTCATCCAGTAAACTTGAAGAAACTTATGGATGAAGTCTTAAAATGCTTGTACCATGATGCACAAGAACACAGCAGGTACATTATTTAATCCAAAAGGCATAACCATGTAGGAAAAACTTCCTCATTCAAGGAAAATTTTTTTCTTCCTCTGGTCTTCCTTTGCAATCCTAACTTGGTGATACCCTGAGAACCCATCCGTGAAAGAGTAGACTTCGTGCCCGGCTACTCCCTCCAAAATTTCTTCAGTAAGGGGGTTGGAAAAGGATTGATGACACATACTACATTCAGATCCCTATAGTCAACAAAGATTCTTATCCTCCCATCCTTCTTGATACTGATGACCATTGGGATTATCCATTCTAATTCTTCCACTACCTCAATGATACCAAATGCTATCATCTTGTCTATTTCTTCCTTGACCCGTACGTGCATATTTGGATTCATTCGATAAGGAATCTTTTGAATCGGGCGTGCACCTTCCTTCAACTTGATATTCATCTCCCCCAAGGAATGGTGAACGCATTTGAGTTTATGGTACGCATGAGGGAAAAAATCTTGGAACTTTTGAAATAGATCAATGACCTTTGAAACTCTTTTTTTTTAACTAATAGTCCCCGATGATAGCTTCCTTAGGTTTTGTCTCTATCCCAATGTTAACCTTCTTTATTTTCAAGGGCTCATGGTAGGCACATGCTCGCTCATCAATGCTATCTATGACTTTGTGTGTACCTTCATAATGGTTAACATCCAAAGTCTCCATCTCTTTGCCATCTACTATATAGACCATATTTCCTTGTTATTTTTCCATGCACGCTTGCTCAAGATTTACTTCCTCTTATTCTTCTTCATTGAGGCACATCTCCAAATAAGGCTCACCCAAAAAATCTAGTAGCCTATCCTCTACCATAGAACTACCCCCATCATAATGTGCTTGATTACTTGTAACACCTTATCCACGATGGGTTTGTACTCCTATACTCGAAATCTTGAATGAGATCAACTCCCAACCCTCGCCAATTACCCGTTTGACGGTGTATCTCCTAATGAATATACCATGTGCGCACTCAACCTTATAAGGTGGAATAAAACTTATGCATCCATAAAAAAGGTGCTAAATATTCTATGCTTCCCATCCAGGCTTTCTCACACGCTTAGATATGAAATGATGTGGTCTCTTTACCATGGTAGTCTTGTATGATAGTGGGCGCATTACTCCTAGAGAACCTTATAGAAAATATGATTCTTACCTTTTGCTATTCTAGGAGGCTATCTTGATGTGTATCCCACTAGTGTGTTATAGTTATGAGAAGGTTATAACTGAGCATTCGCCTTCTCGTGTCCTCATTTTTCTGTTGAGCCTCCATTTCTCACAAAAAACTTTCAGGGTATGCTCCTCCAGAGTAACTTGGCAACTTATTTCCTCCCAGGTGCTTGATTGAGCATACCTTCATTACCCTTGTTACAGATCCTCTCAACTGTCACCCAATCAACTCATAAGTCCCATGTGCCCAATTGTCGCATGCCATGCTAGTGGTATCACTCAAGGAATGAGCATCTTCAAACTGGATGACTCCCTCTGTGGGATGAATTATCTCAGGATCTCTAATGGAGTGCACATAGATTCTATCAAGGACTTCTTCTCCTAAGGGCTCAATATAGGCAGTTGACTTCCCATCTATTAAAGGGATAATCACCATTTCTTCCTTGTTCTCAAAGCTAATATACCCCTTGTTAAACCACAGGTCAACATTATTCTTGTAACACCATGAGTGCCCAAGTCATGTTGGAAAGTTTTCTATCTCGTTGAGCGCCAATAATTCAAAGTCTCTAGTGAACTTGGCCCCTTGAATGGTGATATTCACATCCTTGACGCCAATGGGAATTGCCTTAGTCTTTTTTTCCATAAATAACACATTCTAAGATGGCTGTAATGCGGGCCTTCCCATTTGATGCCAGAATATAAGGTAAGAACATTGACCTCTTGATCTAGTGTCGATGAGGATATTACTTAGAAGTCATCCATCAATAACCACATTCAAAGTAATCTCCTTATCATAGTCAAGGCTATGAGGAGGAAGGTTTGCATGTAAAACCTACCTTTCACGCTCTACTCGGTGCATGGTACCTTCTCCCTCAACCATTCTCCTAGCAAGGGAATAATATTCTCTTGCCTTAACATCCTACATACTTCCTTGACCTCATCTAGGTCATCCTTTGGAGCCTCGACATTCTTCCTTTACTCCAACTGCTTTGACTGCTCCTTTAGACATTGGATCTCCCCTTGCAAACTCCGAATCACATCCATAGTCTCTTGATATACCTCCTTCTGATGAGAAAGGTCTGGATACTTTCCATGTACCACTTCCTCTCTTGAAACTAGTAACCTTTGTCTTATAATCTTCTTAGCACGTGCGGCCTCTACCCACGTTGTCACCAGTATAGGTTCTAGCCCTAACTCACCCACCACTCTTGGAATCCACTTGTGAATAGGATTTCTTGATGCTCACCATCCCAACGCATTTGTCTTTCCGATGATCTTGGTTCATATGCTCATAAATATTTGGACAATCTTCGTACTTATGTTTCTTCTGCTACTACCACGAACATTGTAATAGATCAAGAAACTCATGTTTGGAATGCTCTTGTAGATCCACAATTATAATAGGTTCCTTGTGGGAAATCACTTAGTCCATCGTGGTTACTACAACCATAAAATCCTCTACAAAACCCCCTTCCACGTGCTCCTCCATCTGCGCGCCCTTCATAGCGACGATCATCATCCTTGGAACTGCTTGCAAGACTAGTCTAGCACACACCAAGATCAATAACATCAAGGATTTGATCAATCAGTCTATAATACTTGGTATCACGGGTCGTAGAGGTACAAATATTACAATAGTAAGAAAAATTCTTACAGATTGCATGCTATAATAGAGGAACCTACTTGCATCATGATCCCCATGGTAAATTTCATAGTCTACCGTTATAGTGTATACTAACTTCTGTGGGAAACTATCCTTTGCATGCCCTTCCACCTCACATTATGTACACCAAATCCCACTATGAACCTCATGCACTGAGTTTGTAGGTAGATTCTCCAACTTCTTGGCCATTACAACAATTTGATCCTCCAGAAAGGGACTAACACCAATATCAACGCTCCCAATAGCCTCATTGTGCAGGTAATCTTCTAATGCCTCGCGTGGGTCTATGAAATTTTTGTGTGATAGAGCCCTCCTAAAGGGTGTTATCAATCCTCTAACAAACCATTGAGCATGTTGAGAAGGATGAATGTCATAGGATAGTTTTGATAGGATAGTCTTGAAACGCATGTCATAATCCCGTACACTCTCTACTATTCCTTGTTGGATCTCCTTTTAGGGCAATGATGATTTTCTACTCAAATTATAGGATATGGAACTTTGATAGGAAGGAATTCTTCAATGTAATATAGTCTACCACCATCGATAGGGATCATACTTCTAGTACCAACTATGTGCACACACTTGCAACGTTGTTGTAAAATGGCTTGCCTTTTGCTCCGGGGTAGTGATCCCTTTCACGTGTCATAGTAATTCACACTTGTAGACATGATCTGTAGCATCTTCAATACCCCTATAGTTTGGTAAGTGTAATGACATCTCAAATAATACTTGTGGAGGTGGCTGAGGCCCTTGTTCTCCTGATCCAGAGCTTTGGTTTCCTCCAGTGTTTCCTCCTCCAAAAGACCCACTAGATCCACTAGGTTTCATTACTCCTAACTCACCAAATCCTCCAGATCCGCTAGGTCCACCAGGTCCTCCAGCCCCTATACCACCAGATCCACCTCTTGTAGCCAGAAAATGGCCTAAAGTGGTCACGTCTAATGTTCCCAACATCCCACTTTGAATGTGCGTCAATGGTTTGTGATATTATCCCACTACTAGTTGTGTGTCTGCGCACCACTCCCAGACGCGATACCCAAAAATTACGTACTTAAACCTTGCCCAAAAATTCCTCCAAATACCGGAAGGGTCTGCATGTATCCATGGATATTCCAAACGAGAAATTATATATCCTAGGTGCAGATTGGTTACTCCCACTAATACCAATTGGGTTAGCAATACTTCTCCCTTGATTTGGAAAACCAAGTTCCGGTGGTTGGTCACCGGTGGGTTTAGATGTGTGCTAATGAATCTCTTTTATCCATGCGATGAACTCTCATCGAAGTTAAAGAGACTTCTCTCCGTGCTTGCCAAGATGGGGTAGCACAACCTTCTCAGGTTCTACATCCTCTGCGTGAATCTCAACTCCTTCCCATAATGTCTACCTCCATAGATCCATCACACTTGCAACCTCACATTGTCTAGTCATCTCCCTTACATGAGCTTGATATACTTGAGTCATCTCTCCTCCCTTTCTTTCTTATCTGCATATGTCCATCTTCTTTTTCACCCTAGCTTCCTCTCCCATCGTTCAAAAAAGCTTAGCCGACCATGGAAAATACCTCTAAACCGAGGGTAATGACAAAGATTTTTATAGCCAAAGGAATAACATGCAAAAATGATCCTCTGGGCTCCTCGAAACTCGAACTCAACACATTATAGGAAAGAATACATAGAAATGGTGTATTCTAGAGTATAATTGGTCAACACCCCTTTCCACCAGTGATCAACAACACACGTCCACTAAGTATGGTACATCTCATACACAAAACACATTTGATATATTCTACAAGATAACATCATCTGGAAATAAAAGCACATGTGATACATCAACAAGATTATCGATACATATACATGTCGAATCAAATCAGCTAACATCATAAACACATCTATCTATCCATGAGAAATAATAAACAAGTGTCCACCTCATATACACATATGTCATGTCAAAATGTCTCGAATCATACATACGTGGTATATTTATATAAAAAAGGTATACATCACGGCGGTACATCATAAAATCCTTCATCTGAGGCATACAAAAGAATGGTACATGTAGCAAAGGAATAAAATCCTTCATCGAGGCATGTATCAAAACTGCTCTATATAGAAAATGCCTTCATCTGAGGCGTACAAAGTGATACATCTATAACATAATAAAGCATTCATCGAGGCATGTGTCAAAACTATTGCACAAATACAAAATGAATATACATGGAGCACAATCTTCTCATAGCCTTCACAAAGAGGCGTACGTGGATATATAAAAATCGGGGCGACTCGAGCCCCTTAAGGTGTGGCTATCTGTCTTGTGGAGGTTGCATGGCATGAGCATCGCCGGCTCTCTCTGGACGTGGATGCTCCACTGAGGCCTGAGGCCTCTCTGATCTAGTCCCTCTGCTGGACTATTGACTATAAGACGGTGCCCGTCGCTTAGGAGGCACTGCTTCAAAATATAAAGATATGTAGTATGAAGTCCTACCCTTTGTTATGGCCAAGTCTCTGTGTGTTCGGGAAGTCATTGTGGTACCATCCGTGTATTGGTAGGACGTTATCTCTGTTGTGGCTCATACTAGCTCAGCCTGGCCCACTACTCACTCTGCCTACTGATCTTGTCTCACTCTAGTATCACTTTGGCTATAGTTTGGCTTTGTGTCTGTGGTGTAAGCTCGTAACTTGGGCCATCTGAGCAGCCATCTATCAAATCTGATAGAAAATCACAACACTGTCACCTCCTGGGCCATCCTGGGCCCGAGGCACAGTCTCACTCGATAACAATGTCACAATCTGGGTGCATGCACTGATCACACTCAGGTGTCATTTGTAACACACCAGCCTCAAGCCTCATCTCTCTATGCTCTAGCCTCAACTAAAGCTTGTTTTAGCTACTACTATAATGTGGCTATCTATGCCACTTTGGTACCGTGCCACTAGGACGGGTCCTGGGTGCTCTCGATGGTAGCCTGCTTTAGGAACCTCACTTTAGGAATCTAAACTAGTGCACATCTTGGACCCTGTGGCCTTGGTCCCCTGTGCTGTGGGGCACCCCGCTCATCATGTAAAAGGCCATCAAAAGGATCCTCTAGATCAGGACCCACTACTCTCTCTCTCTCTCTCTCACTTGAACCATGTCGGATCTCTATAGGTGGATGAGTGCACTCACTTTACCCAAGCCTCCTCGGGGATGGTGAGACAGGAAGTAACATAGTGGCGTACCCAAGCCGCATAGTCTCTTTGTTGTCCACGGGTCCCGCACTTGTCGTGCTAGGTCCCATGCACCGTGGGACCACCAGCAGAAAAATTCTCCTAGCTCGGGCCACCGGTATGCGAGGCCCCATAGTATGCCTCTCTGAATATCTACGTGCATACAGGATATCCATATGTGGGACCCCCATGTACTTATGCCAAGCTACCGCTAAGCACTTTTTCAACTTGATACAAATCTATAATATAGCTGCGATTACGATGATAAAGTTCTCTACTAAGCACACACTGAGCTCTGTGGCATCCTCTGGCCACTGGATATGTCTGTAAGGCCGCCATATAATATCTATCTCGGGCGGGTCATCAAACTCTTTCCTATATCTAAATAGGCTGTGCCTTAGGTGGCCTCGTGCATCACCACCTATTGATACCCATGCCATGTAAGATGGCTCCTCTAGGTCTCAGACACGCAAAGTGCCCACAGGTGTCTCGATTGCAATGTGGTCCCATGACCAAATCTGTAACAATGAAGGTAGACCCAGGTCTTGACCGTGGTAGGTAATCAAATGCGAGATCCCAGTATAAGTGGGCGCATATACACTTTGTCCCCAACATGATCGCTCATTTAAAAATTTTGTGTACCGAGTGGTAATAACCCTCTTGGGAATGACGTCCCTATCTTATCAGTGAGAAAAAACCCACTGATAAGAGACATAATGTAAAGAGGCCCCCGATGCAGTGTAGGGTCAGAAATGCACTCGTGCGGGGCTATGGTTATCTGTCATGTGGTATGTTGTCTATATTAAAGAGATCAATGCATGATGCTCTAATCAGCCCTACATCAGAGTTGTACTTAATCAAGGTGCCCATGATCGGCACGCGGAGAATCCACCATATGTCTTCCATGGTCATAGTCATCTCCCACATGTGGGCAATCTGAAGCACTAGCTCTCGCTATGCCATCACTCGGCTAGTGCAGTCAGTAGGCCATGGTCCAATGTAATAGAAGACATCTGAGCCACAGGGCCTAGCCCCATTACCTCTAGAAGTATCTCCATTGCTCGTTGGTCTCGTCGTGGCATAATCCCCTCTAGCTCCACTATCTAGGAGTGGTGCTTGTGCGTATGAAAACGTGAACCGTCTCTACGAAATATCAAATCACTCATCAATTACTAACATTTATTCTAAAAAATCTATCTATCATTTTAGGGTTAACTCAAAAAAATCCAAATTTTTTTTCTAAGTGTCATCTTTTTGACATTTTTTTCTATCTCTCCTCCGCTTGGCATGGGACGCTTGCGTGCCCTTTTGGGAGTGTGCACCTTATTTTTAGCATGTACACCTTATTTTTGGCATGTGCACATGCACGCATCTCGCATTAGGGTGCTTGCGCCTTCATTCAGTGCTGTCGTGCGCCTTTTGGGCATGTGTGCCACATATTTGGTGCTTACGCCATCATTGATATACATGCACTTACGCGTGTATACCCCCACATGTGTGCACCCAAATTTTTGCGTGTGCACCCCTTTTCAGGTATGTGCACATGTGCGTACATGTGTAGTGTGTGTGTGTGCAACTTATTCCTGCATGTGCGCGTGTGTGTTTTGTAATGCATGTGCCCCCAAAGAGATGCATGCGCCCGACTCGACACTGTGCCTACGTGCATGCGCAGACATGAATTCCTAGCCCTAGTTACTAAATTTAAGCCATTAATGAAAAAAATTAATGAGAAAAGTTCAGATACTCATGAAGGGGCTCATCGTCCACATGCACGCATTGTACCCTCGAACTACGTCTTCTCACCTCACTTGGTCTCGTGTGATCACCATTATCCTCATCGTTATCAGAGCCTCACAGAAAAAATTGTATAGGGCTCGGTTAAAATGAATTGGTCGTGATGATTTTACCCCCACAGGTGGGGTATATTAACCCATTTTTCACAGCCGTGAAGAACTGGAGGCCCGTTTTGAACCTGTTTTCTTCTCTGTTCACCGTGGAATGATTTTTTTATTAAATAATTATTTTTCTCTTATTTTCCACCATATTGGGGCATTTTTTGCTATCCAATACCCCTTTCTTCCCCCTAGGGCAATTTTATTTCTCCTAGGTGATTTTTCTTCTTATTCACTCTCAGTAAATAATTATTTTTCAAAAATAATTATTTTGTTAATTTTTCCACTACACAAGGACATTATTTGTCGCTTGTTTCTTATTTCTTCCACCTAGGGCACTTTTTGTTGTGCCTAGGCCCTTCGTTCTATTTCTTCTATTTTCTTCTACTGTCCACTGTATTTTAGAAAATAGAAAATAAAAACTATATATATATATATCAAAAATCCAAAAACAGGGCAAATTTTTTCACAAAATCCTAAAAAGTAAAAAACCTACAAAAATGGTAACTTGCTTATTATGGCTGAAACTTGTGTCTTGCACATGGTATTTTCTCCATATCCTATTGGTTTGTTTCACATATTCCCCAATTAATATGACTCGTGGATCACCGGATTGACAAACTTTAACAAAGCTAACTGCTTGCTTCGTCTGTACTTTGGGGCATGTTTGTTTCCTGGTGTTGTTTCATTGCGCACAACGCTTTTTACTTAGACCCCGTGTCCAGTATCATTTCCCCTAGCATGTATCCTTGCTCAGGACATCATTTTTAACCCTTTTTGTCAATCACAAACATTTGGATCTCTTTAGCTTGATAACAAAACATTTGTACATCTTTCTTAACCGTTGTTGGGTTGGGTATGTGCGTTTGTACTTGTTTTCCCTATTAAATGAGTGTGTTTCCTTCTTGTATTGAATTGCATTGTTATATGTTGCATGGAGTTGGTATTTTCAGCAATGGACAATTTTTCATAGTTTTGATTTTCATGTCATTCTATTTTTGTCGTATGCTTATATTTTTCATAAGGATTGATGACGTAGCTCTTGTGGTAATATGATGACATCAAAATTGTTCCAATAAATAGTGGCTAGAGGCTAAGCTCTTCTCTCCCTCCTCCATATTTCTTCTGCATCACTTTCTACTTATCGGGGCATCCTGCCCTTCCCATTCTTCTATCTATCTCTCACCTTTTTCTATCATCCATCGTCTTCTTTCATCACCCATCGACACTCAAGGGCATCTCTCCCTCCTACTAATTTTTCTTCTATCCCTTCAAATTTTTCTTCCATCTACTATCTTTGAAGTGGTGTCACTTATGCCACCCCAAAGAGGGGCAAATGCGTACACCCATAATTACGCCCAAGCATTTAAATACTTAAATTGCGCTAATTATCTCATTTCTCACAAATCGATGACATATCATTAAAAGCACTCATATTCCCTCTTATTGTCGTTAATTAATTACAATATGCTAATTGATTAAGTCACTTATCCAACTAACATCCTGATTAACGACCTTCCGTTAATTATTCACCCCTTCTATCTAGACTAATTAATTATTATTAATTAATTAGCCTTCCCTTCCATTTATCTAATAAATCAATATTTAATTGATTTAATCCTCTTCTAATAGCCTAAATTGCACTAATATTCCTCTAATTAACTTCTATAAGCTTACATCTACTTATTAGTTAATCACCTTTGATTAATTAAAACATCCCCCAACTCCCATGACTTACTAAGTATAAATTAAACCCTTCTAAAGTAAGGTTACCTATTATAAAGCAACCTTATCCATTCATAATCATGGTTTACCTTTATCCCATATGCGAAAGGGATGAAGTGTTTCCTTTATCCATTGGGCTATATAAGGAGCCCTCCTTCTAGCTTTATACCTATACCTAAACTTCTTGAGAAAGCAAATGCAAAGCATATAGCAAAATAGACTAAGACCTTTCCTTTTGTTTTCTTGAGAGTTCATCATCTTGAAGAGTTAACCCTTTTCCTAAGTGCTTAAGTCATATGGGAGGTGTCAAAAGGGTCTTGTAGCCCAACTTTGACAAGCCCCCATTCCTAGGTTCTTGGAACACTAAAGACAACCATTTTTTATTGCCATGGAGCCTATTGAGGTCCCTTCATTTATATGTTGTTAGAGAATAGAGGATTTTAGATGTTTAACATTGTTAGTTTCAAAGTTTTGTATATTGATGAATGTTAGCATCTAACCCTTGTTTAATTTTTATCATGATGGTGCTTAATATGTTGTTTAATTTTTGTTAATTAAGGCTATTTAGGTGTTAGTCTTTACTCACATTTAATATTAGTTTAAAACATTTTAGTTTAAATTTCATTGTTTTGGCTAACTTTTGATATGCACATGTAGTAATTAATGTCCATTTTCTTGGAATTTTTGCTAATTTGATATGTGTAACTTCTTGTTCATAGCCATCATTTTAATGGGTTGTTGCCATTTTTAAAACTAACTTGTCAAAATTTGAGATATTGTGAGCTTTCTTGTGTTTTTTTACCGTATTTTGGTTGTAGGTGTGGCGCAGGCACATTTTTAGGAGCACTGGAGACACATTTTTCATGGCGCACACGCCTCTCGGGTGGCGCAGGCACACTGTCAAAACCTGGTTCTCTGTTTATCGACCCTGGTGCATACGCACTAATCCCGGTGCACATACCTAACTAGTGTGTAGATGCACTAACCTAGGCACAGACGTTATTTTGTATTGTACCTTCACTGCAAATCAAAACCTGTCAGATCGGCATGTACACCCTAACTAGAGCGCACACATTGTTTTAGTGGCACAAACACATTTCTGGTGGCGTGGGCATTCTGTCGGAATCTAGGCCTATTTTACAACATGGCGGCGCACACGCATTTTATCCAAATTTCTATCTTTTTTTTCGAAGCTAGTGCATACGTTATTTTTGTGGTGCACACACCTCTTTGGTGGCACAGGTGCATGGTAAGCCAAAAGATACACAGAGTATTGCACAAATTGTTTTTGTGGCGCAAATGCCTCTCGGGTGGTGTAGGTGCATTGTAAATTGGAAAAACACAGAGTGGCGTATACGCCCTAACCTATGCATAGACACCAAAATAGGGGCACATGTGTCCTTTTATTTTCTTGAAATTAATGTGTTGAGGTGCTAACATTCTTGTAGGTTTTATCTAATCACATACTTGTCTTTGTAGGCTGTTTTTACATGTTTTTACTTGATTAGATAAGCTTTACGTGTTTACTTATAGGAATAAGATTGCGTATGCTCTTCCCTCACGTCCCTTGGGGCAATCTTGGGAATCAAAAATGATTCTTAAGTCCTTTTTGATGATTTGAGGTTGTTAGGAATATTTGAGTTGGAATTGGTTAACTTGGCGTAGTTGAATTAAAGTGTTTTTCCATTTGATATCTTTTTAGATTTTGGAAACATCATGTATGCTCTTCTCTTGTGTCCTTGGATGATCTGGAGAATCAGAAACGGTGTCTTCTCTTTTGATGGAAAAATACTAAAAGTCGTCCATACAGACCAAAACGCCATCGCTTGTCGAAAGAACGGAGGAATAAAAAAATTGAAAAACTACTAATACAGTTGTTACACATGTTACAAACAGCTTTTCAAGCAAACCACACCTAATTAAACAAGATAAAATGAAAAACATATTCAAAACAATGTATTGCAGGTTTCGAAAAGGGTACGTCCCTCTCCACTCAACCGGAACATAACCCCTTTGGCAAAATGCCTTAAGTTACAACAATGGGGGTGGTTCTAGGAACCCCAAAGTAGTCCACACAAGAGGGAACCTTGTGCACGAAATGGGAAGTGCTCCGCACTTCCTACTTGACTAGTGATTCCTTTGTGAGATAGAGTTACAAGTTGTCCCTATAAGACCTTTTTAATTACACGATGGACGCATTTATTGCCCATTGTGCTTGAAGGGGAAAAGTTGAGATACTCCCAAGATAGTCAAGACTATTTGGTTAAATCTCTCCACTCGTGAACAAACTTTGTAACACCTAGGACGAGAGAACAACCTAGGAAAATATACTTTGGCCAAGAGCCCACTTTGACCATTCTAAAACAATGTTGAGTTGTGAACCATCTTTTCATTGCGAAACATGTGACACAAGACTTTCAGCTTGGTTTTCATTTGCCTTAGACAAGGCAAAACTATGTCAAAGTGAAGCTAGCATTTTTCATCCCATTTTTGATTTGTTTCCTTCACATTCTTTTGACACGTTATTGATCATAAGGAGGGTGACTACCTCTGTATTACCAATCGATTGTTTCTACCACTTTTTTGTCCATTTACGCCCATCCATGTTTGTGGCTGGGTAAGTTAAACGTATAAAGTGCGTAAAGACATATTCATATCATTGGTGGCCATTTTGATCTTGATACACATGTCAATATCATTATTATAGTTAGGTGTGGTTCATCATCTTGAACTTCCTTAGAAGGGTTACCTTGTTTGTATTGTATCACTACAATTTTGATATTTACGTCTTGTTTCTTGTAAACTTGACCTAAATATCTATATTGTAAGGTTACACTTTGCACACATTTTAACTATTCCTAGCTATAATTTAAGCTTTTTAGTTCGATTCTATTATTACCTCGATTTTGAAGAGTGCTAGGTGTTACCACTCATGCGTGTTATATCAATAGTACCTTGATATCAATACCTTACTTTCTCGCAAAGTTTGGTTAACATATCTTGGTGATATTGTTGTGTCACTCACGAATTGTAATTGGAACTTTTTGAGATATAGGTCTTAATCAAGTTTGAGCTCGCTTTTAGTATATCTTGTTAGGAGGTCACATTAACTTTTTGTATTTACTTACGTCTTGTTCATTCTCGTGAACTTGGCATAAGTGAGAACATATTGTTAATTATCTTGCGACACTAAACTACTTTTTGAGACGTAGTCTAGGAGGTACTTCATTTGATAGGTTTAGATACCAAACATTTGTGTCACTAGTGATTTATCACTCTATCACATTGGTATTCTCACATTGTTATTCATTCATATTCTTAAAAATTTATCTTGCATTTCACTTAGGTGTGGTCACAAAGTTTTGAAAACATTTACAAATTACCTTAGTGAAACTATCACAAAAACATGGCTCCTAAAACACGATTAGGACTCAAGAAACAAACATACGAGGAACAACAAGCACAAGCTTGGGAAGCCTCTAACAGAAAAGGGTCAAACCCCTTCATTGGACATGATCTAGGACCTCTATTTTCTACGAAAAAGAGATAGAAGATATGGTCGATCATAGTGGAAATGAATTAGAATCCCCACACGTAGAATTTGATTTTGACCCTACTTTATTAGACGAGTTTCTTTTTAGAAATAAGGATAGAGTGCTAGCACGGGTTGTAGAATTAGGGGCCAAATTTCCCACTGAAAATGAAACAATCCCACCTGCAAATAACGCTACTAAGGAAGAACAACCCCTTATCAATATGGAGGATATTTTGACACATGGACATGCTTCTACCTCCAACGTAGGAAACAATAAGATAGTGGGACATAAAATACCCTTTATCAAAGTGCCACGTAGAAACACGACGGGACATGAAAATGGTGAAGAACCTCCACAATGCGAGGAAGAGGAGGAACCTTTAGAAGAAGAAACCACAATTCAACAACATATTAGTAACCTAAGCCAACAATTAGCTTTTCTAACCTCTCATGTATAGAAGGAAGCAAGCAAAAATATTCAAAAGTCGAGGCCTAAGGTTAAGATCAATGAACTCCATAGAGAAAACCAAGGAGAAGATGATACAGGGTATCATCACGTATATATCCCCACTTCTCCCACTAGAGAACAATTGCTCACACAAGAGGTACAGTCTATGAAAGCAACACTCACAAGCCTCCAAGAGAGCAATATAGGGAGCATTAGAAAGTATCAATACAAATAATTATGCCCCTATCCTTTTGATAAGACTATGACCCTTCAACCCTTTCCCAAGAAATTCAATATGCCAAAATTTGAAAAATATAAGGAAGCGAGATCCATGGGATCATGTCAAATATTTCTATATGGCATGTCAAGAGGTGTCTTATAGTGACAATTATCTCATCAGACTTTTTCCCAAGAGTCTCGAAGGTCAAGCCTTGGAGTGGTTCACATGTTTACCTCGGGGATCAATTTTCACTTGGCCAGAATTGGTAGAAAGGTTCATGCGTCATTTCTTGTACAACATAGAGAGTGATGTCACCATGGTAGATTTATGTGGTGCCAAACAACGCCCTAATGATACTTTCACCAACTTCCTCCAATGGTGGAGAGGGATAGCTAGCTGTTTCCCTTGTGCTTTCCCTGAAAAACATCTGGTTAATATTTTCGTTCCCAACCTAAACCTAGACATAGCTTTCCACCTCCAAATGCATTGTGTTCGCACTTTTGAGGAGGTCATTGAAAAAGGGGTTCAAATAGAGAAAGCTCTCATTGCAAAAGGAACTCTCAAGACTCAATCTAGAGATAATCAAAATGTTAAATCCACGGAGAAGCCAAAGTTTTTAACAAACAAAAATGTGGTGGGAGACGGGATCACTGATTCCAAACGTGTACAAATGGTCTAAACCGGTCAACCTTTTAAACTGACCAAAGGACCAATTCAACCACCACCAATGTAAAGAACGTTCACCTCTCTTAATGAACCTTTTTCTGTTATACTAAAACAATTGAATGTGGCCCACATGATGACATATCCTATGACACAACCATTTAATGACAATGCTCCAAAACCTTCATGGTACAAGGAGCATGAATATTGCAAAATGCATTATGTCAAGGGGAATAAGACAGAAAAATGTCTGTGACTCCGTCATTATATCCAAGAACTCATTGACAATGGGGAGATAGAGGTGGATAACCGAGGAAAAACATAGACACCTAATGAGAAAATGGGGATATATAAAGAGCCATTCCCCAATCATGATAAATCAAAAAGTCAAAGCCGAATCAGGGAGAGTCATCCCAAGGTTATAAAGCAACGAATTACTTGTACACCAAAAAAGACAACAATCATTATGATTCGCTTATTGGATGTATTTGCTCTCCTACTGACCATGTCAAAACTATCCAAATCAAAGGAAAGGATTGTGCCATGGTAACAAGGTGTGCCTGCCTCGTGATTCTGGAACCTTCTCTGTCAACCCCATAAATTGGTAAATACAATCTCTTAGAGCAACTTGAGAATACGTCTACTAAAATTTCGATCTTAGATCTTCTTAAGATATCTAATGTACACAAATACATTCTATACCAAACTCTTCAGGGGTCGGGAGTACCATTAGAGGTCGATCCTACACATCTGCAAGCCGCAGTCACAAACATCATACCAAACGAACATATTGCCTTCAACCATAGGGAGATCCCTACTGAGAATCTATCACATAATCTTCCTTTATATATTGAGGTAGTTATCACTCGCAGGAAGATCAAACGAGTGCTTGTGGATAACGAATCAGGGTTGAACATTTGCACACTCAAGTTGGTTAAATAGTTAGGACATACTGAGGTAGATCTTGAGTCCAATATCATCACTATCATTACATACGACAATGCGGAAAGGGAGTTAGCGAGCACAATCACATTGCCCATAGAGGTGGGTCCCACTTGCCATTAGACAAAGTTTCATGTCATGGACTTGGAACTTCGTATAATATGCTTCTAGGCCGACCATGGATTCATGTCATGCAGTGGTCGTGCCATCGACATTTCATCAGTGCATTAAATTGAAGCATGAGGGATACACCATTACAATACAAAGAGATTGAGCCCTTCACTCACTGTAGAGCTCTCAATAGATTTGATTGAAAAGGCACATAAGCATATCCCTCCATCGATATAGCTGTCCCTCTCCAATCTGAGGCCATGGAATCCCAGATAGATTTAGATTATTTTAGTTCTTGCACCCATGGTGCATCTACGTCAACCTCTCCTTTTGATTCATGGGAGATGAAAATCCTTGAATATGGCTATGGGGAATATAATGTACAATAAGCGCTCTTGGTTTCAAACCTCTCATTTTCACCCAAGACTAGAGGTCGACCCAACTATCACTTCAGAAGACCTAGAAATGAACATACTGTTGGGTCATTCTTACTTGGAGGCTTGTTGGCTAAGGAATAATTGCTAGATCCACCTGAACTTGGGTCCGAGAGGATACTCAGCCATCCTATTATCAAACCCCCGAATATGAGAAATCCAGTAAAATGATGTACTCCATGGGCTACAAGGGCCTCGGATGTGGAAGAAATGAACAAGGACAGAGAGAGCCAGTGCCTCTTCTGCATTTCAAAACATAAAGATACGGCATTGGGATTCACCCTTATGGAGGACACCCCAATGATCAATACGCTACTTGTTCTGAACATGAGGATAGCTCTGACTATCTAGATAGCGATACAGATTCCCATTGTAGCCAATATGAGGATCTTACCTCCACAAACCTATTCCTAAACAATGTTGTCCTAACCATAACCCCTACGCAACCAACCCTTGACCTTATTTACCCTTCCCTTGTTGAATGGGACCAACAACGTCACATCCCACTAGATTTATTTGAGAATGACGAAGCTATCAGAGAGTTCATGGGAATTCGGGATACAATTCCCATTGGAGACCATAAGATGGGTTTCTTTATTAACTTGGATACCTGCGCCTACTTCGGTGAGGAGGTGAGCTTCATGGTCAGAAAAACTTAAAGAAAAGTGAGGGAAAAAGTTCCAATGTAAAGCCTCGACAAAAATCAAAGTCCAAGTCACACAGTGAAAACCTCTTTGAGGCACTGGCTGAAAAACAAGTAAAAAAATCAAAGGACAGAAAAAGTGACCACGCTAAGGATGAAAATATCGTGGAGACATCCTTGGACAAAGATTTCAACCTTCCTCCCGATCCTACGCATATGGAGGACTTATCAAAATTACTAGTCAAGGAAACCATTGATGTGAATATTGGTATTGAAGAAGACCCCAAGATAGTAAAATTGGGAGCATCACTCTCCACTAGAGAATAAAATACATTCACTATGCTACTTTGTGAGAGTTTATAAATGTGTTTGCATGGTTTTACAAAAATATGCCGGGCTTAGATCCACTTTGGTGGGTACAACCTAGTTGTGCACAAATACGCTAAGCCTATCAAATAGAAGCTCAAAAAGATGCACCCAAGGGTGACCTTACTGGTTAAAGAAGAACTAGAAAGATTGCTTGCGGTAGGATTCATCCGGCCTATTGATTATTCTGAATGGATATCCAACATTGTCCCTGTCCAGAAAAATCCTGTTGGTATCTGAATTTACATGGATTTTAGAGACATTAATAAGGCTTGCCCTAAAGATGATTTTCTGCTACCAAATATTGACATGATTGTGGATTCAACAACAGGGTACGAGATGTTATCTCTCATGGATGGCTTTTTAGGATACAACCAAATCAAGATAGCTAAAGAAGACCAACATGAAACAAATTTCATGACTCCTTGGGGTACCTTCTATTATCAGGTGATGCCATTTGGTCTCAAAAATACAAGAGCTACTTATCACGGGCAATGATGACGGTAATTTTTCATGATATGATTCATGATATCATGGAGGACTACATGGATGACATCCTCAGAAAGTATAAAACAAGAGAGGATCACCCTGTCATTTTATGGCGTATCTTTGAGTGCCTATGAGAGTACAAGGTTAGGCTGAATCCAAAGAAGTGTGTATTTAGTGTGTTATCAGGAAAACTATTGGGCTTCATTGTATCAAGATGAGGAATTGAGGTAGACCCTGCTAAAGTGTCTGCCATTACTGAAATACCTCCACCTAAGAATATTAAGCAAGTCAGTGCAACTTATAGGGAAAATCCGGGCTATTCATTGCTTTATCTCCCGACTTGCGAGATAAGTTCCACTCATTCAACCACTTGCTTAAAAAGGATGTCACCTTTATCTAGGGACCAAAGAAAGAGTAAGCCTTTGCTTTGCTTAAACAATACTGGCTAATCCATCTGTCCTCATGCCTCCAACTCCTGGCGAACCACTCTTGCTCTATATTTCTACTATGTAATTTTCTATTGGTGCGCTACTCACCCAATACGACCTTGGTCATAAGGAAAAAGTGGTGTATTATCTTAGTCACACTCTCATCGCCTATGAGCTCAACTATCCCCAAATTGAAAAAGCTTGTTTGGCTATTGTTTTTACTTTTCAAAAACTTCACCATCATCTATTGAATACTAAAACCAAGCTAATATCCAAAGTTGACCCACTCAAGTACTTATTATCTAAACCAGCCCTCACAGGTATAATGGATAATTGGATCATTCTACTAAGTGAGTTTGACATAGAATTTGTGCATCAGAAGTCGGTTAAAGGACAAGTACTCACTGACCAACTAGCAGAAGCACCTTTGCAAGGCACTGAACCTTTAAATCTGGATCTTCCAAATGCCTCCTTACTCTACATTGAAGAATTTGTCATGTGGAAGGTACATTTTGATGGGTCCTTTACTTTTCATGGTTCAGGTGCGGGGTAGTCCTTATTACTCCTTCTAGTGACCCTATACCACAAGATTTTCACCTAGGTTTTCCTTGCACAAACAATATTGCAAAATATGAGGCACTTATCGCAAGGATGAAGCTAGCTATCAAGTGGAACATTCATCATGTCAAGGTTGTGGGTGATTCTCAGTTAATTATCAAACAGTTAATGATGAATACAAGGTTAAGGATGACAAGCTCATACCTTACAAAAAGTTGGTCAAAACTCTAAAGGAGTACTTCGTGCGCATTACATTTGAACAAATCCCAAGAGCACAGAACAGATCGGTAGATGCTATGGTGATAGTGGGTTCTATGCTTCGTATTCCACCAGGGAATAATGACATGCCATTCTTTGTAGAAAATTTATGCCAACCCGCGTATGACATGCCAGAGTCTTGTCTGGCTTGTGATGTTGTTGGTCCTAATTCCTCGTGGTACGAACCCATCTTTACCTATCTCAAGGAAAAAATGTTCCCTCCCGATATCTCCCATTCCAAAAACAAAGCTTGATTCTCCAAATAGCCCATTACACCCTTTTAGGAGGAACACTTTATCGTCATGGCTACGATGGGAATATATTACATTGTCTTGATGTGACAGAGTCAATCCAAGCGATCAAAGAAGTACATGAAGGGGTGTGTGGAGCACATACAAATGGAATGGTTTTGGCCAAGAAATTTTTAAGAGTAGGCTACTATTGGCCTACCATGGAAACCGATTATTGCAATTATGTTAGAAAATGTGTAATTTACTAGAAGTATGGAAAATTCATCCATGCTCCATCACAACCATTGCAACCTCATCGATGGTCATACCCCATGGCCATTTTCTAAGTGGGGACTTGACTTGATAGGGAAACTTACTCCTACCTCATCTGATGGTCATACCCACATCATCACGGCTACTGAATACTTTACAAAGTGGGTGGAGGCTGTCCCTTTAACCTATGTAACAGGAGCTCAAATTTCCAAATTTATCATGAATCATATCATTTGTTGATATGACATCCCTGGAGCTATCGTTACAGATAATTGGAAGTTAATTAAGAACAAAACTATAAAATGTATTTGTCAATAGTTCCAAATCTAGTTAAAATGGTCCACACAATATTACCCCCAAGGTAATGGACAGGCCGAAGCCACAAACAAGACTTTGGTGAGAATAATAGAGAAGATGGTCAGGAAAACGGGTCATAATTGGCACTTGCAAATCCACCCACCCTTTGGGCTTACAGGACCTCCATTCACACTCCTACGGGTGCGATACCATATTCTCTAGTATTTGGAACAGAATGCATCATCCCATTAGAAATTGAACTTCCTTCCCTAAGAATCTCTCTTAGGGATTATTTGGATAAAGATGAAGATTACTGGGTAGCAAGATTGGCTGAATTAGAGCTCCTAGATGAGAAGCGCATTCGTGATCTTAATCACCTTAAAGTGTATCAGAATAGAGTCTCTAGAAACTACAACAAGAGAATCATACCTCGTTAGTTTGAGGTTGGTGATTTAGTCATGAAGGAGAATCAGTTCAACACAAGAGCGGAATGCGAAAAGAAAGGAAAGTTCGAACCACATTGGTTGGGACCCTATGTTATTGTGGCCAAGTATGACATAGGGGCATACAAACTTGCTCACCCCAATGGTGATGAGCTCGTGAGCCCATGAACGCCATGCATCTTAAGCGGTTCTATGCTTAAATATGGTGCAAAGTTCGGAAAAGCAAAAATCTCAAAAACATGGTAAAATGATAAAAAAATATAAAAAAATCAAAAAAAAGGAAAGAGAAAAATAAAAAGAGAAAACGGGTCATCCACAAGTGAAAACCACACAATTGTGGCACTTTGGATAAGTCCTTGGGTGAAAAATGGTTTTCGGCACCTTGGGAGGATTCATTGTTCACAAGCATCTTACATCTGAAGGGTAGTTTTACTTAGCCTAGCCCTAGTTACGCCTTGATATTCCTTGTGAGCCCTGTTAGGAAATAAGGGATAAAATATGCGGAATAATCCCTCACAAAATCGCAACAGTAGAAACTAATATGCAGAAATTATTATAGATCTCAAATAAAATTGCAGAATAAAATAACACAACACAAAGAGACAGTATTTAACGTGGTTCACCCAATTTGGGCTACGTCCACCAAGAATCACTTGCTCAAATTTTATTACAAGCCACCGCTCTCTCAATACAATACCCAGATCCATTTGGAGCTATGCTCAACAAACTCTACAGAATTCACACCCGAATTCAAAACACATCTGCAATACATTTGCTTGTACATCTATCATATGCATAAGACCATATAAATAGACAACTGCTTAAGCAGTTTTACAAAACCGTGGGTATCAAAACCATGGGAAAAACCCGTCCCATAAACCTATGGGTCAAAAAAATCGCCCATATGAGAAAAGCACGTTTCTCGATATTTCGGTGTGATTTTTCGAGGCCAAAAAATTTACGCCTAAATTTTTTTTTTTTTTTGGGAACTACGCCCCGAACCCCCTCGGGGGCCCAGTCCCGACCCCAAACCCCGGTGAGGATACATGAAAAGTGTACAGTACTCTTAGTGTACAATCTTCAACACTTTCACACATGAAAACAGGCTCCACAACCTAACAAGCCCCATTCAGTCAGGCCTTGATCCGGCTTTGTCTTCTTTCATTCATCTGTGAGGGACATGGTCTTTTGCTATTTCCCATCTTACGCTAGGGCAATTCAACGACTTTACCTACTTGTTCATAAGCGTGTGGCTTCTACCCTTGTACATTCCCCATCTAATGTTGGGGGCATCCACGCTTTCTTGGTTACCTGTGCATAACTTTGGAAAATCGTTAGAAAACCACAAAAATAATAGAAAATTGTTTCTTAAAAGCGTGAAAACATTCAAAATATTCAAAAACACTAAAAACAATTTCAAAACCCTAAACAATAGAACATTGTTTCAAAAATAGAAAAACAATAGAAAACTATTTCAAAACCCTAAACAAGAGAACATTGTTTCAAAAACACAAAAACAATAGAAAACTGTTTCAAAACCTAAACAATAGAACATTGTTTCACAAATTCAAAACAATAGAAAATTGTTGCATGAAAATAAATCTTACAAAAACATTTACTTACATTTACTTGCATTGTCTTGTTTCTTGCTTTGCTTGTTGCTTGTATAGTTGTTTCATGTTTGTGTTTTTGTTTATTGCTTGGCATGCTTTGTTAGAATTCATCTTTTCTTGCTTAGATTAGATTTATTCTTGCTTATGCGTATTGGGGTGTGTTTATGCATCTTTGGTAAATCATGGTGCGTTATTGTGGTAATTCATTGTGTTCTTTGTTAGCATTTGATTGTGTTTATTGCATGTGCATTGTTTTGTTACCATAACATCACATTACCATCATATCATCACATCTAACATCATCTATACATCATATATCAAGAAAAGGATTAAGTATACATCATACATGAATGTTAAGCTAATCATCACATATCGTATCATCAAATGGGGGCAAGAGTGATCACAAATATCAAAATCTATCCCCCCACACCCTTAGCATCATATCATCCCATCCACTAAGTATGGCACATCTCATACACAAAACACATTTGATATATTCTACAAGATCACATCATCTGGAAATAAAAACACATGTGATACATAAACAAGATTATTGATACATATACACGTCAAATCAAATCAGCTAACATCATAAACACATATATCTATCCATGAGAAATAATAAACAAGTGTCCACCTCATATACACATATGTGATGTCACAAATGTCTGAATCATACATATGTGGCATATTTGTATAAAAAAAGGTATACATCATGGCGTACATCATAAAAGCCTTCATCTAAGGCATACAAAAGAAAAAGCCTTCATTAGAGGCATGTATCAAAAATGCCTTCATCTGAGGCATACAAAAGTGATACATCTATAACAGAATAAAAGCCTTCATCATAGCGGTGTCAAAACTCTTTGTACGAATACAAAATGAATATACATGGAGCACAATCTGCTCATAGCCTTCTTAAAGAGGCGTACGTGGATATATAAAAAATCGGGGCTGACTCGTGCCCCACTGAAGGTGTGGCTGGCTTGTCTTGTGGAGGTCGCGCATGGCATGAGCATTTCGGCTCTCTTTGGACGTGGCTGATCCACTAAGGCTTGAGGCCTCTCTGATCTAGTTCCTCTGCTAGAATGTTGTCTATAAGACGGTGCCCATCGCTCAGAAGGCATTGCCTCAAAATATAAAGATTTGTAGTATGAGGCCCTACCCTTTGCTATGGCCAAGTCTCTGTGTGTCCGGGTTGTCAACTGCGGTACCATCCATGCATCGATAGGACGCTATCTCTGCTGTGGCTCGTGCCGGTTTGGCACAGGCCCACTACTCACTCTCGCCCCGAGCTTGTCTCACTCTAGTATCATAGGTTGTAGGCTGGGCTTGTGTCTTCTGGTGTAAGCCTATAACTTGGGCCATTTGAGTGGCCATCTGTCGAATCTGCTAGAAAAGCACAAAGATGTCACCTCTTGGGCCAGGCTGGGCCTCGAGCACAGTCTCACTCTAATAACAATGTCACAATCTGGGTGCTTTGCATCGTGCTCAACTATCATCAGTAACACACCAGCCTCGGGCCTCATCTCTCTTTGCTCTAGCCATGTCTCTCTCAGACTAAATCTTATTGTAGCTCTGCTTTAATGTGGCTATCTTTTCCACTTTGGATGTGCCACCGGGACGGTCCACAGGCGCTCTCGATGGCCGCCTGCTTTAGGAACCTCGCTTTGGGAATCGAATCGTGCCTATCTTTGGACCACCGTGGCCTTGGTCCCTCGTGTGCATGTGGGCACCCTACTTGTCATGCGGAAGGTCATCAAAAGGATCCTCTAGATCAGGACCCGCTACTCTCTCTCTACTCTAAACCATACCAGATCTCTATAGGTGGACTAGTGCCTGCTGCCCAGGCCTCCTTTGGGATGGTGAGACACCGAGGTAACATAGTGGTGTACCAAACTACATAGTCTTTTGTCATCCACAGGTCCCGCACCTATCGTGCTGGGTCCCATGTCTATGGGACCACCTATAAAAAACTCACCCTAACTCATCCCACCGGTATGCGAGGCCCCATATTATGCCTCTCTTAATCTCTGCACACATACCGAGATACCTATCTATGGAACCCCCTGTACTATGCCAAGCTGCCACTGACACCTGTCAACTTGATACAACTCTATAATATAGCTGTGACTACCGATGATAAAGTGCTCTACTAAGCACACACTGAGCTCTGTGGCATCCTCTAGCCACTTTGGATATGCAGTAAGGCCGCCATATATATATCTATCTCGAGATGACTCATCAAACTCTCACCTATATCTAAATAGGCTACCTAGGTGGCCTCATGCATCACCACCTACTGATACCCATGCCATGTAAGATGGCTCCTCTGGGTCTTGAACACACAAAGTGCCCATAGGGCATCCGATTGCAATGTGGTCCCATGACCAGATCTGTAATGAAGCTGGACCCACGATCTTTTGACCGTGGTAGGTAATCAAATGCAGATCCTAGTATAAGTGGGTCAGTATACATTTTCCCCAACAGTATCACTCGCTGCTGAAAATTCTATGTACCAGTGGTAATAACCCTCTTAGGAATGAAGTCCCTATCTTATCAGTGAGTAAAAACCCACTGATAAGAGACATAATGTAAAGAGGCCCTCGATGTAGTGTAGGGTCGAAATGCACTCGTGCAGGGCTATGGTCATACCGTCATGCGGTATGTCATCTATATCAAAGAGATCACTGCATGCTGCTCTAATCAACCCTACATTAGAGTTGTACTCAATCAAGGTGCCCATGATCGATCGCGGAGAATCTGCCATACATCCTCTAGGGTCACAGTCATCTCCCCTGTAGGCAATCTGAAGCACTGGCTCTTGCTATGCCATCGCTCGGCTAGCGTAGTCAGTAGGCCATGGTCCAATGTAATAGAAGGCATCCAAGACACGGGGCCTAGCCCCACCGCCTCGAGAAGTATCGCCATGGCTTGTCGGTCTCGCCGATCGCATACTCCCCTCTAGCTCCGCTATCTCGGGAGTCTTTGCTCCCGCATTTACAAATTTGGAAACCGTCTTTGCAAAATATCAAATCTCTTGTCGATTCTAACATTTCTTCTAAAAATATATCTATCATTTTAGAGTTAACCCAAAAAATCCTAAAATTTCTTCTAAGTGTCATCTTTTTGACATTTTTTTCTCTCTCCTCTGCTGGCTTGGGATGCCTGCGCACCCTTTTGGGCATGTGTGCCTCTTTTTGGCGTATGCACATTCTTTTTGGCATGTGCGCGTGCACGTGTCTACATTAGGTGCTTGCACCTTCATTCAGTGCTGCACACCCTTTTGGGCATGTGCGCCACATATTTGGCGCTTGCGCCATCATTCTTATACTGCACTTGTGTGCGTATACCCCCAAGTGTGTGCACCCTTCCTTTTGTGTGTGCACCCCAATTTTTGCGTGTGCACCCCTTTTCAGGTATGTGTGCATGTGTGCACATGTGTAGTGTGTGCGCGTGTGCGCGTGGGTGCAATGTAACTTATGCTCCGCACATGCGCGTGTGTGTTTTGCAACACATGCACCCCCAAAGAGATGCATGCACCCCGACTCGACACTGCACTTGCACGCATGTGTGCCGACATAAATTCCTAGCCCTAATTACTAAATTTAAGCCATTAATGACAAAAATTAATGAGCAAAGTTCGATACTCACGAAGGGGCCGTCGTCCGCATCTGCCGGCTGGTACCCTCGAACTGCGTCTACTCGCCTCACTCGGTCTCGTGCGATCACCATTGTCCTCGTCGTTATCAGAGCCTCACAGTAAAAAAATTCTATAGGGCTCGGTTAAAATGAATTGGTCGTGATGATTTTACCCCGGTGGGGTATATTAACCCATTTTTCACTGCCGTGAAGGCCTGGAGGCCCGTTTTGAACCCGTTTTCTTCTCTGTTCACCGTGGAATAATTATTTTTATTAAATAATTATTTTTCTCTTATTTTTCACCATATTGGGGCATTTTTTGCTGTCCAATACCCCTTTCTTCCCCCTAGGGCAATTTTATTGCTCCTAGGCGATTTTTCTTCTTATTCACTCTCGTAAATAATTATTTTGTTAATTTTTCCACTACACAAGGACATTATTTGTCGCTTGTTTCTTCTTTCTTCCACCTAGGGCACTTTTTGTTGCGCCTAGGCCCTTCGTTCTATTTCTTCTATTTTCTTCTACATCATCCGGATGGATTTTAGAAAACAGAAAATAATATATATATATATATATATATATATATATATCAAAAATCCAAAAATAGGGCAATTTTTTCACAAAATCCTACAAAGTAAAAAACCTACAAAAATGGTAACTTGCTTATTATGGCTGAAACTTGTGTCTTGCGCATGGTATTTTCTCCATATCCTACTTGGTTTGTTTCACATCTTCCCTGATTAATATGACTTACGGATCATCGGATTCACAACCTTTCATAAAGCTAGCTTGCTTGCTTGACTATACTCGGGGCACGTTTGTTGCCTGGTGATGTTTCATTGTGCACAACACTTTTTACTTGGACCTTGTGTCCAATATAATTTCCCCTTGCATGTATCCTTGCTTGAGACATCATTTTTAACCCTTTTCATCAATCACGAACATGTGGATCTCTTCATCTTGATAACAAAACATTTGTACAACCGTTGTTTAACCGTTGTTGGGTTGGGTAGGTGCGTTTGTACTTGTTTTCCTGTTAAATGAGCATGTTTCCTTCTCGTATTGCATTGCATTTTTGTATGTTGCATGGAGTTGGTATTTTCAGCAATGGATAAGCTGTTTGTAGTTGGCTTTTCATGTCATTCTACTTTTGTCGTATGCTTATATTTTTCATAAGGACCGATGACATAGCTCTTGTGGTAATATGATGACATCAAAATTGTTCCAATAAATAGTGGCTAGAGGCTAAGCTCTTCTCTCCCCTCCTCGATATTTTTCTATATCACTTTCTTCTTCTGGGGCATCCTGCCCCTTCCCATTCTTCTATCTATCTCTCACCTTTTTTCTATCATCCATCGTCTTCTTTCATCACCCATCGACACTCAAGGGGCATCTCTCCCTCCTACTAATTTTTCTTCTATCCCTTCAAATTTTTCTTCCATCTACTTAAATTGCGCTAATTATCTCATTTCTCACAAATCGATGACATATCATGAAAAGCGCTCATATTCCCTCTTATTGTCATTAATTAATTACAATACACTAATTGATTAAGTTTCTATCCAACTAACATCCCGATTAACGACCTTAGTTAATTATTCACCCTTATATCTAGACTAATTAATTATTATTAATTAATTAGCCTTCCTTCCATTTATCTAATAAATCAATATTTAATTGATTTAATTCCCTTCTAATAGCCTAAATTGCACTAATATTCCTCTAATTAACTTCTATAAGCTTACATCTACTTATTAGTTAATCACCTTTGATTAATTAAAACATCCCCAATTCCCATGACTTGCTAAGTATAAATTAAACCCTTCTAAAGTAAGGTTACCTTTTATAAAGCAACCTTATCCATTCCTAATCATGTTTTACCTTTATCCCACATACAAAGGGGTGAAGTGTTTCCTTTATCCATTGGGCTATATAAGGAACCCTCCTTCTACCTTTATACCTACACCTAAACTTCTTGAGAAAGCAAATGCAAAGCATATAGCAAAATCGACTAAGACCTTGCCTTTTGTTTTCTTGAGAGTTCATCATCTTGAAGAGTTAACCCTTTTTCCTAAGTGCTTAGGTCATATGGGAGGTGTCAAAAGGGTCTTGTAGCCCAACTTTGACAAGCCCTCATTCCTAGGTTCTTGGAACACTAAGGACAACCATTTTTGATAGCCATGGAGCCTACTTAGGTCCCTTCATTTATATGTTGTTAAAGAATAGAGGATTTTAGATGTTTAACATTGTTAGTTTCAAAGTTTTGTATTGATGAATGTTAGCATCTAACCCTTGTTTAATTCTTATCATGATGGTGCTTAATATGTTGTTTAATTTTTGCTAATTAAGGCTATTTAGGTGTTAGCCTTTACTCACATTTAACATTAGTTTAAAAATAACACATGCACACACAACTCAATATATAGCTTTTTTTCCTACACCACCATGCCCTCCAAGGTAAATGATTAGTTGCCAAGTGTCCAAGTAGTCCTCTAATGAAGAATGCCTCCTTTGATCCGAGCTCTCCACTATGTGCAATGATGTTCTTTTGGAACCTTCTATCACATGCATGGAATGTTCCCTTTTTGATCCTTCAGCCACTAGTCTGGCACCTTATCCACTCCACATACTAGTCGGGTCATGCTTTTCTCATGTGCTTCATGGGACGTCGAATATGGCTAAGTCCCCAAAACCTATCTTACCTTGCACGTGTGCCATGTGTTCTGAAAACCCTACTAAAACCCTTACACTTTTACTTCACCCCGCGCGCCCTTCTTCATACAGGTCCCGCACGCTCACGCACCTTCTTTTACTCAGCCAATATTCTGGGGCCCAACATGTCTCAAATATTGGAAGGGACGAGCTATTTGAGACTACAATGGAACCATCCCCAAGTTATGGGACCTTGCGCACTTGGGATAGATCTCTGGAGAAGGACGATTCCTTTATCTATATCTACTCTACTGCTTCTCCTAGTAATCTTGGAAGGGAAAACTAAGCTAACAAAGCCAAGGGACTAGGGATAGAAGGATAACATGAAAGGAAAACTACGCTAGAAGGTGATAGCAATAGAAAAGAGAGATGAACACTATCTCTGTTTTGAGCGGAAATGATAGGAAATGCAGGAAAGTAGGCTAAGCACAAGTAGCACAGACTAGAGACGTATTTACCAAATCATTCTCATGGAACACAACAAAATAAGGAACTGCAAGGGATGTGAAATAACACAACCAACACACAACACAAAATAAAAGGCAAGAGGAAGGAATGCAACACGTTAGGATAGAGAATAGTCACAAAATGATGCTTCTCTTACTTCCAAAATGCACAGAGCTATTACAATGGCAAAGGAGGCCAATATCCACATGCAAGAGCTAGATCTAGAGGTATGCAACTCAAAATATAGAAAATCTGAAGTCTTTAATAGAATGCTTAAGGATCCGTAGTGTCCAACATAACAAATGAGCCAAGGCTCTTACATTTATAGATGAATTTGTAAAAATGGAATAAAAGGAGGAAAACTCAAATTTGAAAGGCAACCACCTACAATAAGCATTCAATGCCTACAAATCCACCTGGAGATCTATGAAATACACTTCCTCGAGCCTATTTGGCATGTTGAAGAAGGAAGGAGGGCATATCATATCAAATTGGGTGGTTGGAGCAATCAGATCTTCTCATCAATGCTAAGAGAGATGTTTTCCCATTTCTCACCTACTAAATCCACCAAGAATATGAATTTGAATGTCTAACACTATATTTGATGTCAATGACTTTGTGACAAGTCTAGGCATGCGTCGATCTAAGATTTGTATTAAAAGATACGGAGGTTAGAATTTTTCGTAGTCGTGGCGCATGCAAAACACGTGATGCGTGTGGATTGCTTGAAATGATAGCCAGCTGTGCAAATATTTGTCATTTTTTCCATGTGTCAGTCATTGATTTATTACAAGGATTCAATGCCCTGTTGGTGTACTTTGAATGGTTACATGTGGCACACTCAAGCATGTAAGAAGATGACATGGCATAAGAGGGCATAAAGGAGGGCGCAAGGAAAGGGGGCGTAGAAGAAAACAAAGGAAGGCGTAGAGGTACACACGTGTGACTCTGCGCAGGGAATGAGGCAAGGCGGTGAGCAGAGAACGCATGGTCAATGCAAAAACATTGCAAAGTAATGGGTACGATGCGTGAAAGGGATAGGGACTTAGCTGATTGGAGCAAGTGTGAGATGTGAGCGGGGTGAAGAAGGCTGCTTAGGAAGAAAGTGAAAGCACATAAGGTGGGCGTGAAGGAGGAGTGGAACAAAGAAGAAAAACAAAGTGGAAGGAGAGAACAGAAAGCACGTAAGGGCACTTGAGGAAAATAAGGGGTGCTAAGGGGAAAATGCAACCAAGGAAATGTGTTGAATGAACCTAAGCGCTCACAACCTTTAATGAGGACCCGAGAGCTAGAATATGTATACAAGTTACCCAAATAACTAGGTGAGTTATTTGGATAATAGTACTTATAAAACATATCCCAACACCCCAAGGGTACTTGCAACACCCACACTGAAACCAAACCAAAACATGAATAGTTTAATTCACTTTTCACTTTTTGATTATTTGGTCATTTAATAATTTTGCTTAAACCTTGATTATGATCATGAAACATGACTCATTGATTGAATATAACAAGTTTCCCCATTATTAAAACTTGATCCCTTATGGTGTATTCCATTAGTCCTATTTTCTTTAAGCCCATATTAAGCATGCTAGGTAAGGCATAGTTCAAAGTGTAAGAGATGTTGATTCCGATCATTCAAAATTCATTACATCTACTCATGTTCTTATTATATTTTCATTCTTTACTTTTGTCTCAGGTCGACGTCATTTTAGAAGAACTACGAATCATAAAGCACTACTTCTTCACTTAGTGAAACAAGATTCCAAGGGTATTATCCCATACAAGGCACATCATTTAATTACTTAAATAACTCAAGTATTTTAAATACACTTCACATGTGAGGCATTCAATATAATATAAGGAGTTCAAATTCCTTCTATGACCCTATCTCAACTATTAGATAAGTGTACACTAAGGGTAATTTACCAATGATCCTCGTAGGAGCTACAATACTTAAAGACATCGTTGAAACTCAAGGGGTCTACCCCCTACTACGAGGAAAAGTTAGAGAAAACAATTACCCTTTTGTCGCAAAATTCACACAACCTAGGATACTTCACTAAAAGTGAAGAGCTTAAGTTGTTAAAACTCAATAGTTTCATGTGCAAGCAATTAGGTCATAAGTTTTACTCATGTCGTTTAAATATCTTAATGGGATCATTTGTGTGTGAAATCACCCCAATTATATTCACAAAACTTAGGCTACCCACAAGAGTATAAGGACCATACACACCAAAGAGAAATGACTTGTTTGTGAGGAGGCTAGGGCTACAACCTCTAGGAATAACGATTGTTTTCCCACCCAAAGAGATAGGGTACAAGTAGTGTAGTCATTTCCTCCCACAATAGTACCCAAGTTATGGAAACGGTATAACAAGGCTTGTCCCAAGTACAAACAAGCAAACAACTTGTGATAGTTTTAAGCCTTTTCTTAGCATTATAGAGGTTTTCGGGCTTAACAAGACTCGACTAAGAGTGAGGGTAAGATAAAAGGGTTATAAACTCATTTCATTTAGACATCTAAGGCAAGGTAAGTTTCATCCAATATTTTAAGTGTTTAAAAGATATAAGAGACAATTAACGTCATAAATGATTGTTTTATCAACTCTAAATCACATTACAATAAACCATTACAACTACAAATAAACTTCAACACACACATGGAATAACTACTTATACTTGATTTTCATTTTCTCCTTCCAAAATGATAATAATTACAATTATTCAACAATACAATACATCTCATCATTTTATGCATTTTACAATTTAAGTACAACTATAACATCAAAATTCCTTCATTTATCTTACTTGTCGTGCTACCTGCAACTTGCAACAACCATTAGATCATGGGTCAGTGACAACCGTTGGCATGACATCCAACTATATTCAAGCACGATTTACATTTCACTAGTTTTCTAATCATTAATGAAACTATACTTATTACACTTGAAAAGAGAGTAAGATAATGCAATTTCCATTTCATTTCATTTTCGAAGCTAAGGAGAGAGATAGAGAGGAGAGAGAAAAACACCATTTTTTCACAAACAATTTCTTAACAAGAAAATGACATAAGAAAGTTTCCTACAGTCATGTGATCATGTTTACAAGGTTTCTCTATCGTTGTTTTACTTGGATGAATTCATAAGACAATTTTCACCAATTAGACGCAAGTTTCCCAAAACATCAAATTTAGATAAGATGTTCAAAAACAACGTTCAAAAACCATTTTCAAGACTCAAACAACCATGGAAGAAAATTCCTACCTATTCCCCAATATACAGGGAAACACTTAGAGCTGACGGGACCCCAAATTAGCAAACAAGATTAAATAGGCACTCATTTTTCCGGAGCTACCGATCATAATTGCACTCAAACAACCTCGTCACCCAACGACCAGAGGCCTATAAAACCTATCAGGAAAACTAACTTGCGGGTTGTTTTTCACCAAACTAAGGGTTTGTAGCAATTTTCTTATAGAAATATTAGAGGTATGTGAAAGCTCAAATATGTTTCGACACCCAGGCCAAAACGGCGGGTCAGAACCAAACTACATTTTTAATTTCAGCACATGTTTAAGGCTGTGAACTAGCCCGTTAGGCTCATAGACACGTTACAAAACAAGGTAAAACAAACATCCCAGAACAACTCAAGGTTTGGTTGAACACTCCACAAGACTACGTACCCGGATAAAGTTTGCTTTTCTCATTTCGAGTTTTATAGGGATGTTTTGCGCCTCCAAGAAAACAGGTTTTATTAACATTACACAAAGTCAACAAAAGTAGTTTTACTATGTTTCCCATTTATCCTGCCAACCCCATGGTTTCCATATCCAAACTGGTATCGTATTTTATCCATCCATATTACGTGGTAAAGGAGAGTAGTGTTTTCATTCATGGTTAAGGTCTATATGCATACCAACAAAGGTGCAATTCACTATACTATAACCCATCCCATTTAATTCACATAAACATTATTATTATTAGTATTTTAAAATTGATTTAAAATTCCATTACAATTAAGAAAACTAAGAATGCTAAAACATGCAAGGATAGAGTAAGATGACCATGCTTGACAATCGAAAATTGAATGGGTTAATCAGAACTCAATTCGTAGCCGTCCAAGCATTTTGTCAAACAATTTGCAGCCTTGAGAAAGCTTCCACATTTTCAACTCTCCACATGAAGTAAAAACATACCCAGCCAAGGCCATCCACTACCTAAATTAGTCACTTAACATTCTAATCCTTTTTCAACGAATCCAAAGGTGCATATCCCGCAATCAATGTTGTCCGCATTTTATCAAACAGTTCACATGTATGAGTTTTCCCCACATTTCGCATACCATCTCTGAGTGGTTTCACTTATTGTCCAAAATATGTTTGCATTGACCAAAACATAGCCTGCACTGTGCATCGATCCTAGGGAATTCAAATTTTGCATTTCCTCTGGCCTAAACGTGCATTACACTACATCACACTTAATGCTTTGAATGCCTGCTATCATTCCAAGAAAGATCACCGTTGGCTGCAGATATGTGAGTGTGTATTTGTATATTGTGATTAGAAAATCCCTCCATACAAGGTTTATCAGATATAAGAAAAAGACGGGTCTCAAAGAAAACACGTTTACCTCCAAAAAAGAAAACACTATAACCAACGTGCTCTGACACACATCAAGTGGAAGATCTATCCATAAGAGCATCAATATTTCATGCAGTCCATTTTCAAGATGCAAACACCTTTTTAAGTGCAAGAAACTACGTCCAGCACACAGATCCTTTCAAGCTCTTTTGACATATTACTTTGAATTTCTCTTCCATACAAACTCATCAATTGTCCCATTGAACTTGGAATACCATAAGAAGCTTAACATCTCTTCAATAAAGGGCCATCCCATATGACCAAGAGGAAGCTTTCCTCCTTTATTTGATGTTAAATATTGGTCGGCAATACCCCCACTCATTGAAGGAGCTGAGAACCCATATAAGCAACGGGGACAAACCCAATACAAGTTCTACTACCCATATAACATCCATAGATGCCATTCTCTTTTTAATGTGAATCATCTGTATGATCTGGCAATATGTAAGGAGCTTCCTGGTCTTTCAATTATATAAAACTGCATGTCTTGGCATTACTCACGCCTTGGTTCAATTGGCCCTTGTTTCAGCGCACATAGGGAGGAACTTGCATAGATAGGAATATACCAGTGCAAGCCATTAAATGCCATGAAAACAGAAGATACATGTATGGAAAGAGCTACTGGTATCATTTGCAGGTTTAAATTTTTAAACACCTTACAAAACTTAAAACATATCTATTATGGGGCTCAAACATGGTATTCAACCGTTCATTTTAAAGAGATAAAACTGACATTTTGTGATTTGGTAGAAACACAATTTATGAGTCGATTTTCCTTTCTCCCAAAATGAAAGAATCCTGGGTGTTTGGTGTTTGTAGCTTGAATATCCATGTAGCATTCCAGCCATTAATTAATTCCATCAATCCCAGAGCTTTCCACCACCGATTTCAGCCCTTAATTCACAACATTAAGCATTAGCATATGGCTCCAAACCCTCACCCACCTGAAAGTGTTTGCAAAAAAAGAGAGAATCCAAATGAAAAGATTCCAGACCACCATTCTTCCTTGTAGAGTAGAAAAGGCGCGATTAGGGATCCAATCCCAAGAAATTTTTTCTAGCAATACATTCCAAACCTAGAATTCTCGAAAATCATCTTAGGGCAGGAAACTTAGAAGCCTGAGAAGGGATTTCATTAATTCCTCACGGCAACCAAGTTACTATAACCAAGGAGTTACATTAATTCTTTTTGAAATGTGCTTTGGCTCGAGCTCCAAAACAAATTTGGAGAGATTTTAAGACAATAATGAATTATATATATATTAAAGGAAACTTTTCTAATATGATAATTTCATTATTAATTTTATTAGTTAACCATTTATTATTACCTAAACCACTACACCACCTTAGTAAAACACTTAATGTCATATCGTAATTATTTTCATTAAATAAAATAAATATAATTATAATACAATCATAACGACTTTATTATTGGCCAACACACCTCACGCCAAAGGGCGTAAGAGTTCTCGTAACAACCACGAAGGTGGTTAACCCAAAAATACCAAAGACTTGACTCCCATCAAGTTAAAGCATTTCAAAGTTTGAATTTTAGAGCTTTCGTAATTATAGATGATCGTGCTCTTGACCTTAGGAAAAAAGACCACTAGTGATAAAAGATCTAGACAATTACTTTTATCTTTTAACAACATCAAATATTTCAAAAATTGAAAACGTAGTACTATTTTCTTTACACTCCATTTAATTTTTCAATCTTAGAATCATCCCACTCGTAAGCACGATGCTTAGAACAACCAACTCAATCAGACCAAGGCTAATACGAGATCACGCAACAAGAGTCGAAAGGGTGGTAATTAGAGGGGCATTACAATTTTCTATTACATTCATGAGTTCAAATAAACATATACTTAAGAAATAAATGACATTGTCGTAATTAAATAAATATGGACTACGTTAATAAAGTAGTATGCTTCCCTAATTATATTAAATATGCTTAATTTATGTACATATATTAACTTATGGAAATGATTACGAACAATTATCAAATCTAAGTTATGGACCTTAGTATCAAATTCATTTGCAATAAAGTGTCATTGGGTTATGAAAACTAAACATGTTGTAAAGATAATTCAATGTAGTGTAATAATTTAGAAGTTACTGAAACTCCTAATACATGGGAATCGATAGGCCAACTTCGGATATCTGTTGTAGAGAAGTGCTCATTGTATGATGCAAGTCATTCATGAGTACTTCCACATAATAGATATTATGTGTTGTCCCTTGAGCTCCACTTATTACGTATGTTGTCGTCAATATAGAATTTTATTATGATAAGATGCAAAGGTTGATTGTCATGTTCGGTCAAGTCACCTCAATACCAACTTATGTTGGGTACGGGGAATAAATTGAATGCATAACAACTCAATTCATTACGTGAGCACTTTCTCTCCCATAGGCAACCTAAGTTGGCACAGACGTGCTTCATCGCACATGTTGAATAAGTTTTGTACCTTGTGCATAACTTGAAATTAATTTAACTCAACTAACTGATTCAATTATGATAACTGAACCAAGTGGCATGGTGATGGGACAAGTTTTTGTTGATGAATGTGCCATCTAGAAACTGAGTGTGCAATGCATGAATCTTAAACTTTGGCCGAAGTAGTGTAAGTCATTACATTGTTAGGATGCACCTAGTTCTAACTAAAGTGTGAGATGCCGGATGGGATTCAATTGACTGAATTCTAGGTAGACACTTGAACAACACTTGAAAATCAATACCGAGAAGGGTACTAAATGTATACTCTGTAAACATAAATGAAAGAGTAATCTATGGGGGATCAATGGATCTAGTTGACCCATAGTTATGCACATGTTTAAATTGATTTTTATCTGAAGAATTGTAATTATAATGTTGTTGGATTTAAATGTTAAGTTATACATTTAAATCATTGAAGGCATATGTTAGCTTGGGAAGGAAAAAATTTTCCCCATAATTATGAAGTAATGAAAAGTAGGTGTTACATTTTGGTATTAGAGCTTAAGGTTGCAACTCTTGGACCTATTGAGTCCTCATGCTAACAAAAAATTAATTCTTGTCTAATAGAGAACATGGTTAGAACAAGGGGAAACATTGCAAACAACCAACTGCGGAGTAACAAGGCACCTGAATGTAGAAGTTGGATGAGATTTTTGTTGCCATTCAAGATACACAAAACCTATATGGTTGTTCTTGAATACCAAGTCATGGGTAATGACAATGGTGATGATAGTGATGGCACTGAACCATCTCAGGAACAACCTAATGTTGTAAACAAAATGTTGTAGATCTAAATGCAACAAATAATGATACTTCAAATGCTAACGAAAATGCAAATATTAATGTAAAACTGAATGTTAATGAGGTAAACCAACTTGAGAACAAGAGGGCATGTTTGGAAACTTAATTGACAAACGATATCGAGAGGATCATCCCACCAAATTTTGATGGTATAGCCTTAAGTGATGGAGCTGAGAATTGGCTCAAAAATGGACAAGTATTTTTCCATTAGAAACTTCTCAGAGGAAATCAAGGCGGTTTAGGGAGCTTATCAACTCTCTAATGAACCATCCTCTTGGTGGGACAAAAAAGGTGGAGCTGGATATGGATAAGGAAAATATGACTTGGGATCAATTTAAAGCATACTTCAGATAGCGCCGGTTACCCCAGATTTATTATGATCATAAGATGTTTAAATTTCAGACACTAACTCAAGGAAAAATGATAGTGACTGAGTATTGGAAGAAGTTCACGAAACTTCTCAAGTATGTGCCTCAATACCAAATGGATGAAAAATTCCTTATTAGGAACTTTATCATGGGTTTAAACCTAGTGATAGGTGGTGAAGTTGATTTTCATGGGCCATCAACAATGGAAGCTGTCTTTGAAAAGGCTATAGGAAAGAACAAAAACCACAGGCTATTTTTGCATACCGAGAGGAAAAGAAAAAGAAAATTATCAGTGCACCATCACCATTGACACCTATGAATGTGGCATGGAAAAATTTTAATAGTAAAAACAAGAATGGAAATGGAAATGGCAAGAAAAATACAACAGATTAAGACTCCTACAAATAATAAAAGGAATGGGTTGAAAAATATGTCTAACAATGAAACCAAATTTGAAAGAAAAGGACCTTTTGGGGGTTGTTACATATGCGGCCTCGATCATTATGCTAATAATTTCCATCGAAGAGGAAAGATGGAAATCAAAACATCATATTCATGCTACAATGATAGTGATAAATAAGATGAAAAGCAAGCTACACCCATCGAAGTTGCAGGTAAGTTGTATGGACTACACTGTAACCATTTTATTTGATACTTGTGCTATTGAATGCTTTGTTTCAACAAAATTTACATCTAAACTTAAAATAAAATCTTGTTATACGAAAGAATCGTGGTCTATTCAATATGGGAACAACACTGGAACTTCTAAGCTTTACCACTAAAGCGTAGACCTTTATCTAGCCCCTTTAGGCTTATATGACATAGTCATAGTATAAAATGGTTAGCCCAACATAAGGCAAATGTAGAATGCCTAGAAAAGTGAGTAAAATTCCTTGATGACGTACAAAACAAAACATAAATTCAGGGAGTTAAAAGAGGTTTTGCAGTTAGAAAAATCACAACAATACAACTTAAGAAGGCTAAGAACAAAATTTGCGTGCTTATATCTTTGTAAAAATTGTAGATTTGGATGAAGAAGGTAAGAATTTTTTTGAATACCATCCACTACTATGTGAGTACAATGATTTCTTTCCCGAAGAACTACCTAGTCTTCCCCTAAAAGGGAGTTTGAATTCACAATAGATATCAAACCGGGAACCAAGCCAATTTCTAAGTCTCCCTACAGAATGAAAACAAAAAAACTTGTTGAGCTGAAAGTGCAACTTCATGAAATTTTATCAAAAGTTTTGATCATACCGAGTGTCTCTCCTTAGGGAACACTAGTCATATTTGTAAAGAAGAAGGATGGAACACTTAGGCTATGCATCGATTATCGGATGCTTAACAAATCCACAATAAAAAATAAGTATTCACTTCCAAGAATTGATGATATCTTTGATCGATGCGTGGAACATTTGTTTATTCTAAGATTGATCTTTGATCTGGATATCATAATTTGAGAATAAAGAACGAGGATATACACAAGACTTCCTTTAGGACAAGGTATGGACATTTTGAGTTCACTGTGTTTCCCTTTGGACTCACCAATGCTCCAACAACTTTTATGAATTTAATGAATAATATCTTTCAAGCATACTTGGAAAAGTTTGTGCTAGTATTCTTAGATGATATTCTCATTTATTCTAAAAGTATTGAAGAGCATAATGAACATCTCAAGATTTTTTTAGATGTGTTAAGGAAGAGAAAAATGTATGGTAATATTTCCAAGTGCTCTTTCTATCAAAACGAAGTGCAATAATTGGGACACATAATAAACAAGGATGGGATTTCTGTAGATCCATCAAAAATTACAGTAATAACAGAATGGCCAACACCTAAAAACATACATGAAGTGAGAAGCTTCATGGGATTGGCTGGATATTACAGAAAATTTGTAAAAGATTTCTCAAAAGTTGCAGCTCCAATTACCTTGCTGCAGAAAAAAGATAAGAAATTTGATTGGTCTGAAAAATGTGAAAATGATTTCAATTTGTTGAAATAAAAATTAACTTTAGCTCCTATTCTAAAAGTTTCGGACCCAAATGAGAACTTTATTGTAGTAAAAGATGCCTCTGGTGAAGGCTTAGGAGGCATTTTGCTACAAAATGACCATGTGATTGCGTATGAGAGTAGAAAACTCAAAGTACATGAGCTGAATTATGCTCCCCATGACTTGGAGCTTGTTGCCATTGTGCATGCATTACAAGTTTGGAGAAATTACCTTTTGGGAAGCCCATTGAACTAAAAATAGATCATCTAAGGCTGAAATACATCTTCACGTAGCCAAACTTGAATGCGAGACAACAAAGATGGTTAGAGTTTTTATCACAATATGAATTTGATATCAGCTATATAAAAGGTAAGGAAAATAGAGTGGCAGATGCGCTAAGTCATAGGAAGCACATTTCCACCCTTGTCACTTTGAGAACCTAATTCAAGGATGACATGAAAGAAAACAATGATGGTTGATTCTTATTATCGCAAGTTAAATCAACACTTTCCGAAAATCCAAATGATAAGAGGTATAAAGGATTTATATTTGACAATGATGGATTCCTAAAATATGAAAATCGAGTGTATGTACCTTTGGAAAATGAACTAAGGATGAAATTGATAAAGGAATTTCATGATGCACCCTATTTTGGACATCCTAGAGTGACTAAAATGCTTTCTAGTGTAAAAAATAATATTTTTGGAAAGGGATGAAGAAAGAAATAGTAAACCATGTATCAAATTGTTTGGAGTGTCAGCAAGTTAAAGTTGAACATATGCATCCAACGATTGTTGTACCCTCATAAAATTCTACAATATAAATGACAGGTAATCAATATGGATTTTGTGCAAGGGATGCCTATGTCAAAGAATAAACATGATGTAATCTTGGTTGTAGTGGACAAACTAACAAAATTGGCTCATTTTATACTAAGGAATCTGAAAGACGATTCACATGTGCTTGCAAAAAGGTTCGTGCATGAGATTTTTAGATTACACAGGTGTACTTGAATTGATAATTTTAGATAGAGATCCTAGGACGACATCTTGTTTTAACAAACCTTAAATCCCACTTTAGGGAAAAGCTGAATTTAAGTTTTGCATACCATCTAGAAATAGATGGATAGACAGAAAAGGTTAATCAAATGATGGAGACATGTTCAAGATGTATTGTATGGATCAACAAAGATACAAGTGGAAAGAATACCTTCACTAGTTGAGTTTTCCTATAATAACACTTACCATTCATCACTAAAAATGGCTCCATTTGAGGCCTTGTATGGACGGAAGTGTAGAACACCTGTCATTAGGACAATGTGGAAGAAAGGGAAATAATAGGACCTAAAATGTTGATGAAATAACACAAGAAGTTAAGCTCATTCATGAGTGATTGAAGATCTTTGCTGCGATAGGTAGAAATGCTACACTAATTTAAAGAGAGTTGAAAAAAATTAAACAAGGAAATACATTTTTCTTACGGGTTAAGCCTAAGAAAAGTTCTATTTCATTTGGAAAAGCATCCAAATTTCCACCTCACTATGTTGGACCCTTTGAAATTATTAAAGTAATAAGTCCTGTGGTATACCGGCTAGTGTTGCCTCCCACATTGTCCAAGATGCATGATGTTTTTCATATCTCTTTGCTTAAAAAGTATATATATCAGATTTATCACATGTACTTAATTGAACTCTTTACAAGTTTAGGATCCAAATGTCATCATAGTTGAACCCATAAGGGTGCTGGAAACTCGTAAGCTACACTTGCAAAACAGAGAAATAAGTCAATGCAAGGTCTAGTGGGACCAATTTTATGAAGAAAGTGCAACTACGTAGAATCTGGAAGAAATGTAAACCACTTTTCCGCACCTATTTTTGTGATAAACATAAATATTTTTTATCTATTATTATGAATTTGATTATAAATAATGTTTGAATGATCGGAAATGTCATAAAACTTTGTTGTTTTAGTAAAAACTTAGTGAATTAAGGTTGTTACAGCCTGTTAAATACTATTTTACAGTTCTGAAAACTTAATTTTGAAAGTTTCAGATTATACTATTATGAGTATTTGATATTTTGATAAGAAAATTCTTCTTAATTGGTTTAAATTATGTGAATGTTTGAAACTTATCATCAGGGATGATGATACTTAAGGGGGAAGGTATTTTATACCCATTAGCTCACTTTGGATAAAATCATACTTTTTCTAGCTTTAGGTGATATATGTTTGGGTTATCTTAAAAGTTATGTTTGTTATTATAATTAAACATGTTTTCATTAACAAATAATGTAATACCCCTATTGTTTTAATAGTTGTACTTTGATTTTGTGATTGGTTGGCATACATTTACTATGGGATTTTACTCTGCTTGATGATCACTCTGTACTGTATGTGAATGTTTTATGAGAAAGCATTATTTACTTGATGACCTGTCAGACTTGCATATATTTATGGATAAAATCTGTACTATATGATTTCGTAATGCTAACCTTTCTATTTCTTTGAACACTTTGATGAGAATAATAACTCCAAATTTTGGATAATGTAATCCAGGTTCAGGAGCAGAGAAGTGATAACATTGATATGGTAAGATATGTTGTTATTTCTATTTATCTACTTCTATTAGACTATATTATCGATATGGAGATTCAGAATAACACACTGGATCAATTTCAGTGATCAGATATTATCCTAAATCATCATAATATTTTGGACAGTGTAGTTGAAGGCATTCTAGACTTCTCTGAAAACTGTGGATTATTATTTTATTGGCAAAACAAATTGATCATGGATCTAACCTAAGTCTATGTTTAGGTTACATTGTTCATTATGAAGGATTTAATCTATTTTAAATCTAAGCCTTGTTACATACTCATAGTCATTGGGGCCTAACGTTGGATGATCATATTAATTTAGGATTAATTAAATCCCAACTAAGGTGATTATGTGGAAGTACATTATTAAATCTAAACTATATACCTATGTGCATTTTAATTATTTAAAATACCTAAACCTAAACGTTACTATGGTTTGGAAATGGAAAGGGGTTAAGTGGCATGGGATGCTAGTTGGGTTTCCAACCAACTCGTACTTGTATTTTTAATGTTCTTTTATTAATGACCACTTTGCCATATTTTAAAGGATAATTCGGTTAAGTTGGTGGTCTTAGTTAATTCTTTGGCTAAATGAGATAGTAATGGTTTTGTTAACTATTTGATCATCTCTAAAATTAAAATTGGAAAAATCGGTTGGTAGGAAGATAGGGTAAGGACTCGCGGTCCTTCCCAACATTGATTGGCCTCGAAAAAATCCCTTTATTGCTTTGGAGAAGGCGAGGTGGTTTTGGGGAAAACTAAAGGTTGTTGCATATCGAGCTTTGCATGTTGATTTTCCTATTTTCATTGCATGGTCTATTTTTGAATCTTGCATTCAATTTTTTGTTTCATGGAGGAGGAAATTTTGGAAGCTATTATTTGATTTGGTTAATAAAATAGGGAATTGGAGGAATGGAAGAGTTTGGGAGTTTTTATGAATCACTTTAGAATTTCTATAAAGTGAGTGGAATTCTAGCTTGCGGAAAGGAACTTGAGGAGCTTGAAGGAAATAAGAGGAGCTCTACCAGGGAATGATAGTCTCTAACTCTTTTAGATATCTTGCTCTATATAATATTTTCATGAAAAGAAATCTTCTCTCGATTTGAAATACATTTTAAGGTTTTGGGTTTTGTTGAATGATTCAAACCTTGGATATATATTGTGTTTTTTGTATTTTTGTAAATTAGGGACTATATTATGACTTGTGAAAACATTATTATTACCTAAATGCTTGTTTCATTAAATCTCTCAAACTGAGTTGTCTTTATGATTGCTTTTGTTCATACGAAATTATAATATATAATCAGGTTATGGGTACAACCTTAGTATAGATATATTTAACAAGATGTAAACCCTAGGTTGGTGACATGGGTATCATTATGGCTAGGGGATTTATCATTCCAAATCGATTGAGGAAGTTATTTTAAAGACTATATGGATTTGATTGTTCATGTGGGTTGAATTGAAGCCTTACCAACTTTGTCTCCCAGATCTTACCTTCTGTAATGAATGAAATAGCCTTGGTTGTTGGCTTGTGCTTACATTTCGGTTATGATAAATTAAAGACTTAGTCTCTTATCACATTTAAGGTTTAGATAAATATATGGATGTGTATATGTTTCGAACATAAGTTATTAACAGATTCAACCAATCCATGAAGGCCGAATGACAAGCCGAAACTTATTATTGGACTCTCTGTGATGAACTTGTTATATTGACCCTATGTGGTCACTTCTGAAGTGAATAAACTAATAAGATGTATCAAGATATTTAAATCGAGTAGAATTTTGGGAGTGATTCGATATCGGTTAAATGATTTAATGAATTGAGCAGTCGAATAGAGTTAACACCGAATCAACCTTGAAGCTATTGATAATGGTTGTAAGGTTATGGGTAATATGTTTAGGTTTAAATATGGTCTGAAACTAATACTGTATTTGTTAGAATCTTATGCCTATTCTCTATTCACTTTTATAATGACATTCCTTTAACAGAAAGTATACTTACTACTTAGAAGTTCTAAATGAAAGGTTTGGGAAGGACTTTTTATAAGTTTAATCCTTGGGTATTAATCTATACTAGTATATTTTTAGAAATAGAACCGTATACTTATGTTTGATCATTCATTGCTAAGTTGGTCGTCAAATAGGACTTTTAAGAAGAGCAACCGGATCAGGGACAAGAAGTCCCTCCTCTTTAATGGGAGAGGTTCCCTTATTCAGAAACAAACCTATTTACAAATGTACAGGACATGATTTGTTGGTTAAACTTGGATACCACGAAAGTGTTTTCTATGAAGGTCATCAATTACAAAAGGACTGAGGAAATGAGAGCATGGAAAAGAGCAGAAAGGCAAACATGCAGAATTATAGATATCAGAGTAATTCTTTATGTATGCGAAGTCACCGTGAATTGAAAACAAGATCATTCGTATAGAACAAGTAAGATGGAATTTAAAGACACAAAGTTCTGTAAATAACATCTGCCAGAACGCAAAGTTTCTTAACGTAACACAGATTCATTATCAAGGAAACAAAGTTCCTTCTTGGTTATGCAAGATCACCGTGCTTGCAAAGTTGAAGAGTATGCAATCGATGAGACTAACGAATTTGAGATAAATGATCTTCACAAAGAAAACAAATGAAAGCTTAGAACAGACAGAGATCAGATAGACAAAGAAAGGAAAGTCCTTCTGTATTGATTTCTCTATAATCTATTTACACTTGCAGAAAATATGCCAAGTTCTTCCTCTTTTCAAAATGGCGCAAAGAAGGCCATTATATAGCTTACAATTCGGTTACTCCTCGTAACCATTTCTTTTAACTAGAGAATAGTTAAGGAATGCCAAACGCAATTTCTTAACTAATTACATGGAATACGAAAGGAATGGCGAGAAGAGAGAAGGAAGGGGAAGGAGACAGGTGGCCAGTTCTGAGAGGGACCCACTGTCTTTGGAAACCGCTGCTTGAGTTTCTTCCACGTCTCAGCCATGTCCTTGCCACGAGGGACACGCCAGAATTTTTATCTTGAGAATGACAATGAATATCTTTGGAAACTGATGTAACCGACGTCTTGAAAGTTTCATCCTTCGTAACTGCTTCTTTAGTTCTCCCAAGCCTCCTCCAGGATCTTGATCTTCATATTGATAATAACAGAGCTGCAAACCAGGCTCGGAAAGGAGTTTCAGAGGGAGGGGACATGCGCGGGTTTTCAAATTGCAAGGGTTCGAAACAATGTAAGAATTGCAAAGGAAGTTTTGCCCGTTACATAGCCGTTGAGGAGAGAGAAGGATAATTAATGCGCATTTGAATTCATATTTTGAAAAATAGCATATTCGGGAAGAGCGGGAAACTAAGTATGGATGACCGTTGGTTCGCTTGGGACAAGTGAGATGCGAATGCGCGAAACATGCGGCTCGGCCGATTCAGGCGAAACAGGGAGAGGACACACAAATGCATTTTGGGACAATTGGGACGGAAAAGAGCGAAGTGCGCGACTCGGGAGTTTCGGCCGAAAATGGGACAACTTGCACTTTTTTAACTTTGGGACATTTGGGACATGAAAGCGCGGTTCGGGCGAATCGGCTGAAAATGGAACAAAAGGCCCGTTTGGACTTGGGACATTCGGGACAAAAAGTTCCGGAGTACGCGGTTTGGCCGGTTCGGGTGAAATTGAAACAGGGCGCACTTTTGAAAATGGGACAAAGAGCTCTGAAGTACGTGACTCGGGGGTTTCGGCCGAAAATGGGACAGAGCAATTTGGAACTCGGGACAGTTGGGACAAAATCGGGCGAATCGGCCGAAAATGGAACAACTCGCACAATAAGTTCGGGACACTTGGGACAAAAACTTCCGACGGGCCCGAAAATGGGACAAATTCGGAGGTTTCGGCCGATCGGAGAACAGAAGACCCGTTTGCACTTGGGACAGTTGGGACAAAAATGTCCGACAGGCCCGAAATACTTACAGAATGACCCAGAACTTAGATTTTTTCGACTTCAAGACTTTTTCCACACCACCAGCTCGACAGAAAAGACATTTAAACTCAAAATTTTGAAATTTTTACTTTTGACAGAGCGGGGAATTTTGAGTGGACAACAATTGCAAAGTTATATGTTGTTATTAACTGGATGGTAGTGATAAATATTATGGGATCATATTCTAAATATTAAGCTACTATCACACAATAACTTAATGAAGTAACATTACTTCGGGTATCTAAGTCCCGTAGGTATTAGCGGGGAATGGCCTTATTGTTTATATAGATCCTACTTAAATATTGTGCTTAAGTTATTTTTATATATAGATCATAATATATATAATATATATATATATATATATATATATATATATATATATATATACTTGATGTGATCAAATGATTTTTGGAATGTTCCAAATGATTTGTTTCCTTCTTGATCCTTTATGTGATTTAAAGTTGTAAGCAACATCTCTTTTTATGAAATTATTAGATAGTGCAAGTTGTTTAGAATATTTAAATCTTATCATGTCGGTTCATATGAACTGACAATTGCTAACAATTTTGCAGAGATAGAATTCATGAAAGGTGAAAGAATGATGAAGTTTAAAAGTAACATTTGTTCTATTGATTGAAGGAAGATGATTTGTATAACTTGATAGTATTAGTTGTTAAATGATGCACTTGTGTATTTCGAAAATAAAAGGCTAGTGGCCTATTCATTGTATCAATTCCGAAAAGAGAAATTGTTGGACATAATCTGCCTTAATGCTATTATGTAAATCTATTTTACCTATTTTAAGAGATAATCAAAAGGTTGTTATACTTTCATTATTGTATAAATTGTTTGGATGCGAAATATTTGTGAAAATTTATCTTTACTGATTATATTCATGAATAAAACTTACACTAAATTACTATAAGTATATATGGCTGAATATAAACTAAAGTAAGGAAAAGAGATGATACTTAAAGTGTATTTTGAGTACTATATAACCTTATTGTGAAAAGAAATTTTAAATACTAAGTGCATTAGTACTTGTAAATCTATTGGAAGATTATAATGTATTGACTTAAGTATGGAAATGTAATATACTTACCATAATACATATAGTTTTCCATCTAGATATTAACTATATGAGAAATAGGTGATTGTTTTACTTAAACAACAACTAATACCTATGAAGGTACACCTAGTAGTTATATATATATTTATCAAGGAATGAAATATATGGATATAATTGTATTTCCTATGTGAGGACATTTAATTGATGTTTAAAAATAAATTTCTATCATGACTTGGATCATAAGCTAGAGTGTTGAATGCTTTAGTTATTTATGTTTACTTACTCAAGAATGAAAACATATGCAAGAATGATAGTTATGTTTAAAGGGCACAAGTGAATATAGATGATAATGTATGAATATTGTTTCTAAATTAATACAACTAAAAGAGGGGCACTATACTTATCCGTTTATACCTAATTAATGAAGTAGGCATGACTTCATGATAAAGCAATATGCATATTGAATCTGCAACTTGTAAATTATTAAATCATGATTATGTTATCCCTAATTAAGGGAAAGTCATTTACGACCCTCGTAGATCCTTAGGTATGACACCTATCATCAAGAGTAACATGGGTTAATAAAGATTAACAAGTTGGGAATTAATTAAACTAATTAGCTTGTTAAGATACGATGTTCCGTTTAGCGGAACTTGGCGGACTATTATTGCAATGTAGCCCTACTTGCATAGTACCTAGTTAATGACATAAGTCATTAATTGGCTACTATGGCATGATAATCCATCAAGCTCCCTAAATGTAACTGTTGTAAAAACCATGGATTCAAGTAAGTGATAGATACCAATTCAAGGTAGTAGTATGGCTAAGTACCGATGTCATCTTATGATGACTATGGGAAAGGAAGTGGACCCAAAGTGACACAAGTCAATTTGGATACACTTACTTCCCCTTAGTCATCCTAAGTTGACTTATCAACACTTGTCCATGCATGTTGTTTCGAATTAGTACCTAACATGAACCTTGGAAGTGATTGATGTAAATCAAATTAGTCCTAATCTAGATAACAATTTTCGAGTGTATGGTGAAATACATATTCCATATGATGATTATGCCATCATGGAATTGGGCATGGCATACATGACCCAAAACTTTGGCCAAAGTAACACAAGCTGTTGATTGTGTTGTCATGATTTCACCTAGATTTAAAGATGTAAGATATCAGAAGGGTAATTGGTACAGATGCCCATATATACACTTTAAAGAATAACACTTGAATTCCCTTGAATAAATAAGGGAACCATAAGTATACTTAGTATACATATTTGAATAATTTGGATATGAGGGATTGGTTTTAATCCGACTCATACAGCTGCATAAGGTTTATTGTTATAGGATGGATTGACTAAGATAATGTTGGTTCTAAATTATGTGAATTTAGAAGAGTGAAACATTATGAATTTTTTTCCCTTGTATTAAAGTTTTAAAATAAGGATGCTATATTTTTGTATCAGAGCTGAAGGTTGCAGCTCTTGGACCTATTGAGTCCTTACGCTTATTGAATTATGATTTTATTAACAAGATAAAATGAATGCGAGAAGGATTTACCGTGGATAACGAACCATACCAAACAATGCTTCAAGTTTGGTGGTAATTAAGTTAGAAAATACTCTAATAGTCCTTCATGACACACGAAACTAGAAGGATGTTGGGAGCAACAGGTAAGTGTGAACAAGATCAGCCAAGTTAAACAACTTGAGCGGAATGATAACAATCAGCAGAGGGTTGCTTGATTTATGAACTATCTTAATGACAAATTTGGAACTTAAATCCAATATGAAATAAAAACCCACATAGGGTAGATGAAGTGGATAGTAGAGGACTATATTCATGTAAAAAGGATAACAATAACTAGGTAAAGGCCGAGTTAGGCTAGAATGAAATTTGTAATAAATGTGACTCGAAAGAGTAAAAGAAAAAAAGGAGCATTGGCTCATCTTCACCATTGAATTTTAGGAAGAAAGGTACTTTGGGAGGGAGGGAGAGAGAGCTTGAGATGCTCAAGGGTTTTTAATCTTGATTGAAAAGAAAAAAAACAATAATTCAAACTAATTATTTTGAATGATCTTTTAATATATAGATTGCTTGATCATCATGACCTACAAATCTTGTAATTTGCATTAGAATCTCAATGTGTTGTATGGATTTAATGATGATTCCCTATTATATTGTCCAAGAAATACATTGTAAGACTATTGGTAATGTTTTTCATACACTCTCTTAGCTTGATATGATAATCAAAGACTCTGTTTGGTGAGTAGAGTGGACTCCTAACTAATATGAAGGAAAAATTAGATGATGAAAGTTTGTGCCTAGGTAAATTTGGAAGACCTTGTAAAAGGAGTATGATTAGGGGCTTCTTTTGTGAAAAAAATAACATTTATATGACTGTGACATTTTATTAACAATTGCATTAAATATGCTGAATTTTTTTCAAGGAAGAGGACAAAATCATGATGTATTTGGTGAACCGGTTGTAGAATGGGACATCATTATGAAGCAACTCAAGAAAATAAAAAAACATACATTTGTATAAGATAAAAGGAACATGGAGGAGTGAAAAGGATAGTGTTTTCCTAGATTGATTTTGCTTTATATAAGCTTGATTTTTGCTATCTTATGCCTATAGTAAATATTATTACATGATATGATGAGCTCTAATGAGAAAATTTATGTCATATTTTTTACTGTGTGACATTTTTTGCTGAAACAAAGGTTGTCATAGCCAATAAAATTGATTTCAAATGATTGGAAATATGGAAAAATTTCTAAGTTTTACCACTGAAGTAGACCTATATGTTGCACCTTTAGGGTCTTATGACATCATAATAGGTGTAAATTGGCTAGCTGAACATAAGGAAAACATAGATTGTTATGGAAAACACATTAAATTTCTAGAAAATTTACAGAAACCAATAGACATTTAAGGTGTAAAAAGAGACATTACAATTAGAAAATATCATCCATGCAACTCAAAAAGGATAAAAACAAAGGTTGCATGCTCTTTGTTGTAAATTTTTTTGAATCAACTAAAGAGGGTAGTGATTTTATGGAAAATTATCTGTTGTTACGAGAGTACAATGATGTATTTCCGAAAGATCTACTTGGTCTTCCACCAAAATGAGAATTTGAATTCACTATTGATATCAAGCCTAGAACAAAACCCATCTCTAAGGCACCTTACCACATGACTACAACAAAACTAGTTAAACTTAAGGTATAGTTACATGAACTCCTATCAAAGGGATTGATAAGACCGAGTGTCTCACCTTGGGGAGCACTGGTTATATTTTTAAAAAGAAAGATGGAACACTTAGATTATGTATTGAATATAGAATGTTGAACAAAGCAACAATCAAGAATAGGTACCCTCTTCCAAGGATTGACGATCTATTTGACCAGATGCGTGGTGCATCAGTTTAATCTAGGATTGATATGTAACTGAGTACCATCAACTGAGAATAAAATAATAAGACATACATAAAACAACCTTTAGGATGAGATATGGGCACTATGAGTTCATTGTTTTACCTTTTGGTTTAACAAATGCACTGTAACTTTTATGAATTTGATGAACAATATCTTTCAAGAATACTTGGAAAATTTTGTGCTTGTATTCTTGGATGATATTATTATCTAATCAAGAAGCGTGGAGGAACATAACACACATCTAAGGATCGTACTTGAAGTTTTAAGAAAGAGAAAATCATATGAAAGATGTCAAAATGTTCATTTTATGAGGTTGAAGTACAATAATTAGGCCATGTGATAAATAAGGATGGAATTTCAGTTGATCTATCAAAGATTGCAGCCATAATTGATTGGCCAACACCAAAAAATGTGCATGAAGTTATAAGTTTCATGGGGCTTGCAAGATACTATAGAAAGTTTGTAAAAGAATTTTCTAAGATTGCTGCTCCAATTACTTCACTGCAAAAGAAAGATAAAAAGTTTGTTTGGAATGATAAATGTGAGATTTCATTTAAAACATTAAATAAAAATTTAACGCCTATTTTAACTATTCTAGATCCAAATGAAAGCTTCACAGTTGTAACGGATGCTTCCAGAGATGGATTAGAGGTCATATTCTGCAAAATGATCATGTAATAACATACAATTGAGCTAAACTACACTCCCCATGACTTGGAGCTTGCTGCAATTGTACTTGCATTGCAAGTTTAGATACTTTACCTGTTAGGAAGCCCTTTAAATTGAAAACAGACCACATTGGGCTGAAATACATCTTCACATAGCCAAATCTGAATGCAAGGAAATGAAGATGGTTAGAATTTTTGTCTCAATATGATTTTGATATTTTTAATATAAAAATGGAAAGAAAACAGAGTGACAGATTTGCTAAGTTGTAGGAAGCACATTTCCACCCTTATAACCTTGAGAACTTAATTTAAAGATGAGGTAAAGAAAGAAATGATAACAGATCCATATTATTAGTAAGTAAAAAAACACTTGCTGCAGATTCCAATGATAAGAGATACAAAGGATTTAGATTCGATGACAAAGGAATCCTAAGGTATGAAAATCAAGTGTATGTACCCTTGGAAAATGAGTTAAGGAAGAAAGTGATGACTGAATTTCACAATGCACCTTACTCTAGACATCCTAGAGTAAAAAAATGCTTGCTGATGTAAAACAACAATATTTTTGGAAAGGGATGAAGAAGGATATACTTGACTATGTGTCACATTGCTTAGAATGTCAGTGTGTTAAGGTTGAACATATGCACCTAATTTGGATTACCGTACCCTTCCTCATAACATTCCACAGTATAAGTGGCAAGTGATAAGAATGGATTTTGTTCAAGGGATGCCTATGTCTAAAAATAAACATGATGTTATTTTGGTTGTAGTTGACAAATTAACAAAAGTAGCTCATTTTATTCCAGGAATCTAAAAGATGATTCACTGTTCTCACAAAGAGATTTGTGCATGAAATTTTCAGATTGCATGGTGTACCTGAGCTAATAATTTTAGATAGAGACCTAAGAATGACTTCACATTTTGGAAAACTTTAAATGCAACCTTAGGAACAAAACTGAACTTTAGTTCTATATACCATCTAGAAACTAATGGGTAGACTAAAAGAGTAAATCAAATAATGGAAGACATGCTTAGGATGTACTGTATGGATCAACAAAAAATGGGAAGAGTACCTTTCTTTGGTCGAATTTGCGTACAATAATACGTATCATTCCTCTCTAAAAATAACACCTTTCATAGCATTATACAGACGAAGGTGTAGAACCCTTGTTAACTGGGACAACATAGAAGATAGAGAGGTAATAGGACCTAAAATGCTTACTAAAATGGAAAAAAAGTTAAATTAATATGTGACCTGATTGGAGGAAGTCATTTGATATAGGTAGAAAAGTTATGTAGACCTAAAAAGAGTTGATAGGAAATTTGAACTTGGTGAAAAAGTCTTTTTAAGGGTCAAGCCTAAAAAGAGTTCTATTTCCTTTGGAAAATCAACCAAGTTGTCACCTTGATATGCATGACCCTTTTAAATCATCAAAGTGATCATTCATGTGGCTTATCATTTAGCATTGCCTCCCGCATTGCACCGATGCATGATGTTTTTCATATTTCCTTTCTTAAAAAGTATGTTTTAGATTTGTCGCATGTGTTAAATTGGAATTATTTATAGGTATAAGACCCGGTGGTAATCATGGTTGAATCTATAAGGGTGATGGAAAATTGTAAGTTACACTTACGTAACTAATAAATAATTCAATGCAAGGTCCAGTGGGACCAGTTTAATGAAGAAAGTGTAACCTGGGAGAATCTAGAAGACATGAAAACTACTTTTCTGCATCTCTGTTTTAGTAGAAATATTTCATTTTTCTATGATACTTGATATATTTTGATTTAAAATATACCTTTAAATTTTGTTGTTTTGGAGCAAACACTTAAATAAGTGTTGTTACAGACCATTATGACGCTATTATAAAATTATGGAAACTTGAATTTTGCAAGTTATACTATATTGTTTGAGTAATTGATGGTTGAATAAGTTATTTATTACATGTTTACTTAAATTCTGTATGATTAAAGAGAATCATCGGGATGATCATGATTTTAAGGGGGAGGTATGTAATACCCATATTGTTCTAATAGTTATACTTTGATTCTGTGATTGGTTGGCATACATTTACTATGGGATTGTACTTTGTTTGATGATCACTGCTGGACGGTATGTGAATGTTTTCTGAGAAAGCATTATTTACTTGATGACCTAGCAGACTTGCATTTCGGTATAAGGTTTGATACATGTGTATAGTTTTATTTTCCTCTCGAATAACTAATTCGAGGGAAGCTTCGAATAATGGGTATTGTTTATATATATTTTATCTATACCTAATTTATTATTTCCTCAACTAGAAGTGGTATAAATTTATGGGTGTTATATTTATTTATATCTACATCTAAATGGTTGATATGACTGCCTGATGTATCGATTGGGGAAATCTATTTGGAATTGGTAATATATTTACCTTTCAAACAAACCGTTTGGGTTTTTAGTTGTGAATATACTTGGGGCATGTTTTAACTTAGAATGCCATCATCTTTGGTCTATGTTTTCTAGAAATAAAAATGGGTTCTGAATGGCTTACCCATGCCGAAGAGTAGTATTGTTACTTTGATGATTATCTGGTTGCCTTAATTTCTTTGAAACAACCACTCTGTGGTAGATGATTTATATGTTTATATTCCTCCAAACTCGTTTTAATATTATTATCATATAATAATGATTGATATCTATGAGTCTAGGTTACAGTCAAAACCCATAATATGTCGATATGGCTTGTTGTTACGAGAGTTGTGGACCTAGTCAAAACTCACTATTCTTAGTCATCATTACGAGCAAGATTTTTAGATTAGTTTGAAGGTTTATTAGTGATTTGGTTTAGTTAAGGTTGTTTTGAAAAACTTAAGATATTGAATATCTAATAATTATTATTAATAATGATGTGAGTTGTCTCCTATTATGATTATTATTATTATCATAGGACTTGAGTGATTTTATACTCTTCTTTTAAAGCAAGTGTTTGAACTGAATTGAAGTTGTTTGGATGACTTGGATTGTTTGTCTTCCTTTGACTAAGCACAATAATATATAATGATATAAAAACATAGATGAATGTTTGGTATAATGTTGAGTAATTAATTCATTGCTAATATTGAATAACCCTATTGGGTAGGAATCATAGTTAATATGTTGTGAAACTCAAAGTGCAAATTTATGATCTGCTTAGTATTTTGTTTGTACTTTAAATGATATGAGGTAATTAAATAATTTGTTTCATTCTTTATGACATATGAATGTTAGGAAAAGAAGACAAAAGGGAAATAATTGAATGATATATTTATGGGGTTCTGAATATGATGGTTTAGATGGATTATGTTCGTTGAAATATTTCGGTCAGTAAATTGTAAAGATAGGGTTGATGACTTTTTCATGACAATTCTTTCAAACCGACTATTTCCTAACATTTTTACGGATGGTGGGATTTTAGTCTTATCTCGCGATGATTTTAAAATGACTATGTTGATTCATTGATGATTAAAATTGAATGTTGTATTTATTACATGAATTGATCACGAAAGTGATCTTACACATCACTATATACTTTGGTTGAAGACATTATGGCCTCTAAATTTATTGTATAATCTTGGAAAAGAAATACAAATTTGTATTCAATTTTTGGATTTTTTTGCAATAAATATCTTAGTTGATTATATAAATAATTATAGTACTTATGATTCAATAAATTATAATGTGTGTATGACTTAAACAATCTAATTTAATGAAGTTAAGTAAATTCATATGGTTGATTATGAAACATTTATGAAATAGTTTTCTTATGAAAATTAACTTTAAACGGTTATGATTAAATTAAAGCTACATGAAGGTTAATGAGTTATAACAATTAAAATATATTAATAAGGATTACTATTTTATAGTTAAAAGCATGAACTCATTCTATTATGGTAAATGATTAATGACTATTTATTATATAGTCATAATAATGGAATTGATACTATTAAGTATGATTGTATTCTATTTTGTTGATGAGTTCAAATAAACATGTACTTAAGAAAATACACAAAATTGTTGTAATTAAATAAATTATGGACTGTATTAATAAAGCAGTATGCTGCCCTAATTATATTAAAGATACTTAATTGATGTACATATATTAACTTATGGAAATGATTATGAATAGTAATCAAATCTAAGTTATGGACCTTCGTATCGTATTCATTTGTGATAAAGTATCGCTCTCATTATGAAAACTAAACCTGTCATAAATCTAATTCAATGTAATGTAATAAGCTATAAGTCACGACACTCCTAATACATGGTACTCAATAGGAAAACTTTGGATGTTTGTTGTAGAGAAGTGTTCATTGTATGATGCAAGTCGTTCGATGAGTACTACCACACAACATATATTCTAATTTTTCCCTTGAGCTCCACTTATTGTGTATGCTATAATCAATAAGGAATTATGTTATGCTAAGATGCGAAGGTTAATTGTCTTGTTCGGTCATGTCACCTCGATACCAACTTATGGTGGCTACATGGAAGAAATTAAATGCGTAACAACGCAAGTCATTACGTGATTACTTTATCTCCCATAGGTAACCTAAGTTAGCATTGATGTGCTTCATTGCATGGGTTGAACAAGTTTTGTACCTTGTGCGTAACTTGAAAATTATTTAACTCAACTAACTGATTCAATTTTGATAACAAAACCAAGTGGCATGGTGATGAGACAAAGGTTTACGTCTACGAATATGTCGTCTAGAAACTAAGCGTGAAACACATGAATCTTAAACTTTGGCCAAATTAGTGTAAGTCATTACACTGTTAGGATGCACCTAGTTCTAACTAAAGTGTGAGATGTCGGATGGGATTCGATTGAATGAATTCTAGGTAGACACTTAGAACAACATTTTAAAATCAATACCGAGAAGGGTACTAATTTATACTCTATAAACAGACTCGAAAGAGTAATATATGGGGGATCAATGGATCTAATTGACCCATATTTATGCACATGTTTAATTGATTTGTTATTTGAAGAATTGTAATTATAATGTTTTGGATTTAAATGTTAGGTTTTACATTAAAATCATTGAAGGAGTATGTTAGCTTGGGAATAAAAAAAATATTTCCCATAATTATGAAGTATTGAAAAGTAGGTGTTACATTGACCATAGTCAATAAATTAAATAACAATAATCATAGATAAGTAACATACTTACATTCATTATTGTTCATACATATAACTACAATACAATAGGTTTCATACTTGTAAAAATTATTGCAATCAACACTCATGTTTACATACACAACCATATTATGTTTCATATTTGTACAACCACATATATTGGTTTCATAATTAACACATAGTTGTGATAGACCTATAAGTTATGTAGACACCTATAATTTGGCTCCAACAATTTAAATACTTAAATTATGCTAATTATGCTACTTCCGCAAATTGACGACATATTGTTAATATAACACACTTTCTCTTCTATCGTCATTAATTAATAACATTATGATATTAATTGACCCTTATATCCAGAAAAGATGACAATTAACGACCTTCCATTAATTAAACCCTTTTCTACTTGAATTTAATTAAGTTTCATCTTATATTAGATAAATAAATTGTCATTTATTTAGCTTAATCCTTTTCTACTCCCTAGATCATACTAATTGTTCTTCTAAAATCTTTTATAAAGCTTGCTCACCTATTAATTAATAAATCCCCTCGAACCCCATGAGTCACCAAAGGACAAAATAAACTCTCGTGAGGTTGAATCAACCCCCTTTCAACTATCCTTATCCACAAGTAACTCAACCTAGTTGTTATCCCACATGTAAAGGGATGTAGAGATTCTTTTATCCATTAGGCTATATAAGGAGCCCTCCTCCTACCTTTCTATTTACACCTTTACACCTAAATGAGCATAGAGCATATACTATAGCCATTTTATCATCTTAGAGAATTCTTCGATTAGAGGAGCTAGCTATCTTCATTTCTTGCATTCATCCATCAAAGTTTGAAGTCATATGGAGATATGTCAAGTGGTCTTGTAGCCATGGATTGAAAAGACTCCATTCTTGAAACCTTGGGATTCAAACATACAATCAACCCTTTTGATTGCTAAGGATCTAAATAGGTTCATTCCATTGATTAGCATTCAATAGAGATAGAGATTAATTTCTTAACATATTAGTTTGATGTTTATTCATGTTCTAATGCAAATATGTTGGTAGATTAGTCTTGTTTAAGCTCTAAGCATGATGGTGCATATATTTTAGTTTAGCATTGTATTGAGGCTATTAGGTGTTAGTCTTGATTTTACTTGCATAGCTAACTAATTCTTGCACACATTTGGCATGCCCGATGGGATGGATCCTTAGTCCCTTAGCATGGTAGTTCAATTTTTTTGTTATTTCAATTTTTGACTAACCCTTGATATGCACATGTGTGAATTAATGTTGATTTTTTTATGATTTTTGCTAACTTTACATGTGATGAGTGTTGCTTATAGGTCCAATTTAGATGGGTTCTTGTCAATTTTGAGCTAATTATCCAAAAAATTGAGCTTTTGAGATTGATTACATCATTTTATGTGTTTTGACGTCACTTCCAGGTACAGGCATACACAAAAATGACAGAGGTGCGTACATGTTCAAACATGGGCATACACATCCAAATGCTAGTGTATACATCTAGAGAATAACATATACATCATTATGTCAGCATACATGATATCCTACCCTCTATGTTTTTATATTTCTTTGTCTCCTAGCACATATGCTTGACCCCGAGCATACACGTTCATACTCTGGCGTACCCATCTAGTAGAGCTTCTGTTTGACCCATTTTGACTCTGTGGGCGTACATGTCAAAATTCCAACGTATACATATCATTTCCGGCGTACATGACTTTCTGTCTACTAGCACATGCATTTGAACCTTGGCATACACACCTATACCCAAACGTACCTATCTACTAGTGTTGTTGCTTTGACCTTTTTGTCTATGGGCGTATACATCCAAATGATAGTGTACACAACTCTCGACCGCATACCCATTAACTCACTGTCAATTTCCATAGAGGGGCATACACATCCTTAAGTAGGCATACACACCCAGAGTTGAGCATACACATCACAATTTAGATTTGTGTTTCACTTTAAAATTTACAAAAACATGTTTTCAAGATTTATTGACTCCTTGCAAGTTTTTATTGAATATTAACTTCTATTTTGTAGGGTTTATTTGCATGTTTTTGCTAACTTGATTTGATTTGTTAAGGGATTAAATGAACATTACATGCTTAACCATGAGATTGGAGTTGTGTATGCTCTTCCCTCACACCTTCTAGGTGATATTAGGAATTAGAAATGATTTCTATATCTCTTTTGCCTTGAAAAAAACATTTAAAAGAATGTCAAGTTTGGTTAAAATGAACAAATTTTACATTTAAATCAAGTATTTTCCATTGTTGATTTTGTAGTTGGATTTTTCGTTGCGTATGCTCTTCTCTTGCATACTGACGATCTTAAGAACCGAGAAATGGCGTTTATCCATTTTATGTGTATGGAAAAGTACTAAATCTATCGTGCATGACCTAAATGCTTATCAAAGAATGAAGGTTCAAGACAAAACAAAACTACTAATATAGTTTTCATGAAGGTTTCCAAACAATGTTCAAACAAACCACATTAAGAATAAACGATATAAAACACACCATAATCAAAAGACTGTATTTGCATGTTTGGATAAGGGTACGCCACATCCGCTCAACTAGGAGATAACCCCTTTGGCATAATCCTTAAGATACAATAATGTGGGTGGTCGTAGGAACCCCAAAGTAGTCCACGTAAGAGGGAACTTTGTGGATGAAATGGGAAGTGCTCCGCACTACCTATTTGACTAGTATACACATGAGATTTAGCGTCAAATTTATCTCGTATCGCAACCCCAATGAGAGTACACGGTGGACGTATTTATTGAACACTATGCTTGAAGGGGGTAAAGTAAAGTCGAGATACTCCTTGAGAAACCTTGGAAAATCGAGCTTGCATTTAGATAACTTGTGACACCTAGTTGAGTGAACCACCTAGGAAGCTATCTTGTCCAAGAGCCAACTTTGACCATATCAACACCAATTTGAGTTGAGAGCCATCACAAAGGGAGAACTTTGTTGAAATAAAAATCTTGTTTTTTGATCAAGAGGAGATCCCATTAAAGTTAAAATGACACCTCATTCATCATGAAGATTATGAAGCATTACTTTTTTAGTTTTTCACTCATCCTAAGGTAAGGTGAAACTCTGCCAAAGTGACACCAAACTCTCTTCAACCCCAATTGGTCTACTTCCTTCACTTTATTTTGACACTTTGTTGATCAGGAGAAGAGTGAATACCCTTGTGTTGTTAATTGATTGTATTCACCAATTTTGTGTCCGTTTACGCTCATCCATGTTTGTGGATGATTTGTTAAATGTCTAAAGTGTGTGGAGACATTTTCATATCATTGGTAGCCTTTTTGATCTTGATACCCAAGTCAAGATCATCAATTGCAGTTAGGCTTAATTCATCACCTTGATCCTTCTTTGAATCTGTTATCTTGTTTGTATCGTATCGCTACAATGTTGGTACTTACATCTTGTTTCTCATAAACTTGGCCTAAGTATCTATATTGTGACATTATGCTATACACACTCTAACAATTCCTTGGTATACTCTATCCCTAGTTTGATTTTAATCACTACCTCACTTTTGAAAAGTGTTGAGTGTTACCTTTGTGTGCATCGTATCAATATCATTTTGATATCAATACCTTACTTTTCCAAAAAAATTGGTTAACATATCTTAGTGGTATTGTTGCGTTGTTCATGGTCGTAACTTCCACTTTTTGGGATATAGGTCTTGATTGGATTCAAGCTCACTTTTAGTATACTTTGATTGGGGATCGATTCAACCTTTTGTTATTACTTACGCCTTGTTCATTTCTTTGAACTTGACATAAGTGGTGACACTTTGTTGATCATCTTAAAACGTCAACTACCATTTTGAAAACAAACTTAGGAAGTATCTCATTTGATTGATTGGTCTTAAAGTAGGCATTTCGTGATTGTGTCTTATTTATCATTTTGACTTATCCATTTAGGACAATCACTTTGATCCATTGATTCTTTATCATTCATTATTATTTGGTCATTAATTTGGCTTTGTGTTTTGAACTTGTGTGATTATTCCTTGTGCTTATCCATCTTATAAACTCGTTTCTAGGACAATCCTTTAGGTCTTTGATCCTCTTGATCTTTTTTTTTTTGCCAAAGTTCATGGTCATTTTTGAACATATATTTCAAACCTTGGAAAAAAATTCCTATCAAGAAAATTTTACATCAATCAAACATTGGAAATATTTCCTTTATATCCTTTATGTTGCTAAAATTTTGATCAATCCTTTGACATTTATGCCTCCAAACTTGTTGCCCAAACCTTGTTGTATTATCAATCTTGAGTCATTATGATGTATGTTGTCCTTAAATTCCCTTTTGGAAAATCACATAAGCATCCCCATCTTTACAAAATGTCTAGTTGGTTGTCGTTATGTTTCACTTTGAAGAAGTTTAATCATGCAATATAGGTATAGACCTTTGAATCCAACACACACCAACAATGACTGATTATCGTGAGGTCCCTTATACATATGACAATAAGGAATCAAATTTTCAGCGTTCACATCAAAATATACGCACCATGACTAAGCCTCATTTGGTTCTTCATGCTAGAGAACCCACCCGGGTAACCCGTTCCCCACCTTCATCTCATAATAGGTGGTATGGTTTGGATACTTTTGATCTACATTATTATTCGGTTTCCCCACTCTTCTTCTAATTCTAATCCAAACATTTACTCTTCTTCTAAGGATTCAAATCCAAATATTTCCTTCGATTCTTTTGATGATTCAGATCCAAATTATTAATCAGATTCATCTAATTCAAATTTTGAGTTGTGGTCCTCCCATTCTTCGCGCAGGACATTCTTCATCATCATTCTAATGCAACTCTTACATTTGTTCCTCCCTTTCTATGAAGAAACCCTTTTATTAGTCACCTCAATGACGCGTCTTCTTCCTTTGAAGATATACGCGACTCCAAATCCCTCTAATCAAACATCTAATACAATTCTTAAATCACGGTCCTCTCTTTCTTATCAAGATCCCTATTATTCTTCATCTAATGTGATTCTTGAATCACGGTCCTCCCTTCTTCGCAGGACTTCTTCCTCAATCACCCCAAAAAATTTCCTTCTTTAAATATTCGTATGACTCAAAGTCCTTCTATTCAAACATCTAAATCAACTCCTACATCACAATCTATAGACTTTGGACTTAATCCTACTAGTTTACAGATGATATACCATTGTATAGGTAGGTCCACACCACCTTCTTCTACTCCCGAGACATCTAGCTCCATGTCTACTTTGTCCCCACATCACCTTCTTCTATCAATCATCATCAAACATATTCTCAATATTTCACACCAGTTGGCCCTTTTCATCTAATCAAACCCTCGTGGTCAATTGGAAACCCATACCGATTGATTTCTTTTAGAATGAAGGAGTGATCATGGCCTTTATAGGGGCACATGAAGATATCCCTCTAACAAGTTATGAGCAAGGATTCTCTTTAGACTTTGATGTGTCTCGTGTATTGTAAGAAAAGTTTGATTCCATTTATCAAGAAATAGAGGAAGAGCCTCAAATCATGCAAGTTAATCCTCCTCTTATTCTTCCATCTTCCCATTCTTCATTACATGGATAAACTATTGGTTCTTTCATTGATCCATGACCTACCTTTTCATTACCCAATTTTTCTTTATCTATCATAGTTCCTCAATCACAAACTCACTTTGGGTCATCACCAAGTATCCCATTATCTTCTTCTATATATGGGCCACCTCCAAGTTTCCCTTCATTATCTATCTATGGGTCTCCTTCGAGTAGCCCATTACCTTCTATTCTTGGGGCATGACCAACAAACCCCTTGTATTTTATTCATGGTCCACATCCTAGTAGCCCACTATTGTCTTTTATGTGGAGATCACCCCGGTAGTCCATCATCTTCTATTCTTGGGCCACATCCTAGTATCCCATCATCTTACATCTATGGGTCACATCCTAGCATCCCTTCTTCTTCTATTCTTGGGCCAAATCCTAGTAGCCCTTCATCTTCTATTTGTGGCTCACCTTTTGGTAGCCCCTCTTCTTCAATTCTTAGACCATGTCCTTTTTGTCCATCACATTATTATTCTACCAAATATTGGGGCAATCCCACCATCATTTCTCACATCAATTCTAAACATCCACATTCTTCTCCCACTTCTCGGGATTAGACAAGTCACGCATTATCTTATAAGAAACCTAGATAGGTTCTTTATCAAGATGAGATCAAAATTCCAAAGAGCTCCAAATATCCCAACAACCCAAAAATTCAAAATCAAGTGTGATTCAATAATGCACACCAACATACCCATCAAGTATGACACAAAGTGTAGAAACCTATGGATAGGTAACTCAAGCTCCTGCATACAAAATCCATGTTTCAAAACAAATCACAATCATTTGTTGAGTGTGAGCTCACCACGATCATCGAGATCGGGGATAATATTACACTTGATAAGTAAACATGCTTAGTCTCTCTTATCAAGGAAATCGTGAACATCATTGTTGGATCCTATCACATAGAGTGACATTTTCATTCCAATAACCATCAAAAATTAAAACTAAAAATAAAAATCATAAAACAATTCAAAAATACAAAAAAATGATAAAACATTAAAACGTTACAAAAACAAAATCAAAGGTACAAAGATCAAACATTGGAATCAGGTATTGTGTACAAATGGATGTTCTTTCTTCACTTTCTTTCATATTCCTTTGCAAGTCATCCACCATTTTCATCCCTTCGATGTTATTGTGGTTAGCCTATTCGCATGCATTTTGTGATTTCTATTTTTAAGGTATTTGTTTGACCATGGTATTTTATCACCTTGGTAAATTAAAGAATGACTGATCTCTTAGAGATCCTATCACAATTCTCATCTAATAAACTTGTTGTGAAGAAATTTCAGACATATTTGTTGACACTAACCAACATCATCATCACAATCACTTCCACATCCTTCCATCAAGCCATTGGTGATTCTTAACCCCTTGTTAAACAAGAGAGCTGAAATAAGTTTTCAGTAAACAAAACAAGAATCAAAGTGAATCAAAATCAATCAATCAAAAAGAAAAATCTAAAAGCAAAAGAAAATTGATATATAACTCTCTCTTGAAGTATTTCTAGTACCTCTATTGGGGCTATGGACACCTAGTGGCAATAGAGAAATGATGTGATTAGAATCAAATGCATCTCCATCGGGGATATGGACACTGAATGGTAGCAGAGAGAAATGTACGGCTTTTCTTCCACCCTCCATTTGCAAATCACATTTCCAACTAAATCATTCCTACACATTGGGTAGTTTCTTCACTTGTTTTCTATCAACTCTTTACTTCAAGAGGTAATTCATTTCCGTGATAAAAGGATTGTTGAGGGCTTCACATTGCTGCAGAACTGAATAAATCCGATTCTCATAGTCAGACATTTGGGATCAGATAATCTTCTCATGTATGGTGTTTTCTATCGAAGATCCAATTATGACTGTAGATACTGAAAGATCTAAATATGCATTATAAAATGGCTAATAAAACTTGAAATTGCAAAAAACCTGAACTCCAGAACTATGATGAAAAAAATGACACGATCTAGGTTTAATGCCATTGAAAAGCGGATGAATTTGACATGCCCTATATATTAAAGTGGAAAACATTAGATCCATCAATTAATAAATATAGCTAATTATTGACAGTAGATCTATGTATTTCGTGTGTAGCTCCTTTCTCGCCTCAACGGAGGGATTTGCGTTATGTAAAATTCACAGAGACCTTGCACCTAGGCTCATCATTTAGGATATTTACTCAGTTTTCAATGCTTTATGGCGTTTCCTGGAGACACGAGGCTTTAAGAAAACTACAGTAGTTTTCCCACTTTAGCTTAACCCATGTTGATTGCCAAGGATTATTGGTTTAAAAAATTGGGGATTTCGTTTATTTGAAATTTCTACAGTATTAAATCAGTCAAAAATCAATCATATTCATTCAAAAGTTGATAAAAAATCAGCTCTCCATGCAAAGAACTTTTTTATTCTTTTGGGGTGGAACAAAATGGAAATTTAAATTTCAAAATGAAGGAAACTAGGGAAGTTTTGCACCTTTCATAATTTTTCTTCGTTTTTATTTACAGTCTTTTAATTAAATACCCGATTCTCTACGGTATTTTTTGTAATTTATAGTTTTCCTTTGTGATGTAATTTTATTCTTTACATGTTTGCAATTCGTTTAGCTTTACCGTAAATTTTTACAGCCAATAGAAATCCAAATTTTAATTAATAAGAGCATGGCTCTCCTCTGATTTTCAGTCATAACATTAAAATCAAAAAAATTGCGTGAAAGGTTTGTTGCAATAAACTATCTATCGAATATCCAATGTAATTTACAGATTAAAAGTCTCAGCACAAAGTACAACTGCATACATTTTAGTATTTTACATATAGATATGCATACGTTTATGAATCAAGGGTCCTCTGCACAGTCTACCTTTCTTAGTAATATAGGAGAATATAGGGTAGTGCCCAATAAACACAACATCAATTAAAATGACCGAAATAATGTACCCGCTCCCTTTAAGGGCATTCCCAAAATTAAATATGCCTCACATCAATCAAGTATAGCTGCTCACACTATACAGAGTTGTATAGTGTTCAAGATTGTTACTACCAATTGATAGGGTTCAAGAGAGTAATTCACACATGGGGGCCAATATAAGAGCATGCAACAAAAGGGGTGAAGAGAATTAAATATAATATTTTCTACAAAAGCCTAGTATGTTTTCGTGATGTATTCTCCCACCACTTTCCCTGTTAAGCATAGCTCATTGCCATTTGGGGTCAATAGAGACTATCCCTTCTGTAATCCCACAACATCGCAATTGTTCAGGGAAACATCACCTCCGACGTTGTTGGTTGTTGGTGGTCGGAATACAAGGAGTGACAGGAGTAAAAAATATACCCAAGCTTTGATACCACAAGGAAACGAGCTCATAATGCTGATTTTGGAGGATGACTACGCTTTCTATGTAGGTAAACCTAGTGGTGAGAGAACCCACTACCGAGTCACTCGTTCAAGATATTGCACACTTTGCAATCGTAATTTTATGTTTTGTTGAGGGGTAACTAATTAGCATCTGAGATGATTTTTAGTTCGGAATTTCTTTTCTTCACATTCGGTTTATAGTATTATGGATCTCCCTCATTCTGGATCTTTTACAGAGGAAAGGCAGGGTATTAGGCCAGGTTTCCAATTCCCATGTCAAATGAAAAATTTAAATTATAGTTCACGAAATTGATACTGTGTTTTTATGCACTTTCCAATTTAAAAGTATCTATAGCCCTCATCCCCTAAACCTGCATGGTTGCATGCTAATAAAATAGAAATGAAGCTTAAATGGTCAGGTCATGTTCTAAAGTGTTTTAGTACGTCAAAGAGTGGGAGCATCCCTGCAAAATCCATCTGGTACATATACTGCAATCATGGCAATGGCTGATACCACATCTTTTTCAGGCATTCTTTCAAACAGTTCATGTGCATTAGGTATGCTTCGACATTTTGTATAGATGTCTACTAGAGCACTTGCAACTACATCTAACAAACCATTAGGCAGTCCCTGATACCACATCTTTTTCAGGCATTCTTTCAAACAGTTCATATAGATGTCTACTAGGGTACTTGCAACTACATCTAAGAAATCATTATGCTTTGATGGCTGTAAATGCACATTCTGCTTACTACACACAACCCCTCTGAAGATTACATATCTTCAATTATTGCAGGCCTGTATTTTCATGAGCATGGTTTCACAAGGAAAAACAGTCCACTCTTTCATTGCTCACAGGTGATTAAATGGCATTTGCTACACACAACTTTTCATAAAAAACATATTTAAATGTATGTCAAGTGCAGAGTTTTGATAGATGCCGGTAAAGAGTTTGAGCAAGTGAAAGAACGAGACAGTTTCTCATGGAATACAATTATTGCAACATACAGAAGACATGGTTATCCTTACAGGCAGTCACACTATTTCACCATATGCAACAAATAGGTCTTCAACCCGATCAGTTTACATTTTCCAACATACTCCCAGCCTGTGCCAAAATCAGAGCTTTGGAACAGGGTATGGACATCCATCAAAGCATAGACATGTATGAAAAATGTGGAATCGTAGACAAGGCACGTGAACTGTTCGACAGAATGCCTCAAAAATGTGGTATCGTGGACAGTAATGATTGCAGGATATGCCCAAAATGGATTTGTTGAAAATGCGTTATAATTACTTAGAAACATTCACAGGGTATGGACATCCATCAAAGCATAATGGATAGAGGAATTTTGACTGATGTAGTTACAACTGCCTGGTAGACATGTATGATAAATGTGGAAGCATATATAAGGCACCTAACCTGTTTGATAAAATGCCTCAAAGAAATGTGGGCTCATGGAATGCCATGATTTCAGGATATGCACAATATGAATTTGTTGAAAATGCAAGTGAACTGTTTGATAGAATGCCTCGAATGAAGATGTAAAAAATAGATTTCTATTGAAAAAGGAAAAAGAAAACAAACAGATTTCAAAATACGTTGCCATATGTTAGCGGTAAAGACAATGTCTTTTCTAAAAGATGCCGAAGTTTTCATGTACCTTTCAAATGCCACATATTGGGACATTCCCCGAATGCTTTAATCTATGTAGGCAATCAAACAATTGATTAAAAGTTAGGAAAAGCATGATAGGTAGCATAAGTGATGGTTGGTCATGAGAAACACCCAATTGATCCCCAGTCTTAAAATACAAGACCTACAAGCCTGAGATATTGTGATCATGAGGGAGTCAGTTTTCTATAGAATTTAGCTTCCTTTACCATTGGTTCCGCCATAAGCAGCATATTGTCAACTAACTAGAGATGTTTCATCCTGAATTCGACATGATCTTTATGCCCTTTATAGCATATAGATTATTAACTTATAGCATAGAGATAAACATCAAATAGAGAAACTTAAAGGTAAACACAACTAGATATAACTATAAATTGAATTCATAGTTATATGGGAATTTAATTAGTCCAAGGATTTAAACCATCATGGAGTGGATAGTGAGAACTAAGTGATTATCCCATTATCTAATTAAAAATGTTTATAAATGTGTAGTCAATTAATAATCTTCTCTCAACTTGTCTTTGAAAACCTTCAAAGTTGTCCCCACATGGCTGCCACATAAGATTTGATATTCAGTTTGATGTCTCAATGGAAAACCCTATTGGTAGATCTTTTCCACGTGGGCTGCATTGGCTTTTTCGTAGTTTTTAGTGTAGTTTATTTCCATTTGTAATTGTACACATCAATCTTCCATTCTCTGTCTTGAATTCACATCTTGACATATGCATTAGTTGCTCTCTAATCTGAGGCCAATTTCAACTATTACTCGTGTGTGATTCATTTGCTATAATGTTTACCCGACTAATTTTGAGATGTGTGTGATGTTACCCTGTCTTGCACCCAGAAATCGGTCTCTTTGGCTTTGAATGAAGTTCCAGTAATTTATGTTAGTTTGCATTGTTACTAGTGTGTAGCTCATTCTAACTCATTCGCTGCAATGTTTATTCAGAGAATAATGAAACCATGGCCATAAAACAAGCCAAATATTGTGAATTCTCAAGAAGCAATAATGATTTTTTTAAAGCCAGTGGAGTTGTGTATTTTGTCCACTCAAAAATATTTGATTTAATGTTCTAACTCTTTTTATTTACCATGTAGGATGATAAAGATGGCAATCAAGATGGATGGGAAGGTGTCCTAGATCTAGAATTATTTGGAGTTGGCAAGGAGTGGCATACTATACATCTCCCCATTGCCTCCACCACTAGATTCCATATTTATCATTACAACTTAATGTGTTGTCTTTAGTACTCTTTGTTTACTTCTCTTTTTTAATGAACAATCGGTGGTAATTTGTTTTAATTTTTAATATTTTTTCTCACATGTCAACCTTAACTCGCAATTTTTTTTCTCAATATGAAATCTGAAGTGTATTGTCATACCACCATTTTTTATGATTAACTAATTACATTAATTACTTATTAAAAAGACTTTTTTTTCAATCAAATATTTAAGAAAAATTTATTATTGAAGGTGCTTATTGTGTGGGGTTAAGATAGGTGAATTCTTAGCATCAAACGTTTAGTTTAGATGGATTATGAAATGAAAATTAATGTCATAAATTATATAAAACAGTGTATTGTCCACATATTTAGCAATGTCATGCTTTTGTTGGATAAATATGATGTATGGAAGGCTATCATACAACATCTTGGAGACAATGGTTATGTATCAAATGTAATAACACAATGCTATTTAACGGATCAAGAAGCATACTCCAAAATCTATTGTTTTCATTATTAAACAACTACATGATTGTCAATATACAGGGGGCATGACATAGTTAGGCCTAACATTTCCTATTAGATATGCACTTTTGTATTCCAACTTTCTTTTTATCTGAATTGCTATTGTTTCGGTTTCATTTATTTTCTTTGGCAATGCTTCTTGTGCTCGGTTGAAATCAACAGGCACATTAATAAGTGTTCCACTAAGACCAAATTGCAGACTTTTGTATCCAAGTTGCCTTATTTGTGCAAATGGCATACGCAAAGCAACAAGTCTTTCTTCTAAAAGGCTTAATCTATGAACTGAAGTTATTTTTCCATTTCTTCTTATGTTGAAAGGAGCAACAAATTTAGGAAGCAATTGATGTTGAATGGCATTATTGCATTGCTTACATATCTTGTCCCCCAATGTAAGCTTTTTTATTGATATGTCACTAGATATAGACAAAAAAGCATTGATAGTATTGTTGGTAATCATGGTTATGTCTTTTTTAAAATGGAAACGTTCACAAAGAGCACAGGCATGTGTTGGCATATCTGCTATAGCACGGAGGTATAGTGTAATTGTTTTATCTGTTTGTTTGTTTTGTTGTTGCATTGCATGTTCTGGCCTTTCATTTTCCTTATGTGGGATTTTAAATGGTGTAATTTTATAGCAGCACTTGCATTTGCATTTACAGTAGGAAATGGTAATGTTGTATGTTGACTACACTTGTTTGACCCATTTCCATTGCTTGTGGTCAGTTGCATTTGATTGGTCATTGCATTTTCTATTTTATTTTTGTTGTTGAGTTACTTGTTCCTTTCCTTTTCTTTTTCTCATTTCTTAGAAGGAAAGACTTTTCCTTGATTTTCCACCAGCTAAAACTTGAGTTCTATTTGTAGTGGCTACAAAATTTCATTCTATAGAAGTTTTAGACTAAGTTTCTATATAAAAATCCAAACTTTCAGGCCTGGCTATTGAATTTCAGTATTACTATAGTTTTTAATAGAGGTTCATAACAAACACAAAATGCATTTTCCAACATGACAAACACTACAATAATTCCTGTTACTAGGAGATGCAATGCACGATGACTGCATTTATTATTAACAAATGAGGACATACCAAATATAAGGAATCTCACAAAAATCAATATTGAAATTATATTTCTTGGTTGAATTACGAATTTTGGATGAATAGAACACAAGCACAATCCCAAAAATAACAAAGTAGACATTCATGAAATCTATTTCAGTTCTGAGTTCCTTACCAATTTCTTTCTTTGCATATAAACAATTTGCTTTTATGATTTTACGACAGTTTATTCTTTATAACGCAGCCCTTGTTCCAATCGATATATTTTGAGAAGATTATAGTTGGGAGATAAAAATGTAACAAACTTTGGAGAAAGTTTTAATGGAGTGGGAAAATAAAATAGATCTACAGTTTTTTCCTATACTTTTTGATAGATAGAGTTTTTTAGAATGGTTAGTACCATTGGAAAGCTTGTTTATATTTTTATGCAATGGAGAGAGCTTGAGATACCTCCGGGATCAAGGGTCCCCCACCTAACCAAGCACTAGCGATATTTTGGTAGTGATAGAGTGAATTCAACGAGGAGCGAGGATGCCTAGCTCCTTTGGGATTAAGATATAGATATATGGTGGTCGAGTGGTAGTTTCTCCCTACTCACTCGAATAGGGGGAACATGGGGGTTGGTGGGCACCTTCCAAAGCAGTGAGATTATAGAAAACCTTTTGGGAAAGAATGGTTCCAAAATTTATGATAAAACCCTTGAGTTTCCTCTTGGCCTCATCATTAAATCAAATGAAGTTATCACATTTGTCCCATGTGGAAATTATGATATGTTGGACAAGTGGAAACCTCATTTCTATCCATCCTCTTGATTTCAAAGGTGTGCGCCCTTTCCATCGATTTCCACTTGTGCTTTCTTAGGGATCAATTTTATGTCAAAATTTACTTATGTCCAAGCAATATTTGTGTTTCCTTTCATATAGATTTGACAAGATTGATTTGGGCTTTGCTCTTTTCTCTTTATGCATTGGTGGATGATTGGATTCTACCTAGTGTTGATAACTAGCTCTTCTTTAACCTCGATTGCTACTAAAATAATATTTTGAGTACCTTTTATTTCCACTTTTTAAAGGGGAATTGATATAAGGTGAAGGAAAAATCCTTCATCCTAGTTATTTTGGCTCATTATAAAAATATGTTTTCTTTAATATAATTTTGTTTCTTGGTTTTGTGAAGTTTTTAGTAGTTACATTTTCTGCTTCAAAGAGAAATTATCATAGGATATTGAGAAAGTTTTGAAACCTTGTTGGAATACATTTAATGTGTAGATCATTTTTTGGTAATTTAGGTAATTATTTGTGTTGTGTAGACATTTGTAGTTGATGATTTATAAAATCCTTGCATGATCTCACTTCTCTGTATTTCTTGGAAAAAAATTCAATATTAGTGTATTGTCATCCATTGATATATTATTTTGATGTATAATGAGGGCTTTATGTAAGGTCATATTTTTGTATGTATGAATTATGGAGTGTGCAATAATTTTGTAAATTATTATCCTGTATTGGTTGTTACTAGTTCATTTTGATGAAATATGGGAGACTCCTTGCCCAATGGATTCCAAACACTGATCATGGTTACATTGACTATTATTTTTAGCAATATTTTCATTAAACTATATTCCTTATTGGTACCTCTATTTATTCTTATAAACCCTATGAGGGATTAGTTGTTATAACTTAATCTATTCATGTTTATAAGATTTTATTTTGCCATTTTTCCTATCTTGAGAGTAATTAACTTATAAATCATGTATATCTTTACCATAATAATCTATTTTTTTTAACCTTTTCCCAAAATTAATAAAATTTGTGATTCTTTCTTCTATTACTAACAAATTGAGAGCGAAATCATAGTGGCAAATTTGTTTAGTTGGGTCTAATTGAATTTCCTTGTATACTCTATGTTATTTTATAAATCTATTTCATTATAGGGTCTCTCCTTAGGTTTCACAAAGACCAAAGAATGGGAGGATAAATAAAAATCTCATTACCTTCCATTTTCCCCAATTCGTGAAATAACATGTTATTACAATAAATCATGACACACTTTTCACATATTTACATAATAGAATAGATATGAGGGTCAACAAAATTGGTGTCATTTCTAGGGAGTAGTTTATTTATTGGTTTATTCAATCTACTCCTAGCCTTTAAAAGACTGTTGTCAGGGTTTTTTGTGCTTCATTTTCATTATGAGGGAATCTTGGTTCTATTTTTTCAATCTCTATTTTTTCCACTTTTTTTTTACATTGTGGGTTGGTTAATTCACAATTCACGCACCAAATTTGCTATAAAAATTGGTATCATTTTTGAGAAATAATTTTTCCACATTTTTTTTGTATTTTAGGTTGGTTTAATTCATACTTGGGATGCCAAATTTTCTAATAAAATTGACACCATTTTTGGGGATTAATTTGTTCACATTTTTATTAAATTCATCCCTCTCCTTTAGCATACCATTTACGTGAGATTCCTTATGATTCATTTTCATTATGAAAGAACCCTAGTTTTTTCGGTCTTTTTTAATCCAAAATATTGTTTTCCAATAAATTGGTTCCTATTTCATTCTTATTTAGAGAATTATGGTGTCATTAGCGATATTTTTGTTTTTAGTTACTATATTGTAAAAATTGAGCTAAAATATCATGTTATATTGTGATATTTTGGCAAATACTTTAGATTGAGAGTCTATGTATTTAAATTATGTCTATCAAGTTGAGGTATTGATGAATCCTATGAGTTTGAAAATTATTTCATCTATATGCTTCTCAATTATATGTTGATTTTCTTATCCCTTTTCCTTGTGTGGATTCTTGTGACTTAAAGGTTACGAAAGTAGAGGGTTTAGGATAAACTTTAAAGAAAATACATCAAGAAAGCTACATCTATAATTATCACTTATGAAGTCAAAAACTAAAGGAAAGCATATTTGGAAGTCTCTGGAGGGATAAGGTATTTTTCATTCCTAAAATTATGAGTACACTTATGATGCATTCCCTTTGAATTCTAGTGAAAATATTTTTATCCAAGATTTTGGTGAGAATCAAGATTCAGATTATAACTATTATGGGTCACCAAGTAAAAATTCAGTCCCATAGTTCACTCTCCTTTCATTTTTGAAAGAATTAGTAAATTTTCTACCTATAAAAAGATAATAACCATTTTTTCTCACATTTGTTTCAAATAAAAAGAGTGTCTTAGTCTCATCCTTCATTTAAGGACTTTTTATCCCTAATTTTTCTTATATAGTTAGTAGTCCTCTTGAATTATTAATAAGAGAACCAAAAAAATATCCTATCATTTGTACTATTTGTAATACTCTATTTCCAAATCATCTTCTTGAGTTGAATTAGCCTAACGCTATTCCTAACATGGTTGTGAATAACCATGATCTAAATACCTTTAGACATAATGTGAGAGATCCTTATTAGTTTTAGAGAAAATAAATTCAAGAAAATTAACTTCTCTAAGATGAAAGGTTTCCCCAATGAATTGCCAACAAACAATAGAAAGATATTGCCAAATTTTAAGGAAATAATACAATATCAAATGATCATCACTTGAGGATATTCAGTAATTTGATTGGTGATTATGATATTAAATATGAGGATGTGGTAATCAAGTTATTTATTCACAAATTGGAAGAAAATTCCCAAGATTGGTTTGATGTATTTCTTGGTGTCGGGATTGACTCTTTCGCATGAGATGAAGAGGTCAATTAAACTTAATATTGGTGATAGAATTGATCTCTAATTCTTAATTAATGAATTTGAAAGAATAAATAAACATACCAATGAGTGTGCATAAGCTTTTTATTCAATATTTACTAAATTTATGATGATATTACTAAAAATGTTTAAGCACACTTGATGCACCATGTTAGATAAAAAAATTGTGAATATTTTGATGCTAAGGCTAGATGTTATATCATATATAAAGGCCCAACTAATTTGAGACATGCCTACACCATGAAGATTAATATTTACAACAATGTTAGAGCCACCGTGAAGTCTTCCAAAAGAGTTGATGTAAAAATCATTCCAACAAATGAGAAGAGACCTCCAAGTGCCTCATTAATTGTAGATGAAAATTGGATAAAATGATGGGAGCTTTAAAAGAATTATATTATAAGGTGGATCGTAATGAGAAAGTAATGTATCCAATATAGAATAAGAAAAACTAAATGTTAGAACACATAATCATGACAGAGGTCATATATATGATAGACCATATGAGAAAGGGAAAAATCCATTTCACAAAGAGATAAGGCACGAGCACAAAGGTAATCGAAAGAAACACTTTATCCTCTTGTTTCCAATATTGATGAAATAAATTAGATTAAAGAATATGCATGGTGTGAGAAATATTTTTCCCCATCTATAGACACCTAAATTTGGTATATATACCCTCATCGCGCGCATGCACATATTTATTTAATCATGACCCTTCCTTTCATTAAATGCCCTCCCAATCCTCATTAATTAATTAATCATTTAATATCTTACATGCCCAATTATCCCATCCACATTAATCTTTATGCCTATTAATTAATTAATTCATATTAATTAATTAATCCTCATCCATTGCCCTAACCAACCTTCTATTTATATTAATTTTATCCTACACACACATCCCCTTTGATTTTCTAGATTTTATTTATTTTTATGCCATAACTACCCTTATCTCATCTCTTTCCCTGCCTAAATTCTTTAAAGCACTCGCCCAATCTTTAAAAACACCAAAATCCCATCAAAAGTATTAAAAAAACATCCCATTGGGGAAAATTTCCCCAAAATTGGTGGTGACCCAGCATGGTTGTCGTCGACCCTATAAAACTAGCTACTTTATTTCTATTCCCCATCAAATGCATGCAAATTTGGGCTTTCTTGCAAGCTAATCATCCTTTCGAGCACCTTTGGAAAATTATTGAAACATCCACAAATCTTTAGGACATCTTTTCAGCGTGCTTGCATCGCTCACGATCATCCGTCATGAGGTTTATCATTATCATCGTGTTGTTTTATTCAACTTTTATCATATTATCTGGGTGTTTCTAGTATCTAATCTCTTGCAGGTTCAAACCATCAACAACAGCACTTAGATCTTCTTCAATAACCTTCCCCTTTAGAATTTTTTCTTATAGGTTGTCCTTATTGTCCATTTATCCTCATCTTTATCCAATTACGCTACATTCACCACCGATCCAGGTCATATCATTGTCGACCCGGTCCATTTTGTCAAATAGATCTCTTCTATTGTTGTTTTTGGCCATTTCGTGGATTTTTCTACCTCTGGTCCCTCCCTGCAGACTACTCACAACATACACATGCTTCTGTCATCCTCCAGTTGGCATTCAAACCTTTTAGGTCTGCATATTCATCTTATAGTCTAGATCTTCCCTCCCATGTTTCCGTCGACCTGCCTCTGCAAAGCCTAGGTCATCACAACCCAGGACTAGGTAACAATCAATTTATAGTTATTGTCATCTAATTATCCTTTAGATCAATTTCTATCATCTTTCCAAATTCAATGATATTCTTGTTTCTACATGCTTATGCAATTTCATCTTTTACATCACTTTTTCTAAACAAATGGGGGTTGACATCTGCAAAAGGAAGCTAATCACTTCTTGGAACCGCATTATCGGGAAACCCCCACATATATCTATCTAATCCATCTTTGTTCCAGTTTTGTAGGTATATCAAGTTACAATAAGAATCAACCATCTAGCACCCGTATCACATCCAAGGTAACATAAACCCTCCATCATTTCTGAGTTGTTAGTTTCTTTAGTAGCTAGTGCATTAACTTCATTATGAATGAGAAATTTGGACAACATTCCGCACGCCCGGTGGGACACACCCTTTAGGTGGTCTCTTTATTTTCTATATTATGTTTTTTTTTACTAACACTACAACGTGAGGCTTCACTTTATTACTTGCTCATGTTGGGTTTGTCACTTGGATCATTCATCACTCAAAAGTGCAAGATAAATATGAAAAGTGCTATCCAGGTATTCCTATTTTCCCTATTTTCTCATTTTGCATAGTACTTTCCCTTCCTTTCGTGTTCTCATAGAAAATAACACTTCATTTTGGATTAAAAAGAACCCTTCTTTTCTACATCCTGTTTTCTCATATAGTCTAAGTAGGGGTTCAATCTTTTGCATCTCACATTTATCACACACAACCTAAACCTCAAAAATTAATTAACACATCAAAAACTCCCTTTCTCGGTAGACTGATTAGGATTTGGTCACTTTGAATAAGAATCCTCCACAGAAATTCCCTAGCCACAACAAACTTGAAACCAAACATAGTTCACCTTCTCCTAGGTCCTTTGTTATCCAACCCCTTTTCTTTTCACATTCTTAATCAAAACATAAAAAGGGAATTGTTTTCTTGTCTTGTCTATTTAATAATGGAACCAAATGTTTCCTCGAAAATTTCTTAGCAGTCCACCATGACCCCATCCAAACCCTTGGTTACTTCGAGACCTTCATCCATCCCATCTATGATTATCTCTACTACATGCCCTTTGTTTCTTGATCGCATCGACCAATAGCCCCTATTTTATCCCCATCACCTTTATCCCCATCATCTCACACCATTTCTACTTCTACCCCACCATATTTGTCTCCATTACCTCATGCCCTTCCCGGGTCATCCGACATCACCATACCCACTTCATTTATGGATATTCCCCATGAGAATCCCATCTGTGACTTCCTCCTCTGTAGATATCAATTAGCAGATCATGTTTCACCTTATGACGTCTCCCCTTCATCCGACACACCTATTTCACCTAAGGACATACCTTATGAGCCTTTTGTATCCAGACCTTCCCATTCTTGCCTCATCCTCATCATCTTACCATGATCCTACTTATCACCATGCTCCTATATCCCCCAAGAAATCCCATCTTCATCACGTGACATCTTCAGACAACCATTTCCTAATCCCCCACCAACAATTTCATCTTCACCTTCTACATCACATCAATTTAACCCATTCTCAATCAACACCATACATCAGACATCTTCTCCCACATCTATTTTACCATATTCATCATCTACCCCTATCTTAGATATTGTGCCAACCGCCCCTTCAAGGGCTATCCTCACATCCACTATATCCACAATCCCACTACCTACCACCTTGACCTCCACTACTTCTCTTATGTATACATCTAGTCCTAATCTTACCACATATGCATTAGCCTTAGCCGCACCTGCCTCTACATCCACACCTCTCACTACACTTACATTGACATCATTATCACATATTTATTTACCCGTGATTGCATCACTTGACATTGTATTAAACATGACATATCTACCACCTATCTCCTCGCTTATGACTACCATACTTACCTCATATCTCGCATCCACACCTAGTGTCTAGAAATCTACCATGCCCATATCTACATCATTTTATCACATCTGTCACATCTCCTTAATCCAACATGCCTCTTAAGACACCACAAATAAACATAGTTGACACTTATCTCTCTTCCATCTCTACCCTAACCCATCCACCATCTATGTCATCTCACATATACATTATTAACCACAATCTAAACAATCCTTTCTATTTCCATATCCACATCTATTCCTATTATTAATTCCATGTTTGAATCTACTCAATCCACTACATCAGACCCTATTCCCCCATCCACATCTCTTCCACCTTTTCCTATCGTACCATCCTTAGATTCCATATCGGTTCCTCTTTCTGTGTTTCGTCCCACACCTACCGCATCAACTATCATGACCACATCCCCATTATCTCCTTCTTCTTCTACACCACCTACATCATTTGAGAAATATTGGAGAGCACTTCAACTCACAAATACCATAGGTGATCCTCCTATCTCATCCACATGACCAAAAGTTCCCATATCAAACCAATCCCCATCCTCCTTAGAACAAATCATACAAAATTACTCCCTCCATCTGCCACTACATCACCTTCTCGATCCACCTATCAAAATAAGTATTATCCCTACCAACGGCATTCATCCACAATCCAAATCCAAAACCATGGGTGTCCTTCCAAAACGATCCCTTGATCATCCTCACAAGAAGATCGACATCCCTCTAATTAAGACTAAATCTACATATTCCATCCTGGGGCCGCATCTGTCTATCTTAGGACCCTCCTCCATCACGACCAATCAACTAATATAAATCCAAATAGTATGATTCCCTCCTAGTCTAGCCCCCTCATCAAAAATACCTCCAATTATTCATCCATCCAGGCCTAAATACTCCACCACTTCTCTTCTAGACCACCTAGATCTCGACACAATCCACCTTCGCCATCGCCATGCACACCATTTTATAGAACCTTCCAAGTTTCCCACATCAAATCATACATGGAGGTCCTCAAACATTTGCTTCAAACTTTTTCCATCACGCTCCCACCTATTAGGGCCTTTGACCCGAACCATCTAAAGCCCTCATGGTTTAATCCCTATTGCATCTATGCTTATCATCACACTCTAGGCCATGACACCAAGCATTGTAAGGCCCTTCAGACTATTGTCCATGATCTTATTGAGTGAGAGGACCTCATCGATGATTCCCATTATTCATCTCATTGCTTCATCCCTATCCCATCGGATCCCTTTACCGCATCTCCATCCAATCATCTTCATGGGTCTCTTCACCCGTCTACATCATCTCCTATCACTCTTTTTGACGAGGGTCCTCCATTGTTCATCGATATTGTTCATCTTGACACACCATATTCATGACATCTATATCCTTTGACATCCACTATCTTATCCACATCCCTTTCATTGGGGAACATCTTCCCCCATTATTGATCCTTTAGCATCTTTCTTCTTGCCTTCATCGATCCATCCTCCTACACTCGGGGGAATTATTTCTAGGACTTTTCTGTTCACAGATTAGTTCTTCTCCACGTCCAACATCATATTATGTTTTTCGACTTGGTTCATCTAATCACACCTTCTATCCTCTCCTCCTACGACCACTTTTGTGGCCATATCTTTGCTTCCCTTCTGAAGCACCATGACTTTATCTAAAACAAACCATTGCGCGTCTATTTCATAATATTTATTTAACTCATCTCATATGATCCTAATTTATCTTTTCCCTCTAGGGGGCCATTTATTCATCCTAGACACATACCATTCACTTCCTTAATAGGAAGCTCTTGCTCTTATTTTCTCCTATTCATCTCGTCCCATATTCCTAACGTGACGTTAACATCGGAAGCCTCATAAATTTATCATAATGACACCACTCTAGAAAGGAGCCAACATAGAAATTTTTCCCCTAATGGATCAGACCATATGTTATCACACACAAGTATGGATCGGCACTATCATTTTGCCTCCTTGATAGTAAACTAGAAGTGGAACCGCTTAATGCATTGCACTTTTGACCATTCTATTGTTAGCACATTTACCAATGTTCCCTTAGTCATTTCTTCATATCATTCCTCCATCTCAACCCCTTCCATATTTCACCGTGATGATTTAGAACTATGTGGCCTTCTGTCACTTTCTACACATGACCTTAAATATGGGCACCAAGGCTTTACCCGTAACATATTGCTTATGGATAGGTTCTCCCCTTTGGTGATAACTCCATGATCATTACATCCATTACCCTCTTATTAAATTATTAGAACCATGCAAAAGGGTCAAGGGGTGTCTCTTATATGTCATTATCCTCCTAAGTGGTCTACTTGGCTAGTCCCACTATGGCCCATGTAAAAAAAAATTCATGCATGTTTGAATAAAAAAATCAAAACTATCAAAAATAGATTGATCCCTTGAAGGATAATTTCTCATGAAAAAAAAAAGGAAAATCAAAATCATGAAATCAAAATCAAAGTCAATAAATAAACCGATCCCTTGGAGGACAATTATCATACATTATTCTTACCATCTACATTTTTATAAAGTAGACCATACCCTCAAAGGATGGCTACTCCTTATGACATTTGAAGGCTTCCTACATTGATCATCTTTCCATTTTATCAACATCCTAAGAAAGATTCCCGCATTGATCAACTTTCTCTTTCCCCTTCCCAGAGCTAGGACATAGATTATGGAATGCCTCTTTTGGAGAACCCACTTTTCTCTAGACAAGGTACATCTCAAACCCCTTTTATCATGTCAACATCAGGTTTATGAGATCATCTCATCCATTATTTCTTTTTGATATTTTAAATTAACAACTAGCATTGGTTATTTGCTAACATTGTTTTTGGTCACATGTGTCTTTCGTTACCTAGATCCCCTTTTTTACCTCCAATGCGGATGGAGGATATTTTCATCGTACGTTCCTCACTATAATTCATTTTTTTCGCACATATAGGTTACCACCGCTGTGAGGCATTTTTATCCTAATCCTATCGCATTTGTTTTTGAACACATCTTTCTTTGTCTCAATTTCCCATATGCTATCTATCTATCTTACAACACATTTATTTAAACTTGCATTCATCATTATTGACATTCATTCTTAATTTGTTTCCATCGCATCATACCCATATACATTCTAATCATCATGATAAAAACTAAACAAAAAACATGTTAACACATCACACATTTATATCATCATCCATACACATGCACATCCAAATAAAAATCTAATCACGCATCTATTTCACCATCAAAGCATCAAGTATCAAACAAACATACAATCTAAAATCATCATCACATATAATTTAAAAGCTATCATCATAACCTATAATCTAAAATCATCATCACATCAAAAATAAATCTAGCACATCACATAGCACATAATAATCCATGATAAAAACCATATATCATATGTATCAAAAGTATCTCAATACATCATGGCCCTATAGGGTCTCCCTTAAAGTAAAATGCTATCAAAATCAAGTGAAGAGAATATTTGAGGCTCTCAATTCCTCTCCCTCTAGGGGAAAGGTACAACACTTGAACCTTACACACCATCGCCATCCTCCTCTTGCCATGGCCGAGCTACACCGACCGTACTCCTCGATGACCCAGCTCCACCTCGCCTCCTACCTCTGAGATGCTCCTAGTATCTCAACATCCGAGGTAGCTTACGAATCACAATATCCTCATAATATTTGGCCTCGGTGGCCAACACTAAGTACATATCCATCCTAATCATACTAGGGGATGCCATCTTTCGTGATCCCTATGCTACTACCTCGAACACCATTGGCCAACTCTATCACTACAATAGTAGCCAAATCTCCAAAACAGGCCCTGTAGGCCTCCCTCTTCCTACGGTAGCGGTCCCTCTCTTGAATAATTTGGTCTCTCTCCTAAGTGACCGCATCCTGCTGTTGTAAGGATGTATCTCTCTCTACTCTCATATGATCTAGCTTAGCACGTAAGTGTACCAACTCTGCAACCTCTCGTGCTCTATCTCCACCACCTCTTGGAGCCACCTCAACCTCAACCTCCATCTCCTCTATCTCCTCCTCTCCTCCCTCCTCAACCACCTGAGCTTCCCATGTTGTCATATGTCAATCGAAGTATCCCACTCCTACTCCCACATTGTCGTCATCATCCCATGGCACAACCTCCTCCTCCAATGGGTCTATCATAGTAGGACTCGACAACTCTCTATCCAACTCCTCCATCCTATATAAAATCACATCATGAGACACCGATTGAACGACACCAAATTGTCATCTCACCCCGTCAAACTGAATTACCTCTATCATCTCCTTCTGTCACCCCTACACCTATCTCATCCTCCTCATCCCCACTAGCTCTACATCCACACTAAGAAAGGCAAGGAAATTATGATATGGACGCCACCTAATCTAATCAACATCCAAATCTGCAAGCCAATCCACCTACCAATCCACCCCTCTCTCTGCCCTGTCTCCAAAGGCATGATCATCCCTCCATCTCAAAAACCCAACTCTCAGCTCTACATGGTCTCATGTGACCTATGGAAAACCAAGTGGCCTAATCACAATAATATGCTCATAATCCCAACGGTGTAGGAAGAAACCTACATCCAACCCTGACCTCCTACCCGCCCTGTATCTAGATAGCTCATGGTAAACCTAAGTCAACAGTTTGGTCCCAAATGAAAAGACTATCTGGTGGTCCATAATATCGGCCACTACATCAGCTAGCACCCATGGAAACCGAGCTCCTCCTAAGTCCAACAAATCATAACATGACACTACCATCATCACCATGTAAATTAATCAATTGTGTACAACCCCATCCTTATATCTCAACTCATATACAAAGGCTACTAAAGAAAACATGATCTGGGGAACATCAGCTCCAAATAGCCACATCAAAACTACCAATTTGTCATCACTAGTAATGGGAACTATCTACTCCCCCGTATCGGAAGCCTGAGAATCTAATACACATCCTCCATGGTGATAGTCATCTCTCTTATCTTGAACCAAAATGTACATGTCTTCCTATCCCACCTCTCAGCCAAAGCAATCATAAGCCCTACATCCCATGGCATCCTATGATAATATCTAAATCCTCTTATTCCAACTACAACCAAGTGATCCCACTCGTCATTTGTAAAATCTCCTCTGATATGCTCATATAGAGCAGGCACTCGATCTCTCAAATATAAGGTATCTATGTCCTATAATCATAAGAAAAGCATGCATACATTAGACCTCTAATCCAAAAATCCATCCAAAGTGCATTAAAGTCCATCTAAATCCATTTTTAGCCAATCTAACCCTAGTCGATGCCAACCCAGGTTGGGTCAACGTGTTTTAGGATCGGTCAATGTGTCTTAGGGATGAGTCGACATCGACCCACCCGAGTCACCGCTAACCGCCAATCGTGTCATCCACTTTTTCTACAAAAATGTAATAAAATAAATAAAACATGAAATTAAATAAAAAACTAGCGTGAGTTTTGTTACTCACCATCCTCTACACCCTCTAGCATTTCCTCACACCTCTAATGGCCTCCATTTTCTTTGTCTCTCTTTTCTCACTTTTCTCTCTCTTGTTAAGTTTGTGTGTGAAAATGAGCATTGTAAGCCGACCCCCTGGATTATCTAGGCCACCGACGTTTGGTCTTTATCGACTCCCTTACGTTGTTGTCAATTGGCCTTAGTTGGCATCGATTGACCTTAGCGAAGAACAAATTTGGGCCTTGTGACCTCTTTCTTACATCCCTTTCTAAGGCATCATTTATCATTCACCATTAAGTCTGCACTTCTAGTGATCTCTATTTTACCTCTGGGAGTGTTTCATTCAACATTCAGACTATTCCTCCTTTGGGCATATGTAACTCTCTAAGTCCACATTTTTGGCCATCTCCTTTTCCTTCGAGCATGTTAATTGTAGTTTAGAAAACAAGGCGGAAGCCCCACTTATTTTATTAATGTTCAATAAAATCAAGTACAGAGGTGAGGGCTACAATATTTATAGATATTGGACAGCCATATATAGACAACCAGGATGTTGCAACAATGCAACAGTAAACACTCCTGTGTACAATAATTATAAATATATGGTTTTAATAATACATAACCATATAATAGTCCAAATAATGACAAAAATATTATACAGGAATACTATTCCCAATTATAAACAAATATATGGTTGATAACCAAACCATAACAACTTACCAAAGTAATATTAAATGCACAAATTAACCATAGTAAACTAAGTTTACCTAACATCCCCCTTAATTTTGCATTGTTTCAAGAGATGAGGAGAGGAACTCTCTAAACAACTCAAATTTGTCATGTGTAAGTGAATTTGTAAAGATATCTACTCGTTGTTCATCTGTTGGGAAAAATGAAGTTATATATTGTGTTTCAAGACATGCTCATGTATGAAATGTACATGTACCTCAATGTGATTTGTTATTTCATGAAACACTGGATTACGAACAAGTTTGAGAACACCTTCATTGTTTACATACATGGTGGTAGGTTTTTCCTGTGGTATTCCAAGTCCTTCAAGTATGCGATGTAGCCATATCACTTCACAAATAACTTCACTGCATACGATATTCTACTTCTATAGAAGAGTGAGAAACAAAGTCTTGTTTCTTACTTCCCGTGATATTGATCCATATCCCAAAATAATACAAAACCTAAAGTGGATTTCCTATCATCAATGTTTCCTACATGATCTGAATCTGAATATCCATTCAAGAATAAGTTGTCATTCTTCTTGTATTCTAGACCAAGATCCATTATTCCCTTGAGATATCTCAAGATCCGCCTGTTCCTTCCAATGACAAACTTTGGGTTCCTACATGAACCTAGATAGATAGCTCACTAAAAAGTTGATATTTGGTCTAGTGTAGGTCAGGTAAATGAGAATCCCAATCAACTGTCGATAGAGAGTTGTATTTACCACATGAGATAGATATGAACGAGATAACTACAATCTATTCTCCGTGGGTGTATAAATAGGTGTTAAATCCATCATTCTAAGTTTCTTGAGCATTTTCTTGGTATATTTCAACTAAGAAACAAATATTTGATTCTATTTCTACCATACTTCCAATCCAAGACAGTATTACATGAGCCCGAGATCTGTCATGTCAAATGATCGGTTAAGAACTTTCTTCGTTGCATTGATCATATTCACTAAACTTCCGTGATGACTAGATCGTCAACATAGGCAAAAATAATCATAATCTCCTCCTTAATTTTTTTAGGTAGAGATTGGGATTGTATGGATTTATGATGAATCCATGATGTACGAGATGCTCATCAATTTTGATGTACCAAGCTCAAGGTGCCTGTTTAAGCCCATACAAAGATTTCCTAAGTCTGCATACCTTTATTTCTTGACCAGGTATGACGTATCCCTCAAGTTTAGTCATATTGAATTCCTCTTGTATATCTCCATTCAAAAAGGCACTTTTCACGTGCATCGATGGAATTTCCAACCTAATTGTGCAAATAGAGAAAATATCATCCTAATCATTTTGAACTTAGTTGTGGGAGAAAATGTCTCCTCATAATCAATGCCTTCTTTTTTTTGCATACACCTTTTCTACCAAGATTTTTCTTTATACTTGTATACAGTCCCATATTCTTTGTACTTTGTTTTTAATATCCATATATAACCAATGGGTTTTTTCCTAGTGGAAAATCTTCAAGTTTCCAAGTGTTATTTTTCATCATTGGTGATATTCATTTCCCATGGAATATTTCCAAGATTTTGACTGTAGGTATTCCTGGACTATAGAGGGCTCATAAAATTCAATAATTCTACTCATTAAATCAAATTTTACTTCTTCTCGTGCTTTATTGTGATTCCTTGGTCCAGTGGTGGATGTATCTAGAGGACCATCCAATTTTTCATCTCGTATCATGTTTGTATACCACTTGGGCATACGTTGAACTGCTCCCGTGGGTCATGGTTCTATCTGATCATCACCATCATCCCCATCATAAATTTCATCATATGCGGGGAGCATCATCTTCTATTTTTATAACAAGGTAAAATCTACATCAAATGAGTTTAGAGGAGGCGTCTCTAATTCCTTCTTCTCAAAAACATAACATATTTGTTGGTGTAGACTTTCCTGGTATTTAGATCCATCAATGTTTACCCAAGAGTCTCTTCACTGTAGCCAATGAAGATGAGTTTTTGTGATTTCATATCCAACTTCTTTCTATTCTTCTTGGGTATGTGCATACTTGCTTTGCACCCAAATACTCTGAGGTGTGCAACAAATGGTTTCCACTTTGACCATGCTTCATATGGTGTTACTCCATCAAGAGCAATGTGGGCACTCTGTTCAACAAATATACAACATTCTTTGTTGCTTCTACCCAAAATGTCCTCACTAGTCTAGAGTCATCAATCATGTAATGCACCATTTCCATGATAGTACAATTTATTCTCTCAACAACACCATTTTTTTGCGGTGTGTGTGGAGGAGGAATTTTTGATGAATCTCGTGAGCTTGTAGGTATGCTTTGAACTCATTACTAGGGGGTCTCAAAAGCATCACTTTTCATACGAAGACAATATATCCACATTTTTATTGAGTAGTCATGAACACAAAACATGAAGTGTTGAAATTCGAATGACTCAATTTCATCATACCACAAAGATTGGTATGAACCGGATCAAGCTTACCATGAGCTTGATAATTACTTTTCTGGAATGAAGCTCTATGTTGTTTGTTTGCTAGGCGGTGACGACACTTATATGTATCCTTTTGAAGATATGACAATCATTTTACCATGTTATACTGGAAAAGTGTTTCAAGATACTTGAAACTAATGTGACCAAGTTTTTGATGCCACAATTGTGCAGAGGTAGAGTTATTACCCACAAGTTCCCGATCATCTCTCGTGGAAAAATCAAGCCGAACATACATCCCACATTAGAGGATTTTTCAACTATTTTTGAGCCTCATGATTTATCTCGAATTAAACACATTTTATTTTAGGAATGACTATCAAAGTCAATCAAATTGTGATCTAGGAGTTGACTAACTAATAGTAGATTTTTTGTTAACCCGGGGACATATAGAACATCAAATAGTCTAAAATTTCTTAAACCAAGGGTTAGAGAAATGTTCCCAATACCCTGTACATTGTATGAAGAATCATCACCTAATAAAACATGGTTTTTTGAAAGTGTGTCCCTCATTGTGATAAACCAGTCTCTATGGTTAATCATGTGTCGAGTGGCTCCTGAATCAACATACCGATATCAATTGTTGACATCGAAGGTTCACTTGATCAAGTAGTGTACAATAAGTCTTCATTATCTTAATGTTCTTCTTACTCAGCTATATTTCCTTATTGATAGGGTTTTCATTGCCAATTCCCCTTCTTCTTCCCTTTATTGTAGTATGATTGTCCCTTGTGATATTGTTGATTTTGAGGTCTAGAATGACTCAATGAACCTTTCTTATAGGTATCGAACCAACACTCTTTTATATCCCCGTCCCATCTTGCGATAGGACATTTATTCTTGTTCTATTTTTGTTTGTCCCCATGTTGATGTTGTGGTTGGGAATTTTGAGAGGAATAATATTTTCATTTTGCTTTTCCTTTCCATTTATGATGAGAAGAAATTTTTGCTCCTCTTCGTCATCTTTTTTGTACATAGCTTCTTCTTGTTGTAGTAAATTTACTAGCTTGTCAAAGCTAATCACAAATCCGACAAATGAGTGTTGTCACAAAATGTGATATGGAGGAGTGCTCCTGACAATGGAAATGAGAGATGTATTAGTGACCTCCTATCTTAGGGCTAAAAGTTAAGCCCTCAATCGTACAACTCTTCTTAAGAAAGCTTCTATTTTCTCATTTTGTTTGAAATTTAGTGTGTGTAACTAACTCTAAAAATTCAATATTACATTCTTATTCTTTGCCTTGTACACTATGCTCAACTTATCCCACACTTTTTGGTTGTCTTAACATCTCGAATGTGGGGTTCCACGTTGTCGACAAAGGCAAACAAGATTATCAGCTTGGCCTTCTGATTGGATCTATCAAATTGTCATTGTTGAGTTGTATCAGTTGTTGATTTGGTTATAGAACCATCCACAACATTCCAAATCTCTTCAAACTCAAGTTGTGTTTTGATTTTTGTCTTCCATGTTGCATAGTTATCTCCTCTTAGAAGTTGAGAATATGGAAGAAAGAATTTTGGGGCATTGGTTCCCATTTGCTAGAATCAACTAATAAAGGGTAAGGATCTTATGACTCTGTGTATGATTTCCAAATCTATATACCATCAGTCCGATGTACCAAACTTTTCTATATACATGCCCTTTCAATATACTCGTCACTATGTAAAATAAGCTCGCCCTTTCTATTTACTCAGCAATACATGAAAGAGGCATTAACATACATGATAGAATTCGATACATGGTACCAAGATAGTACGTAGGGGTCTATGTGATTATTGACATCGGCTAAAAGAAATATCCTCATACGCGCTTGTAACTTTGCTATATACTCAAATAATTTCAATGTACAAATTTACATCGTGCAATCGTTCATAGACAGATGAGAGGGCTCATAGTGTGCACTATGTCCTTATTACTCCCCGTTGATTTAAAGGGTAGATGCCTGACAATGTTATTGCAGCTATATTAGGCATTAAATGTAATAGTAGTTGCGACAACTTTACCCGTAAGTGCTTCCTAAAAGCATTGTATTTACGAATGCTTTGTGAATGAGATTTGAAGATCTCGTGATTGATACAAAACAAAAATTTTATTATTTTTTAGTACAAATATCTGCTAGTTTTAAAGCAGTTACAATGGTTTGCAGTTGAATATGGAAACTTAAAAATTTGTACAATGCACTAAAAAATACATTGAAATATTACAATTTCATCCAATATACAAAAAAATTAAATTGCATGTAATTTTTTTGTTTTTTGAGGCCCTGGTGGCCTTGAGCTCAACACGGCTCTCGCCAAAAACAAAAAAATAGCTTAAATGTAGTTTTTGATCACCCCCTTAGAAAAAAATTCTCAAAATGCTTACCATAAAATGTTAACCATCATCCTCAACCACATAGACAATCTTATGGTCATTGACAACACAATATCTATCCCTCCTAATGTTTTTAGTCAATACTATTACCTTAGGTCCTTTGACTTATCAATATAATCACATTACTAAAACACTTCCTCTCATCTGTCCCGTAAATGATCAAATAAAACTCCCCAAAGATCAATGTTCTTCAATGTCAAGATGATCAAGATATATTCTCTCACATGGGGGCATAGGAACATTTCCTTCAAAAAGCCTTACCACCTGACACATCCACACTCCTCAATGAATATACCATTGACTTTAACATTGGAACTACATGCGAACCTCATATATTTAAAGTCGTCTAATATTTGAATCCATCGGAGTTAAATGATTTGATCACCTTCTTATCTAAGTATAGTCAAGCCTTTTCATGGTCATACAGTGATATGTCAAATATTGATCCTAACATCTTCATACATAATATCGTCACCTATCCTAACGCCAAATCAATCAAACAAAAGCTATGTATGATACACCCCTGCATACCTCTTCTCATCAAAGAAGAGTTATAACACCAACTTCTGTAATTTCATTATACCCATTGACTATCTACAATGGGTTTCTAATATCGTACTCATAACCAAAGCCTAAATAAAGTTACGCATCATCTATGATTTTCAAGATCTCAATCTCATTTTTCCTAAAGACTATTTCCCCTTCCAAACAATAACCAACTCATCGATCTAACAAACCTTGGCCACAATATTTTTTCCTTTCTCTCGTTACAATCAAATATTATTCACTACTCACAATCAACAAAAACATCTTTCATTAACCGTTGGGGGACCTTTTGTTATTGCGTCATGCCCTTTGGACTCAAGAACATATGGGCCACTTATCAATGTGCCATGACATATATCTTTCATGACCTCATCCACAAAACTATAGAATATTATGTTGATGATATCCTAGGGAAATCTAAACAACGCCGTATCATCTCATCGTCCTTGATTAAATATTTACTTGTCTTATTCAATACTTTCTTCATCTTAACCCCGCCAAATGCATTTTCGATGTTCTCATCGATAATCTAAGAAACTTCTAGGGTTCATCATATCTATCCAAGGCATTAAAGAAAACTTAGCCAAGATCAAATCAATAATTGAAATGCCTCCATTAAACCTCAAACAATTTCATATCCTTCAAGATAAAGTGAAATCCATTTTCCACTTTATATCACAACTCTCAAACCGTTGTCAACCCTTTCATCATCTTCTTCACAAAGACATTGACTTTATATGGGATCTTAATTATCAAAAGCCTTTGATGAGCTCAAACAATATCTCTTATCACCACCCGTGCTCATGCCTCCTTGTGAGGGGAGTTGTTCTACCTCTATATATCTCTGAGATCATGCCTTGGGTGACATGTTTGCTCATCCAGATGAACAAGTTTGTGAACATGTCATTTACTATATAAGCCACACCCTACAAAAATATGAAACCCATTACACTAAAGCTAAAAAGTTGTGTTGTGCCATCTACTTCACAACTTCTAAAATATGACATTATCTACTCAATCAAAAACTTACATTATCACCAGTTTCAATCTACTCAAAACCATGCAATCTAAACCATATCGTAGTGACCGCATCACTCAATGGATTATGATTACCACCAATTTTGATCTAGAATTCATACCATAAAAATATATCAAAGGCTAGGCCATTGCAGATCAACTTCCTGAAGCTCCTCTTCCTAACACTCAAACACCTCATGAACAATTTCTCAATGAATCTATCAACACTATAAATGATCAAGAATTCACTCCTATCAAAATGACCCTCTTCTTCGATGGATCTAAATGCTAGTAAGGGGAGGGGTGGCATGGTAAGCATACCTCCTGTGGGAATCCTATCCCTATATCATTCAAACTTAACTTTAAATGCACTAACAACATGGCCAAATATGAATATTTAATAATGGGTCTTCAAACCGTTGTCATGTTAGGTGTCCAAATATTAGAAATATATGGATACTCACAACTTTTCATTAATCAAGTCAAAGGAATTTATCAATGTAAGAATGAAATCCTACATAAATATAAATACATTATTGAATTCCTCCTCAAATATTTCGACCATTAAACTATCTAGGTAGTACCATGATCTTCTAATAAGTTTGCGAACACCATTACTTCTTTAGGATCCCTCATTCATTTATCAATTGAAGAATCAACTGAAAATTCCAAACTTTTCCTTGTCATCCCAAATTAGATCAACCATCTCACAAAAACAAACTCCCCTCTATCAACTTCATCGAAAATAGTTCAACCGACCCATCCCTTGAACACGTCAAATATGCAATTTGACGCGTTATTAATATTAGAAAAAAGTAGAGTCATCCTCAAAGGAAAGCTACTGTTAAAATCATATACGACCCCTCGAAGGAAAGCTATCTGTAAAAAGGAAAATAAAAATTTGTAGACCGGTCTCGTGAAGGATACCTATGTGAAAAGGCTTCCCACATTGATCAGTTTGCGTCAAAAATAAAATATGAATAGATGGGGCATCTCTCTATGAAACCATTGATAGGAGAACCTTCTCTCCCATAAATCCTACATATGTTAACCCTTCCCATGTCCTAGAAAGGTATACATTTCACTTCCATCTATATCCAGAACCCTACATGTGACTACTCATTGTTAGTCATGTGTTAACATTTACTATAAAGGCTAAAAGTGCAGTGTCTTCATCATGTTTATTCCCATCATGTATGTATAAAATCCATTACCAAAGAAATAATTCTATATTTTCATTCTTATCCTAGAGTTAGAACACATTTTTACACATTTGGATCATATTAAAGTCGCATATGAATACCACCATCCATAAATAATAACACATATTAAAAATTCAATTAAACCAAATGCAATCATAAGCAAACCACATCGTAAAAATATAGTAATCAAACCATGAATCATAAAATCAAACTCATCATACCAAAATATCCCTATACAATCACGAGAAGTCCCCAAACTCCACATATCAAAATCTATACATAAAAAATCAAGGCTTCATAAAAGTCATAAACATATCTAAAGAGACAATACATATCATAACTATCCAAAGAAATTAGACACAACTAAGGAACTCACTAGCACTAGCAACACTCCTTTGACCATCACCACCATATCCTCCATCTCGGTCCTTGAGGTGGTCGACCCATGCTTATTGCGTTCACACTCGGAATCGCTCCCTTCGAGCTCGATGCTCCCTATATCACGAGTAGTGGGCATGTTCATTATCACTAAATCCTCATAGTAATCTATCTCCTCTCAAACTGACTAGTAATGAGCATAGCTAACCATACCCGACATGCCCATTTGGCTATTGGCCTACTCTTGTACCACCAACTCGAGCCCGATACCGGTGTCCTTGTAATCTTGATATCCCTTTTCAATGTATCTCGATGGTGTCTATACCTATCCCGATTCATCTTGGCCTGTGTTAACTACTTCCCGAGACTATCATGCTCGGTTATAAGACCATATCTCTCACCGATTAGGCTATCCCTCACTTAAATAAAATCATCCCGCTCCACTCTCAAGCTATCTCTATATACCTCTAGTGTGGCCTTCTTGGCCATCAACTCAAGGATGTTATGCCCCCATCATCCTTCTCATCACTAACATTAACAACCTATTGTGCCACCTCTACTCTAGCTCGCACCCTCGAACTCTGTGAGCTAAGTGTGTTGTCTCCCACGTGGTATATGCCCCAGTCCACCATGCCCTATATGTCATGGTCATGCCAACATCATCAATCGGAACCCTATCACCATACTCCTCAAAATACATTGTGCCCTCCTCCTCAAGTAAAATATATTAATGTCCCACTACTACCTTGGGGGATTCAAATCCCCTTCTTCATGTCTATACAAAACACGGTCATCGACACATCCTATATAAACCCAAATTTTCGTTGGATGTGACTAAACCTCGTGATCTCCCGTCTCCCCCTCGTTGTCTCTAGATCCAAAATCCTTTGAGGTGAAGTTCCACTCCATCTCATGTCCGTACCACACTAGAAAATCAATAGAATGCCTCCATAATATATCACTAGCCTATAATCCTATAATAAATTGTCAATAATGTGCCTCGCTCTGCACTCCTCCCAACCACCCTACCTCTAAACTCCATCACACAAAACCTAGCCTATCCACACCACCCCATGCTAAACCACGAGGATAAGTCATGACAATATGCTTAAAGGCCCATAATTGTAATAGAAAACCAATATTGGTCCCAAACCTCTTCTAACTCCTCCACCTCCATATCTCCTTATAGGCTGTGCAAGTAAAGTAGGAGCCCACTCAAATATTGTTCAATGCTCTAGTATCTCAGCCACAACACATACCATCATCCAATGAAATCTCCCACCACCTAATTTCGGTAGAGTAAAACATGAAATCCCCATCATCATCATAGTCATAGCAGAATGACCCTTCCTTTCCTCCTCAAAAAAAGGTGTTATCCCAAATTCACCCCTCAAGGTAATTTTGGATAACTTGCATCATTTCTTCTATCCTGAGTGAGTATAATTGGTATAAAGACAAAAATAAAGTTTTAGGGGTCCCTGTGGCTTCTCTCTAACTTCCCCATCCAACAAAAATATCAAAGAGTTGGGAAAAAAATGTAAAAATGCAAAAATCCACCTATGCTAGTGTATTGTGGGTAAATTAGGTTTTGGAGCCCAAGCCGCACAAGTACACGTGGGACATTTGGGACCTAAAAAGCCAAAAAGGCCACGAGATAATGGGAATCAAAGCAAAATCGGACATTTTTGTCCCGTGCGGCCCGCGAGACATTAGGACATGTGGATCATTGAGCCGGAATGATTTGTATACCTTTGTTGTGTTGCAAAGTCGGGTTGAAGCGGTCCATGCCGCATAAGTATGCGCGGGATAGTTAGGACCCAAAAACATGACTTGTCTGATTTTGCAAAGCGGGTCGAAGGGATGTGAGCGAAGCAGCGGTCAACGGCCCCAACGGCCTGGTCAACGTTGGGATAAGCGGGGCGCCAAGACACGATTTTCTCAATTTTACCATGAAATGAGGCTTTTGGGTGAATTAGAGGTTTTTTTCCGAGACATCCAGGACATCATAACCCAAAATAATGAAATACCCACATACTGAAGGAAAATAGTGCAAATCGGACCACACTTCAAACGGCCATAACTTTTGACCCCGAGCTCCGATTTTCAAAAAAATTGAACTTTCTGGAATGGGCACAAAACATCTCCACTTTGATTTTTAAAGAGGGTAGATATATAAAAATAAAAGAAACATCTCCAGCTCTATAAAACCAGATGTTAATTCTCGTCAAATGACAGAAATGCCTAACAGACCCAAAATAGCTGCCCGCACTCAAAAGGCCATAACTTTTGCATTTCTCAATGAAAATGCACAAAATTGGTACCGTTTGAATCATGGTTCCCAACCTAATGCACAGGAATCAAGAAGTATGGAATTTTATGAATAATTGTGGAGATTTTGTAAAAAAATGTGCCCGATTCGAATAGTGATTTTATTTGGTAGTTGGGATGCATTCAATGGAGCATGGGTTGACATTTCTCACTGCTACAAGTCATGGGATAGTATGGGGAGCATTTTGCAAGTAATAGAACATCATTTCACTTCATTTACTACCTTTTGCAAGTGGTTGAAGGATATATTTCTGGATTTTCATTTTCCCTCTCTCTCTCTCTCTTCTCAAATTTCTATAAATTGGAGTGTTGGGATCATTGTAGGAAGAGATAGTTTTGAGTAACAAAACTCTGTCAAAATTGGTTTTGAAGCCAATGTGCTACATGCCCTTGTGGTGGACTCCTTTCATGGTGATCTAGACCCTTATTTTGTAATAGATTGAATTGTGCATACTTATGAAGCAATAGATGCAAGTTTGTGGATGCATCTTCCCTACTATGTTTGTTTACATTCATCTTTCCTTTTCAATCTCATTGCATATATATTGTCTCTATCTTATGTTGTTTCAGGGATCCATTATCATTGTGTGTGCATGAAATATTGTTGTGAATGTAGTTGCTAGATTGTGGAGAATTGTTATAACCCCTTCTAGTTTGCATTTTGCTTATACTTTTCACACATTGGGAGAATATTCTCACACTCTCCTTTTACGGTGTATCACCACTTTAGTATAGGATTTTTTTAATGCATTATCTCTCCCTGGTCCCTTGGAAAGTTATATTAGGATTAGATAGTTTTTCCTACATTAGATTAGATTTTGACAAGTAGTTTAAGAGCAAGAACCAGCTTTATCTGAAGGTCTATCTCAAGTATTAAGTCCCACAACTTGGAGATATTACCCATGTTATCCAATCACACCGTGAGTTCAACAACACATGCTTGGGAAAACCATAGGGTATTGTGATTTGGTGATAACAAAAGGATGGTAATAAAATCTACCATCTATAAATACTACATTTGCATAATCTCCATATAATCTCCTGATACACTCCTCCCTCTATATCTCATCTATGTAATATATCCCCTCTCCCTGTCATCTTGAAACCTCCTCCAAGGTGATAGACATCTCACCAGGAGGTAACTAGAAGATACAAGATGAAGGATCTCACCTCTCAATCAAATCCAATAATAAACCTCGCTGACTATAGATGCATCTATAGTAATGCATCCCCACAAAAACCACTTGCCTCCGGATGTACCCAATCATCATAAGATATATCCTCCCTCGCATATGTTAAGACCACTAAAATTTTATCTATAGTGGTCAACTTATCCATCACTTGCATCCATAAAATCACAAAACATCAATTAAAACACATCCCCGTCAAATATTTTATCAATTTTATCAAGATACATTGATCGCTAATGATTTGGTATGAATTACTAATGATCCCACCTCTATCATTGACATTTTTTATGAATTACTAGTGATCCATATCGATTACTAGTGATCCATAAATTGTCAAAGATCCCAAAAATTTCCACAAAACATACCTACCATGACATTTTAAAACAAAAATCACAAAACGATAAAAAAATGAATACTTACCTCTCTTGGGTTGGCCTCCTCGGCATCCGGATGTGTTGGGATTAGCACACGGGTTGTCAGATAATATATCATATCTAAGCATACATGCAATAAAATTTGATATTCTACCGAATAAATATACAAAACAAGAGATATAAATGAACACCCAGTTTAACACGGTTCACCCAAAGGTGTGGGCTACATCCACCAAGAAACAATCTAATCTATTATCCAAATCTTTTAGAAGATATACAATGAAGATTTACAATCTTCCACACTTCTCACGATGTACAACACTTTTTTTTCTCAAGCTACTTCTCTTCTCTAAGAATTATCTTTCACAATTATTTTCACAATAATCATTAAATCTATCTTCTAACCCCTAACTTTATAACTTATAAATACCTTATACAAACTAAGGGAACTTAGCCATACAATTACAATCAATAGATCTGCTTTAATACTAAAATTAGATATAATTCCCATGAATTAAATAAAACAATCATGCACAGGTAACCGATGTCGGTTAGCCCTAACCGATGATGGTTCCTACTTGCCTAACCGATGCCGGTCATAGGTGACCAATGTCGGTCCCTACATAACCGATGTTAGTTACTGTGTTTTCCAGTAAGTTGATATAATATGTTAAACTGAAGTAATTGAGATCCACATGTCAACAATCTCCCACTTGGAGATAAATTACTACACAATACCTGTACACTGTCATCATTAGATCCTTTCATTAGCTTTGTTTCTTCCTATTCAAGTCTCAAACTTGAAGACCAATAGAAGTGGAGTGTAGCTCCAAATTCTCTTTTGTTAATGGCTTTATTAGCATATCCACATGTTTTTACTCATATGAATCTTCTCTAGTTTCAATTTCCCATCCTCCAATACTTGTCGTATGAAGTGATATCTCAACTAAATGTGTTTCGTTCTAGAATGAAATGATGAGTTCTTTGTCAAATGAATTACACTCTAACTATCACTAAATAATTTACAATCATCTTTCTCCTTTCCCAACTCTTTCATGAACCTTCTCATCCATATCATCTCGTTTCTAGCCTTTATAGCTACAACATATACTTTATCTCTATAGTATAAAAAATCCAAAACCTTCTCCAATATCGATATCTAGCTAACTTTCATCTCATCTACTGTGAAAATATATCCAGTAGTTCTCCTTCTACCATCAAGATCTCCAGCCATACCTGAATCAACATAGCCACATAAAGAAATATCCAAACCTCCATAACATAACTGCATGCTAGATGTCCCTCTCAAATACTTGAGTATCCATTGGACTACTTTCCAATGCTCTTTACCTAGATTGGCCATAAATCTACTCACAACTCCCACTTCATGTGTAATGTCTGGTCTAGTACAAACCATAACATACATGAGACTCCCAATTGTTGAAGCATATGGTACTCATGTCATGTATTTGACCTCCTCATGTGATGAAGGACACTAATATTTTCTCAATTTGAAGTTTCCAACCATAGGTGTACTTATAAGTTTTGAATTCTACATTTTAAACCTTTCTAACACCTTATAGATATAATCCTCCTGAGACAAATATAATTTCTTATTCTTCCTAAATCTTTGTATTTGCATGCAAAGGTTTCTTTTTGTAGCTCCTAAATCCTTCATAGTAAATGTGTTAGAGCTAGCTTTCCCTTAAGCTCACCAATGTCATGCATACTAGATCTTACAATAAGCATATCATCCACATACAGATAATAAAATAATATAGCTCCCATTTTCAAGCTTCTTTAAATAAACACATGGTCGATTCACATCTCAAGTAACCATTCTCATGCATGAAACTATCAAACCTCATGTACCATTGTATTGGAGCTTTCTTGAGTCCATATATGATCTTTTTCAACTGCACACACTAATTTCTCCTTACCCTTGACTTCATACCCAAGTGGTTGTTGTATATAAATCTCTTCATCCAAATCACCATGAAGGAAAGTCATCTTCACATCTAGTTTCTCTAAATGCAAATCATCTACTACAACTAAACTCAATACAATATGAATAGAAGTCATCTTTACAACAAGAGAAAATATTTCACCAAATTCAATACTTGTTTTCTATGTAAATCCCTTTACTACAAGCCTTTCCTTGTACCTTTTCTATCCACCCTCTTCTTCCTTGATCTTGTAAACCCACTTTTTTGCAATGTCCTCTTACTCTGTTGACAACTTAACAAAATCCCAAGTCTGGTTTTGTTCCAAGGATTCCATCTCCTCATCCATGTCATGCTCCCATTGAATGTGGGTCTCATCTTACATTGCTTCTTCAAAAAAATTGGTTCACCATTATCAGTCAATAATAAATAAGATAGATAAGGTGTAAATCTTTATGGAGGTTTACTTACCCTTTATGACCTTCTCACAAGATTTTAGGGTACCGAAGGCTCATTCTAACCTCCTGACATTTTTTCAATTATGACAAAGGATGGCCGATACTAATCACCTATAGCCGACACTAATTCTACTAACTGATGTTGGTTTGGCTCATCTGTAACTGATACCAATTCAGTTGACCAATTTCAATCAAGGGTCAATCAACACTAGTTACTGTGTAACCTGTAGGTATGAGTTTTAAATACGAGAGTTCATTTTCATTCACAAACTTCTCAACCGGTTCATCCTTGGGTACCAAAATTTGATCCATGTACATTCTCTTTTCATTCCATTCAATGTCATGACTCCTAATAATTTTAGAATTCTCTAAATCCCAAAATGGAATCCAAAATCACCAGATCCATAACCAATGAAAGTGCATCTCTTAGATTTTGCATCCAACTTTTTTCTATTTTCCTTATCAATATGCACAAAATCTTTTGAACCAAAAAAATTAAGAAAAGAAATATCTACCTCTTTTCGGTCCAAGTTTCATTTGGTATTCCTCCATCTAGTGAACTTGAAGGCCCATAGTTAATCAAATAAACTTTTATATCAATTTCTTCTGCCCAAAACTACAATGGCAATCCAGCATGTATCCTCATACTTCTAGCACATTCCATGATTGTCATGTTCATTCTTTCTACAACACAATTCTCTTGTGGTGTTCTTGGAACCATCCTTTCTCTATGTATTCCATTCACTGAATAATAATCATTAAAAGTTTTGCTACAGTATTCACCACCATTGTCATATCTAAGGCACTTTAACTTTGAATTTGATTCATTCTCAACAAGGGATTTCCATCTTTTAAAAGTCTCAAAAACATCATATTTATGTTTAATACAATAAACCCATACCTTTCTTGTAGCATCATCAATGAAAGTAACATAATACTGGGATCCTCCATGAGAAGCTACCTGGGCTTGGTCCCCACACATCTGAGTGTACAAGCTCCAATTTCTGCTCCTTCTTAGTTGCCCCAACTTTGAGAAATCTCACTCTCTTTTTCTTTCCAAAGACACAATGCTCACAGAAATCAAGATCTAAATATTTCAAATATGATAACTTACCCTTAGCCTTTAAGATCTACATTCATTTTTTACTCATATGGCCCAACCGATTATGCCACATACATGCATATGAATCTAAATAGATAATACATAAAATGAATCAATAACACGGGTAGATAAATATAATGTTCCTACCTTATTGCCTCTTGCCACAACAAAGGCACCCTTGGTGACTTTCCAAGAGTCTGTTATGAATGTAACCATGCAACCAACTTCACTAGTTGCCCTGTAAAAACAAGATTCCTCCTAAGGCTTGGCACATGCCTCACATCTTTCAATACCCATGTATTTCCATTCTACAATTTTAGATGAACTTCCCTTTACTAAGTAATACTACAAGGTTCATCATCACCCAAATAAACATGCCCAAAATTGCCCTGGACATAATTTCTAAAATAACCCTTATTAGGGGTTACATGGAAAGAAGCTCCTAAATCTAAAACCCATGATTCTATTCTATTATCCAAAGAAAGAATAAGAGCATCTTGCATTACCTCTACTACAATATTTTCCTCTTTACCTTTGTCTGGGTGTTGGTTCTCTTTATCCTTTGACCAAAAATATTTCTTTGCATGTCCTTTCTTTCCACAATTCCAATAGGTAATTCCCTTACCTCTAGATTTAGATCTGCCATTCCTTGACTTTGATTTCCCATTATTCTTACTCTTGGATCTCTCCTTCTACTCATCTCTGCTTTCTACATTCAAAGCATTCCCATATGATGATTCCTCTGTACTTTTCCTACAAATTTCTTCATTCAATATTATACTAACCACATCATCAAACTTCAAAATATTATTAGCAAATATTGTATTACTAACAACCATTACTAAGTTATCCCAACTATCAAGCAAAGAACATAAGAATAAGAGTGTTTTCAATTCATCATCAAACGGAATATCAACCTTTTTTAACTGATTTACAATAGATCGAAAATCATTCAAATGACTAGATGCAGATCCACCTTCATGCATCTTAGAAATAAATAATTTCTTCATCAAATAAACTTTATTTGAAGCACTAGGTTTTTCATATAAATTAGAAAGAGATTTCATTAACTCTACGTAGATGTCACTTTTGTAATATTAGAAGCCACAAATGTTGTCAGGACTCAATCTTATAGATCCCAAAACCTTTCTATCAAGAATCTTCCATTCTTCATCAGTCATTTTCATAGGTCTAGACTTTTCATCCAACGGTAAGTACAAATCTCTTTGATACAAATAATCCTCAATCTACATCTTCCATAATTGATAATTTTGGCCATCAAACTTCTCTACCTTGTATTTGTTTTCTTCTTCCATTGTTGTAGCTCCCACTCAATCAAAAACCCTCTGTGAGTAAATTTGTCAACACACAAAAACCATCAAACAAATCTACGATACCAGTTGTTGGGATTAACACACAAGTTGTACAAATAATATATCAAATCTAAGCATACATGCAATAAAAGTGTATGTTCTACCAAAATAAATATACAAAACAAGAGATATAAATCAACACTAGATTTAACGTGGTTCACCCAGTGTGGGCTATATCCACCAAGAAACAAGCCAATATATTATCCAAAGCTTTTATAAGATATACAATGAATATTTACAATCTTCCACACCTCTCACGATGTGTAATAACTTTCTTTCTCTCAAGCTTCTCCTTCTTCTGAGAATTCTCTCTCATAATTATTTTCACAATAATCATTAACTCTTTATTCTAACCCTTTCTAGCTTATAAATATCTTATACAAACTAAGGGCACTTAGCCATGCAATTACAATTAATATATTTACTTTTAATACTAAAATTAGATCTAATTCTCGTGAGTTAAATAAAACACTCACGCACAAGTAACCGATGTCGGTTATCCCTAATCAATGATGGTTCGTACTTTCTCCTTTCAACCGATAACGATCATAGGTGATGATGTCGATGTCCTCCCTTACATAACCAATGTCGGTTATTGTGTTTTCCAAAAAGTTGATATAACATGCTAAACTGAAGTAATTGAGCTCCACATCTCAACAATCTCCCACTTGGAGATAAATTACTACACTATACATGTACAATGTCATCCTTGGATCCTTTCCTTAGCTTTTTTCTTCCTCTTCAAGTCTCAAACTCGAAGACCAATAGAAGTGGAGTATAGCTCCAACTTCTCTTTTGTTAATGGCTTCATTAGCATATCCACATGGTTTTTACTCGTATGAATCTTCTCCAATTTCAGTTGTCCATCCTTTAATACTTGTTATATGAAATGATACCTCAATTGAATGTGTTTCGTTCTAGAATGAAACACTGAGTTATTTTCCAAATGAATTGCACTCTGACTATCACTGAAAATTTCAATCATCTTGCTCCTTTCCCAACTCTTCCATGAATTTTCTCATCCATATCATCTCTTTGCTAGCCTCTATAGCTGCAACATACTTTACCTCTGTAATATATAAAGTCACAACCTTCTGCAATCTTGATATCTAGCTAACTATCATCCCACCTATTGTGAAAATATATCCAGTAGTGCTCCTTCTACCATCCAGATCTCCATCCATATTTGAATCAACATAGCCACATAAAGAAATATCCAAACCTCCATAACATAACTGCATGCTAGATGTCCCTCTTAAATACCTGAGTATCCATTGGACTAATTTCCATTGCTTTTTACCTAGATTGGCCATAAATCTACTCATGACTCCCACTACCTGTGTAATGTCTAATTTGGTACAAACCATAGCATACATGAGACTCCCAACTACTAAAGCATATGGTAATCATGTCATGTATTTGACCTCCTCATGTGATGAAGGGCACTGATCTTTTCTAAATTTGAAGTGTCCAACTATAGGTGTACTTACAAGTTTTGAATTCTACATTTTAAACCTTTATAACACCTTATAGATATAATCCTCCTGAGACAAATACAATTTCTTGTTCTTGTCTTTTTGTATTTGCATGCCAAGGATTATTTTTGCAACTCCTAAATCCTTCATAGAAAATGTGTGAGTTAGCTTTCCTTAAGCTCACCAATGTCTTTAATACAGATCCTACAATTACCATATCATCCACATACGGTAACAAAATAATATAGCTCCCATTTTCAAGCTTCTTGAAATAAACACAATGGTCATATTCACATCTCAAGTAAACATGCTCATGCATGAAACTATCAAACCTCATATACCATTGCCTTAGATCTTGCTTGAGTCCATATAGGCTCTTTTTCAACCTGCACACCAATTTATCCTTACCCTTGAATTCATACCCAAGTGGTTGTTGCATATAAATATCTTCATCTAAATCACCATGATGGAAAGTCATCTTCACATCTAGTTTCTCTAAATGCAAATCATCTACTACCACTAAACTCAATATAGTAAGAATATAATTCATCTTTACAACACGAGAAAATATTTCACCAAAGTCGATACTTGTTTTATGTGCAAATCCCTTTACTACAAGCCTTGACTTGTACCTTTTTGTCCACCCTCTTCTTCCTTGATCCTATAAACCCACTTGTTCTGAAATGTCCTCTTACCTGTTGACAACTTAACCAAATCCCAATTCTAGTTTTGTTCCAAGGATTCCATCTCCTCATCCATGTCATGCTCCCACTTTGAATGTGGGTCTCATCCTGCATTGCTTCTTCAAAAATTTTGGTTCACCATTATCAGTCAATAATAATAAATAAGATAGAGAAGGTGTAAATCTTTCTGGAGGTTTACTTACCCTTTGTGACCTTCTCACAGGAGTTTGGGGTACCAGAGGCTCATTTTGGACCTCTTGGACATTTGTTTCCAATTCGATAGTGACCGATAACTAGTCACCTCTAGCCGAATTCAGTAATGATAATCGATTTGGTATGGATCTTATGTAACCGATACCGGTTTAGCTGACCGATGTCGGTTAGGGGTCAACCGACACCAATTATTGTGTAACCTTGTAGGTATGAGTTTTAAATCCAAGAGTTCATTTTCATTCACAAACTTCTCAACCGGTTCATCCTTGGGTACCAAAATTTGATCCATGTACATTCTCTTTTCATTCCATTCAATGTCATGACTCCTAATAATTTTAGAATTCTCTAAATCCCAAAAATGGAATCTAAAATCACCAGATCCATAACCAATGAAAGTGCATCTCTTGGATTTTGTATCCAAATTTTTCTATTTTCCTTATCAATATGCACCAAAAAGCTTCTAAACCAAAAACTTTAAGAAAAGATAACATCTTTTCCTCAAGCTTCCTCTCGTATTCCTCCATCTAGTGAACTTGAAGGCCCATGGTTAATCAAATAAATTGTTGTATCAACTACTTTTGCCTAAAACTGCAAGGGCAATCCAGCATGTATCCTCATACTTCTAGCATGTTCCATGATTGTCATGTTCATTCTTTCTGCAACACCATTCTCTTGTGGTGTTCTTGGAACCATTATTTTCTCTACATATTCCATTCACTGAACAATAATCATTGAAATCCTTGCTACAATATTCACCACCATTGTCATATCTAAGACACTTTAACTTTGAATTTGATTCATTCTCAACAAGGGATTTTCATCTTTTAAAAGTCTCAAAAACATCAGATTTATGTTTAATACAATAAACTCATACCTTTCTTATAGCATCATCAATGAAAGTAACATAATACTGGGATCCTCCATGAGAAGCTACTTGAGTTGGTCCCCACACATCTAAGTGTACAAGCTCCATTTCTTCTCCTTCTTAGTTGCCCCAAATTTGAGAAATTTCACTCTCTTTTGCTTTCCAAAGACTCAATGCTCACAAAAATCAAGATCTAAATCTCGATAACTTACCCTTAGCCTTTAAGATCTGCATTCCTTTTTTACTCATATGGCCCAACCAATTATGCCACATGCATGCATCTAAATCTGAAGTAGATAATATAGAAAAGGAATCAATAACACAGTAGATAAATATAATGTTCCTACCTTATTTCCTCTTGCCACAACAAAGGCACCCTTGGTGAATTTCTAAGAGTCTGTTGTGAATGTAACCATGCAACCAAATTCACCTAGTTTCCCTGCATAAATAAGATTCCTCCTTGAGGCTCGCACATGTCTCACATCTTTTAATACCCATGTATTTCCATTCTGTAATTTTAGATGAACTTCCCTTTATCAAGTAATACTTTGCAAGGTTCATCATCACCCAAATAAACATGCCCAAAATTACTCTGGACATAATTTCTAAAATAACCCTTATTAGGGTTGCATGGAAAGAAGCTCTTGAATCTAAAACCCATGATTCTATTCTATTATCCAAAGAAAGAATAAGAGCATCTTGCATTACCTCTGCTGTAATATTTTCCTCTTTACCTTTGTCTGGGTGTTGGTTCTCTTTATCCTTTGACCAACAATATTTATTTGCATGTCCTTTCTTTCCATAATTCCAACAAGTAATTCCCTTACCTCTAGATTTAGATATTTCATTCCTTGACTTTGATTTCCCATTATTCTTACTCTTGGATCTCTCCTTCTACTTGCCTCTACTTTCTACATTCAAAGCATTCCCAGATGATGATTCCTCTGTACTTTTCCTACAAATTTCTTCATTCAAGATTATACTAACCACATCATCAAACTTCAAAATATTATTAGCAGATGTTGTATTACTAACATTCATTACCAATTTATCCCAACTATCAGGCAAAGAACATAAGAATAAGAGTGCTTTCACTTCATCATCAAATGGAATATCAACCAATTTTAATTGATTTACAATAGATCGAAAATCATTCAAATGAATAGATGTAGATCCACCTTCATACATCTTAGAACTAAATATTTTCTTCATCAAATAAACTTTATTTGAAGAACTAGGTTTTTCATATAAATTAGCAAGAGATTTCATTAACTCTACCATAGATGTTGCTTCTATAATATTAGAAGCCACAGATGTTTTTAGGCTCAATCTTATAGATCCCAAATCCTTTCTATCAAGAATCTTCCATTCTTCATCAATCATCTTTGTAGGTCTATACTTTTCATCCAATGGTAAGTACAAATCTCTTTGATACAGATAATCCTCAATCTGCATCTTCCATAATTGATAATTTCAGTTGTCAAACTTCTCTACCTTGTATTTATTTTATTCTGCCATTGATTGTAGCTCCCACTCAATCAAAAAACCCTCTATGAGTAAATATGTCAACACACAAAACCCTCAAACAAAACTTTGATACCAATTGTTGGGATTAGCACACAGGTTGTACAGATAATATATCAAATCTAAGCATACATGCAATAAAAGAGGATATTCTACCAGAAGAAATATACAAAACAAGAGATATAAATCAACACCATATTTAACGTGGTTCACTAGTGTGGGCTACATCCACCAAGAAACAAGTCAATCTATTATCCAAAGCTTTCAGAAGATATACAATGAAGATTTACAATCTTCCACACTTCTCACGATGTATAATACTTTCTTTCTCTCAAGCTTCTCTTCTTCTCCAAGAATTCTCTCTCACAATTATTTTCACAATAATCATTAACTCTCTCTTCTAACCCTAGCTTTCTAGCTTATAAATACCTTATACAAACTTAGGCACTTAGCCATGTAATTACAATCAATAGATTTTCTTTAATACTAAAATTAGATCTAATTCCCATGAGTTAAATAAAACACTCACGCACAAGTAACCGATGATGGTTCCTACTTGCTTCCTCCGATGTCGGTCACCATAGGTGACCAATGTCGGTCCCTACATAATTGATGTCAATTAACATGCTTTTTTTGAAGTAAGTTGATATAGTATGCTAAACTAAAGTAATTGAACTTTGCATCTCAACAAGATGGTCCTACCACTACCATTTTTCAATTGTTCATTATTAAAAAAGATTTCTAAACCTCTCATATTTCATAAACCCATTGATCACAAATGAGTCATTTGTTAAGAAAAGTGGCTATTTATAGCCCCAAAATTACTTCCCACACACAGAATCTAAGGATGACTTCCTATAATCATAAATAATTCACCTTGATCCCCAATGACCCACTCTAACCACTAGTGATTCATCCATTTTTATCACAAATCATCTTTTTCAAATATTCCAAGCATTTTCAACTATGTCATTTCATCCTTCGATAATATTCCTCATCTTATGCACTCTAAAAGATAAATTTCCCTTGAAAAAAATACATAATCCAATACATCAATAGGATATGAACCCTTTCATTCTCGTATCATTTGGCTCCGTAACCCCATTTCTACGAATGATATGTCCATAGGACACAAAAACTTTGGTTCCCCTATCACTCGATCCTACGGTGCTAGCCACTTTGTTTTGATACCTTGTCTTGTGGAAACTTAATATATGTCATGTCAAACTTATCAAACTCAATCAAACTATAAGCTATGAAAAACTACAGTAATGAAAGATAAATAAACAACAATTCAAACCTTCCAATGCAAACCTCTAAGATTTTGAAGATGTATAACCTTGCAAAGTGATTGATTTGTGGATGCTCTTGAATGACCTCTAGAATGGGTTAACCAATGCTACGAGTAGAGAGTTTTGGATTGGATTATTGCTTCCAAAGTAGCATAGTTGGAATGTAATTTGACATATTTTTTGTGCTTAAATCCAAGAGGGTTTGATAGAGAGTAGGCCTGCATTTTATAGAGGTAGAAGTAGTTGGAAGTTGGTTGAAATGGGTTAAATGCACATGCTAAAAATAGCATTGGAGGAGGTTGCGTAGTTTTGGGTAATTTAGGGAAATGATGGAATTAATTACTGAAGTTACATACGGAAAGGTGGTTGTACCTGTAACTCAATTTCCCCCACATTTTTAGGAGTCTAGAAGTGTAGTTAACTAGGATGAGGATGTGGATTCCAAGTGGAGTCCAAGTGGATGTTGACTAACTGAAAGTTGACTAGAATGTGCACACTTAATTAATTTTATCATTTAATTAATAAATGATAATTAACTTGGCACAAAGAGGTGACAAAGGGTATTAGGAATTAATTTAATTAATCCAAAGGGTGAAATGTATATGATTAATCAATTAATCACAAATGGGTGAATAACATGGTGTATTAGGATAACATTGGGAACATGTGAGTAATTTTGGGGTGTCTACATTTTTCCCTCTTTAAAGTGCTATTGTGAAGTAATAGTGCTTTAAATATAAGAAGATTACGCAGATTGGTGAGCAGAAAATTGTGAAGCATTAAGATGCCTCATCAAGTAATGAAGCATTAAGATGCCCCAACAAGTAAGAATAAGCGAAGCATTTAGATTCCCAATGAATAAAATGGTAGAGGAATGCCCCTTAAGTGGGTGGATGATGCAGCAAGGTGGTGGATAACTGCTTGATAGGAAGGAAAACAAGGGATTGGAACAAAGATGGAAAATTACTGTGCTCGTAGCATGAGCTTCATTTGGAGAATAATTTTAGAGAAACCTTATTTTTGTTGTTACACAATAGAGTTGTCACCATGATTATAAAATAATCAAGATGGTAACCCAGATGCGTGTAAACAAACACACACAACAAAGAAAACATAAAATTGAAAACAAAACCAATATACAAAGTAGGTGCGGGAAACAAGTTTATAAAGAAACCAAGATGCAATCACACTGCTTGAAAGTGGTACAAAAATAAAACACCAACAATACAACACAAAATCAAAAAAGAAGACAAATAGCTATGCCCCTAATGTGTGCCATAATGATGATTAAGTAGATGCAAATGCTCCCAAGTGGGAATAGGATTAGACTGGAAGAATGGAGTTAAAGTGACTCCTTATGACACTCTTGTTGGCTATGTTGGGAAAATGATCAGATTTGAAATTTCCCCATGCAAAGTTATATCGTAAAGGAAAAATAATTTTGTGACTTTCCCCAAGTAGAGTTAACATATCATGCAAAGGGAAGAAAGTGATAGTTGTAAAATCAAAACGATCACTAGGGTAATAGATAAAGGTATGATGTTTATCAAGATTGTATTGAGATTTTGAAATATTCACTTCAAGGGTTTTCCAATTGTAGGATTTCTATGATAAGTGAATGTTTGTTGAAAATTTTGTAATTTTTTTTTTTTTTTTTTTTTTTTGAAATATTTGATTTTTCAAATTTTTGCATGTTTTGAAAAAATTGAAATACAAATACAAAGAAACATAAGAAAACATGAATCCACAAAAAAAGTAAAATGCTCCATGGCTTAAATAAACCAGGAGGAAAACACAACACATGCAAGTGATAAAAAGATACAAAACAAGCAATAGAAACAAACCCAATATGAACAGAAAGGATCCACACCAAAGTTATATGTGAACTAATAATGTGTATAAATTTCTTGCAATTGGTCTATAATAAAGGTAAACAAAGTACAACAAAATAACAAACTGAAAGAAGAAAAAATATCTTCACAATGTTGACAAAGGACAACAATACAACACAATGTGTAAAAACAACATCTAATGACACTCCAAATGTGTTCCACATTGAAGAACTAGACAGTTTTGAATTCCCCCAAGCGATATCTTAGAATGTGAGAGGGTTGGATAGGTTTGAAGAGTGGAGTGATACTTAGATACTCTTGTCAGATCCCATTGAAGTTTGATTTGTATTGGATTAAAATGTAAAATCCAAGTGTGCCCCAAGAAAAGTTATATTGTGAAAGGGTAAATGATTTCCTCGAGCATAGATATACACCATGGGTAATAAAGATGATTGGAAAAAGATGATCTAGAATGATCATGAGGAGTGTCGTTAAAAGGTGAAATTTGTTCAATTGTGTTATTTAATTGCTGAAATTTGATCAAACATTATTTGAATATTTTGATTGTGACAATTTTAGGTTTTTTTGGTTTTTGGAACAATTTTATATTGTTTTTGTATTTTGTGAAACATATTTGAATGTTTTTGAATTTTTGAGACATTTTTTATTTTTTTTAATTTTCAACTTGGTAAGAAGGGTGCATTGTTTAAAAACAGGTGCAAATAATTAGAAGCATTTCATTCCATTAGAAAAAATCTAGATGATAAATTGATAAGGTGTTTCACTCCGCTTGTGGATCTCAAGCTGTAGCAACTAGGAATATGCAAGGCCTCATCTTCGAGAGCCAAGAAGGACGTGAAAACAAGATGAATAGTGATATGAAAGGTGAAGGTAAAGGATGCAATGACACAGGGTGTAATAATGATCCATATGAGAAAAATGTAACTCATCTCTAGTCAAGATTATCTAACCAATTCCAAGATGATTCCACTTTATAGGTTTTGACTCGACTTAGATCCATTGATGGCCTACTGATTAGAAAAATCCAGTTGAAGGAATTGTTATCTCTCTTAACATGAGCAGCTAAATTACTTATGGGGATATTTTATCAAGCACTTTTCTTAAGGTTTCATAAAGGATTTATCTATTAATTGACTGATTGATTTTTGTGAAGGAACCCCTACATGTTGCCCCATGCCATTAGTAAAAGGTAAGGGCTCAACACTAAAGAAAAAATGTAGGCGAGTAAGGGCTTTCTGCATTCCCAGACTCATACTGCTAGTAAGAAGTATGAGCTTATCACCAAAACCTGTGAAGGATGAAAGGTGTATTGATTTTATATATTTTTTGTATTTTTTGAATGATTGGATTGAATTTTCCTTGTATGTTGATATTGTTCTTATTGGGAAGAAATATTCTACCCCCAAATCTCAGCCTCATGCAATTAGTAGGATGCAAGGGTTCAACATTATAGATTGAGATGGGTGGAGAAAAAGGACCGGGTAAAGAATTTTAGTGCTTTCTATTAAAGAGATTATTTGAAAGGAGGATTTTTCCATCAGTAAGCTTTGAGACAAAACCGTAGGTAAAAAGATCTAAAATGGTAGAAACCATAACAAAGATGAGACACACAATTCCTAAGAGGAACAAGGTTAACATGTGTCATAATAGGTGAAGAAGGTGAATATATTATAATGGTATGATTAAGATATCTTCCAATAGATGGAATGCTTAGCATTATTTGTACACACTTTTTGTTTCTGATTGGAAAATAGTTATTTAATATGGAGTTTTATTCTCTTTTTATGCTTTTTAATTTTTTTGAATATTAGAGGATGAAGATTGAAATGGACTCATCAAGAAAGAGGCCCATGTTTATTGAATTTGAATGGTTCTGAGATACAAGACTTGTGCGGATGAAATCAAAGTCAAGAGAGGGAATCAAAAGATTCAATAAGTCCTTAAATATGATACTTGGGTGGAAAAATTCCAAGTCAAAGGAGAAAATACAAAGATTCGATAAGTCCTCCAATATGAGACTTGGGTAGATAGGTTCTAATTCAAAGGACGTGTGATTAGATAAGTATTCAATGAGATCAAAAGACCTATGTGATGTTAGAAGACTATTTTCAATGCGGGGAATATGTTGAGATACATATTCACCTGTGAGTGAAAGAGTGTGAGGAAAGAAGGATGGATCTCTAGATGTATACCCGGGGCTCCTTATAGGTCGTAGAGAGGAGATGTTCAATGTTTCAATGTCTAGGTTATGAATTAGTTGATTTGATGAAAGATTCACAATTAAAGCATGAAAATTTTTAATTAATATATTCCTAGGTATATGTACCTCATAGAGTGTACACATGCGAGATGTCTTGAAAATTAGGAATTATCGTTAATGAGATTCTTGCAAGATTGATCATTTGAGGTGTAATGGAAATAGAAGGTTTTATTGTCATAAGTTTCCAAGCTTGTTATGATCATGTTTCGATAAAAAGACTAGATATGTTAGGTGTAGAAGTTGGAATGGGAAGAATGGAATCAATCACAATGGTGCTTAATGATGGACCCTTTTCTATTATGTCAAGGGTTGAAAGAGAGTCTTGGAGAAAAGTCAAGCTCTCATTAGGTGTTAGAATATTGTTGTCCAAAACAAGTTCAATGTCTTTTTGGACTAAAGGAAGAAAATCCGTAGAAGAAATAGATTGGTTTGAAGGGGAGATACTTGACTTCATCATGATCTTTTGGAATGCCAATATGAATAGAAGTGGGGTAACAATCAACTCTTCTATTGCATTTGTGGAATTTGACATGTCATTAGTTACAAGAGCTTTTTCGTCAAGATCTATGGAGATGGTTATGTTTTCAATTAAATGTTAGACATAATGAAAAATAGGTGTACAATTATCAGTATAATGGTCATGCATGTGATGGTATGCACAATAGTCGGATGTAGTGTATGACGTAGGATTGAGTTCCTCACTAGAAAATGGTATTATAGGTGGATATTCAATCATGTTAGCCTTTAATAGTTTTGAAAGGCCCTGGATAGACTCTCTCTGAGAGGTGTAAACTAACGTTCAACGGTGTGCGAAGTAGTTTCACAATATAGGATATGATGGATTTATAATCAATGTTGTTCATGATTCACCATGTTCATGAGATTTTCCCTTTATATCATTATTAGGTGGTAGGTCTCCAGCCACTATGTCTTCATTTTCAATAAGGAATTGGATGTAATTTCAAAGTTATTTGCATTTATCTATTTGATGACCATCGATGCAATGAAAATCACAACATGTGTTAGGTATATACCAACCTGTCTTAGGTTCACCTTCAGGGAAGGGTTGCGTGATAGAATAAGTAACCATATTGGCACTTACCAACTATTTTAAGACATTTGAAAGAGATTCCCCCAAATCTGTATATGGTCTTTGATTGTAATCATGAGGAGGAGGAAAAGTTTCTCATTTTGAGATGGTGACAGATGATTTAGACTTAGTCTTATTCAATTGGTTGTTTTGTAAGTTTTGCACATTGTGATTATTTGTGACACTATCATTGACAAAAATATGGTTCGGTTGATGTACCTAGGTTTATTGTGAAGTGTTAGGAATTTTATTATTTTTATGACGATTATGATTGAACCCATTGTCTTTAACGAGGCTTGATCAAGCCTTTAGAAATGAGGTATTTTTTATTTGAGTTCCCTTTTTGATAACTTCCTCAAATTTTTTGAGGCAGTGCATCTACATGTGAAAGGAAAACTCGTTGTTAAGGTTAGGGATGAAGATGTTAACCATCTGCTTCTCAGGGAGTGAACATGGGAATCGAATTATGATCTCATGCTAACGCTATAGGAATTTTACAAAGCTCTCGTTTTGTCATTATTTTGCATTGCACAAATCCATCATGGTGATTTCAGAGTCTAGGTTGAAAGAGAAGTGTTTGAAAAACTTCTTTGAAAGGTTTGCGAAGGTAGAGATAGATCCCTTTCGAAGGTGTAAGAACCATTCCAAAGCTTTTCCACCTAGACTCTTAGGATTGGTTTTTCCCTTGTATTTGTCAAATTTGGGCGTCTCAAAAGAGCATGGGAAGGGTATGTGTAAGATGTCCATGTCGAAAGGGTATGGACATAATTCATCAAAATTGAATTGTTTACGTTGTTTTTGCATGCCCGAGATAGTATCCTTCATCATTTGCCACTCTTGAGAAAATGGTGAATTAGTTTGTGGGAAGAATGGTGATGTATCATTTGTATGTTTTTTCTTCTCATTATTAGTCTCAGAGTGATTTTTGAATTTTTGTCACTTTTCTTCATGTGTTCGATACCTTTGGTATCATTGTTAGTGACTGTAGAGGATAGGTGAGCCAATTGTTTCATCATTACATTGATTTGATCAAGCAAGGCTTGGTTGGGATTAGAGGATGAAGCATTAGATTTTCCTTTATCATTGGAATTTGTTTTACTTGGTCCTTTGGTGTCATGTTTTTGGATTCGAATGATGGACCCTCGGGGATTTAGGTCATACTTTTAAGGCTTTCAATGTATACTCATCAAATTCTAAGGGAAATCTTGCTCCTTGTTATCCAAAATTCACCCCAGTGGTAAATTTTGATAACATGCATCAAATTACTTAGTCCCAAGAAAATAAATTGATTCAGTGGCCAAAAATCATGTTTCTAGGGTCCCCTCAATTTTTCTAACTCTCCCGTCCGTGGTTGAAAAGAGAAAGTTATGAGAAAAGGTGAAAAGGCTGCAAAAAAAAGCTTGGGCTAGGAAAAATCACGAAAAATGGCTAAGTCCTAGTCCTTGCAACAGTCGGGACGTGAGGGACATCTGGGCGCGAATCGGCCGAAAGGCCGCCAGCATCTGTGCAGGGGCAAAGGAACATCTCGGCCATCGGGATGCGCGGGACGCGGAAAGCCGGTTCGACCGAAGGATAAGAAAATCGACTAACTGCTCTGGGACATTTGGGACAAGAAGACGCGAAGGATGCGAACCGCCCGGATCGGCTAAAAAGGAGAACTTTCGCACTAAGCAGTTCGGGACATGTGGGACAAAGGTACGCGAACCGGCCGAATCGGGTGAATCTGGAAGAATTTGTCCTACATAGGGACATCCGGGACAAATGGACGCGCTGGATGCGAAAGAGCCGGCAGACCCGCGGACCAACCAAATCATGACACGTGTCACAAGGAGAAAAGTCCAAAAAGTTCAAAGGGCGAGGTTTCAAGCACTAACCCGAGCCAATAAAAGGAGGACACGTGTCCAATGAGGAAGGGAAGCTCGAGAGCTCGGGAAGGAGTTAGAGAGTTTAGCAAGAGTTTTGGCTGAAAAGCTAAAAGCAAAGGTCTGCCCCGCGCCCCTGTCGACCAATCAATGCATGCCACGTGTCCCAAGTGGCGGGGGCGCGGAAGGAAAGTGGAAAATGTTCCAAAATCACAAAAGGAAAAACTTTCAAGGAAAAACCCACGGGACAGCAGAGGAGAGAGAATTACGTATCCAATCAGCGCTTGACACGTGTCGTCCAGGTGGCAGAGCGCGGGAAAGATCTTCAAAACACATTTTCGCCTGTTTTGTGCCCTAAATCTTCAGATCTCCATATCTTTTGATCCAGAGCTCGGATTTGCATGTTCTTTATATCAACGGAAAGCTTATGAAATTCTCTACATGATTCTGGGGTTAATCTCGAATTTTGGTGCAGTCTAGAGAGAGAAAGTTGAGAAATGGCTCTGACGCGTGTTCATGGCCAGAAGTGACATTTTAGCGACCAAATTAATGCAGAATGGGTCGCATTCTCCTCCAAATCGGTCAAAGATGGCAGGGTATGGGTTTGTAAGGTTCCCCATGCTGTTTTAATGCATCTGCAGTCAATGAGGAATGGGCTTGCATGTTTTCCCACGTTTCTCTCTCCTGGGCTCGACCCATGCAATGTAAAAGCCAGATTTGGCTCATTAAAAAAATAATAATTACAAGTTGTTCATCTGTTCGGCTCTGCCCTCCCTTCTTTTCCTTCTCCAGGGTTAAAAATGGATTTTGAACCTCCTCCCTGCTCTGTAATGGTGTTTTTTTCCTTTTACTAATGAAATGATGTTCTGTGCAAACTTCTGAAGTAACAAAAACGTGTTTTGTGATGCATCTGTCTATCCTTGCTCGTTTTTCACTTGTTTTCCTCTTGCCTCTCTTCATTGCAGGTATTTGTGCATGTTTGAATGTTCATTTCAGGTTTGGAGCTGTGTTCATGGAGTTTTGGGACATTTTCTGTGTGAAATCTATCCTTGGGCTCTCGTGATGCATCTCGTCCATCCTTCCCATTACTCACCTCTCTTTGTTACATGGCAGTTTTGATAGATGTCCAACATTCTCCTTCTCTGGTGTATCACCGTTTTAGTGTAGGCTTTTGTTCTTTTCCTTTCTCTCTCTCTCTGTCTCTTTGGCATGGTTAGATTAGGATTAGATTAGCTTGCCTGCACTGGAATAGCTTGTGGCAGGTGGTTTAGGAGCAGGAACCAGCCTTCTCTGGAGATTCCTTTCTCATTTCTACAAGTCCCACACTTGGAGAAAGGTTTCAATGTTGTGCAATCACACTGGATGCCTGAAGATCAACTTAGAAACCTGATCAGCATCCAGGGGTGCTGTGATTTTGCATCAACAATCCCATTATGAGGATACGAAGAAGGAATTAGTCTTTTTTTTGTTGTAAAGTGGCGGCTATAAGAGGATTTTGAATTTGGTCATTTTATTCTTCATCTAAGCGATACGAGAAGGATTTATTTCCTCCCATCACAAAGGACTATAATCATGATGTCATTTTTCCACCATCGTTGAAGGAGGGGAGATACAAGAAAAGGTATAATAGAAAACTCAACCTATAGAAAAGTGTATGCTAATATGGAAGAGGGAAGAAGATGAAAAATCTCAACCCTTAGAAAATGAGGGCTAAGAGGGAAGAATAAAAATGGTTAGTTGATTTCCCGACTCTTAATCAAAATGAGAGTTAAGAGGAAAGGGACTAGATGAGGTCAGATGTGCTCGACTTTGTTTAACAAAAATGAATGTTAAGAGGGAAGAGACTTGATGAGGTGGATGCAACCAACTCTTAACAAATGAGTGATAAGAGTGATGAAAAGATGTGAAAATGTTAACTCCTAACACTATGAGTGTTAAGAGAAATGAAAAAGAGGAACTTCACAACACTTAACAAAAGGAATGATGTTAAGGTGGAAGAGAGATTGAAGTGTGAAGTTTAGGTGGTTCTTAACAAAATGAGTGTTAAGAAATATGAAGGATGAATTAAATGGATTCATGACACTTTACAAAAGTGAACATAAAGAGGGAAGAGATGAAAGGTTAGCATGCTCAACTTGTGACAATGTAAGTGCGACAAGAGGAGACTTAAAACACGATGGATGAAGCTCAACTCTTAACAAAAAAATGTGTTAAGGAATAGACACAAAAAGGAAGATTGAACACCTAAAGAACAACAAAATGAATGTCATCACAAGAAGTGAATAAATGATGATGAAAAGGTTTGAATATCTCAAAAATGAAGATAAGAGACAAGGGGGAAAAATGAATTGGTGAGCTCAAAATAAAGCTAAGTGAATGCCTTAAAGAGAGAAGTGATGAAATGATGTCTTTGTTGACAATGAAACAAAATGATTGCAAAGTACGAAATGAAAGATGATGAAAGAGTGACAGAGAATAATTCATCAACTCAACAAAGTGACTATGAAATGTCACAATGTAAGAATGATGGAATCGAGATAGAAGAATGTCGTCAATTCAACAAAGTGAATTTGTAATGCAATGACGTAAAATGAAAGGAGAAAGAGATTGAATAATGTCGTCAATTCAACAAAGTGAATGTGCAATGCGATGACATAAGAGTGTGGAATGCTTAGATTTTAACAAGATAATGTTAAACTTAAGACTTATGACAATGAAAGATCAATGTGATCAAGAGAGTGCTTGACTATGATAAAGCAAGTATCACGACGTCAAGACTTAGATGAAAATGAAAGTACTCAAGTGTGGATATGGATGTTTGTAACCCAAGACTTAGACATGTTGATAAAATGACAAGGTGGATGAGAGAGAAAATTTGAATGATGAAAGTGAAACACAAGTGTGTAACATGTGAGAAAAATGAAAAATATGAAGTGAAATTTTTGGCCTCTACCTTAGATTGGCTTGGACAAGGCATGGCTTCCTAGATGGTTCACTCAATTAGGTGTCAGCAGTATACCTGAGAAAGCATGACACTATTGCTAGTTGATGGATTTACTTTACCCCCTTTGAAACCCTGAGCAAAGAACTTGCTCAGAATGAATCACACTGGGATCGTCAGTACTGGATATATGTGACTCTAACTCACAAGGCTTTACTAGTCGGTAGGGAAAAAAGGTTCCTATTTCATCCACAAGGTTCCCTTTTTCATGGACTACTTTGGGGTTCCTAGGAGTATCCCTCTTGTTGTCTTAAGGATTATGCTAAAGGGATTTTCTCCTAGTTCAAAGCGGACAGGTTTAACCTTATCCAAACCTGCATATAAAATGTTTTGATGTGGCATTTTTTCTTATTTTTGAACTTAATGTGGTTTGGTTATACACCATTTGGAAACCTGCAGTTAGTATTTTTAAGTGTTTTTGTTTTCAATCTTCATGAGAGTGAGTCCTACAAGAAAGGATTAGAAATTTTTCTAGAAGGAGGTACAAGAAAAGACAATAGAAGAAAACCCACGTTTCTGATTTATAAGATTGCTTATAAAGTGTGAGGAAAGAGCATACGTGTGGGTTGGATTTGATTAAGTGAAACACGTTAATTCCCTAAAAAAATTTAAAAGTACATTTCGATTCCCAAGATTTCTTATAAAAGTGTGAGGGAAGAGCATAGGCATGATCGCACCCGATTAGTTTTACCAAAAAAAAATAACAAAGGAAAAACATGCAAAATACACTTAAAAATGTTAATATAGTTGATGAAACCACTAAATGTGTACAAAAATGGCTAGAAAAGTGAGAAATTTTCGACCAAAATGTCCAATAATGCTAAATTTACAACTTTGAAAAGTAGCCCCGATGGAAAAAATGATGAAACTATCAATGAACAAGTAGTCAAAACATGTAAACGGTGATAAAAAGTCCCAAAAGAAAAATGAAATTGATTAGGAGAACCAGATATCCCCGCAAAACCAAGTTTGACAATTAGTCTATTAGAGTGAAAATAGTGAAAAATAAAGAGTGCCTAATTATGTAGTTAAAAGTACTAAATTAATTAATTACATTAACGAGTAACTAATTAAAACAAACTACCTAACTAAAGATAAACTAATTAGTGATGTAAAATAGTAGAATTTACTAATTGGAAAAAAATAAAAAGAAAAGGACCTAATAAAATTAGAATATAATAATAAAATATATATATATAATATAAGTTAAAAAACTTACAAACCTAAGTAACCTAAGCCTAAGTTTCAAGCGAGTGTGAAGGGGGATAAACCAAAAGAAATCCACGAAAAACAAACTTAATTTATTTTTGTGAGTGTTGTGGATGTGATGCACAGTATGCCCGGGAGGAATGGCGGTGAGTCACACGGTCGTGCAGATGCTATGGTGGAAGGGTGTGCATGGGAGGGGTTAGATCAAGGTGCAGGAGTTGGGATTGGGCGGTTAACTGGGAGTGGGATGTGGTGGAGTGGGGTCACGGGTGGTAAAAAGGAGCTAAGGGAGAACTTAGGTTGGGGAGTGGGACAAGTGGCTCAAGAATTGAGCTCACCGAGCGGAGGAGGGGGAGGGGGATCGATTGGATTGGGGTGATCGGAATAGGGTTGGGGTGACGTGGGAGGGTCGAGTCGGCCGTGGGAGGGGTGATCTTAGGGCTCTTGAGGGAGATGTAGGATTAGGTCGGGGTTAGTGGGGAATGAGTGAGGGGCAACTTGGTCGAGCCGGCCGAGCTGGGGGGGGGAGGGTATTCTAGGTTTAAAATAGGGTTTTTTTGTTTTTTTAAAGATATGATTTCTAATTTTTTATCGAGAGATCTAAATGTTGTTTTTTGTGAATTGTTAGAAATCCTTTTTGTGTAATTTTCTCGATAATAAAATCTTATTTTTGTGCTTTGATTTTGCAAGTTGTGCGTAATGTGCGAAAAAGAGAAAGAGCATAAATGTGTAAACTAGAAGAAAATACTAATGTAGAAATTGATAAACTAGAAGAAAAGAAGAAATATAAACTAAAAAACTTATGGAAAATTCACAACCACTTCCTATAAATGCTAACCTATAAACAATGGTAACTTCCTAATTCACTTGTGAAAGCTTCCAAAGAACCTTCCAAAGCAAACCTCGGATCTTTTGAAGTTGTTTAACCTTACAAAGTGATTGATTTGTGGATGCTCTTGAATCACCTCTAGAATGGGTTAACCAATGCTACCAGAGAGAGTTTTGACTTGGATTATTTCTTCCAAAGTAGCAGAAGTTAGAATGCAATTTGACTTATTTTTTTGTGTTTAAATCCAAGAGGGTTTGATAGAGAGTAGGCCTGCATTTTATAGAGGCATAAGTAGTTGGAATTTGGTTGAAATGGGTTGAATACACATGCTAAAAATAGCATTGGAGGAGGTTGAAGAAGTTCGGTGGAATTTAGGGAAATGATGGAATTAATTGCAAAAGTTACATCCGAAAAGGTGGTTGTACATGCGATTCGATTGCCCTCACCTTTTTAGGATTCTAGAAGTGTAGTTAACTAGGATGAGGATGTGGAGTCCAAGTGGTTGTTGACTGAGTGGCAGTTGACTAGGATGTGCACACTTAATTAATTAATCATTTAATTAATAAATGATAATTAACTTAGCACAAATGGGTGATAAAGGGTATTAGGGATTACTTTAATTGATCCAAAGGGTGTAATGTATATGATTAACCACTTTAATCAATTAATCACAAATAGGTGAATAACATGGTTTATTATGATAGCATTAGGAACATGTGAGTAATTTTGGGGTGTCTACACAAAAATTGATTCTTGCACTACACCGCAATCACCCCCGCTTAGAGGGGGTCACCCATCCAAAGCAAACCTTACCTCACACCTTTTTGTCTAATATTTTTCTCGTCACAAACTACTTGACAAAAAGGGGAAAATGTAGAGATCGGTTTTTCATCAACTCACTTACTTCATTATCTAAATCCAAAATATATCTAAAATTCATTATCCTAAGTCACTCCATCCACAATTTTGGAATAATACTTTTATAACCCCATATAATTATTATTTACTCATCTAAAATCACCTAACCACTCTCAATCTACCTTAACCATTTCAAAACAACGTAAATCTATTTTATTACAACATTCCAACCATCACAACTCGTTCATAACCTCCCCATAACCATTTTTCCTCATCAAAAACCCAAAACCTGCGTTTATAATTTGTTTCAACCATTTTCTAAATGTTTTTCCCCAAAAAACTCGGATTGTCAACAATCCTAACTAATCACTAGTGATTATAAATAGGATTTTTTCCTCTCCCGTGATCTTCAAACCTTTTGCTCATGTTTATCCATCATTTTTGACTCCACAATGAATCTAAGTTATTACGTAGACATCATCAAGAGCTTTTTTCAACCTCCAGCTATTATCTACACATTGTTTTGATAATATTTCTCATCACCAATCATCAAGAAGCTCAACAAGAGAAAATTTGTCTCAATCAATTCCATCCAATGATTTGAGGCATATTTTAACTCATTCTTGTATTCAAAGGTATTCCTCTATTCTATCTTTCCATTCGTATTTCGATTAAATCTCAAAAACAATCAAAAATATTAATTTTGAATTTTGTTTATCATTTTTTATCAAAATTATCTATTTTAATAGTAATTGCTAGCAATTATTTCAAACACCAGTGATTGTCTTGAATTGCCAATGATCATCCTAGATCACTTTGCAATCCCCACAAAACACATCCTTTTATCAATTTTTCAGTTTATTATTATTTTTATCAACATCCTTGCATTTAACTTGTTCTTTCCAAGCATGGATTTCTCTCGATGGTAGTTTCTATCCATTCCCATTCAATTACAATCATTTATGACCTTCCTATATTCCAACACATGTTCTTTTGGTAACAGTACAACATCCTTCACGAGTTGACATTGTGCACAATACAATTTTCCAATGACATCAAGGACATCGAGGATTAGATCAAGTTCCTAGACTACATTCAGCAAGATACTAAGGGATTTTGGTACAACTACTTTGAGTCCGTTTAGATCACATTCACCCTCACTCGCCACCTTCAAACCACACAAGACTTACCTTTCAACCTTGAGCTCTAGAGATTCCTATCTATTATTTATCAATTATTTTCTATTGCACATCTTTATCATTATCCTTGTCAATCTACTTAATTATCTAAAATCAAGTTAAAATCCTCCAAGGAAGTCCCTTTGGATTCTTAGAATCGACCTTTGCTGAGCATTTATCCATTTATCTAATATTTTATGTTTATTGTCTTTGATAGTAGAGTTATTTTCAAGACATGAGGACTTGTGCCTTTATTTGGAATCGATGACTTTAATCATCCATCAAGATCAACATAAGCCATCTCGCAAGTATCAGTAAACCTCGCTATCTTCCAAGGTCAGTCTATTTTTTATTTCACTTCATTAATTTAAAGTTGGAAAGAAAAAACTCTCTTGTACAGTCATATCTTTGGATGTTAATATGAGAAGGATAAATATCCTTAACAGAAATACCTAAACTACAAATAGGAGAGATACTACAAACATCAAGGCCCGATGTTATGTCAATAAGAACACGCTTGAACAAAGTGTTGTGCACAAAGACTTGAACATATAGAGGAATTTTTTTGTTAACAAGAGGTTGAGAAGAATTTTCAATATTAATATTGAAAGATAGAACCTTTTGAATAAAAAATTGAACTTGCTCGATGGGTGTATTAGGATGAATCTAAGTGTTATTTAAAAATTAAGGAGCGCACCCTTGCATGTGGGGTTTCACTATAGATATTTAGGGGTGATATTGTCCATTCATGAGAGGAAGCCATTATGGCAACTGTAAGTAGAATAAGCAGACCTAGATAAAGAATCATACCATAAGATAGAAAAAGGAGCCTTCTCGGTAACTAGGGTTTTTGCACTATGTTTAATTCAAGATTTAGGTTCAGCAAATGTTTTATACCCTGATAAGATTTATATAAATTAGTGATTTAGATACACTAAAAGGATGTAAAGGGGAGATATAAGAGGTTATTCTTATTAATTAACTTCCAACTTTAATTATGTAATATCATAACAATGCATTAATTCTTACAACTAGTGTATACAATATGTTATGAGCTCAAAAACATAAGACAATGAGTGCACTTACTTAATTACATGTGGATCTTGGAAGTTATTGGTGTACATAATACTAGAACTATGAGATATGAACCTATAAGTGCTTTTTTTTCTATATGTAAACACAAAATCACGCACTTGGGTACATTTCTAGGTCTTAAAAGAATGCTAGCATTTACATGATTCCTAAGAAAGAAAACTAGTTGTTGAAAACTATCTTTGTCCTCTTTTCTTTATCTATTGTTTTCTCTTTGGTCTTCCACACCCTACACCCAATAATAAAAACTTAACTTGCTTATTTTTATGGCTTCATACACCAGCCCCAAGCACTCATGTTCCTTTGGGCACCCCCCGACCCTCTCTTACCTTACTCACTCCTTTTTGATCTCTTTTATCTTTTTAAAATATTTTTCACTCATGGTTCGACCTTCCAATTGTCAATTATGAAATTTAAACAAGGGAATCATATAAATACATGGTTATGTTTTCAAAATAAGGGACTAAACACTAAGCATTACTATAATCACCTAATCTTGCATTATAAAGGCACTAAATCACTCCAAAGGCATCCATCTAGCAATCATTCAAGGAAAAAGGGTTGCATATTTTTTCATACATTGCATAGGAAGGGGAATTTTATTATATTCCATTTACACATACTATTACATTGCTACATTTGAGCTACAAACCCACTAAAGAACTTACACAAGGGCATCCTAGGCATCATTTCTACACACACACACACACACACAGAACTACATGGAGTCTGAGATTTAGTGCAATGTTCAATTGTAAGTTCACTCTCGTGATCGTTGGGGTCGATCCCCGACTCCCCATTCTACATTTTCCTTTTTAGGTTTGATGTCGTTTGTGGGCATGTGTAGTTGAACTTATTTCTTGCAGTTACAGGTACCTTCAAAGTGATTAAGGAGTGAATATTAGGAGATCAACATGGAACAAATAAAAACCATTGTGACACAATAGAAACCAGATCTTGAGCATTTGTACATTCACAGCACCTAGATCCAAATCACCAACACCAGGTGTTCCTATCCTTCTATAGGCACCCCTATCCGACATTGTTTATGAACTCTTGAATTTATAATGAGAAGTTACTTACACTTTTTACATCTTGTTCAGCATTTTACCCTTCCCATATCACTTCTTGTTTGTTCATAAATTAGCTAAATCTTCCTATCTCTCCCTCTTTCTTAGGTTTTTACATCATACATGCTTATTTGTTTGTGTCTTACTATATTTTAGCATTCATACATTATTTATTTTAATAGTTACTCTACAATATAGATTTAATTAATTATATTTTTATTAAAGCACTATAATTGTAGTTAGAGCGTGACCTAGTACTAGTACTAGGACCGGCCCATATGGTTTTGCACTTTTTGTATTGTTTTGATCCTACTTTGAATCTTTCCTTGTGACATTATGATATTGTCACCTTCCCCGAAATGTGTTTCATTATCAATCCTAGTTGTCACTCAATGTTGTGAACCTCTCTGAATATTCTAAATAAGATCTCAAACCTTAGCCATGGGCAGGAGACCCTACAAAATAAACTTTAGTTGGGTTGAAGTGTAATCCTTACACTATCGATGTCAAAGACACTAATTTAAGGAGGCCTAAAACCATGTATCGTTCTCCACCTAGCATGTGATATCTAAACAAATTCACCTATTATTTGGAAATCAAAACCATTTTGATAATGTTGGGAGAATAGTTTGGCTATTGTTAATACTTTGAAATGGGGATGTTTAAGTGCTTGCAAATGAGATAAGTTGATTCCTTGACCTAATAGAATGCTTTAGCCTTATACCGATTATTTACCTCATAATTGTGCATGATATTTGGAAAGATTTACAGATCTTTAAAAGCCTTTAGTGTTAGATTTTAGTTCATGAGAATGCAAGGTTAGCAAATAAGGTGAGTTTAAGTTTTTTATATAGGGATTTGAAGGTAAATTATCATGGAATGGATAACCTAGAGGGATTAAATGACCCAAAAAGAATATAAAATAGAAATATTGGATGGAGGATATGTCAATCCAAAACTACACAAGTCAACCATGATCAGATTCCACAAGGTGACCAAAGTGAACGCTACGAATAGGGATGTAAAACATGAAATTTGATGCATGCATCATGTCATGCGGATTTTTTTTATAGAATTTATGAATTTAATTGTAATAATATATTCACATGTTAATTTGTATGAATAAAAAAATTATACAAAATATCTTGAGATGTACTTAGTGGGGATAGAAAGAGTGAGTTTGTCTTAACAAGAGTGCATCATAAAAACTAGTAGTGTTATAGGGTAAATTTCCAAATTTGAGTTTTTGTAATTACCAATAGATTAGAAAAGTGTCTTAATGAAGTCAAGATAAGTGACATATGTAGCATAAAATTAATCTATGAGTGATCTATTAACCATAGTTTGGCCAATATGGATTGAGATAAAGAGGGGAGGGTCATCTAAACAAAAGAGAAACTCATTGAGAATCATGAAATTGAGAGAAAAATATATGTAAGAATAATTCTTTGTAGAAAGGTTGGTTGTAATGGATAGTTCTTTGAATTGATGCATGATGCTCTCTTCTAAAATATGTAGGGAAATTCCTTCCCCAAAGTGGGTGGAAAAGGGATGTTCATAGCGAAGAGTACTAACATAAGATGCTCACAATTTTTAGGTGAGGTATGAAATGAGATTTCAAGATATTTTTGTAAGAGGCTCCTAATCTTTAAGGATGGGATATACAACAATCGAACTTGGGGGTGTCGGTCTAAATAGGCTTAAAATAAGGATGTCTTGCAGATAACTCTATATTTTGAAATTTTAATAACAATTCTACAAGATTGGATAGGGTATAAGTATCTTCACAAGGATCGATAACATAGGAAATTACAAGACTTGAAACATATGGGATCGGTCCCGCATAATGACAAGGTTCGATGGTGTCTAAAGAAGGTGATGGTGTTATAAACATGAGAAATGATGCATGAATGTATACATAGGGGCCAATGACATTTATCTAAACTATAAGATCAAAGATATAATCATGTTCATAAGATATTTTACTAGGGAGTATGGATATGTGACTTATAAGATTTGGTTTGAACATGGGAAGGATATGAGGGTTCAATACAAGTAATAATGCATTTGACACCTTACATATTAATCATGTTCTCCATAGATGCACTAATAGAGTGATATGAAGTTTCAATAATGTTAGTAGTTGTATTATTATTCTAAGCAAAACCAAGATTAGGTTGGTCGACTTAGAGTAATTGGGAAGTGGATTATTGTAAACTTTAATATTCTCATTGGTTTGATGCACCACTTAATGTAGATAATGTTGTTGAGATTTTTCACATACCTTGATGGGCTCATATAACCTAACCCAAGTGATGGCATCATGATCAATTTTTTCCAAGGAGGAAGGTATAGGAAAAATATTGAAGAACATGAAAATTTTCATAAGAATTTCCCCAATCGGTATGCCATTAAAAAATTATTTTCATCATGTCATTGAGGAAGAGGTTGAGAAGGGTATACAACCATGAAGAATGTTTGGGGTAGGCATCCTCTCAATTCATCCTTAGACCGAGGTTGGTGAAATTCAACATGGGAGTAAGAAATAGAGTTACCTTGTGATTTAGAGGTATATTGATCAATGTTATGGATAGTATTATTATACAAATTTCCTTGAGGAAGAGTGTTCTTGACTCCGTCATTAGTGGCATTTTCGTTTCTAGGATGTATGAAAACTTGAACATTCTCGAGTGGTTTCTTCTCGGGGAAGAATTTTCAAATTCCTTCATAAGGTATTCATGACATCTAGATTTCTTGAATGCTTCTTCCAAATAGGTAGGAGAGAATGATCTCACACTATATTGAATATGGAGTTCACGTTCACACTGTGGAATAGTGAAAATAGACTCCCATCAAGCATGTTATGTTCAAACTTAATAGAAAAGGTCTTCTAACGCTTGATGAAAGCTTGAACATATTTTTTGTCCATTTTTTTGTAATTAATGAGCATTTATGTTGTTTTCATGAAGGCCATGATATTGAAATTCATTGATTTAGGTGATTACCAAACTTTCGAGTTGAACAATAGAGTTTTTTGAAAGAGTATGGTACCAATCCTAAACATCAACTATGATTGTATTAACCAATAAATTAGTGATGGCATAAGAATTGGATTTGATACAATATTTGTAAAGATTTTCAAAGGCCTTGATGTGAAGGATATGGTTAGTAGATCCATTGTAAGAAATGGAAGGCATGATCCCTCCAATGTCCATGGAAGTGATGTAGGTAAAGAAGAGGCACTTTCTTTGTGCGACTTGAAGGAATTTTTTATTTAGTGGGAGGTTGGGAAATGGGTACTCCATTAATTCCAACCAGAAGAGGAGGGTGTTGACCTTGATTTTCCATGCCTCAAGAGACCATTTACAATTGACTAATGAGTTGCGTTAGATAGTTTTTTTATTTGTAAGAATTGATTTGTAATCATATTTTTTTTTTATTTAAGAGATAAATGAGTTTCATGATGAATTGAGTAGGATCATTACTTAGAGGAAAATGTATGTTATTGGTTGGATCAATGTTTTCTCCATTTAGAATAGCTTTAGTATGATTGATATATGAAACCAACTTTCCAAAAAGATAGTCTTCAACTAATTTTTGTAACATGTCAGTGAATCTCCTATATATTGAGGTAATTTTTGAATAAAATTTGGTATAGTGTGAGAAAAAATTGAATCAATTAAATCTTCATGTTCCTCTTATTCTTCGATTCAAAGTTGGGTTTTAGATTTTGGATCTGGTCCGTATATTAGGTGGTAGTGGTTTTGGATTCTTAGCATTAGCAGATCCTATGAAAAAAATGTCAAGAAGATGAGGAACTAGGTTAGGAAAATCATCAACTATGTTGTTAATGTTTCCATTACAGATATGGCTTGGAAAAATATGTAGTAGAATCACTAAATAAATATTCCATTATGAAGCAAGGATTCCTAAAAAAGAGGTTTTGGCAAAATTTCTAGATGGGATCAAATGTGAAAAAAAAATTACATGGGGTTAATGGCATTGAGGTGGACAAGTGAAAAATTAGAAATGATGATAATAAGATCAGCCATGTAGGAATATTGCATAGGGGCTAATGGTATCAAGGGAAAAATAATAAAACACAGACAAGATCAACTATGGAGTAGGGTTTTATACAGTAATTGCTCACATAGGAAAAATAGGGAAAATTAAGAAATAGAGTGAATTTTACCTAATTTAGGGTAGAGTAAGATTCATGTTGGGTTCACCAAAGTTCATAATAGAAATATACGGGTTCTCAAAAGTAGGGATTGAATCTAAGTCTAAGCACATGTTGTAGATATCAAAGGTGCTCAAGGAGCGTTAGTGTCATAATGCTAGAGGATAATGACCCTAACCCTAAGATAGTTATAGGTTTCCAATACCTATATCTAAGATAAGGATAGGAATCCTCCTAGGATTCAAAATACGAGATAGATCAAGAGATGGATAAAGCTAAGGGGAATAATATAATAAGTTTAGATGAAAAATATATGCACTTGGGTACATTTCTAGGTCCTAAAAGCATGCTAGCATTTACATAATTCCTAAACAAGAAAACTAGTAATTGACAACTCCCTTTAGCCTTTTGCTTTGTCTTATTCACTTTTATTGGCTTCATTCATCTTGCACTCTTTCTCGGAATTTGATTGTTTTATCTTTCTATGGACTTGGACACTAGTGCCCAATTAGGACACTAGCGTCAAAATGTTCTTTTTCTCATGGGTGCTCATGTCCCTCTTTACCTTTTTCTTATCCTTTTTGACCCCTTTCACTTCTTAATTAGTTTTTACTACTGCCGGTCGAGTATTTTAGTTATCAATTACGAAATTTAAATAAGGGAATCATATAAATACACAATTATGTTTTAAAAATAAAGGACCAAACACTATCATTACTTATTATCACCTAAGCTTGCATCCAAAGGGAACAAGAACACAAAAGGCATCCATCTAACACACTCACTCAAGGGACAAGGGTTGCATCACTTCTGCATACACAACATAGGAGGGGAAGTCTATTCTATTCCATTACACACATTTGCATCATTGGAGCATTCTAGATCTATCCCGCTATCATAGTGCAACTTACACAAGGGAATCCTAGGGCATCATTACACACACTTTCACACATAACTACATGGAGTATGAAATGTAGTGCAGCGCTCGGTACTAATTTCACTCTTTAGGTGACCATCGAGGTCATTTTGACTCCACATTCTACATATTTTTTATTAGATTTGATTTGGTTTGTGGACATGTGCATGTGGAAAACTTTTTATAGGTTACATGTATATTCATCGATTTAGGAGATAATCTAGAGTGAAAAAAAGATCAACAACAAACCTCTTCTTATACGTAAGAAATCAGATCCCGATTGTTTACACGACGTTGGCACCCAAATCCAATCACTAGCACCCAAGAACCCTTTCCCTCCTATGGGTACTCATGTCATGCATTGTTTTAAGTTCTAGAACCTCCAAAGCAAGAATTGAAAACATTGTTTACATCTTATTCCAGCTATTCAATTTCCTGAACACTTCTAATTTTCCCGAAATTAGCTAAGTCCTCATATCTCCTTCTTTTGCGTAGGGTTTCATATTGCATATGCTTGTTTTCTTACATATTTACCGTACATTATCATTTGTACATCATTATTTACGAGTGGTGTCCCCAAATATTTCACTTATAAATCTTGGCATAACCCTTTTTAAAAAATTGTAGAAGTGCTCTAGAATTCTCCAAAAGGTTGCAAAAGGTGCTTGAAGCAACAGTAGGAATACCCATTTCCTTAAAATGTCCCGAATTTTCTTAAAAGATATTTATTTACTTTGTTAATTAATTGAGTTTCTCAAATTACTTTACTTCTAATTTTTAGTAAGTCATCCTCCAAAATCTGTTTTGCACTACTTCACATCCATGGGTATTCATGGTTGCTTTATTCCTTAAAGTAATTAAGAAATCTTGCTTTAAAATTATGATTTCCTTCTTTGCATTAAAAATGAAGTTACTTTACTTCATTAAGCAATTAAGTAAAGCACCCAAAAACCCGAAAGAAGAATAAAAGAAGAGAGCAATGTGGGAAAATGAAGTTGCTTTACTTCATTATGAAACTAAGTAAAGTAGTCCAAAAACCCACAAATAAGGAAAAAGAAGAGGGAAGGGAAGAAAAATGGAGTTACTTTACTTCAAAAGTAACTAAGAAAAACAAATTAGAAAGAATCACAAAGAGGAAAAAGAAGAAGAGAGTAATGCGGAAAATGAAGTTACTTTACTTCTAAAAGTAACTAAGTAAAGCAGTTGCAAAAACCACAAAGAAGGAAAAATAAGAGAGTAATGCGAGAAAATGAAGGTACTTTACTTCATAAAAATGAAGTTACTTTACTACTAAAAGTAACTAAGTAAAGCGATTCTTACTAAACCCTCAAAGAAGGAAAAAGAAGAGAGTAATGCGAGAAAAATGGAGTTACTTGTTGTCACCAAATCATTGCACCCTCGAATGGCTAGAATTTGAACAGGGCATTCGGTGTGATTGAGACACATGGGATCACCTCTCAAGATGTGGGACTTGGGCTCGAGGTGAACCTCCAGAGAAGGCCAGCTTCCTCTTCCTAAACTAAGTGTTGTACTACTCCTAGTGTAATAAAATGGCTATCTAGTCCTATGCTAACATTTTCATGGGTTTTAGGGAAAGAGATTTGCATAAATGAAACTATATTAGGGATGGTGATGCACCAAATAAAGGTTGTTTCCAGACTCAGAAAGGGTTAATTTGAAGATGGTGTGTGCACCACAAGTCAACTTCACCTATTGCAACTTAGAGAGGGTACAAAATATCTCGGACTAGGAATCACGTGTTCCCTTATTAGTCTTCCAGTGAAGAAGGATGAACTTGAGAAGGGTGAATAAGCACCATAACTCAACTGCATGCAATACTCCACCACTTGATAAGCACATAACTCCAAGAACTGCAGTAATAAACTTGAACTTACACAAAGGTACTGCAAGCATGAGAAACGACACATAGAAGTATAGAAGGATGAAAGAACCAAGATTAGTCACAAAAACACACTTTTATTATTTCAATAACGTGCACAATGCATCATACATTCAGAATAGGCAATGGTTCCATTACAGTCTTGAAAAGAGGCTTGAAATTTCCCTCAACATACAAGGACAACTTGCGAAGAGAAAGGATTCTGAAGAACATACACTTGCCTAAGATATCTAACTATCCAACCTATCTGACCTGTTGGAACCCTTTGGAATGAGCTTCTAACTTACATTTATAGAATAAATTGAGAGAGAGGAGAGGATTCATAAATTCCCTTCCTAAATTGAAGGCACGTGATGTATTTATTATAGTTGGTTGAACCACTTGAGAAGGTTCCATCATGTATCATTAATACCTAGTTGACCTAGTTTTCCTTAATTAATTAAAAGAATATTTAAAATATTAAATTAATTAAAAAATAATGTGGGACCCTCCCATTGACTAGTTTGTACTGAGGAGGGAGAATTATGAGGAAAAGGCCAAAAATCCCAACTTGGTGGTTGGCTTTCCAAGCCAACTCACCAAGTTGGAGTCGAGTTCCTCTACACCACACCAAGTTGAGCTCACTTTGAATCAAGATCCTCTTACCTATGCACATCAACCAAATAATGAGCCCAAACACTACTTTGCAAGAGCTCACCACCGAAATCCTTTGCAAGAATCGAGCTCACCTTTGTAACCACACTGAGCTCCTTTAATCGCAACTCACCGTGTTTGCTCTCTCGTGAATTATTTCCATATGCGAGCCACCCCAATTTCCTTTATTTTTTTGCTCAACTAAGTGAGCCAACTCCTTCTCGATCAACCTCCACATATCACATTGCATCGTGTCGAGTTACTTAGCATCACCTCGACTATTGAGCTTCCCTCTGGCTTTTCCAAGATCTCCTCACTACTATCCTATACCCCCACATCACACATGTCAAGCTCTATATTATTTTACATTGAGCTATGCACCGATCTCATCACCGAGCTCTCTTTTGTGTACTCAACACCATCCACCTAGTTGAGCTCCTTTTCTTCCTCTCCATATCGAGTGGACCTGGGAGTTATCTTCAATGAGATGTATAATACATGTTAACTCTTTGAGTCCCCCACAACTCAAGTTCCACCTCGTCATTTTGTGAGAGAGCTCCAAAGACTCCTCTCTATGAATGACTCAATTCCTGCCATGCTCCATGAGCTTTCCACCTAAAATGTCATGCATCGTTTTGGAAAACATGTCTTCCCTTTCTCGTGAGCTCGTCGATTCTAATCCTTGTTCAACAAGCACATTGTCAAGTCTCAAAGCACCGACCTTATAAAAATTGACACTTGAGCTAAATGTCTCATAATGCCACCATTCGTTAATCTCTTGTTCTTCTGTGTTCGGTGGAGCTCGCACCCGGTGAAACCCAATCCATGTGATTGAGCTATTCGTTGGCCATCTAGATCTTGTGAGCTATCCTAACACATGGAGCCACGAACTCGGCTTACCCATCCCTTTTCCATGCTTGGAACTACATCAAGCTTCTCTCCACATCACTTGAGCTTGGCATGAGCTTGTTGCAACCAATCTCTGATATGCCAAATCAAGCTCCTTCTACCGACTTGGCCTCTCATCCCGGCTCACCACCGATGTATTGCCTCTCATCAAGTTGAGTTATCAATGTTTCCTGACCATCAAACTCCCCCTTCTCATGCACATCAAGTTCCATTCTTCTTTATTAAGCTCGTATATAGCTCCTCACAGATCTCTTACTCGGGTTCAATTCCTCCGACTCGACGAGCTATCTACGTCTACATCGAGCTCCTCATCTCTGGGATCAAGTCGAGATTAGCTTCGAGCTTAAGTCAAGATTGCATTTAAGATCATACCATGCTTACCTTCAAGATCACGCAGATCTCACCTCTGAGAACACATCTAAGCTCACACCTAGTTGGCATAGATATCTCATCTAAGATATCCTCTAATCTTGCGTCGAGCTCACCTGGAAGTGTGGTTTTTCATGACTCACTCAAAACAAGCTTTCTACCGGACCCAACCACCCTTCATCACTATAATTATTGAGTTGATCCCTAAATCTATAAATCATCATGATCAAGGCTATTTCCTACGACTCACCTTTCATGAAAATATTATCACACCAATGCACCACTTTCTCCAATTGTATTATGAGCTATGTCCCTCGCATTTATTATATGACAGGTCTTATGCAGAGTTTCTAGGTTTCTACCAACTTCCCACTTAACTTAGCTTGGATGGCGTCTTAGTGGAGGACTTGGAACACCTCAGCTACACTCCCATGAATCTTTGTGTGTGGGGAATGCATCTTTTCCCGCCATCATTGGAACCCCACTTGGTGAATTACACATGGATCTCCATGTTTGGCATAACAAAACTCGGGACTGAAGACCATCTAGCCATCCATCGATGTAGTTGTATGGCTTATATTTCCCGAAGTCCCCAAATTCTTGGAAAATTGTGTATTAAAACCCAAAGTGGAAACTCTGACCCATCTTTTCAATGTATTGGCAGAAAGAACAAAACTCTCCCTGTTTGATCGACCCGAGCTGAGTTCAATGTGATGGCTTGGCCTTCCCATTCCTATACAACTTGATAGTTAAAACGACCAAGCTGGCAAAAACATCTCATAACCAACACTTACGCAGAGCCACTTGAGTTGCATACCCCTAACAACTGAGCTACCGAGTTAATCATTATTTGAGCCATGTGTATGAGTTACCAGCTCCCTTTCCCTCAATCTAGAAAACTTTCCAATGAAAATTGTGACCATCTCGATTTGAGCTCACCAATTTATCTCTTAGTGATCGATCTATGTCCCAAAAATCCACCGAGTTCTTCCTTAGCTCTAAAATTTAATCCGAGTTGTCCATCGAGCTCTATTTGCATTCGATCTTGTTCTTTTTGCATTGGTCCTTGATTGACTCACTCGAGCTCGTTTATGGTTAATTCACCAACATGGCCAAGACTCACTGAGTTCGTTCTTTTCTCGACCGAGTTATGTTTGAAGATCCTTTTTCCCATGTGTTTGAAGATCCTTCTAAGGCATCATGAAGGTATAGAAGAACTCCGGAAAAATTTATACACCAATTTTGACAATTTTATCTTGTAGACCCTCATTGTTCATTTTTACTTAGGGGAAAAATGGGCAACAATTACTTTACTTCTAAAAGTAACTAAGTAAAGCAATTGTTAAATCCCACAATACAAAATAAATTTCAATAACTCATTACTTCATTGAAGTAATAAATAAAGCAGTTGTTAAATCCTGCAATATAGTGGAAACTCTCCTAGTGATTTGGATAGCTTATATACATCTTCTCGATTCTCGAGCTCTTCATTACAAAGTTGCACGAGCTAAAGTTTCCTTAGCACATTCCCTTATTTACCTCACACACCCTTGCACACTTCCCCCTCTTCTCTTCCTTTCCTTTTCTTCTTTGTTCCATATTCCCCTTGTACGTGTCTTTTGCACATTCACCTTCTTCTTGACAGTCATTCACCCTGTGCGTACCTTGCACATGATTCAATCAGCTTCCCTAGGCCTCGCACACACCTGCACATTATATTTTAATGGTTGTACCTTGACCATATGTTATCTACTCACCATCTTTCCTCATTTCCTCACGCACGTCCCACATGCGTTCCTCTCGTGTCTTCCAATGTTTTCTTCCATGCGCCCTTCCTCACACCCTCCTTTGCACCCTTTTGTGCCAAGTCATCTTCTGACATTCTTGAGTGTGCCACACATAACTAGTCAAAGTGTGCCAACAGGGCACCAAATCATTTCAAAAATTAGTGAGTGACATGGGGTAGAAATGACAAACATTTTACATAGTTAGCCATTCTTTCAGCTAATTTGCATGAACCACGTGTCTTGCATGTGCCGATGACTCGAAAAATTCCTAGCAGATGTATCTTTACTACTAGCTCCGATCGGAACGTGCCTAGACTTGTCGAGAGATACCGACATCGCTTATAGTGCTAAATATCAAATTCAAATTCTTAGTGGATTTGGTAGGTGAGAAATGGGAAAACATCTCTTTGAGCATTAATGAGTAGATCTAATTTCTCCAACCACCTGATTTAATCTGATTCACCATCCTTCCTTCTTCAACATCCAAATAGGCTTGGGAAGTGCGTATTTCACAAATTCTTAGGTGGATTTATAGGCATTTAATGCTTCTTGTTGGTGGGTTACATTTCAAATTTAGATTTTCCCTCCTTCTCTTCTTCTTCCATGGATTCATCTATAAATGTAAGAGTTGGGCTCATTATTAATGTTGGATACTCTAGATCCTTACGTGTTTTGCTAAGGACTTCATATTTTCTATATTATGAGTTGTAGACCTCTAGATCTGGCTCATGCATGTGGATATCACCTCTTTCACCATTGTAATAGCTTTGTGCATTTCTGGAAGTAATAAAAGCATCATTTTGTGACTATTCTCTGTCCTAATGTGTTTTCATTTCTTCTTCTTTCCTTTCTTTTACATTGCATGTGTTCATTGTGCCACTTCACGTCCCTTACAGTTCCTTATTTAGTTGTGTTCCATGAGAATGATATGGTAAACACGTTTTTAGTTGTGCTACTCATGCCTAGCCTCCTTTCACGCGTTCCCTTTTCATTCCCACTTAGAATAGATAGTATTCATCCTCTTTTTTTTTGGTGCTATCACCTTTTAGTGTGGTTTATTTTCATGTTATCCTTCTATCCCTAGTCCCTTGGCATTTATTAGCTTAGTTTCCCCTTTTAACACTAGGAGTAGCAGTAGCAGTAGAAATAGATAGAGGAACCGGCCTTCTCTGAGAGATCCATCTCAAGCGCATAAGGTCCCACAACTTGGATACGGTTCCATTGTGATCTCAAAAATATCGAACTTTCCAGATCCAAGATGCGGGTGCAAGTTTGAAGACCAATAGTTTCTAGCACACTGGTGGGACCAAAATGAAAGCTTAAATTTCATATTACTAAGTTCTAGTGTGTGGACTTAGTATTTCAACCTTTGAGGCTTCATTTCAACACATCTGGTGACTCCCAACATTTCCATATCTCTATTTTATAATCTTGAGTGCCTTTCATGAGAAGAGTGCATACAAGAAGAAGTGCAACAGCTGAATATTCTTTCGAGTACCTCCAATTATCCCCAGAAGAGTTATTCCAGAAAGTCCATGCGCACATCTCCATATCCCACGTGTCATGCCCATTCAACTCCTCCTCAAAGCAAGCAACCTACATGCACCCTACAATGGCACATCAACCACCTCCTCCTCCACTGAGAAAATTTTCCAACTTCATAAGAGGAATTCCCTTGGTGTTGGTCGTACAAAATGACATGCCAAATGATACACTCAAAATTATTCCATACTTTACTGGTGAGAATCAAGTCACCCCTCAAGCATATATCCAGGATGTAGTAAATGTGTGTTCACTCTATTTGATCACACATGATGATGTAGCAGTAAGGTTACTTTACATCCTCTTTCAAAGGTAAAGCACTTCAATGGTATCGAGGCTTAAGACTTGATCTATTACCACCTGGGATGAGCTTGGGAACAACTCTTTGTAATTACTTTGAAGATAAGTCAGATCACCTATCTCTGGTGGAGAAACTGACAACAACAAGAAGGGTGACCCAATGAGCAGATGATTGATTTCAACATCAGATTTCAAAAGACTTGGGACAAAATCCCTCTTGTGGTAAGACCTACATCCCAACACACTTTTTTGTATTATCTAAAGGTGCTAAACAACGATATCTCAAGTCATGATTCAATCTATGGGAGGTAGGACCTTACCAGCTACTTATAATATTGCAGTAAGGGCAGAAAATAGTCTTATTCAGTGGGAAAGATAGCTCCTAGACCACTTATGCCCTTGTTCCTAGAAATGTCACAAGTGCCCCAACCTTTGTGGCCCCTATTCATGTTCCTGAGAAAAGCACGTAACTAGTGCATCAACATCCTACTCTCTAACACAAAAAAGGAGGATGAATAATTAAAGGCTCTGATCAAAAATTTATCAAACAAATTCATATCATTAGAAAAGCAATAGGTGCAAGCCTATAGAGGTAATTCTAATCAGGTGCATATCCATAAAAATCAGCCTTGGTGGAATCAATATGGAAACCAAAGATACACACCCAACCAAAAAATGATAGATGGCATGCTAACGCATGCATCTACCCTTATAAGTTGTTTCTCTCCACACCCTCTCTTCTAGTACCTAGTACAAGTTAGGCACTCATTCTAGTTCAAAAAATTTGGTGTAAGAGTCAAATGGTGCTTCCCTTGCAATATGCCTCATATCATAATATCATTGTGAATGTCATGCACTGCCCAAGCCTACATGATCCAATGCTTCAACATCTTGTGAGCCTTCAACAAGTTCCTCTAAGCAAAAAACCAAGGAAGACCAGAAGCTCCTCCAAAGGAAAATTTGATGTTCTTTGGTGTTGAGGACTTATGTGCAATCAACCAAGTGGCAGATGATACAAGTAGACCATGTGCCCAAGTTGTAGACAACACAAGATATAAGAAGAGAATGTTGGATCGGCACGTAGGTCACACTCCCAACAACACAAACCGACCCTCAAAAGTAAAAAAGTACAAAAGGCATCTAATAGTAAGAGTGCTCAAGTCCCTACACAAGAGGCCCCACACAAGGCTCCTAAAGTGGTGTGTGCCCCTCCTTTGGTAGGTCAAGCTCCTGCTTCAGCTAAAACTCTTGCTTCCACACCTGAACAAAAAAAAGGATGTTGTTCCTCAAATGCACAAGTCAACGGGTCTTCCATTCAACATTGTTGACCAAATGAAGAAGAAAATATAAATGTCACAATGTGGGATGCCCTGACTATTCCATCTCAGTATGATCTATTGCATGAAGCTCTCAGCTGCACAACTCCCATGTGCTTGATCCAACCATACATAAAGTCATGCACTTCTATCAACATCTTCCAAGAAGAGGAGAAACAAGTAAGTAAGTTGTTAAAACCCCACCCTTCTATATGTCCTTGATCATAGGAAAACATCTTGTCCATAATTACATGATAGACTTGGGCGCTAGTACCTTTGTTATGCCCAAGAAGATAGTTGATGTCCTAGGTCTTAGGTATAGCCCCTTGTCTAAAGGAGTCCTGCAACTTGATGGCTCAACTATCAATACTTTAGGAGTCATTAAGGATCTTGAGTTGACCCTTCATGCATGTCCAAGTTTAACAATTACTCAAGATGTGTCAATCATTGACTTACCTCCTTTGTTTTCCCTATGTCTATCAAGAGATTTCACTACTCAAGTGGGTGGTTACTTGTCTTCTAATTGGTCTCATATGTTACTCAAGACAAGGTATGGTACCCGGTTTACCATACAAGTTGAGCCTATATTTTCCTATCATGTAGAGTCATATGTCCCATCCCCTCTCCAAGCCAATTGTCTAATCCAAGAACAAGCTTCAATTCTTAAGAGCAGCCTCTTCCACCCTCTGTTCCTAACCTAGTACTTGATGAATGGGTGAAAGGCACCATAAATTTGATCCATATGTTGAAGAACTAGAATCTTATGAAATTGGGCTTGGTACTTACTACATTCTTGAAGAAGAAGTTATGTTTCCACACGCGCTCAAGAAAGACCAAGTTGAACTTGGCCTATGGAAGTTATACTTTGATGGTTCCAAAAGTAGGAATGGCGTAGGAGTAGTTGTTCTCATTTCTCCCAAGGATGAGAAATTATTCTTCACACATAGGTTATAGTTTACATGCTCCAACAATGTGGTAGAATATGAGGCGTTGGTGCATGGTCTACTTGATTGCTAAAAAGAAGAAGATTAAGGCACTACAAATATTTGGGGATACAGATTGGTCATCCATCAAGTTACCAACAAGTTCTTAACAAAGAATAAGCTTCTCAAATCTTATAAACACAGATTTTGGGACCTCCTTGAGAGCTTTGATGCTCTAAACCTACAGGTGGTGCCACACAAAATGAATAAGGAGGTTGACCAAATGGCCACTCTTGGTTCATAGTTCTCTCCTACGAGGACTTTGTCAAAGGAAACACTCAACACATTAAGATGGTGATCAGACCATCCATTCTAGACAACAATACCAGCTGGAAAGTGTTTGATAAAGTGATGCATAAATCATCCAGTTCATCCAAAATGAAGTTGAAGTTCTCATCAAGCATGCAAGCTGACTTGCATGACAACTATGGTGACCAAGTAATACAAATTTGAAGACAAAAAGTTTCCTAAAGGGTGGTCACCTTAGAAAAATGTTTAGCCCTGATGATGAGTTCAAGGGTGAAGAAAATATATGTGTGTTGCATGTAAGAAGACTTCTCCTCATTCACTATTGTGTGTGGAAAGAATTTTTTGCTTGGCAAGGCTTGCACACATGATGAAAGGCGAGGCCTTCATCTCTCTGTCAAAAATACAATGATATATTCTCATGGGAGTATGAAGACCTCAAAGGTTTTGATCCAAGTGTTTCTCAACACTCCATTGACCTTGATCTAGTATCAAGCCCATCAAAAAAAAGCAATACCAGTCAATCCAAAGATAGAGCCCCTCATGAGAAAGGAGTTATCTAAACTCATTGAGGAAAAAATTATTTTTCCCATCAAATACTCTACTTGGGTCACAATTTAGTTCCAATGTGCAAAAAGAATGGTGAAATCAGACTTTGTGTTGATTTCAGAGATTTGAATAAGGCATCTCTAAAGGATCATTATCCTTTTCCTTCAATGGAGTAGATTCTATAGACTATGGCCGGCATGCACGCAAAGATTCTCAATGTTAGATGGGTATTCAAGTTTCAATCAGATCCTGGTCAAGGAAGAGGATCAATTCAAAATAGCATTTACAACCAAGTGGGGAACATATGCATATCAAAAATTCCCTTTGGTCTATCAAACGTAGGCACAACATTTTAGCATGTGCCATGGATATTGCCTTCAAAGGTTACATCAATGAGTTCATCTTGGTTTACCTTGATGACATAATATCTTCTCAAAGTCAGTGGATCATATGACACACCTAGAGAAAGTCTTTGAGAGATGCAAAAGTATGGGGTGTCTCTTAACCCCAAGAAGTGTAATTTTGGTGGTGTAGGGAAAGCTCTTGGGCCATGTGGTTTCAAAGGATGGTATCACAATTGATCCTAAGTGCATGTTTCAGCCATCCTAGCTCTTTCCCTGCTAGCACAAAAAAAAGGCCTTGTAGTCCTTCCTTGGTAAGATCAACTTTGTTAGGCATTTTATCCCTAACTTTGTAGGACTAGTTTGGCCCATCACCTTGATGCTCAAGAAGGACATAGCCTTTAGATGGACAATAAAAGGAAGAGAAAGCTTCAAAAAATCAAGAAAGAAATTTCTTGTGCGCCAACACTCATCAACCTGATTATTCCAAGGATTTCATCCTTTATGCTTATGGCACTGATACTAGTGTTGTTGTTTGTCCTAACACAAGAAAATGAACAAGAGCTGGAACAACCAATGGCTTTCTTTAGCCGATGACATTGAAGGATTATGAATTAAGATATAGTCACATGGAGAAGAAGGTCTTTTCCATCATGCATGCACTCAAGAAATTCAAAATTATGCTCACCACAAATCATATCAAGGTATTAGTCTCCCACTCTTCTATTAGAGACTTCATCATGGGAGCAGAGATCAATGAAAAGAGAGCATGATGGGTGACCAAAATCATGGAGTATGATGTGACTATCAAAGCCACAAAACTAGTAAGAGGTAGCACACTTTGTAGGTAGATTGTTGAGGATGCGCAAAATGAATATGAGACTTCATTATTTCTGGATGAAGGTCTTCTCATGCAGAGCTTGAGCAGAATAATAGATCCTAGCACATGTGACTAGATGAAGGACATGATCACATTCCTTTCCAAGGGCAGCATACCCTCCTGGTTTGAACAAGGAAAAGAGAAGACATCTCGAGGTTACAATCTATCCCTTATGTTTTGATTGATGGACTTCTCTTCAAGAAAATCTTGATGGCATGTTGTTAAGATGTATCAACGGCACACAAAACTGAAAAAGTGTTAGCAGAATTTCATGATGGATTCTCTGGTGGACACTTTTCTACCAAAACTACAACAATGAAAATCATAATGGTAGGAATATTCTGGCCTACCCTATTTGCAGATGCACACAAGTGGGTCACAAAATGCAAGAATGTGCTTTCTTTGTAGGAAAGAAAAATTGGTAGTGCTTCCCCTCCAACCAATCCAAGTGGATCAACCTTTTGCACAATGGGGTCTTGACTTCATAGGCATGATCAATCCACCTTCAAGCACTGGACACAAGTGGGTGCTAATAGCTACGACTATTTCACTAGATGGACAAAAGTTTCGTGCTCAAGGAATCAACCGAGTCAGTCATCCTTGACTTTCTCAAAGGTATAGTCACAAGGTTTGGCATCCTCAAACCATTATCTTTGATAATGCAAAATCCTTCCTTGGTACTAAAATCACTGATTGGGTGCTAAATCTGAGCATCTACCTAAAGACTTCTTCCAACTATTACCCTCAAGGAAATGGTTTGGTAGAGTCAACAAATAAGAACCTGATCAGAATCATGAAGCACACAATGAACATCAGCCAAAGACAGTGGCATACAAAGGTCTCACATGCACTCTCTGGAAGATAGAATCACAGTCAAAAAGGCAATAGAACTTCACCTTACAAGCTTGTCTATGGTAAAGAGGCTACCCTTCCTTTGACACTTGGAGTTGAATCATTAGCACTTTCCCAGCAACTAGAATTCAAAGGTGCATATCAGAGAGAAATCAGAATGGCAGAGCTGGTTAATTAATCTTGAAGAATTAAGGAACTCTTCCATGATCAAGCTAGAACAACATCAACAAACAACAAAGAAATGGTTTGACAAAAAAGCTAGGCCTCAAGATTTCAAAGTTGGGGACTTAGTCTTAAAATGGGATGTTGATAGAGCTAAACCAGGGTGTCATTCAAAGTTTGATGCACTTTGGAGTGGCCCATACATCATCAGTTCATGCAAAAAGAGGCTAACTCTTTTGAGTTAACTCATCTTGATGGAAGCACGCTACAAATCCCAATAAATGGGATCTATCTCAAACCCTTCCATTAAGTTTTTACATCATTTTATATATTAGAGTAGTTTCAATTCCTCCAAGTGCATTATGTGCACATTGTTTGTTTGTACATAGTTCTTTCCTTTCATGTGCTTCCTATGTGTGCTCTTCTTTTTCTTCCAAAATGTAAATCTTTTTCAAAGAGTTGCAAAGATTCAAAATCAAGTCAAAATGATCCTTCAAGTGACTTCAGGGGTAAGTTCTTCAAATAATTACATAGTAGACTCCATGCCCAATGGATGCTTCAGGATATTGATCTCCTTCATCTAGCAGGAAGATGGCCCCAAAAGTTCACCAAAATTGTTATCCAAATAACTCTCCTAGTGATTTGGATAACTTGTATACATCTTCTATCTCAGCTCTTCATTGCAAGGTTGCGCGCTCAAGTTTAGTTTCCTTTTCTTGGCACATTCCCTTCTTTTCCTCACACACCCTTGTGTGCTTCCTCTTCTTCCCTTCCTTTCCTTTTCTTCTTTTCCATCTCTCCTCTTTGCCCACCACTTCTTCTACGCATTTTCACTTCTTCCTAGCAGTTTTCTTCCCTACACGCACACCTTTTGCTTCAATCAACTAAGTCCTCTAGCCCTCTCGCATGCATGCCCACACATCATCTTGTAATGGTTGTGCCTTGACCATGCATTCTCTTCTCACCAATTTTCCTCATTTCCCCACATGCATCACACACACGTTCCTCTCTCTGCCTTCCTCTATTTTCTTCCATGTGCCCTTCCTCTCACCCTCCTTTGCACCCTTCTATGCTAGGTCATCTTCTAACATGCTTGAGTGTGCCACACACAACCAATCAAAGTGCACCAATAGGGCGTCAAATCATTATAACAAATCAAGTGAGTGACACGTGGCAGAAATGACAAACATTTTTCACACATAGTTGGCCATTCTTTCAGCCAATTCATGCATGCGCCACATGTCTTGAGTGTGCAGTGCTCTAACATGACCTAACAAAATTCTCGAAGATGCATCTTTTTCTACAGAGATCTGATCGACACACATGCCTAGACTTGTCGAGAGTTGCGACATCAACCACAATGCTAGACATTCAAATTCAAATTCTTGGGATCTGGTAGGTGAGAAATGGGAAAACATCTTTCTGAGCATTAATGAGCAAGATCTGATTGCTCCAACCACCCATTTGATATGATCCACCCTCCTTCCTTCTTCAACATGCCAAATAGGCTTAGGGAAGTGCATTTCATATATTTCTTAGGTGATTTACAGGCATTGAATGCTTCTTGTTGGTGGTTGTATTTCAAATTTAGTTTTCCTCCTTCTCTTCTTCTTCCATGGATTCATCTATAAATGTAAGAGTTGGGCTCATTATTAATGTTGGATACTCTAGATCCTTATGTTTTTGCTAAGGACTTCATATTTTCTGTATTCTGAGTTGCAGACCTCTAGATTTGGCTCATGCATGTGGATATCAACCTCTTTCACCATTGTAATAGCTCTATGCATTTCTAGAAGTAATAGAAGCATCATTTTGTGACTATTCTCTTGTCCTAATGTGTTTGCATTCCTTCTTCTTGCCTTTCTTTTACATTATGTTTCATTGTGCCACTTCACGTCCCTTAGCAATTCCTTATTTAGTTGTGTTCCATGAGAATGATCTGGTAAACATGTTTTCAGTTGTGCTACTTGTGCCTAGCCTCCTTTCACATATTCCCTTTTCATTCCCACTCAAAATAGATAGTATTCATCCCTCTTTTTCTAGTGCTATCACCTTTTTAGTGTGGTTTATTTTCATGTTATCCTTTATCCTGGTCCTTGGCATTTTTAGCTTAGTTTCCCCTTTCAAAGACTAGGAGTAGCAGAGCAGAGAAATAGATAAAGGAACCAGCCTTTCTCCGGAGATCCATCTCAAGTACACAAGGTCCCACAACTTAGAGAGACAGGTTCCATTGTGATCTCAATGGGAGAAAATGGAAAAAAAAATCTGTAGTTTAGTGTGAAACATTAATGCAACTGCTAAACGCCGCAATACACTAGAAAGTAGTAATGGGGGTCAAAAACTCGATTGGCTATAACTTTTGCTCTGGTGCTCCATTTTTAGAGATCTTGGACTTTTCGAAAAGCTCTTGATGTCCTCTATGCAGAGAATCATGAAAATCAGTTTTTGGTGGGAGTAAGTGGTAGAAAATGGAAAAATATTATGTATTTAATTATAAAACAAGAATGTAACTCCTGGTGAACCCTGCAATTCACTGAAAGTAATAATTGGGGGTCAAAAACCCAATTGGTCATAACTTTTTCTTCAATGCTCCATTTTTTCGATCTTAGACTTTCCGGAAAGCTCTCGATGTCCTCTACATAATGGAATCA